>CAJNDT010004602.1:0-614993 GCA_905221615.1 Symbiodinium sp. CCMP2592
GGGCTCGGGGGCGGCCGAGACGAAACGAAACAGGGAACGACCCTCGAAGTTCCTTGAGGCCGAGCGTTTGTCCTACGTCGCTGCTGGTCGCTCGGTTTTGGCACAGGCTCCCGTTCTCAGCGTCGTCGCTGATGCCGTCCACGTGGGACAGGAGGACTGGCTGAACGTTTTCCTCTGCGACACAAGCGAGGACGTGTCTTTCCTTTGCCCGCCACAGGCAGACTGAGAGGGTTGGGCAATGCTTTTGGGAGGCGTATTTTGGCAAATTTCTGCAGTAAATGGGCCCTCATAAAACCATACAGTAAACCGCGCCTAAGGTCGACCATACAGCAAACCGCGCCTAAGAAACCATACAGTAAACCGCGCCTAAAAAACCATACAGTAAACCCTGCCTTTTTCGCTTTTCGCCAGGGTCCCGGTTTTGCCAGGTCCCCGCCATTCCCTTCTAGCAAGAGGCCAGGGCTCCCAGCCAAAACCATACAGCAAACCGCGCCTAGCAAAACCATACACTAAACCGAGCCTAAGGAATCCCCGGCACAACCATACGTCAAACCCCGCCTAATTTTTGTATAGCAAAACGAGTCCATTTTTGGCCAAAAATGGACTCTTTTTTGGCCTTCCGGGTATGAGGTCGGAGAAGGTTTTCACAGCATCCAAGCTTTGTGTCCTGACTGCAACTTCTGATCACAAAGGGAGCACAATCCTGCAAACCAACAGCAGTGCCGTAAGGTATGTATCGTCAATTGTAAGGCAGTAGAGTCTATGTGTGCTTTTTTTGCGGGCAAAGTATCCAGCTGCTGTTGTTGCTTTGGGATTCCTAGCCCTTTAGAGAAGCAATTCAGAGCCCTTAGGAACTCTTCCTGTAGCAACACTTCTCTCCGGGGCCCCAAGCCTGAATCTCTATAGAGTTTGGAGTCAAAGTTTTGCCTGTGACAGGTGAAGAAAGGGACGGCCATCACGTCGGACGACTGGACGGACATGTGGCAGGGCCGCATCACGAAGTTCTTCAAGAAGGCCGGCTCCAAAGGTCGCTCGGCAGCGAAGACCACAGGCGGCTACAAGGAGCCGGAGAGGCTGGCCACTCAGGAGTGGCTCCGAGACATGTCCCACAGCCTCGCGGTCGTTGGCTGGGGCTTTTCGTCCTTCCGACGGACGAGCGAGGCAGGCCGGCCGAGGGTCTTGATCCTCTGCACGGATCAGGAGGCCACTCAGTTGGCGGCCGTGAACTACTTGAAGTTCGGCCGTTCGCTGTTCGTGGAGCACGTCAACGACCCGGCTCACCGTTCCCACAACGACGTGAACCTCGCGATGGCGGCGGCCGGTCTGCTGACGTTCGGCCTCGTGTCCATCGGCCTCTACAACGTTCGCTACGGCCCATGGAACAAGGGCACGTGGTTCGGCAAGGTCCAGACGATGGCGGACGAGATGAGTCGTTCGATGAGCCCTTCGGATCCGTTGCTGCTGACTTCTTTCCGGACATTCTGGAGGACCAAGGCCGTTCGCAAGAGGACAACAACGAGGCCGAGCGACGTGCTTTTCTGGAGAGCCTGCCAAACAGGTCGTTCGTGAGAAGCAAGGGCAGCAAGGCCTCGCAGTCTCGCTTCAACAGTCTCTCGCAGGCCCATGCGGAGCTCGACGGCGACTGGTCGGCCTTTTGCCTCGTGCTGGTCGCTCTCTGCGTGGCCGAGGGCTGGTGCACGACGGCGTCCCAGTTGTGGTCGCCCTCCGCTGGCATGGCCGAGACGACGACGGCCGCCACGACCAGGGCAGCCGCCAAGTCGGCCGCTCGCAAGGCTCTGCAGCAGCAGAGGGGTCGTTCGGTGAACGTCTTGCACGGGATGACGATGTTCGCCTGCAACCAAGACAATCGGTCGCTGGCCAGGTCCGTGTTTTTCGTGCTTCAACCGGAGAACGTTCGGTGCAGCACGATGCTCGCAGACCTTCGGGCGGCCGAGGCCACCGTGAGCCAGTATGCCAACTGGGCTCACTGGCAGTACATGGAGGGCGCTCGCGAGCATGTCGCCAAGCTGTCCAACCTGGCCGCTCTGAAGCGGATCGGCCTTGACATGTCCTTCGAGCTGCCAAAGGAGGAGGTTCGAGAGGACTCGCTGGCGTGGCAGGATGCAGTCGCTCACAGAGTCGTTCGCCTGACACACCGTCTCTTGCGATATCGTTGCGGCAGCCAGCTAGGGTCCACGAACGGCTGGGGAGCATCGGCCGGCTTGCTGCACGAGTCTGCCGCCCTTCGACAGTCCAGCCTTCGCTTTCTGGAAGAGGTGGATCGCACGGTCAAGCGTGTGCAGGCCGAGGGGTCGTTGGAAGCGAAGCTCCTCTTGGACGGCCACTCTGCCACGGCGCCCGTGATGGCCATGTTGCTGTCCGAGTTGCGGGAGGCGTCGTTCGTGGAGGTTCCGCCGGGGACGTTCGAGTGGCTTCGCCGTTCGTGGAGCGGCCTGCTGAACTCGAAGCTCGTGGAGGACGCCAACAAGGTCCAACGTGAGGCCGAGCAGCGGAATGGCACTTCGAAGACGTTGGGTCGTTTGGAGGGCTGGCACGGTCTCTCGAGAAAGAAGCTCCTGGAGCAGTATCACAGGAGAGAGGTGCCGAGTGGCCGGATGGCGACCGTGCCCGCGAAGTTCGACGCCGACCCGTGGTTCGTGCGGCCTCAGCGGCTCCGCACGGACCCGGGCAGTTCGTCGGCCGCCGTTCGCGAGGAGCAGGAGGAGGGCCTCACGGACCAGACCTTCGAGGACGACCTTCTGAAGGGCGTTAGCCAAGCGAGGACGTGGGCCTCTCTCACACCTGAGTCGGAACAGGACAAGCTGGCTGGGTTCTCGCTGCTCACCAAGGTCGTTCGGCAGAACATGGACTGGTCCTTCGTGGAGAAGGGATGGTGGGCAGCCTTGGCTCCCGAGGGACATGCCTTGCAGTTTCCGACTGGACCACCGTTGTACGTGGTTCGCAGCTACAAGCGAGCGGCTCTCGTCTGGCCCGGCAAGTTGCAGACTTCCCCTGCCGGAGACATCGTCGGCCTGGACCTGGAGAACCCACAGGTCGGATGGGTGCACCTTTTCGACGACGCCGTGGACGTTCTGGACTTGGCTGCGACCTCGCCACAACGTGGCCTGGCCCACAAATCTCTGGTTTTTAGTATGGATTCCGTAGTAAATATTCACTTAGGCTATAGCTTCCTAAATCCTAAACCCCAAAATCCAGCACAGGGAACCCTTTAGAGTCGTTTATGTGCGTTTCAGCATTTTCTAGGTGCGTTTCAGGTGCGTTTCAGCTTTTTCGTGAGTTTTCTATACAATCTCGATATTTTAGAGTTTACCCACGGCGTGACAGCAACGAGCAGAATCACCCGACCCTGAGTCTGCTGTTTACCTAATTTTACACTTTGGCTTGATTTACTGTAAACGAAGGATTTAGTGTAAAATGACCAAATTTACGTAAATTTTCTGGTGAGCTAAAAACATGACAAAACACATAAAAACATTATGCAAACACAAACATGGAACTCATATTTGCGGCTGCAAACTTAGACACCACATGTAAAGGATTTAAAAAAATCACCGGCATGAGTTTGTTTTGCTCTGCAATCGCAGACACCACATGTAAAGGATCCACAGCAGAAGTAAGGACTTTTCCGAAAATTCGCAGGCCCAAAGCCATAAACTAACCAAAGAGAATCCATGCAGATTGCTTATAAGATCCACACCAGTATATACGACAACTGTGATTCAAAAGCCCAAACAAAAGACCAGGAGCACCACATATAGCAGAGAGACACTCTTTTTTTTCGCGACAGAAAAGAAAGAAGCTCTCACGATCGCCCAACTTTGCCCCGCAGAAACAAAAGGTGCCTCTCTTTGAGGGCAGCCTTTTTGGAAGCATGCCAGTGCTTCACCCCTGCCAAACAACTCTTCCATAGAATCTGCAGGCGATGCATCGTCGTCTCTCCCTTGTAGCACCAGACCATCGACGGATGAATAAAACTGCTGAGTAGGAGACTATGCAAAACGAAGTGGGTCTTACTTGTGAGATTGAAGAGCTTCTCCCCCGTCCCTTTGTAGTGGGCTTGCAGGCTGCTGTGGAGCTGTGCCATTTGGCAACCGAGCTTGAAAGCCAGGTTTGCTTGCTCCTCAGGTAAAGCCAAGAAGCCGTACCGTGGCCCATAAGCTTCCAATATTTCAGCCAGCTGCAGGTTCAACCGCAAAAAGAGCCGGATTTGCTTGTGTTGATAGATACCCTCGTCCATTTGCTCTTCGAATAGAGCAAGAATTGCACTGTCCAAAGATTGAATATCGGAAGCTCTTCCTCTCATCTTGGGGAATCCTTTTTTTGGTTGTATCATTGTAAGTTTCAGAAGTCGCTGGCGGAATGTGTATCTGGTTTCGTTGTCTCGCTGGTACTTCTTGATGAAGGAGTCGCAGTATTTCAAATTCGCCAAGATACTCCCACCCAAACAATCGTGGACCACGATGCTGAGCACGGAGCCATAAAAAAACTGTATCCACCCCAAAAACATACAATGCATATAGTCCATCGTGATACAAAGTCCCGAAAAGCCAGGTAAAGAATACAGCTGGCATGATGGATTCCAGTGGGATCTCCAGTTGGTGGTGGTGAGGCACGAGGCTTGCCACGGCGAATTTGCACGATTGTCCATCCATGTTAGTGGTCCTTTGAAGGCGGCCCGACAAAGAGCACAAGGTTTGCTGTGATTGCTCCATCGTGGAACCTCCAGCCATTTCGCATAATAATCCAAGTCGCCAGCCATTTGAACCAGGACACCATAATATCCTCCGCATAGGTCGGTTCCCGCTCGTTCGCCCTCCTTTGTACTGGCCCCATACCTCTGTGCCGTGTAACAAACATTTTCTTACTTGTGAGACAGGTTCATATATATCTACATATATATATCTACATGTGGTGAGAGGGTTTTTTACGTATACTGTGTGGTGATTTTTCTCACATCCGGTTCGTGCTGCTTTGGGATTCCACGGGTCCGTGGTTTTGTGGCTTATATATGTTTATACGATATTATATACTGTGTATATATATATATATATATCATCACCATCAAGGAAGCTGTTGGGTTAGGGTTGGATTTGAGAACAGGGCTCTCATACATAGGGTGTGTATGTATATAGTCACATATCTAAAACAGGACCCACATCATAAAAAATCAAGAAAGACAAAAAGGCTTACAGCTTATAGGGTTCCCACAGGGTCCTAAAATGTAAGGGTTTCCAGATTTCTGGCACATGTGTACATATACAACAACACACCAGGCTGCTTCTTGCCTTGCCAATCCCGAGCAGGCCATTTACCGGTGTAAAGAATGTTGAAAGACCAATACATCACTTGCCAAAAAGTTTCCATTGTCCCAGCCCCCTCGCCGCCAGCCGGAATAATGAACTTCTCAAAAACGCCCCAAATGTAGAGGTTGCAATCGGCAGCAGATCGGCCGGCCGCTGTGGCCATCAGCGATACCCATGAAAAAGCCAAAACACTGCGAGCCCATATCTTGCCCACTCCAAAAACAGGAACTTCGTCGCCGTGTATGCAAAGGGGAATAGCCCTTTGCATCCAATTAGCTCGCGATTTTACCGCATGATTTGACATGCAAGGGTGTCCATTGAACGATCTCCAAAACCGAGGCAAAGCCTCCGCATCAGGCAACACAGAAGTAATCCATCCAGTCGTCGTCTTCCAAAGGTGGTGCATAATCTCGTGCGGAAGCAATATCATGGAAGTCGCCGTGCCTTCGACTTGTCCTGCTAAGGGGATATTAAATTCTGTCGGCATCGGAAGATTGGACTGCTGGGCCAAGTGGTTGTCAATAGAAGATTGCAAATTTTTTCCATGCTTCACCTTGCTGAGCCTGTCCAAATCAGGAAGAATTTTCCCGTCCCTTGCATTTCTAATATCGGCAGCCGCTGCAACTGCAATTGCATGAATCATAGAGGCCGACAGGAGGCCTTGTGCCAAATACGTCATCAGCAAATCGTGCAAAGAACTTGAGGTGGACTTCTCACTCACCGCCTGGCCCAATCTCTGTTGGACCCCACCCTTTCGTCGCTTTCGCTCGGGCCCTGCATCCTCCATGGTACCTTCTCTCCATATATAAATAAACAGAACAGCACCTTTATGCAAAGTTGGTGTTTGTTGCCAGCTGAACTTTTGTGCCTTATTTCATACAGTGGTTTGTTCGCTATAGCCATAAAACATTTTATAAGGACGGGACACACATGGTCAGACACACCGAGCATTGAGGCTGAGGCTTGTGAGCAAGTTATACATATATGTGTGGGCACCAAATATACTATACAAACAACAACAGAAAGCTTTTGCCCCAACCCCGCAAAACCCAAACCCCCTAAACCACACGGTCCACTGCCCCTCAATCTGGACGAAACAAATCTTGTGAGGGTTTATATATAAGGTTCAGGATTTAAGGGTTTATAGAGGGTTCAGGGTTTGGGGTTACGAAGGTTGTGTTGTGAGCTTCACAGGGTTTTGGAGGTATGGACTTTCATGGTTGATTCAATGCTTGAGGTTCGGAGGTATAGCTTTACACATGTGTGCACTCACACATGCAAAGCAGGCTACAACAACACCATCGGTGTTATATATACTCTAAAATTGAAGCTGAAAGTCACGAAGACCAACACCCCAACATGATTCAAAAGGTTATAGTTATACACGTCGTTGCTCACATGTAAAAATCACCAGAAAAGCGCCAAATCTCAAGCTCTCATCATCGCCGTTGCTTTTTTCTCTCATCGCCAAAACTCAGAATCGCCGTTTGCACCACATAGAGGCGACAGCTCCGGAACTGCACACATTCAAAATCTGTCTAGCATCCTTTTTTGGCTCGGACAGTCAACTTGGCTTTCACGGCTGCCATTTGTTCTTCGAGATGAGTTGCTACTCGCCCGGACTCTCTCATGGTCTTGGAATATGATGAGATCGTGATCGGCCCGTCCTCATTCTCATCCTCGTACTCGTGCCACGAGAGAAGGTGCTCAAGTCCCTGCTTCGATTTTGTTGCTTGTTGGACGATGCTCTTCCTTACAGCTGTGGGGTCTCACACAGGTTTCGGTGTTCGGGCACTGGGTTTACTTGCGAGAGAAAGCACAACACTTTGGTTACATGCGACTGTTGTTGAAGAGACTACTTTTACGAGTTAAAGTTTGTGCTTTACTTGCGAAGACAAAGGTTGAAGCCTCCATGTATTTACTTACGAGTTAAATTGGTGACTTTACTTGCGAGGATAAAAAAGTTGAAGCTTTTGGCAAGGTTGTTTCAGGAATACAAAACCAGTCCAAGTCGCACACTCTGGTACATGTCCTTGTCCTGCTTCTCATCCACGGAAGCAACCAACTTTCTGCCCTCGACAAGGATCTTATTGTAGGCCGCGATCGCCTTTGTAAGCTGCCCATCTGCTGCCTTCCACAGCTTCTCCGTCATGTTCCTGCTGGCGGCCACGGTACCATCGCAGATTGCGAGCTGCTCTGAGTCATTTGTCAGAGCTCTCTGGGGCTTTGCTTTGCCCTCGCTCTTCTCCTCAAACAAACCAATCCTCCAATCCTTGGACTGCTTCTCGAAGAACTTGGCCTCGCCATCCTTCGCTTTGGCATCGGAGCCCATGGAAAACTTCTTCTCCTTCCCTGAAGTGGAGTTGTGCACATCCTCGGACCACATGTAACGATCGGGTCCGTTCTTGGAACGGACAGCGATGATCTCGCCACTCTCGAGTGCGGCTTCGAACTGCTCATTGCTAAGATTGAATTTCCCCTGAAGCAAGATTTTGCCCAGGGTTTTCTTCTTGTTGGTCGCCTCGGACTTCGTGTAGTTCTCCTCGCTCCACCCACAGAAGAAAAGACAAGCCGAAGGGGTTTAGGGTTCAAGCTTAAGGGTTTGAGGCTTGAAGGTTTTAGGGTTCAGGGCTTCGTCGTTTGAGGCTTTGGGGTTTGGGGTATATATATATAATATATATATATATATATATATATATATAGGTGCACAGGTTCAGGGTTTAAGGTTTGGGGTGCACGAAGGGTTGTGGTCATCATTATTATACGTATAGTATAGCAATTATATATAATATATATTGTATGGGAATGCATTTATAGAGTGTTTTTAGATATGCATATATGGTATAATAAAAATAAATGTAGTAGAGCCCTCTATAAACAGTTAGAACTACAAAACAAAAGCCGGTGGGGTCCAGAGTTCAAGGTGTATGGGGTTGAAGGTTTTAAATTTTCTAAAGGTGTAAGGCTTATGCAGGCTTTAGGGTTCATGGCTTCGTAGTTTACATATAAGGTTTAAGGGTTGTGGTGTATTAGGGTTTCAAGGTTTTGCTCATTGTAAAACTATAGCTATAAGCTGGACCTATATATACTATAGATACTTTATACACTCCCCGACTTCGCCTTCGGCTTCGAAGTGCCTCTCCACTTAAGGAAGCGAGCACACCTTGAAATCACCCCCGATACCCATCTTTTCGTCGTCACCTGCATGGAGTGGAACATTGGTTTGGCAAAGTTGAGAACCAGGCTGGTGTCAACACCGGATCGTCGGTCGATAGCATTGTTGATAAGCTCCCGCTGTCTCTGCCGCTTGCCCGTTTTCATCTTCTGGGACTTCTCCCATGCATCTTCGAGCCATTCTGGCAATGACCCGTCCTTTAGCAGGCTCATGAACTTGTGCTGCTTGCTGCGGTCCATCTTCCCCGAGTCCTTCGCCGGGTCTTCCATGGCCAGCACCTCGTCGTCTGTGGGTGTCTCCTCCTCTGGCTGCTCTTCGGCGGCATCCTCCACCTCCTCGAATCCATCAGCCCAGTTGTCCTCCAGCTTCCGCTTCTTGTTGTTGTCATTCTGCTTGGGAGTGTTTTTGCTGCTGCTGCTGCTACTGGGCTTGCTTCCTTTCTCTTGCTCCTTGCCCTTGTTCTCCTTCTTGTTCTCGTTCTTGTTCTTCTTCTCCTTGGCTGGGGCCTTTGCTTCGGCCTTTGCTTTGCCCTTTGCTTTGGCCTTTGGGGTGCTCTTTGGGTTGGCCTTCGGAGTGGGCTTTTGATTGGGCTTGCTCTTTGCTGCTGTTGCTTTCGTTGTTCCTTCTGCTGCAGGCTTTTTCAAAATCCCGGTCCCGGGCTCTTTCTTTATCGTGATCTTCGCCGCCGGCTTCTTCATGGGCACCTCCTGCTCTTCTTCTTCTGCCTGCTCGTCCTGGGGCTCTTCCTCGGCCTTCGTATACATATATATATAACACTCTGGTTTTACAAAACACAAAAACCAAAAAGCGCCTCCGGAGCTTGGCTGTCTTCAGCCATCGCAGGGAAAACACGAACAGTAAAGATGATATACTGTCCTCACAAAAAAGGCACCCCTCGCTGAAGTGCTCACAGCTGCAGATAGAAGTAAACATAATTGTCATCGCAGTGTAAGTTCTCTCTGACATGCAGACAACACCGAATGTGTTTCGTCACAGTCATAGTATAGCTTGAATCACACAAGTATATATAATTTTCTCGCCAGCTCTGGTGTAAAGACACATGCAAGCTTCTGTGTGGGGTCTGGCACACAGGTTTGAGGTTGAAGGGTTTCGGGGTTCTGTATATAAGGTATATAGTTTAGGGTTCAGGGTTTATATGACATCAGTTGTTGGGTTCTCGGGCTTTTATAGGCAGTCTCCTGGAGTCGGCCCGGCTCATTGTTTTGCTTCACACTTGCAGGCACGATAAAGTATAGAAGTTACTGCTGTGCAGAAAAACAGCTGCTCTTATATCTAGCTCCGTCTGCAAAAGCAACGAGACAATTTAATTATGTACATGCACTTCTGTACAACGTGCTGGCAAGTCGTAGCTCACTGGTCTTGCTGCTCAGCTGCTGCTTCGCTCCACCAGACCCAGTACCAGACCCTTGGGGATTATGTATAATATTCAAAAGCCAAATTACTCTCCTAAACAAAACCTATACAATAGATCTAATGCAACCAAGTTGCTGTCGTCCATGATGGACACAGGTCCGCCAAGCCCATTTCCACACTCGTTGGGCGACCGGCTCCGGCTTCGGCTTCGGCTCCTGTCTTCCTGGAACACGAGAATATAGCTATTCCCTTTCTGCATTCAGAAAAGTGACTATGTGGTTCGTCGGAAAAACAAAAGAACAACACAGGTCTCCTGTCGTGGCATCTTCGAAGAGAGGCTTTGTTCTGTCTAGTCAGGGAGGGAGAAGGACAGACTTTTTTGGAGCCGAAAAGCTATACAATATACGATTGATCCTCGCAGAGCACCGTATATAGTGTTGGATGTGGGGCGGTGGGTTGGGGGGGGTGGGGGTGGGGGGTGTGGGGGTGGGGGGTGGGGGGTGGGGGTGGGGGTGGGGGGTGGGGGGTGTGGGGGTGGGGGGTGGGAGATGGGGGGTGGGGGGTGTGAGTGTGGGGGGTGGGGGGTGTGGGGAGTGTGGTGGGGGGTGGGGGGTGGGTGGGTGGTGGGTGGGGGGTGGGGGGTGGGTGGGTGGTTGGGGGGTGGGGGGTGGGGGATGGGGGTGGGGGGTGGGGTGGTGGGTGGGTGGGGGGGAGGTGGGGGCTGGTGGGGTGGGCTGGGGAGTTTGTCAATGGATTTTAAGCAGATTTTACAAAAAAATCAACAGGTTTTCCAAAAAATCTCGATGCAGTTTCGATGCAGTTTGTATGCAGTTTCGATGCTGTTTCGATGCGGTTTTAAAACTACATACAAACTGCATCGCGAAATGCTGTAAAAGCTATGCAGTTTGTATGTAGTTTTAAAACCGCATCGAAACAGCATCGAAACTGCATATAAACTGCATCGAAACTGCATCGAGATTTTTTGGAAAACCTCTTGATTTTTTTGTAAAATCTGCTGAAATTTTTGTAAAATCTATGGAAAATTTGGGGGAGATTGTTGCAAAACCTGCCCACCGGTGCCTTTCCGGTGTGTTGTTCGAGTCTCGCATGTAAGGTCTAAGCCGCATCTCATCGGATCCCCACAAGTGGTTTCCCAGCTTCAAGCGCTACGCTTCGTGTGTGGGGACCGGCACACTGTGTGTCTAAACCCGAAACCCTAAACCCCTAAACCCCGAGACCCCTGAGCCCCTAAGCCCTCTCTCTATATATAGATGCATGAATACAGGTTCTGCAATCTACATGTTCGGTTTGGGGATTCAGGGCTTCATGTGTGGTGTATGCAGTATCTTCATAAATGGTTTAGGGTTCGGGCCGGGCTGTTTTTTGTCCTATCGTGTGACTTGATAGGCCCTTCAAGCAACCCAGGCATGTTCACATGTGTTCTCTATACACTCTATAGACATGTGCACGTGTGTATGTAGCCACCACCACAATCTCTGCGACTACAACTCTTTCCAATCGCCCGCTTCACTTGCTTGTCGGAGTCTCGCACAGCTTCGCAATTATCCGGATGTGCAGACGACCTTCTGAGGATCCTCGAGGTTTTGTTGCCTGGGCACATATAATGTAGTGTGGTGTAAGTTCGACTATGTATATACATATATGTATATATAGATATATGTATAAAGAAACATATACATATACATATGCACACATACGTGCTTATTTGTAGACTATGCATCTACAATTTTATACTACATCCATGGGGTCGCTGCACATTGTGCTTAATTGTGAGAAAAATGAGTGGCTCGGCCTGTCTCATCGTCTCTCGTGCAGCACTGTGCTGTTGCCATCGCCGTTACTGTTGTGTAAAGCTTTATCCCTCTAGACTATATGCTATAGACACACAAACAGCACAGGGGTTTAAGGGTTTAGGGTTTTAAGGGTTTATAGGGCACTGCATTATATTCAACGGCGGTAGTAACGACGATGGTATCGGCCGCGACTGTCGCCTCTGTACCTGCGGTAGCTACGGCTGTCACTCCTGTGCCGACGACCGTAGCTACGGCTGCGACCATGGTAGCTCCTTCGCCTTTGGCTCCGGTAGCTACGAGCACGACTCCTACTGGCCCGCCTAGAGTAGCTACGAGCCCGCCTAGAGTAGCTACGAGCCCGCCCCGAGCTACGAGCCCGCCCCGAGCTACGAGCCCGCCCCGAGCTCCGAGCCCTGTTCTCTTCAACATCTTCACCTTCACCCTCGGAAGTCGGGCTGGGCTCCTTTGGGGGTGGGGTCGGCTCCTTTTTTGCCTTCTTGGCTTTGGGCTCTTTTTTCTTTTTCTTCTTCTTCTTCTTCTCTTTCTCTTCTTCATCTACACTGCTGGGCGGCTCATTGGCTTGCTCAGCTTCGATCTGCCGCTTCAGCCGCGGGTCCACGGGCGGCTCCACGGCCGGGGCCACGGCCGGGGCCACTTTCCTCGCAGACGGCTTCGGCTTGGCGATCGGCGGCTCCGGTGGGAAGCCAGTGCCAAACTCTTCCTCGGTTTTGTGTTGTCTATATATCGAAGAAACACACACTCTTCTTCTTCGCAAGTAAAAATACACACAGACTCGGGCAGAAATTAGGGTTGACAAAAAAGTCTACACTCCTAAACATAAGGCTGTGGGCTCATAGAACACTTTATTTTTGAGAGAAACCCTAAAAACCCTAAACCCTAAACCGGCTCTATTGGTTTGGTGCCGGTTTATAAAGCGGCTTTTTTGAGGTTGCTGCTATCGCAGAAAAAGGCTCTGGAATTGGTCCCGTGTAAGCGTCGCCAGAGTGAAGAAGAGCCCAGTCATATTGCTCTTGGGCCTGTGGGGATAGAGCTTGGAGTTGGGAGGATTCACTGGATATAGCTTTTGGTTTCAAAAACCACAAAGTTTGGGTGGGAATCGTTGTCTGGGTTTAGGGTTAGGGTTTAGGTTTTAGGGGTTTAGGGTTCAAGGTTTAGGGTTGAAGGTTCTGGAAAAGTAAGGTTTTTATAGGGCCACAGCCAACCGAGCAGCCGTCATCTCATTCCAGGGCTTAACGTCGACGACGGGGGCTTTCTCGGCCACAGCTTCCTTTCACTATATATATAGTATATATAAGCAACCGAAGCAACCGTTTGCTGTGTATAGGTTTGTGGAGTTCCGATTTAGGGCCTTCTTTTACTTGCAGGGTGATGGCTTAAATGATTCGGCCCGGGTACTGCACCGTCATCCACCACCGAGTTTGGTCCAGCCGGCTCCAGCGGCAGCTGCTTGTTGTCCTTTTTTGTGGGAGCTCTACTTCATTGTGTGGCTCTGGAGTTTGTTCTTCTTCTCACAAGTAAGGGTACACACACCCACAGGCCTCGGTCTTGGTGTTCGAATCGAAGGCTCCTTCTGCAAGCGGGGCAGCAGCATCCTCCTGGGGCTGGTGTTGTCGTCGGAATATGAAACTATGAATCTTTTAGGGCGGGTCGTTTGGGGTTCTCACATGATGCCATATAGCATTCTTAGATTTGGCCCCCCTAGCTGCCCTATAGCTCTTTGTACACATGTTGATTATATATACATATATATAAAAACACATGCAGATATGTGTAACAAAACATGTTGTTGAACTATGCAATGCAAGATTCTTTGGGTCGTGGACCACCATGTACCCAGAGCTCCCAGGCTTGCGGCTTCACCGTCTCCAAACCGTAAAGTTGCTCAGGTGGAACCTTTGGGTGTGGTGGTGCAAGGTGTTGCGGCGGTGGGTACGGGGGCTGGGTCGGCATCGCTTTGGCTTTTGGTGGGAGTGCTGGTTCTGGGACATTGGGCTCTGGTGGGCTTTGGGATGGCGGTGGTGCCTGGCCCAGTGGAGGGGGGGTGGGCGGAGGGCCTTTCCAAGGCGGCTGTTCTGGTGGTGGTGCCCACTTGCCCCACGACTCGTCTTCCTTCGAAGCTTTCGAAGGGGGCGGCTTCGCCAGCTCTGCCACCAGGTACTTGTTCGTCGCCATTTTCCCATGCCATTGCCCGTCGAGCGAAGCCCGGGCAAGCTGAGCGGCATCTGGCGAGTCCTTTGGTTTAGGGTTTGGGGGTTAGGGGTTTGGGGTTGATAGGGTTTAGGGTTTAGGGTTTATATAGGGGTCGCAAGTAATATAAAAAAACCAAGTTGCGAACTCCAAGAAGATGCTGCAGTGATCTGGCCGCTGCAGCTTCTTCTCCCAGTACCGTTCCCTCACCACCTGGATGTTCCGGCAATCCAGCACCCCAAGCTCTTCGATCGCCGCCCGGATCGCCTCGGCTCTCTCTCATGTAACTACATATATGTATGCCTGTCTATATGTGTACCAACCTCACCCTTTGTATATATGTGTAGATATAAGCATATATAATTAGACACAAAAGAAAAGTAATGAGTGTCAGATTGTGGCCAATAGACGTGTATTGAGTTTATCTATATCTACATCTTGTGTACATATAAAGTATATATGTTAAACCCTAAACCCTAAACCCAAAGCTACTTTTCTTTCGAGTGGCCCACTTCGTCGCACTGTACGTGACATTCTTCACGTAGACACGGTAGCAGTCGACAGTTGCCATGGCCGCGAAGCAAAACTTGCTATATATGTTAGAACACCCAAAGTGAACAGCCTTTATTCTTTGTGGATAAAAATGTGCCTAGAGCCTAGCCCCGGCGCCGAAAGCCTGACACCCGAAACTCGGTAATGGCTTTGGGTTGTATGCTTTAAAAGTCCAGAGCATCTATGCGAAGCTATCTACAATCCAAACCTTCTACAAATACTGTGAGGATAAGCCGCATCGGCACATGGTGGTGACATCGTGTCGAACACATCGTGTGTAGGAGATACTACGTCGCAAAACTAGAGTCTCTCCTGCTGTAAAGGAAACAGCGACCACGGCCACAAGTTTCGGCTCCAACATCATCTCGCAAAAAAGCCTCGATAAACCTCTTCAGCCGGCATTCTCTGCACTCAAGCAATTCCAACTCGAAAGTGTTAGACATTGGAGAATGTTTTTTTGGGGGCTCACAAGGAATCCGGGCTGTCGGTTTGCGGTTTAAGTTTGGGGAGTCGGGTTTGGGGTTTCGGGTTTTGGGGTTTATATAGGGTTTATGGGTTTAAAATTAGTTTTGGGTTTTAGGGCTTAGTGAGGGTTGAGGGTTTTTGTGAAATACTGCTTTAAAGGCAAGACACACTCGCAGGTAGATCTCGCAAGTAACACAAAGCTCCCCATCGCATGTAAAGCTGCACAAGGAAAATCTCGCAAGTAACACAAAGCTCCCCATCGCATGTAAAGGTGCACACAAGGAAAATCTCGCAAGTAATATACAAAGCTCCCCATCGCATGTAAAGGTGCACACAACAAGAAAATCTCGCAAGTAATATACAAAGCTCCTCACATCGCATGTAAAAGGAAACACTCGCACAGGTAAAAAGCAGAACTCATCGCAAGTACATATACAAAAATCACCGTCGCAAGTAAACCTGCTTTGAGGCTTTAGGCTATTGGTGGTTTCGGGGTTACAAAGGCTTATATATACAGTATATGATAGGGATCAAATACATATATCACACAGAACAGGAAGCACTCAACCTCACACACACACACAAATGCAAGAAACATTTTTTCTCGCAGTCATTGCCCCTCTGCTGCCGGAAGGTTCACCCTTTTTGTGCTTCTCACTAAAAGGGCCAAAGATGCATTATGCTAGATGGCATTGTGGCAGATGTAGTGCTCTACATGTAAACGAAAGACATATAGAAACACACCGTGACTAGCACCCATGGGTTTTCTCAGAGTTGTGGGAAAACAAACCACGTTTATATACAACATATATATGCTTGAAACTCAGATTGTTATATAGTCTACAAAGTTCAGAAAACCCAGGGTGCACATCATCCCGCACTGAACACATTTTGGTTTTCAAACCCCCAGCGACTTCATGACGTCCTGTCGCAGCTTGTAGAGCTCCAAGAGCGGGATGCCCTGCTCGACATAGGGAATCATCTTCTCGATCACCTCATGATGCTTCGGACAGCAACTGGAAATGATGCTCCTCAGCTTGCCGCCGTTATCGTAGTTGCGGATGTAGGATTTCTCAGAGTAGAACTCTACCTTGCAAGATCCGTACTTTTCGGCGGACAGCCATTTGTTAGACGGCGAAGTCGCCGCCGCCGGCTTCGGCTTCGCCGCCAGCTTCGCCACCTTCGTCTTCGCCGCCGACTTCGCCTTCGCTGTGGCTTTGGGCTTGGGGCTCTTCTCTTTCGGCTTGCCGGTGGCTTTGGGCTTCGAAGCACCCTTCTTTTTGGCCACAGCCACAGACACCGGCGGCATGAAAGCCATGGCATTTTTGAGGATGTCCAAGTCGCACTCATCCGTGGAAGAGATCACTTCCACATCCTTGGCCGGCTCAGCCCCGGCACCAGTCTTGATCTTTGCCTTTCCTGCCTTTTTGTTCTTTGCCTTTGTGGCCTTCTTCTTCAGGGTGCCCTTCTTCATAACGATCTTCTTCGGCTTGCTGCTCTTATGGATGTGCACAAACTTCTCCGCAAACTTCTTCGGCTCGCTGCTCTTCAAGGTGTCCGGAAACTTGGTCGGGCTGCTGTTCTTAAAGATTTCCGGCAACTCCGGGAACTCAACATCCTGCAAAGGAGTAAGCTTCTCGTCACCACGAAAAGGAACAGGCTTCTCACCCTCGTTCACGGGAACAAGGGCCGTGCTGGGGGAATCAAGAGGCTTCGGGGCAAACTCCTGCACCTGCACCCTTTCCAGGCAAAGGTCAAGCTTCCTGATTGTATGTTTCCACAGACTTATAGGTAAAAAAAAGTTTGCAACACTTCTTTGTTCCGTCACACGAATTATATATACAGCGAAAAAACACGAAAAACATATATGTGCAGCCACTGCACACTTGATCCTCGTGCGACAGGGACCTGTAGACTTTCCGCTTGAAGCTCTCCTTCTGCTTCATCGCACGGAGGTGGCTAAGAAGAAGACGGATGGCGGTGTCCATCTTGTCCACAAGGTCCTCTGCCTTGTAGTCTTTGTGGCCTTCGAGCAGCAGGTTCTTTTGCTCGTGAAGGATCCAAAAGCTTCGGGTAACCCGCTGCGACAACAACTTCGTGTTCGGGGCGAGGCGAAGAAGGTCAAACAGCAGCCCAGCTGTCTTTGCCAACCACGGACCGTGGGCGGCAGTGTGCCAAGTGTAGCTTATTGGCCCGCCCGGAGGGGGGCACAGTAAAGGCCACAGGTCCTTCGTCTTCTTGAACTCGAGAAAGCCCAACACCACCTTCGCCAGCTCCGTTGCTGTAATAAGCGGATCGGCAACCACTCGGTCCTTGGCATTTTTGCCCGTTGCAGCGGAAGCGCCCTCCGCCAGCTTGACCGAAGCTGCAGCTGCTAAGGAAGCCATGCTCGCAAGACTGTATATACTGTGTATGTATAGGATTTATGATTTCTCAAAAAAATGGAATGCATTTGTCTCTGTCTCCATCCAGCCTCGCACTTACCTCTGGGTCTCGTCTGGACCAAACACACAGCTGCAACGTCCGAAAATTTTTCTCACTCTCGGATCTCAGAAAAGTATATATATATATATATATATAAGTAGATCTCTCGCATGTAACCTACAAGAGTCTCGCACAGGTAAAGGTGGACTCCTCGCAGGTATAAACTATATTGTGATGACTCTCGCAAATGTACATGTACCGATTTCTCGCATGTAAAAAGCACACATCGCAAGCAATCCGCCGGCTCGACCCAGCACAGAATCAAACCGAGCTGCGATTTCAACATGGAAAACCATGGCTTAACAAGTATGCTTGCAACACAATTCTCATAATTTTATCTTCACACCTGACCATGCCGCACTGTACAGTCGCAGGAAAATCTCATGCAATCAACAAGCAGAACCATGATAAAAGAAACAAAACCAACCAAAATTAGCTTGCATTTCACTTCTTCAAATTCGGGAATGTGTAACCTAAAAACATGTATTTTGCAGTGTAAAAAAATTTACATTGCAGTGTAAATTTTTTACTATACAAAGTAAATTAATTTACACTTTTTTTTTACGTAAATTTTTTCGTAAATTTGAAGTGTAAACCAAGCTTTGTTTAGTAAATTGCTCGCCACCTAAAATTAGGTAAACAGCAGGGTCAGGGGAATGTAAGCTGCAGTCAAAAAGCGCATTCTCCGCCAGGTCTCGTGTCTCTCGGTGAGACCCGGGCCATGGGAGTTGTCTTTCGGGTGCAGGCCCGATGTTCCTTGCTTCAGCACCACGAGAAGTTCGGCTTCGCAGGCGTTCCGGAGTGGGGTCTGCGACGACTCGCAGAGGTGAAGGGATGGCCGGCCGAAGCTGAGGAGACTGGCCACGAGGAGGACGACCGCCTCGCCGTGGTGTGCCTCTTGTCTCTCCAGCCAACTCGACGTGGTCAATCGTCTCCTGTTTCGCCAGGACGTGGCCTCGTGGTCGGGCGAGTTTGGGGAGCTCGATCTGACAGAGGTCGTGCGAGACACAATGTTGGCGGCCGACCAGGACGTCGCCCTCCAACAACTTGCGAAGCGGAAAGCCGCTCGCGAGACTGCCGTGGAGATCCGGAAGCGGGTCTCGGGGACTTTCGAGGCCGTCGCCAAGACCTTTGCCAGCCGACCCGAGTACAAAAAGGCAGCGGCAGCTCGAAAGGCCAAAGAGAAGCAGGCATCGCAGCAGCAGAAGGACCATGCCGCTGCGATCAAGCGGTGCTATGCCGCCCTCAGCTCGGACATCGACAAAGTCGTGAAGGTCGGCGTTCCCACAGCCGTCCGAGTGTATCGGGACGACTACAACGGCCGCTGGCGTCTCACGTACAGGACTGTCTGGGCTCAGGTCACTCGCAGCATTTCGTGGACTGCCGTGGGCAGTAGGAATGCCGCAGCGGAAGCCGTTCGCCAAGGCTGGCAGTGGGCGGAGACTTTCGACGGCCTGCCGATGCCGGAGGAGGCAGCAGGCCTGTTGCAGAAGTTGGCGGCTTGAGGCCTGGATTTCCGGACGTGCGATGGCAGAGAAGGACGTTCCAGAATCCACTGGGCCTTTCCGGTAGTTTCACTGCGGAGTAAAGCGGCCGTCCGAGCAACGAGTGCAGAGCTTGCAGAAACGGCGTTTTGTCCTGCTTGCTGTAGCGAAAGCCAGAGTTCTTGAGAAGACGTCTTCCACAAGAAAGCCTTGCTTCGCCCAGGTCATCGCAGTTCCGTTCAAGCTCCGGCCGTTCCTGCTCTCTGTTCCAAGCACGAGGCCGCCACTCCGGGAACTTTCGCTTTGCTGTGTGGGAGTGAGCCGTTGCAGTTAACTTCTCTAAGTTTTTTCAGGGTATGGGGTTTACAGGAGGTTCGTCTGCAAACAAGTCTTGGGCCGTCACACTTGCAGCAGCAGAAGCAGTATAGCAGCAGTTCTTGTTCGCTCTACCCTGTTTTTCTGCAGCGTCTTCTTTTCAAACCTCGTCTAGTCACTATAGGAGAAGCACCATGGGACGGGCCACTTTGGCGGAGACAGGTGGCGAAAGGTCCGCAAGCGCCTGGGCCCTGTTTAACTCGTGGGTCGCTCGGGAAGGCCTGACGGTCTCTCGGGCTGCGAAGTTCCGCATTCGCGGGAAGCGGATGCTCCGGGAGAAGGCAGCGATGAAGCTCAAGTGGATCCTGGGATTGTTTTATTTAGTTAGCAGATACGGCCAAACATTGACTAAACCATGATATCTTTATATTGCTTTGGATGGTTTAGGGAGGTGTTTAGGGTTCCAAGTCAGTTTGACACCTTCGCAAAGCCTCCACTTGAAGCCCTCTTGGCCTACTAAAGTTTATACCCTAAACCACAAAACCGAACCTTTCGAACCCTTTCAGTAGCTCTATGTGCGTTTCAGCTTTTTCCAGGTGCGTTTCAGGTGCGTTTCAGCTTTTTCCTAAGGATTTTATACAGTTGCAAGGAGTGGGCTTTTCAAACGACAGGCTTCAGACCCAAGGAGGCCCAAGGTTGGCTTTTGAAACTGTTGCATCGGCCGATAGGGCTGCACTAAGACTACTAGGGAAGTCCTCCGAAAATTTTGTCCCAGATTGCATCTAGAACCAATTGAAGGTTCCCCAAGGCCAGCAAGCTTGAGCAGCCTTAGCAAATCTAGTGAGCAAGGGCCCTACTACTTTCCCCTTGCCGTCGCACACAGTTTAAAGCTTTCCGAGAATCAACCTCCCTTGCACTGAGGAACCACCGAAAAAGCAAGGACATTCGGAAGAAGTTCGCGGCACTCGCTCAGGCGAAGTACGAGGACAACCGAAAGAAGGCCGAGGCTTACAGAAAGGCCCAGTCGTTCGGCGATGTTTCGCCGCAAGTCGCTGCCGACGAGGCCGAGGTCGTTCGAAAAGCAGAAGCCGAAGCCCACCTGGAAGCTGACCTTGCCGTTCGGGAAGTGCAGGCGGACACCTGGACCTGGACTTTGGGTCGTTCGCTTCGTGACTTCAAGCCGGTCGGCCGTGGGGCGAGCGGTGAGGTCTTCTTCGCCACCTTCGAAGGCCTTCCGGTTGCAGTGAAGCTGACAAAAGGTCGGGGGCTGCAAGCGGCAGCAACCGGCATCGACGTTCAGGAGGAGTTCGCCGTTTTGACGGCCCTGGGGCAGCACCCCAACGTCGTTCGAGCTTTCGCCGTTGTCACGAGCTCGCTGGGCCGGCCGGGCTTGGTTCTCGAGAGGGCGTCTGAGAGCCTGCATGCGAAAGCTCGCAGGCTCAAGGACGATCGGCTGGAGAACTCGCCGGCCGGCAGGGCCTCGCTGCTGGGACTTTTTTCGCAGTTCGTCCTCGGCCTGTCCTTCGTGCACGGGCGTTCGGTCATGCATCTCGATGTGAAGCCCGCCAACATTCTCGTGTTCGATGACAAGAGAGCTGCCCTGGCCGACTTCGGCCATGCAGAGGGGGTCTCCGAGAACGGTTGCTCTGTGGTGGGCGATCGTGTGTACACCCTGGACTTTCGCTGCCCGGAGTGCCTCATGGCCGGCGGCCAGAAGGCATGGGTTGCTGGCGTAGCTATATCCCTGGAATCCTTAAAACGTAGGCTCAAAGTTTCTTTTCTGATCCCTGCAGTATCTTTAAGCAGTGCCTCTGCCGAACCTTGCAGCTAGCCTATTTCGGACAATGTAACAGTTAATAGGAAGGCCCGAGTTTCAATCACAGAAACCCTGCCAGGTTCGTGTCAAGTTCGCCGCTGACGTCTGGGCGGCCGCAGCCACGTTGTTCGAGGTGTGCTGCCCCAGAAAAGCTTCGCTTTTCTCAGTCCCGCCGGGGACGTTCGTGCGGGAGACCGAGGAGCAGACAGCAAAGGCCATTCGGGAGATGGCCACTGCGAGGAGCTTCAAGCTGATGCCGTACGACCAGACAATGCAGGACATCCTGGAGAAGACGTTCGTGCCGGCAGAGAAGCGACTCTCGTTGCCGGGCTTGCTTCGCATCCTGGACAAAGAGCGGTCGGCCTCGCGGTCCATCGGCAGGCCCGCCTTCGGCGACTGACGTTCCTGACTGGTCGTCTTGGACGGAAGCACCAAGAGTCGTTCGAGAACAGCTTCTCGAGCACGGTTCTTGGAGACTGTCGACTCTCGGGTCTCTCGCCCGGCGGATAAAAAAGGAGTTTCTTCAGTCAAGCAGTTGCTTTCACACAGTTTGTTTCCCTACGGTCGCTAGCCACACGTCTGCAGCAGTTGCCCGAAGCCCCGTCCGCCCTTCGACAAAGTTGCTAGCCGTGCTGGGCAGGTACTCCATCGACGATGTCTTCTTCCTCTGGCAGAGCCGGCGTTCGGCGCCGGGGTCAGACCTCCGTCTGGCCCACTCCCCGACCCCTCCAAAACCCCCAGTTCAATCAGGAACTTACGTGAATTGCAGCATTTAGTTCACCTGGAATTGGAGTCCCCCAAAACCCACCGCAGAAAACAACAACTTCGGAGTGGGCATCCTTCAGGCGACATACTTTAAGTGTGAAACCCTGGCCACACCACCTTTTCCCAGCCCCCTCCTCGCCTCTCCTCACTGTCCTCCTAGTTCGACCATTTTCTCCACCAGCCCGATAAGCCCCTACAGTGCAGCACAAAGCCCACTTCCCGACAAATTTCTAACACAGCAAAAACAAGCATGCAATCACCAAGAAAAAGTGACCCCTTGATAGCTTTGCAGCCAGCATGTGTGCCGCCTCGCACAATATTCCTACATTGAAAGATGTTTTCAAGACCTAACAGTTCTCGGGCCCAAAAACAACAAAAAGGCATACTTCCACACTGTTTCACACGGTCACACAGGATGCCACACAGAACTATTGCACACATCATCGGATTTCGCACATTTTCGCCTGCAGAAGCAGCAACATCTTCAGGAATTCGCCCACTCCGACAGCTTGAAAACAACATACAGAATGGACACTTCAAAACAGCTGAACATCAGTGCACTTTTGCCTCCAGTTTTGAGCTGTTCCCATC
This sequence comes from Symbiodinium sp. CCMP2592, assembly GCA_905221615.1. NCBI lineage: Eukaryota > Dinophyceae > Suessiales > Symbiodiniaceae > Symbiodinium > Symbiodinium sp. CCMP2592. Next base: position 22,368 of record CAJNDT010004602.1, read on the forward strand.
ACACGACCCCCTAGGCCAAAACCTGTCACCTAACCGGGCCTACCTTTAACCTGCCCTATTAGCCCGCCCAAACCTTAGAGGACCCTATAACTACATATTTGGTTAAACCGAAAAAAGGAGCAACAATGGAGACTATAGGTAGACCCTGAACTCCTAACCTGCTGAACCCTAGACCCTCAGCACCAGGCACAGAAGGAAGCCGAGCGTAAGGAACGAGAGGAGGCGAAGAAGAAAGCCGAGGCAAAACATGACAAGGGTCTCGAGGGGTCTTCGCAGAGGGGTGAGAGCTTGGGGTGATGAAAACGGTTCTATTGAATGTCACGGGTTCTAGGACTTCAAGAGGCTTTACACTATAGGACTCTACAGTAGGCTTACTCTTGTATTATGAACTCCACTGCAGTAAATGGAGTGATCTCTCCCTAAGTGTCCATGTACTTATATGATTGGTGTACACTTTTGGCCTTAAATTAAAGTAGTCCGCATCCAGGTGGTTTAGGGTCAAAGTAGACATCCGATAGCGCCACGGGTATTCTGGTCGCTTACAAAACAAAACATGAAGGCTAAGAAGGCGATACACAGGCATCCTCAGCGCCTTCATGTCGAAATCTTACGCAGTAAACCTTAAACTCCGAACCTTGCATATCACTTGACTGCCATCCTACTGTCTGTCACATATTACTTGGCCGATATGCCTTCACAAGCCCGAATTATCCCGCCGTCTATCTTCCCTCGACAGGAAGAGCGAAAGAAGAAACAGGCAGCATATGAGGCTCAGAAAAAGGAGGAGCAGAGGCACCAGAGAGGGTTTGTGAGGGGTTTCGGTTGAGTTTCGGGTTTAGGGTTCAGGGTGGTTGGGGGTTTAGGGTGTAGGATTAGAGCTTCAGGATTTAGAGTTCAGGGTTTGGGGTGCAGGGTAGGAGCCTTCAAGTGCATGGATTTGCAGGCTTTGGTGGACTGCAGGAAAAGCCCGCAGATCGTCCGAAATTCTGATCCCCGACCTGATGATGGATGTCAGAATGACTAGTTTGTTTAGCTGTGTCCTTGTTTTTAACTTGTTTGGTATTGGTTCTTAATATAATATAACTTACCCGAGAAGGTATATACCTTTTTCCAGTGGGTTACCGAACAGCTCAGATGGGTATGCAGGGTTCTGGGTGGGAGCATTTAGGCTGTAGTTCTCGCATGCCGCTCTGTTTAATTACTGAATTAGGTGTATTGATTCTATTTCGGAGAGCTTGTCCCAAAGCCTGAGCCATGATCGGGATCCGGTAAGTAACCCTCCCAGGCTAACTTGGAGCCAAAACAGGACAAGCAACAAGAAACATTGGGGAAAGATGCTTTGCCCTAAATCCTGCGGGCAAACCCCTGCTGTCCTAAACTCTATAAAGCCTAGAACCCAAATACCAACAGAAAAGGCCGCTGCACCTTAAAAAAAAAAAATACCGGGTTTGGGGTTTAGGGTTTGAGATCTCTTAGTCAAAACTCTCCACAAGGTTTCGGGATGTAACTAGCCTATAAAGTGCTGTAGCTAAATACGTTTCGGGGTTAGGGTACAGTGGACGGACTAGTAACTAGTACAAGTAGAAGAAGAGCAAAAATGATATGAAGATAGTTAGTTATTACTACTGTGCGAAGAGAAAGAGCAGTAAACCCTGTTATTAGCATTTGTTGATGGTCCGTGTGCACGAGGCTTAAAATTCCAAAAATCTCCGTATAGAGCCCTTACTAGCTCACAATTCCCTACCGGATGCATACCCTAAACCTTCACACACACACACACACACACACTGAAACCCCGACGAAAGTTTTAATTACACGCTCCTACAAATCCCTTGCGAACCCTAAACCTTAAATCCTAAAACCTGAAGGCCCTGAACCCTAAAAACCCTAAACCCTAAATGCCCTAAGCGTTTGAAAGCCCAAATGAAACACCAAAAGACACTGAACACCCTGCAACCTAAAATCCCCCGGAGTCTTACTCCCTAAGGCTCCATGTGCCCATATAGTATATACTTAGGCCTTCAAGTACCTATATAGGGACCCCTTTGAGGCTTAAGTATCTACTATAAAGTATAAAGGTACATGGAGCCTTTGGGAACCCCCGACAAAATTTAGTCCCAAAACCGCCTCAAAGCCCTAAGAAGGCTGGCCGTGGAAGAGAAGAAGCGGAAGCAGGCCGAAGAGAAGCTCCGCGCCGAGGTCGGGGGGCCCAAAGCTGCGATGTTTAGAGGGTTTTGGAGGTTTGGGCTCAGGGTTTATAGGGCTTACGGTTTGGAGTTTAGGGTTTTGGGGTTTCAAGCTACAGGATTTGGGGTTTCGGGTCTAGGCTAGGGGTTTGGGGTTGAGGGTCTGGTTTTGGGTTCGGGGTTAAGGTCAGGTTTGATGGACTTTACTTAAGATCCTGGAAGAAAGGGAAGTACAGGTGTTAGTGTTTAGGATGAGCGGTTACAAGAGTTTTGCAGGGTTTTAGGAGCAGTGTTGCTGTTGCGTGCTTTGAGTGGACTCGCGAAGGATCTCTGTAAGGGCTGCTTAGGCCTGGGTTGAGTACAATGCAAAAGTAGAAGACACTGCGGCATTCTTTAAGGATTGTGGCTGGTTGCTGTTCAGGTTTTACCCCTAAGCCCTGAGAGAGGGCTAACCAGCTAAGGCTGATGTCAGGTGCATGGCATCGGGTGCTAAAGTGATTTAGGTTTTCAGCTTGCGGCTTGCAGTGTTGGTTTGTCTTTGCGGTTTGTTGTGAGTGGTTCTGTCTGGGAGTTCCTAGCTGGGGTTTGAGTGTAATACTGGAACCTGATTAAGAAACCCTGGTACTATAACCCCCAAATAGAAGGGTTCATAAAAGGAGCCCTAATAGACGCCCATGGTTTCTTAATCAGGTTCCTACATGAGGGCTTTTAGGTGTTGAGAGGGCGCAGGTTGATCTACCATAAAGCATGAAACCCTAAGGCTCCATGTACCCATATAGTATATACTTAGGCAAAGTACCTATATAGGGACCCCTTTAAAGCCTAAGTATCTACTATATGGGTACATGGAGCCTTAGGGAAAGTGTAAAGTTTGATCATCATCAGGCCCAGGGTCCACATATACCTGTACAGACGCACGTACTTGCCTACCTGCCTACCTACGTACCTACCTACCTATATATACCCACCTACCTACAGACATACAGAGATGGAAGTAGACAGAGATAGAAGTAGACAGAGATAGAAGTAGACAGAGAGAGAGAGAGAGAGAGAGAGAGAGAGAGAGAGAGAGAGAGAGAGAAAGAGGAGAGAGAGAGAGAGAGAGAGAGACATCCAACAGCATACGGTACGCATGGAACGGCAGCATGACATCCTAGTGCAGAAACCACAGCTTGCGAGAGATTGCAAGTCCCTAAGAGCCTATGTACTCCTACAGTATTTACATCGGCCATAATGTAGTCACTGGTCCCTATACAGGTACTTTATGGCCCAAGCAGATGCCCTATCAGTCGATGGACCCTTACCCTAAGGCTCTAAGGCCTCATATATTAAGCCTTTCGGATACAAAGACCATAATGTATAAGGCCTTTGGGCCATTTTGAGCCTTAGGGTTAGGGTAGTCGATCGGGACACCGAACTGCAAGCTGCGGCCCAGGCGGAACAGAAGCGAAAGCAGGAAGAGGCCCTGCAGAAGCAGGCGCCCGCTGAGCTTTGGAGTGTCATACTTGAATACTTTTCTTTTAAAGGACCCATTATGAAATACGAGTTTGTACTTTTTCTCCCTGGTTGCTTAAAGTCCCGCCCAAGCCCGGAAAACCCCTTGACCAAGGGCTCAGAGTTTATACTGTACAGTTTCTTAACCCTAAACCCTAAACTAAGCCCTAAACCCCAAAACCTTAAGTCCCTAACCCCAAAACCCTAAACCCCTAAAGCCCTCAACGCCAGAATTGGGCTCTATATTATTTTCTGGAGACAGAAGGTTGAAGGGCCGGCCGAGTGTCCGTGCTGGAAGTTGCTTCTTGGTTTGCTGTTTCGGGTTTAGGGATTTGGGTTTTAAGGTTTAGGGCTGAGGGTTTAGGGCTTTGGTTCAGGTTTAGGGTCTTGGGTTTTAGGGCTTAGGGTTTACATAGGGCTTAGGGGTTTATGGTTTAGGGCTTGGGGTTTACAGCCTCAAAACCGAGCCCCCCTACTCTCAAAGTAGGATTGACTAAAGGGGCGGTTTCAGTCAGAAGACGGTTTTGGCCTAAGGGTCCAAAGGACCCAATAATTAGGTCCTTAGGTTTCGGATAGTCGTTATGTAGGTTACCAGTCCAGCCAAGCCTTTATATTATACGGCGATAAACCCGAAAGCTTAATTCCCAGGGTTTAGGGTTTAGGGGTGGTTAGGCTTCTCTGCCGCACGCCTCGAAAGGAGGCGAAGGCTCGAGAAGCAGAAGAAAGGAAGAGACAGGAACAAGAGAAGAAGGAGGGCATGGGGTTTTGGGGAGTCGAGTGGTCTAGGGATGACTTAGGTGGTTTGGATCCGATGATTTCAAAACTTGGTTTTAAGCGGAACTACAAAGGATGCGATCTGTAAGGCTTCCAGGCGAGGAAGCCGGGCCGACGCAGGGCGCGAAACACAAAGCGACCACCCGAAGCTCTAGCTAGGTTCCTGAGTAGCATCCTTTTGCCCCTTTTTGTTTGGGGGATTCCTAAAACAGAATGATGGAAAAATGGTCTGTAAGGATTCTTATATGGGATCTATCAGGTTTCTATATGGACCCCACCAAAAAAGCAACAAACCGTATTAGTAAGTATTCAAGCCCCTGTAGTAGGGGATGAGATACCCGAAGGGTTCACGTATTCATATGATGAATACTATGGCCTTCTAAAAGTCCTTACATAGAGACCTGAAGGCCAAACCATACACTAGATAACTAGATGATACAATATATAGGTACACGCACCCTTATAAGGGATGGACTTCACGCCCGAAGCACCCAAGTCCGTAGACCCGAAATCGCTGGGGCTCTGTCGACTTGCGACCAGGACACCTAAGACAAACAGAGGCCCCCTATACTACACCCCTCTACGAACCCTCACGGTACGTAATCCTAAAGGCCGGAACCCCTAAAGGAGCCCTATTCTAATCCCTAATTAAACCTTATCAACAAGAAACATATACTAAGAACGGCAACCCCTTTAAGAGCCCTATTCGAATCCTTTCTTACTTTTCCCAGGACGCCGAAGCAAAGAAGCGTGCCGAGGAGGCCGCGCAGCGCGCCGAAGCCGAAAGGCTCAAAAAGGCCAGGAGACGGTTTTGGGTTAGGGGTTTAGGGTTTAGCGTTCCTGAGGTACCCTTTGCGGTCCCCTTATTCAAAACGAATGGTAGGAAGAATGGTAATTATGAAGGGGATATTCAGGAGTGCGGTAGCGTTCGTAGTAATCGTTTGTTATTTGATCGTTTTGCGGTAGTATACTAGCATTCTAGGTTTTGCTTTGGTCAAATCTTACTATAGAAGCTATACAAGTCCGAATGGTTAGTAAGAGTGCCCCCCCATAGAGCCCCGATACAACTACAGTCCCATTCAGGACATTACCCCAAGACCCTGTTCTAGGGTTTATGCGGAGTAAGGTCAATGTTTTGCCATATAGGGTGTGTGTGTGTGTGTGTGTGTTCAGGGATTGAGTCTGAAGCGTAGGAGATTGTTTTGCCTGGTCTCAACTAGTCCGTGTACAAGTGCCTCCTGAAAGGCACGGCTTGCTCGGACTGCGGGAAAAAGAAAAGGGACTCAAAGCAAGACAACTAACCGAAACTAGAACCCTGGGCTGTAAACCTTGAGGTGTAACACTCCCAAGCCCAAACAAGATATCGTGGATGTTCATGACCAAACGTATGTTTTATTACACAGTTGCGTTGATTTCGTTCTTTAAGCATTCAGTGTACCCCTAACCTTTCGCCGTGTACCTGAGGAGGAACAGGAGAAAATCGCTGCAGAGCAGAAGCGAAAGCAGGAGGAGGACAGGGAATCTCCGCCCCCTCACCGTACTTGCCCAATGGGTTTTGCGTTTAGGTTTGGATTAACTGGGTTTTGTTTTCTTTTTGATGTGTTTGATTAGGGGGGTTGTTTTAACAGCCACTGTGCCAGTGGAAAAGCCATCTGCAGTCTTATGGTGCGTTCCACGATTGCCACCAAGTGGCACTCGCATGTAAGATGCATGTGCAATGCGCGGTCATTGCCTTGCCTGGGTTTTGGGTTGAGGTTTAGGGGTTTAGGGCGTAATTAAGGTTTAGCGTTTTTTTTTATATATAGGGTTTAGGGTTTAGGGGGTGTAGTTTGTGATTTACCAACTAAACACCCACCTGCCTACTTACCAACAAGTACCCACCTCCCTTCGCACCTACTTCTCTGCCTTCCTACTACCTTCGTTTCTCCCGCACTTACCTGCCTGGCTGCCTCGCTGCCTGCCTACATACATGCATACATATATAACATATATATATATATATATATATGTATATTCACACACACATATATATATATATATATATACATACATTATTTAGTCTAGTTTCGGAGTATACCTTAGCGACCCAGACAGCTAAGTGTGCGCGTGCATAAGCACTTACAAACGTGTCTGTCTGCTGCACCGATACTTCATTCTGATATTGGCGACAAACAGAAGCGATAGTATGCTGCCACAAGCACCTTGTGCTTTAGTCTTTCTTCAAAGGGTCGAACCTGCGCATGCTGCTTATGTGCTACTGACTGAGCCAAAAACCTGCTTATGTTTTCCAATCCGCTGCTCCTTTCATCGTTGCTAGTACATTGACATGTCTTAGAGTAACCATACAGCTGTCGTGTTTCGCTGTGCTTTTTTTCTTCTTGCCTCAGCCCTAAACGTTTTTCCCAAAGCCCTACAAATCCTAAACCACGAAACCCTTAACCCCAAACCACGAAACCCTAAGCCCCTAAGCTCGAACCCAAAACCCTAAACCCTCAACTCTCGACCCCAAAAGCCTAAACCCTAGTCCCTAAACCACCCTAAACACAAGCCTAAACCAGCCTAAACCCCTAAACCCTAAACTCCTAAACCCTCGACTCCTAAAGCTTGAACCCTAAGCCTCTATTTCCTAACCCCCAACTAAACCCTAAACTAAACTCCTAAACCCTGAACCCTAAACCCTAGACCCCTAATTCCTCAACCCTGAGCCAGGAAGCCCGGCAGAGGAAGGAAGCCGAAGAGCTGAAACGCCAACAGGCAGAGGAAGCGAAGCGAAAGCAGGAAGCGGAGCAGAAGCAGAAGGCTGGCATCGGTTCAGGGTTTAGGGTATAGGGTTCCGGGTTTAGGGTTATAGGGTTTGGAGTTTAGGGGTTAGGGTGTAGGGTTAAGGGGATAAGGGTTTCGGGTTTAGGGGTTGGGGTTAGCGTTTAAGGGTTTTCTGCTCTGCTCTCCTGGCCCCCGAGCCCCCTGAACCCCAAAAACCCCAACCCTCACACCCTGACCCCTAAACCCGCCTAACCCCGAAACGCTGGCAGGTTTAGGGGTTGGGGTTTGGGTTTGGGGTTCAGGGTTCGGGGGCCAAAGAGAGCAGAGCAGAAGCCTTCGAGGGGTCATTCAGAGGTCCTGTAAGGGTTCCTTAAAGGGTCGTTTATGTAAGGCATCTGTACTGCCCCATGTTTTGTGTAGCTTTGGTTTTGTGTAGATTCGGTTTCCTTGTAGCAACCGTTATAGAAGTCTAGTTTAGACTTGTTTCTGCTTCGTCAAACCCTAGCAGGAGGAAGCGGAGCGCCAGCGCAAGGAGGTGGAGGCGCGTCAGCGCCAGCAAGCAGAGGAGGAGCGCAAGCGCAAGGAGGAGGAAGAAAGAAAGCAGAAGGAAGAGCAGGAGAGGAAGCAGAAGGAAGAGCAGGAGAGGAAGCAGAAGGAAGAGCAGGAGAGGAAGCAGAGGGAAGAGCAGGAGCGAAAGCAAAGGGAGGAGCAAGAACGATTGCAAAAGGAACAAGAAAGGCAGAGACAAGAGGAAGAGAGCCGGCGCAAGGCAGAAGAGGAGAGAAGGAAGCAGGAGCAAGAACAGAAGGTCTTTGTCATAGTTGGGTAACATTTTACATTTTTGGGGTACTTAAACCCAATAAGGAATACAAATTAAAACATTTAACCCTATCCCGACCATGAACTAGAGGTGATGGCAGAAAGCAAGCCCCTCAGCGAAGAGGAGAAGCTCGCTGTGAGGGACCCGGTCGCCTCGTAGGACTGGTGTAGTGATATAGGGGCCTCAATAATTGCCTACAGTATTTTGGGGTTCTGTATTATTAATTACAGTATAATGGGCCCCAAAACCCTATTCTAATTATCAAGGCCGCTACAGTACCCCGTCTTTATACTCTGTCATAGCTGGGTCACATTTTACATGTTTATGGGTACTTAAACCCAAGAGTTTAATACTATCTCAGCCATGGGCTAGTTTGAGGCGGGTCTGATTCAGAAGAGAATTCTTAAAGATAGGTAAGCGGTGCAGCTTGTGAAGGAGAACCAGTGTTGAAGCCAACTAGCTGCAATAAAGCCAACTGATTCCGTCAGGGCTTAAAGGTTTTAAGGGCTAGGGTGTACCTAAAGGTTGTAGTTTCTGTTTTGGCTGAACTGCGTAACCCACTGTAAGTTTAAGATCCCAGGTAACCCCAAAAAGGAACTGCTAGGGGGACTTGAGGTTGCGTAGTAGAAGCGCGGAAGGAGGTCTATCCTGTGACCCAACTTCCACTTGAAAGGGTGCAAAGCTTACCCTAAGGCTCCAAAGAGGGTCTTGGGCTTTGTGGGCGAGGGTTTGGGCTTTGGGGGCTAAGGTTTGGGATTTCGCTACGAGGGTCCAGGAGCCTTAGGGTAGGGTCTGGGTGATTTCCAGCCTGTTGAAACAAACCGCAATCCCTTTTGTTGTTTCTGAGGTTGTGGTGTGGCTCTTGATGATCCAATCTCCAAGCCAGTATCCAGCTTTATAAAACCCGGAAAGGTCGGGTTTTGATAGGGCACCCTTATCAGGGTTAGATCCAGGTTCGTCCCGTCGAGACTCAGGCCCAAGAGAAGGCAAAGCAAGAGGAGCAGAAGAGATACTCGTACGGGGCCCCGGTCCTTCCGCCGCTGACTGCAGGGAAGATTCAAGGTTATATGGGTCAAACCCACCTAGGCGTGATTCGCGGGTGCCGGGCACAAACGCTAATTAAGCCCATACCTTCGAGTTTTTTGCGTACTTTAGCAGTCACGATGTCTAGTGCAAAGGTAGAGTTCTATCACTTTTGTCAGATGCACTTGCAATCCTACCATGGGTAGGTTCTGAAGCACCCATACAAGCAAGGAGGCTGGCTAGCGATTCCGTAGCATAGTTCATATGCACTTGTCCAGAACACTATGGCAGTATGTTCATAGACGATGCTCACATATATGTACAATGCTTCTGCACTTATGTCATCCGTGCAGTGCATGCTTTCGCACACATGAGTACAGATGTACAGCAGGTACACATGTAAATGAGTTTGGTTGTGTATGTGTGTATATATATATATATATATGTGTGTGTGATGTATACATAGAGGTGCGTGCATGCGTGTATACACGGTGAAACAAGTAGAGGTAGAGCACCGTAGTTGCATGGATAGATAGGGTGTATGGTCCATGGAGTTAAATACACAAAAGCACCAGGCACAACTGCCGACACGGCGACGCACATCAGCCTATTCATCGCACTTTTGAAGGACTCATGAATGGTACGCCTAGTTCATCGCACTGTTGATGGACTCGTGAAGTCCCAAGGACAAGGATACACAAGAGTCCGCTTTCTGTGAAGCCTTAGAAGTACATTGCACAGCCTTGAAAGCTAGAACTCCGAATTCTGAACATGCACTCCAGGCGCCTGAGCTTCAAGTGGAAGATGCAAGACGAGTCGCGGCTCAAGGATGAGGTGGCCGCTGCGTCAAATATATACAAGCAGTACGAGGGTCGGAATCAGTGTTCCTTACTTAAACCCTAAACCCCTAAACCTTAAATCCTAAACCCTAAACCTTAAACCTTAAACCCTAAAAGCCCTAAACCATAAAGCCTCCTAAACCGTTGTAAACCGAGGCTCCATAGGCCCTCAACCTGAAACCCTGCAGGCCTACACCCGGAAGACCGTATATCAGGGACACAAACAGGACATAAGCTTACGCATTTTGTCATAGGAGGCCAGAAGGGGTTTTGGCCTATGGGGGTTTAGTAGGGTTAAGGGTTCCCATAATGGGGTTCATATTAAGGAATCCCCACCCCAAGAACCTTAAACCCTCCTTTCGGCCTCCCATTATTTTTTAGGATGTCCCTACCGTTTTGGGCTTCAATATGAGGGGGTTTGTATGGTATACCCCTATCCTCATTTTTTCTTGTGTGCTTTTCTGGGGGCCCTAGTATATGCCCTCAGCCCAAGCAATGACAGGTGGCCCGTGTGAAGGAGCAGGTCGAGAAAAGGCGACGGACCGGATTGCATGATCTCGGAGAGAGGTATGGTGTTCAGAGTCGCTCCAGAGCTGCAGTAGTTCTATCATTGTTTCCCCTGGTTGAAAGGAGGTTTCTGAGTTCGAGGTGCGCAATACTAGCTGTTGTGTCTAGTGCAAGCAGCAAGTCTCGAAGATGCCCTAAGCCCTTATAAACCCTATACCCCAAATCGCCGTGGTGGACATGCCTTAAACAAACCCTAACCCTCGCAGTCCTCACGCTTGCCCTCTCTCAAGTGGGCTTTCGCTGCATCGGATTCCAATTGTAGACTATAGTGGCCCACTAGATTCATGACTTTTGCCACGTCTGGAACGATTGAAGAAACCTGCCAATGATAAAGATGCAGCTGCACTTGGGCCGAGCTTGCCCAAGCCGCTCGCACTCGGCTGAGGGGCGAGTGTGAGCTGTCATGAGAACGGACTTCCTTTTCTTTTGCGGCCTGGACACGAACCTGACTTCCTGCGGAGGCTGGTCGTTGCGTGCTGGTGGCCGGCCGCACATGGTCGAGCTGAAGAGTTGTTGTTTGCAGCATTTGGGAGTTTCCGAAAATAGGGGAACCTAATCTAGTACCCGAACTAGCAGGATCCCTCTTACAAAGACCCCAAAATAAGGTACCCCTGTATAATTTTCGGAAACTCCCATGTAGCTTCAAACAATGCTTTGGGGAGAGCGTGGCAGCTGAACCTACTGGGCCGAGTGTCCGCAAGCCGTGGCACCTCAAGACATCCTAGGTAATATTAGGGGTACTTTGAAATAAGTTTCAATTTTTGGTTATTATAACCCCTAAGAAACAGCTAGGGTTCTAAGTTCAGTATAGGTAATATTAGGGAGGCCCCTCAAAGGGTACGCTTCTTTTTCCTACTTCTGGCTTCTTGAAAGGGACCTTGTTGAGAGGGTCTATACCCCCACGATTCGCCTAGTCCGAACTCCTAAGACAGTGCTATTGGGTTCACTTCAAGGTTTCAGGCTCCGAGTTCAAGGGTCCAAGGCCACTCTCAAGTCGGCTTTCGTTGCATAGGAGAAAGCCATAAACTCTCCTAATCCCTACTGAATCCAATAAACCCAGATGAGAATTCATGAAACCTGAACAAACCCTAAACCCGAATAACTCCTGCAGGACTCAGCCAGACTGTCACTCCGAAGTCCAGTAGAATTTGCCAGACCTTCCAAAATCCCTTAATTAAGGAATATACCTTATATAAATCATATTAGGGACGCTATTTTAAGTTAAGGTATATTCCTTAGTTAAGGGACTTTGGAAGGTCTGGGATTTTATCCTCCTTATGCAATCGGCTAGAATGACATGACATCTCCTATCCGCAAACCCAAAATAACCCTGAGCCAACTAGACCCTAAGCCCTTGGCCCTAAACCTTACATGTCAGAGCTTGAGGATAACAAATCTACTGGGGCGGTATGGAGAAAGTTCGGATCAGCAGGGAACCTAGTCCAGTCTGAGGACAAATGACCCTTTCGATTGAGTGATGTCGTCTATCTGGAGGCATGACATGATATGACTTCGGTGAGATACCCCACGGCCCTGGAATAGGGTTTAGCATGGTTTACTTGGAGGGTCGAGGGACTTAGTAAGTAGTTATTATATAGACTTATAAGTACCTTAATAGGGACCCTACTTGGGGTTATGTTGTTTATAACTCTATGAAATAACTACTTACTAAATCCCCCGACCCTCCAAGTAGTGATTAGAGACCCTAAACAACCCCAGGATTCCTCCAAGGGTTTTGGGGTTTCATTAGGTGGGTTTCAGCTCTTACTAGAAGCCCTAAGGCAGACCTTAGAAAGGGCCTGCAATCGTGTAGGTTTTGGAAGATCAGGGTAGGATTCAGGGTCGATGCTAAACCCGAAACCCTAAACCCTTACACCCTAAACCCTAAACCCTTAAACCCTAAACCCTAAACACTAAGCCGAAGCCCTAAGCAACCCAACGCCTTTCCGGCGTGAAGAGGCCTCAAGTTGGAGTAAATTTGAGCTATAGCCTCCTTTTAAAACCCAAGGGAATACTTAAGATACTATGTTTGTTATGGTTCGAAGGGGGTTGCAGTGAGGGCCTAAATCCCAAAGGGTTCAAGTAATAAGCAATAGTAGTTTATTGTTTGCTTTTGGGCCCCAAATATCTATTAAGTAGCTACTGTATTGGTACTTGGATCCTTTGGGAATAATTCCCGACATTATATCTCAGGGTTCCTTTGTGTGCTATTATGGTGTAAACTACCCCAAAAACCGCTCTGATTATCAATGCCCTATTTGGCAAGATCGAGGCTGTAGGGTGGTTTAGTGTTTAGGGTTTAGAGTTTAGGTCTTAGGGTTTAGGGTTTAGTTTTTGGGGTTTAGGTTTAGTTTTAGGGTTTAGAGTTTAGTTTTTAGGGTTTAGGGTTTAGTTTTTAGGGTTTAGGTTTAGTTTTAGGGTTTAGAGTTTAGTTTTAGGGTTTAGGGTTTAAATCTACGGTTAAGGGTTTAGGGTCTAGGGTTGAGGGTTTAGGGTTTACGCTTTGGGGTGTGTTCAGGGTTCATGGGTAGTTCTAAGTAGGGTTATATGTCCCCGATTATGGGTTATAAGTACCGCTATCCTGCTCACAATCCTGCTCATAACTACCCATGAAGCTCCGAGTGGACCCTAAACCCTATACCCTTATAGAATCCCTATAGATCCCTTTAAAGGGACCCTTAAAGGAACCCTTTTAACTCTAGATAAACCCTCAACCGCCCGCCAGGGAAGAAGAGTTGCGCGTTCTCCTTGCCACAAAGGTGGAGGAGGAAAAGCCCTGGGCCTAGATATTGGAGTTTCGGAAACTTAGGGGTACATTTTGGGGGTCCTTGCAATAAGGATCCTACTATTTAGGGTGCTGTATTAGGGTCCCCTATTTTCGGAAACTCTCATATAGGAAGCATGACCTTGTGCATGGGTCTATGCAGGGATTGGGGCTGTGCCACTGTCCGGCAGAGCTGCAGTTGATCTTCCTGGCTGTTACTTCCAGGGCGCCATCTCTTTCTCGTAGGTTCCTCCGTTTCTGTGCGATGAAACTCTGAACTCTGTAACCTTTAACTTTTTTCTTCAAGCAGAAGCCCTAAACCGTTCCAGGTTTTACTTTATCTAGTTTCTGGATAAAGTAAAACCTGGAACGGTTTAGGGCTTCTGCTTGCAATCTAGTTGTTGGCTGCATGCATGGCAAAGTGGGCTTCGCTGGAGAGCCTGCATAGCTGTGTATGGGTGGAGTAGCCGAGGCCTTGGGGCTTTGGGGATTACTATAGTATCCTTAGGTTTTGTTTTTTTAACTGTTCATATAAAGCCCAAGAGAACATCTTAAATATTGTTTTTACTATGGTTCTAAGGGTTTCTAGATTGGGTTTGATGCTTATATATTTTCTTTCAGAAGTGTGTGATTAGTCATTAAGTGTCCTTGTCTTGGAGCTGACAGGTTTGCGGGTTCAAGTAGCGTGGCGCATACTTGGGCATCGAAGAAGCTCCTATACATGGTAGGTCGCGTCCAAGTCTAGACCATACAGTCAGGTGTGATGGTGGGAACATCGACCCGGAGTCACCCTAAACCCTAAACTGGAGCGTGTTCTGTTTGGAGTTCAACGGATCCGTGTAGCCCTAAGGCTCAGAATGGCCCACAAGCCTCATAATAGTATTGTCTTTGGGCTTAAAAGCCTTAATATATGAGTCCTTAGAGCCTTAGGGTAAACTGGAGTGTGTGCAGTTTGGCGTTCAACAGATCCGTGTAGGGTTCTCTCGGCTCCAAGGCAGTATCAAGAGCGGCAAGCGAGGGCCGAAGCGGAGGCGCAGTCATTTGTAACATCGTATTTAGTGTTTAGGGTTGAGGGTCCAGGGGCTCAAATGCAATAAACATAATATATATATATATATATATATATATATGTAAATAGTACTTAATATTATTAATATCACAATAATATTATTGATATTAACAATGGTTCATCATGGTACAGATGGCTGAGTACTAGGATTCGTTTTGTTGGTCGGCTAGGTACCGGTTCACTATCCGTTAGAATGGGAACAGCTCGAAATCCGTAAGTAGCGTTGTGCGGCTCATTGGGGGAGGGGCTACGTAATTCCTTCAAAACCGATAGGCTCCTATTCCCCACCTATCCCTATAACCCTAGAAACCCTGAACCCTAAGCCGTCTTATAACTGTACGTAATTAACTAAGTCACAAGCCCTCAACCCGTAGCATCTACATCTCTGAATGACGTTCCCCGCGCATGGGTGTAACAGTGTAGGCTGACACTATGTGTGTTCTCTTACCCTAGGTCTCAAACTGGCCCAACAGCCTCATATAGTATGGTCTTTGGGCCCTTAAAAGCCTTAATATATGAGTCCTTAGAGCCTTAGGGTAACCCCCTAAACCCTAAACCCCAAACCCCCCAACCCACAAACAATCAAAAAAGACTCCCGTGTGGATTCAGGGTGGAGGGTTGTAGGGTTTAGTGCTCCAGGCAGTGCTCTTCGGGGCGTGGGTCCTATATAGTCTCCTTAGATATTTTTAAATTTCTGTTCATATAAAACCCAAGAAAAAATACTTATTTATGGTTCTAAGGGGGGGTAGAGGATCTAGGGCCGCAGGATCGGTGCCCGGCCAGGCTCTCCATCCTCCCCCAAATGGGGGTTTCCAAGAAATTAGGGAACCCCAAGAAAGTAGCCTAAATGGTAGGATCCTCATTATAAGGACCCCCAAATAAGGTACCCCTAACTTTCAGAAACTTTATACTCTTATAGAGCCTTTTAAAGGAAACCTTATAGTACCCTTATAGTAACCTTTTAAAGGAACCCTAAGGTACCCTGTATTTTCAAAAGCGGCTTGGGCCTTGAGCTTCGTGGGGTTTACCCCTGGCCGGAACGGCTTGGGCCATGCGTCCGCAGGCTCCAGGCCCGGGTTCGGGCGCTTCAAACTCTTTTTGATTTCTGGGTTTAGGGCTTACAGAGATGAGAGAGAGAGAGAGAGAGAGAGAGAGAGAGAGAGAGAGAGAGAGAGAAACTACCTCGACAGAACCCCTGTAAGACAGGCCTGTAGGGTCTGGTGTTGAGCGTTTGGGGGAAGCTGGGTTCAGTAAGTAAAGCTATGACTACCTTATTATGGCGGGGGGGAGGGCCGGGCGGGCTGCCGCTACCTGACGGTTTAGGGTTTAGGGTTAACCCTAAACCCTAAACCCTAAACCCTAAACCCCCCTTTCGTAAGTCCTTTAGTCCTTTCACAGTGCACCCTGCAGCAGGCAAGAAGAATTGAGGACTTGAAATCCAAGGCACAGGGTCTCGCCTAAACCCCCAAATCCTCAAGTCTAAGCCCCAAGCCCTATACAACCCTATAAAGCTTAACTAGCAACCCCAAAGGCGCAATCCAGATCTCTGATCTGGACAGCTCCCGACTCCAAATACTGCAGTAGGGCCTGCGAGGCCAAACAGTTGCAACCTCATATATATATATATATATATACATACAGACACATTATTTGCAACGCTGATTTGGAGCAATGCAAAACCCGCAGTATCGGTACCAAGTTTCGCTCCAGCCCTGACGGTGCTAACACGTTGCCAGAACAAAACAGAAGAAGAACAGCACAAGTCATGTTTGGGATGCTAAGCTAGAAGGAGATGACAACAAACGATGTAGGAACCTGATTAAGAAACTCTGGGTCGTTGTTAGCCTCTTCATATGAATCCTAATTTGGGGGTGATGAGACAACGGTTTGCTCCAACATCCGAGCAGCAGCCGGACCCTGCGACATGTACTATCATGTACTGCTTTGGTGTCCTGGTCTCTGTTAGTGTGGCTCCCATAGCCGGAAGCACTCAAGTAACAGGGCCCGAATCCCTAAACCCACTCATGTCTTGTTTCGACAGGGAGCTCTTTGCAAACCTTCGTTCCAGACCTTGTAGGCCCGAAGACCCACCGAGACAACAAAGTGCGCAGAGTACTTAAATCTCACTTTCTTAAACGGTCGAAGACAGGATCTGCAGTGTTTATGTCTAGAGACATACGTAGGCAGGCAGGCAAGCAGGCAGGCAGGTAGGCAGCAGGCAGACCGACACACGGACAACCATACAGATATATCTCGATATGCATGTTCGTATGAATTCATCCTCGTATCTATGTACCTATACAACTGTGTACCTATCTATCCATCTTTCTATAATCTGACTATCTATCGATCTATCTCTCACTATCTATCCAACCTATCCTTCTTATAGCACGCATCTTTGCATGTACGTGTGTATGTAAGTATGCCCGAACACAGCCTTAGGGTATTATACACTGGGTATTCACACCAGGATCGTGTTCCTTGATGCAGAGGCGGAGCCTGTGTCTACCCGATACCCTGCACGCTAAACCCTAGCCTCTAAACCCAAAACCCTCGGCTCTAAAGCCTCTATGCGGTCAGTCGTCAAACCAAAGCCTACATGGAGACCCTAAGAAGTTTGCTTATTGACATTTCCTTCTGTAAATCCTTCAACAGGTACTGTAGCTGGGGTTAAGCTAAAACTCGGCTTCAACAACATCTGCCACCTGTGTAGTGCCAGTTGTGCCTTCCTCGGCCTGAATTTCAGTTTGGGCTTGTGTTCAGCCGTTTCTGGATCTGGTGCGACTCGGGTGTTTGGGTGTGGCGCTGGACCCCAATCAGAGCTCAGGGTCTCAGGTTCAGCGTTTCGGGATTCGGGTAGGGGCCTGCATATAAATATTTCTTATACGGTGTTAATGTATGTGAATGAGAAGGAACCCCTAAGAAGAAAGGTATCGGCAGTGATTTAGGCCCCCACAGTACCCAAATTATGAAGACTAGGCGTGGCAACCCAGACCTTCGAGAAACTAAGGCCGTGACCCAAACCTTAAATCCTAATGAAACTCGTCCATTCTAGGGTTTGAGGGTTAACTCGGGCTTAGGGTTTTGGGGTTTAGGGTTTCGGGTGTTAGGGTCTCGGGGTACACCTTGAGTAACTCATGCACCTTTTACGCAATAGGGGGTGTGACCCGAAAACCTGGCGCATTTGCTTGGTTTTTAATACCATCGGTTACTCTAGGTAAAGCCTCTTTTTGCATCCCTGCGGAAAACAGATGTGCAAACTCTCCCCTGCTCTCTGTCGCACTTGTGCTTGAAAGGCGTGTACCCAGTTCAGATCACACGACGCAGCCCTACACAGTTCAAAGAAGATCCCTTACCGTAGGCTAGAAACCACAATTTCCAACCCCTACCCCTGAACTTTACCCTCCCCCCCTGGTGTGGAGGCTCCGGCGTCACCCGGCTGCAAGAGGTGATATCTGGTATCAATGTTTAGTTGTTTGTCCCCAAAGCCCATGCTCTGACCCTATATACAAAAATTCTGATGGCTCGATTTATTGTTAAGGCTTCTGGTCCGAAAGACGATGCTGTACTATGCCACGCTTTGGGGCGATTTCGAACCTTATGGGGTGGGCCCAAAGGACCAAGTAGGTACTCGGGAGTTGGATAGCAGTTATATACGTAGGTTACTATTTTGGAAAGTATATGACAATAAGGTAAAAGCCAGAAAGTTGGAATATGATTATCCTAACCCTTCTATGGTAAATTATAGGGTATCCTACCATGAAACCATATTCCAACTTTCTGGAGTTCCCTGTAATTAATTGGTTACTTGGACACTTAGGGAACGGCTTCAGCAGCGAGGAAAGTTGTGCGAGGGTTTGGTTAGGTTGGGCTCCGCTCCTTGTGGTGAAGTCGACATATCTTACCTGTGCATGCGCTACATAATAGTAGTAGGTTGTGACCCAATAGGGGCCTGAGTAGTGAACACTGTTATATTCTTGTGGATTCCTAATCTCATCCTACTATATAATGTACTGCCCGTAACACGTATGCCAAGACAGCTCTGGATTGAAAGTCACATTCCAGGCACAAACTACGCCACAACTAGAGCATCAACTACGGCATGGATCGTAGCAAAATAATGGTCAGATAAAATCAGTATATGTTTAATGTCTGGCATACCCCTATCCCACTTATTCACCCTTAGGGTCCAAGTACCCAAATATCATATACTCGCAAAAAGAGTAACCCACGTAACTGCTATTCCAAACCCGAGTACCTAGTTATTGGAACCTTGGGACCCTTAGGGAACTAGTAAATACCCCTTAAAGGAGCCCCTATAGTAACCCTTAAAGGAACCCTTATAGAATCCCAAAAAAGGTTCAGGGCCCTGCAGCAGGAAGTATGTTTGATTTTTGCCCATGTAGCACCAAGAGAATATGAAACATGTTATTTTCATTATGGTTCTAGGGGGGGGGTGTAGCTAAGGCTTTGGGATTAGGGTTTTGGGATGTAGGGATTAGGGATGTGGGGTTTAGTAGCGAGGGTATCCTAGGCCTGGAACACCCAATAATGGTCCGTGCCCCGTATGGTCTACTCCTTGACCCTAAGTATCTATATTGGAGACGCTTTGAGGCTCAGGAGTATAGTGTAAGATCTCTCTCGTTGCCGTGGCGTAAGCAGGCATCCAAAGTTGACACAGCAGAGACCTCATCCTCCGGAAGAGGGAGAATTCCAAGGGTTCCCAGCCGGGACGGACACAAAGATGCATCCAAGCATACTTGAGTACATTCCGGACAAGTTTGTACAGATGGGGATCATTGCATGTGATGGCAAAACGTTTGGAGCATGCATGATAGATGATGCGTCCATTTTCAATCGCTGGTACTACAAACTCTCTGAAACAGAATAGCAGCGCATCGCCTTCTACATGCCGATCATCGTGTTTCGCGTTTGTTGAGACCTCGGCTTGCGCACTGACCACGTGAAGACTCTATGGACAAGCTCCACGATTCTGTACTTGAACCGTGTCTTCGTCTGAGCTGGCATCGACGAGACGCAGTTGCTATCTGCAATCTCGCATTGACGCGGATCACCAGTCTAGGTTTCCTAAATCCTTAACCCGAAGCGCTCAACCCTAAGTGAGTGGTAACACCCTTCGAATGGCAGTAGCCCAGGCCTCCGCCACAACAAGACAACCATTGCAAGCATTGAGTTGGAAACAAGCCCAAACTCACAACCCGATAAACTCCAAAACCACAGAACATGAAACCTTAGAGCCCTTAAGCCTCGCACCCTTCAAGTAGGAATCACTTGATTGAGGCTACAGGGCCTTACGAAGCAAGGCCTGCGAGGGGTTGAGGATTAACGGGCATTCAAGTCTCAAATGGGCAGGTCTCTAAAGTAGGTGGGTTTCCGGCTTGAGAGTAGTTGCATTGTTTGTGTTTAGGGTGTGGGCTGTAGGGCCAACGGCTAAGGGCTCAGGGTCAGACACAATATCATTCCGAGCCGAAAGGTTCCCCTGCCAAGGCCCCCCAACCTCAAAATTACCCGGTCTTTGCAAGCTCCGCCAAAACAGAGTATAACCCTTAAACCCCAAGCCCTAAACCGTATAGGCCTTAAGCCCTAAACCCTGTAGGCCCCAAACTTAAAAATCCTTAAACCCTCAACCCTGAAACCCCAATCGCTCTGGCTCAAGTTATGGTACGCCCAGCTTGAGACAAGACGGTAAAGTTCACACCGCTATATACGAGAGTCCTGAGGAGCGTTGCTGAGGAAGTAGCACCCATTTCGCAACCAACACCATGCAACGCACGGGTAGTATGGTCTGAGGCGAGCGCTCTGTAGGGAATTTCGGAAATTACCGTGTCAACACGGGACGCGCGAGTATCGCGCCTTTCCATGACATTCCGTTTGATCTTCGGCCCGGACTTCGGTCTGGTGTCCTTCATGGTACTGCTCATTCTGTCTTTTTGGTCAGCCTCTCTCTCTGCTGCTGCCTCTGTTTGGCTTCAGGGCGATCGCTGATCAGTTCGGGGGGGGCCCGGGGTTTCGCCAGTATGGGGCATTGTGGTGTTGAGTGGGAATCCCTCCGTATGGGCCTCCCGAACTGTCCCAACAGTCGAAGCAGGCATCCCGGATAACTTCGGGGCAGACGGAAAAGAGGGTTCAAAAAATACAAAAGGAAGCCTTAAACACCCTAATCTTTAAAGTCCTTATTAAACCTTTTAACCTATAAGCCCCCAAATCCCAAACACCCGATCTTCAAAATGCTTATAAACCCTATAAACCCTAAGCCCCTAAACCCCAAACACCCCAACTTCAAAATCCTTAAACCATAAACCCTCTACACGCATATTAATTAGGAGTGCGTTTTATCGATGGTCGTTTTAGGAATCCTTGCGTGCATCTCGCCCGGATCGTCCCTAGTGACTGCTGCATAAACCATGTACACCCTAAACTTTCCTATGTTTTTTCCTTTGTTACTTCATGCCGAGTTCCGAAAAGTTTAGTCTTCTAAATCTTGCAACCCGAGACCTTTAACCCCCAAATCCCTATCCACCTACACTGTTAGGGTCCTGGTTCAGGTCCTTAAACAGGTAGGTTATTTGGGGGTTACGGTAAACCCTGACATGCCAAACACCGAGAAAGTTCGGGGTTCGAAACCGGGCATGAGCCGCTGCTTGCAGGGGGAAGTGGAGGAGGCTCCTCCCAGGACGGATCTGTCAGAATGCACGGGCGGAGGGGCGGGGGATCGTTGTGCGCCTGAATAGTAGTAAGAGTATCTACTTGCAGTCCCTAACATAGGGGCATAACCGTACCTGTTTTACTATGTCTGTATATATATATAGATAAAATTATGAATCGTATGGCTAAGTGCGTAAACTATCTTTTCATAGTATCGGGGGTCATGCTATATACGAACTACTAAGGCCCCTTCAACCCTTCAATGGGTGTTTGGGGCTTACATCAGGATCTTTCCGCCAGACTTTGAATCGTCTTGGGCCCTCCCTAAACCTAAAGCTCAAAATGGCCCAAAACCATGCACCTACACATACACGTAAGCATGCACATACACATATACACACACACATGCATACACAAACATCAAATAAAGCCTGCATTTGACGCCCTGAGCCCTTCTGACCCATGCAACCTCTTGAAATCCAGTTAGCCTCGTCCAGAAGCACGCTTCCAAAGAACCCCAAAGAACCCGAAACGAAGACCCTAGATAGATCCTGTCCTCTCCCGGAGGATTCGAACCAGAAAGGCTGGGAAGCACCTGCATTTCGGGTTTGGGGATTTAGTTTATACAGTCGTCCGGCTCAAGGATTCTGTTGGGTTTCTGGCACTTTGGTGTAAGGGGCTGGGAGGGCTCGTAGGTGTTTTTGGGTTTCGGGTTGCTTCAAACGTGCCTTTGAGGCTTCTAATACAAGGGGCTGTCTGGGTAGGGGGGTTTGCATCGGTTTACGGGATCAGGGGCTGCGAGCGCTTAATCAACAATTACGGCTTTTCCATCGTAAGCCTAGGTGTGCCAGTACTCCCTCCATCGCGTATGCACCATACCAACCGAAACTCGCGCATATACAGCAACGGCCCAGGCCGAAAGCCCTTACATCCCTTCTTGCTCGCTCGCTCTCTCTCTCTCTCTCTCTCTCTCTCTCTCTCTCTCTCTCTCACTGTTTCTGTCCTCTCTCTCTCTCTCTCTCTCTATCCCTCTCTGTATGTATGTATGTATATATATATATATATATACATATATATATATATACATACAAGCATAGCCCTAAACCCTACACCCTAAAGTATGCTGTATCTAAGAGCCTGCACAGCCACACCGAATACGAAACTTGCTGGCGGATCAGCTGCTCGTCATGTTGGAGTGGAGCGACTTGTCGTGAAGCGCATCTTGTCGGACTTGTCCAGCGAGGCGGATCGCCCGTCCGCCCCCGATTGCGTCAGCATCGTGGCTGTGGCGATGCACAGGAACAGCCGAGACGCTTAGGGTTCTGGGGAAAGCCCGGCCGGATCCTGAAATGAGCAACTTGTGTGCCACCGGATCCCAACTGTCTTAAGCTACAAAGATATGTCATCCGGACGGTACGTTCAGGGCCTAGCTGGACCCCAAATAACCTACGTTTTAAGGACTCATATAAGGAAATCTTGTTAGGGAGCCCTAAAAAGGTAGGTTCTTTATGGCCTAAACTGTATGGTCCAGGTAGATGATGAAGCCTTATAAGCTATATGTATATACACATACATACACACACACACATATATATATATATATATATATATATGTATATGTATATACACATATACATACATATATACATATATACACACTATATGGAGGCCTCAATTATTAGAATATGGCTTTGGGGGTTCCTCAATTTTAGTATAGTTTCATTGACCCCCAAACCCTAAGGCCCCGAAATACCGTTACACTCTGAGCTCCAGAAGCCTCTTACCCAGTGCCCTTCTAGGGTTTAGGGTTTAGGGCTTAGGGTTTAGGGTTGTGTTTAGGGTTCAGGTCTAGGTCAGATGCTGGGCGATGGGAAAGTCATCACATTCGAAACACAAGCATCACAACAGTGCTGCAAGGCCCTTCAACGCGAAAGCACCGGACGACTCCTCAGGGCCATAGAGCAATAAGCAGGCCTGAATAATGACCAATACTAGTTGGGGGGGGGGGGTCCTTAGTATAATTATAGCATAATGGGCCCCACAACCCTATTAGAAATGATAAGGCCCCTACCCTAAGGGTCCAAAGGACCCAACAATTAGGTCCTTAGGTTTCGGATGATAGTTATGTAGGTTAACATTCGTGAGAGTAGATGATTACGAGGTACTCGGCTCCGTAGGGCCGTATGAAGCCGAGAACGGTGATGATAAAAGTCCTGCATTACCTTAAGGACCCTAAACTACGGGAATTATGGTATATTCTTTATTATGGGTCATGCAGGATTTATATCATCAACCGGAAGCGACCCACTCTTGCAGCCTGCAGGCTGAAAATGGTGGCCCTTCACGACCGGAGCTGAGTTACTGCAGGGAAAGTTTACCCCGGTTGTTCAGTTGTACTCTTTTCTTTATTGGCTACTAATATGATATAACTAACCAAGAAAGTGTATACTTGTTCCTAGTGGGTCTCTGAACAGCTGAATTACTGAAAGGATCGCGGGACTTAGTAAGTAGTTTCATAAGTTACAAGTACCACATTATGGGGCCATGCGAAGTTATAGCTTGAGTACGGCCCCCACTCAGTAATAGCTGAAAAATATTCATAATATAGATATATTAGGACCTTAATAGTAACCCTCTTATAGACATTTTACTGTATGGGGGGCAGTACCTAAGTTACAGCCCAAATTAATTTGCTCGTAACCCCACTTGCTCAGTCCCCCGGGCCTTTATGCAGGGCACTTAGACCCTGAAACGAGAGGAGGGGGCCAATAAGGCTGCAAGGCCAGAAAGGTACTAGTGCTAGCAAGTTGGGGGTATAGGGTTGAGGGTATAGGGTTTAGAGTGTAAGATTTAGGGTATAGGGTTTAGGGTTATAATAGTTATAGAAGGGTCTACTACTAGCTGAGATTATGCATCTTTCACCAAGACTTGCGATGAGCTCCGTCCTGTTGATTGACGGTAAGGTCGGTTTAACCTTGTAACACCTTAAAAACTTTAAACCCTACACCTCAACACCCTGCCTGAACCCAAGTTGTAGTAATGCTGGAACCTGACCCCCACCCGTGGTGCTGATTGGGCTTCTAAACCACTCAACACGGTTTAGCAATACGGCTCTTTTAAAAATGTGGATGTATTTATCGGGGTCTACAACATGGGTCTTTGGGCTTCGGATCAGGATTTAGGGTTCCGGGTTTCGGGTTCAATGCTTGGGGTTAGAGTTCAGAGTTCAGGGTCTGCGCTGGTGTCTTGAAGCCAATACCCAAATCTGCCAAACCACGAAACTGAGGAACAAAGCTGAAATCGTCTTATGTATACTAGAGCCAGATGTAAGTTTTGGAGTTTTTCCATGCCTCAAACCCGAAACCCTAAACCCTCTGAGCCCAACACCTGGATCATTTGAAATCCCAGTCCTGAACTCTCTGGGAGCCCTGCACGCAACAACCCAACCTCAGAATCTTTAAAGCCTTACATCCTAGACTACATAAGGCCATAAGGTGTGTTGAGTTGAGGTTTTTATAGGGTTTTAGTGATGAGGATGTTTTCTGTGAGCCGCGCAAACTCTAAATCTTCAAAGACTGGACCTCTGCAGCCTTCAAGTCAAAAAGATCCTGGACCCCAAGCTCCTCCGGTTGATGATGTAAATGCTGCATTACCTTAAGGACCCTAAACTATGGGGATTATGGTATATTCCTTATTATGGGTAATGCAGGATTTATATCATCAACCGTAAGATACACCTACACCCCAAATCCTAACACCTAAACTCCGAAATCTCCCGAATCAGAAGGATCCCCTGCGGGAACCTTGAATCCAAAGACCCCGAAGCAGAAGGATCTGATAAGAACCCTCGGAAGGAATCCTAAACCCAAGGGTCCAAGTACCTACTAATCATATACTCTCCGCAATCCTAAGCTACATAACTACTATCCTAAAAAACAGAGTACCTAAGTATTGGGTCCTTTGGACCCTTAGGGTAAACCCAGGACCGTCAAGATGCTTGCCTTCAAGGGGGCCCCCTTCAACCCTTTTTGGGTTTGGAGTTTTGGGTTTAGGGGGGCTTCTTAAAGGAAGCCTATAAGCCTTCCCTTAAAAGGAGCCCCAAGCCTTCCTTTAAAGCAGCCCTAAGCCCCTTTCAATTCAAAGGAGCCCTAAACCCCCTGTTAAAGAAACCTAAACCCAAAGACTTCAAGGATACAAATAGTACCGACTTGGGGGTTTAAGTCTATAAATACTACCTACTTTGGGCTATTTGGAGTCTTAGGGAAACAGACCTAAAGCCAAAATCCCAAGCTCCTAAGGTACTGAGAAATGCCGCGAGCGGTACCCTCGGCTCCGATTTTCAAAGCCTGGGTCGCCCCTGTCAGACTGGAAGCTCAGGGGATTTGGGTGAATATGGAACCCGGGTTTACGATGTAGGGCTGAGGATTTAAACTCTGGAACACCCATACTATAGTTACAGTTATTATCATGCAGTTCATCCGAAACCTGAGTCTAAGGAAACGTGTGAGAGTATAGACTAAGTAGCTGCATAGGTAACAGTATAACCTTTTGGGGTTCTTATAACTCCAATATAATACAAGAGGTTAACCTTGATGTTCAGCCCTTAAAATTAAAGTAGAAGCCAGAAAAGTCTTGAATGCTATGTCCTTATTATTGTTGTTAATTAACGTATCATACGCGCATCCAAGACCTTGTTCCAATAGTTCATGCCGCTGTCCTATTTTCGACCCTTAAACTAGGCCGTTGGGCCACAAATAACCAGTAAAGTCATACCCGTTTTCAGAATTCGACAAAATTTGCGCTTACCCCAAGAATTACAGCACTAACCCTGAACCCTTAAACTCAAAACGTCTGTACTTGTCGGGCACGCAGGCTCCCTGGTTTTTCGAGTCCCTCTTTGCGGTTCCCTGATTTACTCATTTTGGGGTCCGAGCCATTAAACAGTGCCCTGAGGCTCAAAATGGCCCAGAAGCCACACACACACACACGCATATGTATATGTGCATATGTGTATATATATATATATATAGATGTATATATATATATATATATGTGTATGTATATATATATATATATATATGTGTGTTTCTTTTGCGTGCTCTTTAGGCCCAAATGCTTTGGGATATGAGTCCTTGGAGCCTTAGCCCTTCAAAAGGAACCCTAAACCCTGAACCCTGTGAGTCCTTGGGGCTTGGAAGATTGTCAAGAAAAGGGCGCTGAAATACAGGGTGTAGGTATGACCCTGCACCATGAAACTTGCGTCGGTACCACCACTGGCGCCGTCACCACCACCGCCACCACCGAAACGGACCACCGCCGACCGCCACCAACCACCACGGACCAGCACGGACCGCTACCACCACCACCATCACCAAAAATACCAAACTCGAGCACAGCACAGAAATTTACAGACGGCCGCGTGCCCTAACCCGTACCTCCCAACCAAAAGCCGTCAATCCTAGGACATGACATAGGTATGTGGGTTACTATTATTGGAGGCTATATGATTATTAGGTGCTTGGACCCTTAGGGTAGCCCCTAAACCCTAAACCCTGAACCTTAAACCCTAAACCCTGAACTAACATCCCTGCAGACACCAAAAAGGCCCTCAAAAAAAACAAAACTCACATCCCTCAGCTCTTAGCCTGATGCTTCCGAGTCCAGCGCGGATATACTTTAAAGCAGAGGCTTCTGCTAAGCTTTCCTGCGAGAGCCTCAGCCCTCTATGACCCTTCCCCAAAGGCTCCATGTACCTTCATAGAAGAAGCTAAAACCTTAAAGGGGTCCCTATGTATATAGCACTTTAAGGCCTAAGTATATACTATGCACCAAGGGTCTAAGTATACCTAATAATCATATACTCTCCGAAATCCTGAGCTACATAACTACTATCCCAAAACAGAGTACCTAATTATTGGGCTCAGGGATGTGGGCACATGGAGCCGTAGGGATGATCCTTGGGAAGTGCGAAGAGGCACTAGGACCCAGAGTAAGCCCTTATTCCCTTCTTTTAGGGTACAGGTTCCCTTATAACCTCCTTAAAACCCAAAAAGGGCACCCTTTTTATTCCTAGGTGACTCTTGGGTCTAGGGCAACCTTCAACGGGGTTTAGGACTCAGGGTTTAGGGAAAAGGCTTGAAAAGAAACGGTCTACGGGCATTGATCTTTAGTGTTTTCTGTTTGAGGCTTTGAGTGCGTTCGGAGTTTTAGGGATTTGGGGTCTAAGTGTTCCAGGGTTTCGGGGCTTTACGGATGTGTTGTTTTCGGGCATCTTAGGGTGTGTTGGGCTTTTAGGTTAGTTAGTTACCTGAACGCTCCCAAGGACCCAATAATGGGGCACTTGGGTTTCGCATAGTAGGCATGTAGGTTACTATTTATTGGAGACTATATGATTATCAGGCGTTGGAGCTTGAAGGTTGGGTGGTTGATGGTTCGGCGAACGATTTGACGTTTAGGGTCCTGGCCTACTTGACACAGGGTTTAGGGGTTTCGGGTCCCTAAACCCTAACCCTGAGGTTTCAACCGCTAGGACCTTTGTCAACGTGCTGTTACTCACCGGCAGTGCCGCTTTGCACTTCAACCAGCTAGCCAAATGTGCACTATATAGGACAGTACATCCCCACCTCCCTGCCCCGCCGCTCGGCAGCCTGAAAGACAGAAAAGGAGTAAAAGGACTAGCTGCCTTCACCGAGTAAGATCCTCTAAGATCCAACCCTTGTAGAGAACTCCAAGACCTTAAGAAAGCCTTCCAAGTACATACACGAAGCCCCACGACTTGTCATGTCCTAGTACTCTTTGTGGAACGTCCACAGTAGAGTTTTTTCCCTGAGAGTGGCCTTCATGGACCCAATTGGCAGATCTGGGCGGTGTCCGTGCATCTTTAAGTGACAAGTCAGGATTTGCCATGGTCATACTAGTTCATTGTCACAGTGATCACAACAGTCAAGGTGCGAATGATGCGCTTCATATGTTGAGCCTCTTAACCGCTCAAACACTGCACCAAGGCTGCTGCTTTCATGTTCATTGCCCTGCTTGTCTTGCAACTGCCTGCTTTACCGTTCATCCTATCAATCTGATCTCCTCTTTCGCGAAAACGGCCTGTGGATTTACTTCTTCACCCACACCACCGTTCTTATCCATATCATCAACAAAGCCGCCGCCACCACCACCACCGCCGCCGCCGCCACCACCACCACCACCACCACCACCACCACCACCACCACCACCACCACAAGCACCACATGCACACTGCCAGCACCAGCAGCAGCAGAAGCAGCAGCACCAGCAGCAGCACCAGCAGCAGCAGCACCAACAACACCACCAGCACCACCAGCACCGCCAGCACCGCAAGCACCAGCAGCACCGCCAGCACCGGCAGCACCACTAGCACCACCAGACCACCAGCACACCAGCAGCACCAGCAGCACCAGCAGCACCAGCACCATCACCATCATCACCATCAGCAACGTTGTCACTCGACTGCGCGATGAACATGACCATCTGCACCCTCATCGTCATCAGCACCACCATCACCACCAGCATAATCAAGATTCAAGATCACTGCCATCGCCACCTTCATGGTCGCCATCATTTTATGCGCTTGTCACCATCACCATTACTGTCGCAGTCACCGTCACCATCATTGGAAGCAGCAGCAGCGCTTGAACGACTTCTTGCTTCCTAACACTGACTTTGTGCTCATGGGCACGATGAGGATGATGTTGTTGACGATGATGCTTGATCCTGAACCCTAAACCCTAAAGCCTAAACCCTAAACCGAGACAGCTGCTGATTCGTATGGGTTTAGGCTACTGCCAGCCGCTGCCTGGCAAGGGCCTCAGGACCAGGTTGACTGGGTCATATGCCTGTCAACCCCTTACCGTGCTGATAGGGTAAAGCCCACTACAGATCGCAGGTGAACGATGTGATGATTCAGTGATGATTGTTTTTGTTCGTTCCCGCAGCAGTCATTGCAGTATACGAGACGATGTGGTCGCCGGCGCCCACGCTGCCATTCACTACCCTCCCGGACAGCTGGGATGGTCCCTGGCCGACGTGAAGATGACCATGTCTGCGCTTTTGAGAGGTCCTGAAAACTGATTGCTGGCCTGCCGCCATAAACCTCCAAATCCTAAGTCCTATAGTTTTAGTTGGATGAACGATCATGATTAGAAGGTTAACTTTTCTGGGCTAGGGTACTCTGCACCTAAGCAGTATAGAAGCCACAACCACAAAGCTGGGTTACAGAAAAGGGGCGGCAATCTGT
This sequence comes from Symbiodinium sp. CCMP2592, assembly GCA_905221615.1. Classification (NCBI taxonomy): domain Eukaryota; class Dinophyceae; order Suessiales; family Symbiodiniaceae; genus Symbiodinium; species Symbiodinium sp. CCMP2592. The sequence continues at coordinate 51,599 of CAJNDT010004602.1, forward strand.
GTTTTGCCCATCTTGGGATGGACGCTTGAACAATTGCTATATACTCTTAGCGTGATATTACAGTATACCCCACAACTTTTTTTCTGAATATTTTTGCTCTCGTACTGTGGATCTACAAAATGCCTGGGACCATAAGCTGCAATGTGATGTGGGATGTTATTTTGCATTTCAAAGGTTGGTAGTCCTTCTACAGTGAACGCGAGAAAGTTGGATTATTGATTTAGGATGATTAATTCCGGGATTCCCTTCATTGATCTTAGGAGAATGAGGGTCACGACGTTCAATCTTTGCGATTTCTACTGTAAACACCCTCATAGAACCCTACAGCACCTTTCAGAAGTCCACAGTCAAGAGGATTGCTTAACGAAGGGGTTTCGGAGTGCCTCAAACCCACGACCCTTAACCCAAACCACCATTCCTAGCAGTTTGCGCTAGGTTTGGGGGGCTCAGTGAGTCAGCTGCTTCGACAGCTCAAAAATGACTCGTGCTTGTTATCTTTTTGCATTTTTTAGAAGGAACCCCATAGTTTTCAGCTTTACTGTTTTAGGGGCTTAGGCTATTCTCTTGAGGTCTTCTGGTTGTCCTTTTCACTGTTGCTTCGCTTTATAGAACCTCTAAAACATCGCGGCCCTGAAACCTAGCAGCGGCTCACAAGTGCTCACAACACACTTACAACCCTAAATGCGGCTGGTCAATTAAACAAGCCTCAATTCTCTTGAAATCCTAGACCCCTAAACCGCACAGAATCACAGTCAGCACCCTTCTGCAACCCTACCCTAAACCCTGAACTTTAAACCCTCAACCCTAAATCCAAAACCCTAGACCTTAAGCCCTAAACCCTGCACCTTTTGAAACCCGAGCTTCAGCCGGCCTGGGGCATTCCCCCGCCATCTGAGCAATGCAGCTCCCCAGACCTTCCAAAACCCCTTGATTAAGGTATATACCTTAAATTTTATTAGGATCCCTAATATGGTTTAAGGTATGTTCCATAGTTAAGGAACATACCTTAAATTATAAAATGGGATCCCCTTAATATGGTTTAAGGTATATGTATTCCTTCATTAAGGGATTTGGGAAGGTCTGGATCTGAGCACGACAAGAGCGTGCCTCGAATTCCTCTGCACTCAGATCAGGGCAGTCCTGCACCGGAGCCTTCAAACCCGACCCTGAGGCTATTAAGGGGTCCACAAGGGTTTAGGGGTTAGGGTTTAGGAGTTCGGGTTTAGGGTTCGGGTTTAGGGTTTAGGGGTTACGGTTTAGGGTTTAGTGTTAGGGTTTAGGGGTTAGGGTTTAGGGTTAAGGAGTCCATAAGTGTTAATTACTCTTACCAGAAGGACAAAAGAACTAGGATGCCCAGTAGTACCTTTATTCCCTTTGTAGTCCTAGGTTCCTGATAAAGTTACCGAATACCGAAAAGAGAGCCCTGTTTATTCCTGGGTTACTGGGCATCCTAGAAAAGAATTGAGAAGAGGCCTGAATAGAAAGAAGATGTTTTTGGAGAGCTCCTTATCATAATTAGTATAATATACCCCCAAAGCCCTTTTCTAATATGAAGGCCCCTACAGTAACCTATAGTCTCCATTGTAGCTCCTAATTTTTGTTTGACTAGTTTGCAGATTTAGGATCCTATATAGTAACCCAAAAAAAGGAGCGACACTGGAGTCTAATATGAAGGTCGGAATGCCTAAATATAGGCGTCCGAGAATTACTAGCAACATCTCCCTTATAGCCCTTTTCACAATACTGTCCCTAAACCCTAAACCCTAAACCCTAAACCAAAACCCTAAACCCTAAACCCTAAACCCTAAACCCTAAACCCTAAACCAAAACCCTAAACCCTAAACCCTAAACCGTACCCACCCCAACCTTCTTCGAACTATCAAGGCGCCAATTTCCTTGCTGTCATAATTGGGTAACAATTTAAGTTTATGGGGTTTAGGGTTTAGGGTTTAGGGTTTTAGGGTTTAGGGTTTAGGGGTTTAGGGTTTGGGGTTTTAGGGTTTAGGGCTTAGAACCCTAGGAGGAATAGAAACTAGGATTTTTAGTATTCTCCCAACCATAGACCCTAAACCCTCAACCCTAAACCCCAACCCTGTTCGACCCCAGAAGGATATTGTTTAAGCACAAACTCCTACCTTCAGGCTTTGCCTCACAAGACTGCAATATCCAGGGATTGGGATCTAGGGGTTTAGAGGTTCAGGGGTTTAGGGGTTGAGGGGCTTAGAGGTTTAGGAATTTAGGGTTTTGGGGTTGAGGGGTTTAGGGTTCAGGGATTGGGGGTGGTTTTGTGCTGCAGAATTTCCAGCAATCTGTAAAAGCTCCAAAGCCATACGCCTACCTCCGTTGCAGGGGCCCGGGACGGAATTTTTCCAAAGTTGAAAGGAAAGCCACGAAGCGTCTACGGGCGCGTGTAGAAATTTAGGTTTGTACTTAGCATGTGTGATTAAGGTTTCGAGTGGGCTTCTCCACTTGGTTCCGTGGCGCAGAGCTTTGCTGCTTGCGGCAATGTCGAGGGCAGAAGGCTTCCCAAAGGCTCCATGTACCTTTATAGTAGATACTTAAGCCTCAAAGGGGTCCTATATAGGTACTTTAAGACCTAAGTCTATACTATATGGGCACATGGAGCCTTAGGGCTTCTAGCAGTCCCAGGTGCTTGCGGTGCTACCTGCGGCATCCTGGGGTTTAGTTTAGGGTTTAGGGGGTTGTATCGGCGGGAGACGGGGTGGGGGAGGGGTTGGGGGCTTGGGGCTTTGGGTGTAGGGCATAGATCGAGGAAAAGGTATAATTAGCCAGAAGCCTGAAGACTAGTAGAGGTATGGACGGTTTCAGGTTTAGGATTTCCAATCACTGCCCCGCGTAGCCTGCTTTGTGGGCTCCTCGCACTAATTCGCGCGAAATGCCCGACATGGTGCTGCATGGCACCAACGACTCTTCACCAAGCAAAAAAGCTGCTGCTGAGGGTGTTGCGTCGGAATTGATTGTGCAATTCTGAGCGATTTTGGACCAAACGCCCTAAGCAACGGTTCAAATCTCGCACGTTCCATAGACTTCTTTCATGAAGCTCGACTACATGCCTGAACAAGCCTTGCACCCCTACCTTCGTCCTGGTGTAGACTCTTCTTCGATTCGTCGTCGTGCTGCAAGCATCGGAGTAGGGATTCAGGGCTTATGGGAATGCTTGACATGCTGGTAGCAAAAGAAGAGATGGCTCCATGTGATTAGTTTGTGCCGCAACTATAGGCCGAACGTCTACCTGTTCATGGTTTTCCAGATTGTATGAAGGGATCTAGCAAGAAGTTTGTTTTTTTTTATAAAGCTTTATACTTATAATCTATAAGTACAGTCTCGATGGTAGCTCCTGTTTTTGGCAAACCAACTTGGGGCTAAGATGCAGGTTGCGGCGCGGAACATGAACAGAGATCAGCATGAACAGAACTACGACTTAGATCGAAATCCTGAGGCTCAAAATGGCCCAAAAGCCTTATGCAGTACGGACTTTGGGCCAAAAATCCTTAATATATGAGTCCTTGGAGCCTTCGGGAAAGTGAGCGATATTGGAGACTTGCTCGCATTCCCCGCCGCTTTCAGGCCTCAGCTGGTAGATCAATCGGCAACACAAGAACCCTGTGCCCATATAGTAATATAGTATATACTTAGGCCTTAAAGTACCTTTATGGGGACCCCTTTAAAAGGTGCATGGAGCCTTTGGGAGAAAAGTTGTAAATGAGAACCAGAGGCCCGTGTGGTTAACCCTAGACCCCAAACATCCCCAAACCCTAAACTAAGCCCTCAACCCTAAGCCCTTGTAGGATCCTGAGTACGTTCTAGCAGTAACACTTATCCTTGGGGCTTATGTCTGTATTAACACTTTATGGTGAAATCTCCGCCAATCCAATCCAACACCGTTTCCGGTTTTCATGTTGCTCCTATATGGGAGTTTCTGAAAATACGGGACCCTAAGATAGTACCCTTAATAGTAGGATCCTTATTAAATCTGGACCCCAAGATAAGGTTCCCCAATTTTAGGAAATTCCCCTTTTGACCCTCCGAGCCTTAAGAACTCAGTCCTTGGGCCCCTTGTGCAGGCCGCTCTGGGAAAAGACATCATCTCCTGATTCAAAGGTTTAGGGTTTAGGGTTTCAGTCAGGTTAAGAGCTGGTATCAGAACGGAAACAGGGATGACACAGTGACGAAGCAAGCTGGTCCGGTCGCCCCCGAAACCCTCAACATCCGCGCACCCTTTAAGCCAGAAGCAGCGTCCCCCAACATGGGCTGCTGCAACAACAAGGAGCCCAGCCTTCTTCCAGCTCTGTGGGCTCAGTCCTGAACCCTGAACCCTGAACCCTAAACCCTCAACCCTGAACCCTAAACCCTAAACCCTGAACCCTAAACCTGAAACCCTAAACTGCCAATTTTGTTTTTCAGTTGAGGGGGGCCCAGGGCTCTGGCCTGAACTTGCTGAATCTTTGAGATCCTAGTGGTCAGTGGTTCGTCTTGTGGTTGTGTTGCCTGAAAAAGAGGGCTCTTTCGAAGAATCCCTCTTGTCTTTCTGCAAGACCAAGTTCAGGGTTGAGATGGTTGAGGGCGCCGGTGGGTTTGGAAGGCCGTCATTGGCCGGATTTCAGGACTGGGTGCGGGTGTTGAAGGGTCCTAGACTTGGGCTGTGAATGCCTTGGGGCTTTCCCCATAAATGTTCAAGCACTTCTTGTGAAGCTGTGGTACTTCTGAAGCGGCATGTACAGCCCGAATACAAGGAGTGCTGAGTGCCGGCTCTAATAGACCGTTCTGCTCTGGAAGCAGCTACGATACAAGGGGAAGCAGTTAGCACATGCACCTGAACCCTGAGTTGTATGCCTGCCTGGATTAATTACCCGGTTTATGGTTGAGATTACGTAGTAGCAAAATACAGTACACCAAACGAGGTTGGGCTCAACCATGGGGATGTCTTACAAGTCGCGATACCGTCGAGGTGCAGACTTGTCTTTCGGCTGTTACGTCTCAGCTCCAGAGGAATAGAATAGAAATAGACTCCCATACTTTTGTCCGGGTCACATAATCACGGCTTGCAGGTTTGGGTTGACATGGTCTCGCGACTGAACTGCAGACCATCTTCCCGTCTACAAAGTACATTTCCCCTACACAGAGCCTTCGCAGCCCAGACTCCTTCAACCCGAAAACCGTGAACCCCTAAAAATTGGTTTAGGGTTTAGCCTAAAAGGTAAAGTCCTAAACCCCAAACCCTATAAACCCAAAATACCCCTGTCTGAGATGAGCCCGGCAGGAACTCTACATCGTTTGTTCCTGGGATTGGGACGAAGGCCATGCACGAAATACGGCTAAGGGTTCATGGTCCAAGGCTTAGGGTGGGTTTAGGGTTTCAGTTTGGCATCGCGTGCTCCCGAAAGTTTGGTTTTGGGTTTGCTGCACTCGGCCATCAGGGCTTCCTTCGCAAGTATAATTATTAAACTGAACTCTAAGCTGTAGATGTGACAACCACCGGAGAGAGAGAGAGAGAGAGAGAGAGAGACGGACGACTTCTTGGAGGGTCGGGGACTCAATAAGTAGTTATTTTACAGAGTTTCAAGTACCATAACCCCAATTAGGGTCCCTATTAAGGTACTTATAAGTCTGTATAATAGCTACTTACTCCTCCAAGTTCTCCTGCCAGGATGATCTCAGTAGTGCTCATGCTGACGGATGATCAAAGTAGTGTTCAATACTGCCTTTACTACAAGTAGGCGTGACTTGTGATAACAGTAATACCTACAATGCCACCACGACCACCCAATTTTCGGAAACTCCCATACGTCTTCAGCCCTTGGTCAGAAACTGAAACCCCAAACCGAAAACTGTAATAGCCAATTAGCCTAAAGCCCTCAACCCGGGTTTAAGGTTTTAAGGGTTTAGGGTTTGGGGGGTTTAGGGTTTAGGGGTTTAGGGTTTAGGGGTTTAGGGTTTGGGGTATACCTCGTAGGTTCTTGGCCCTGAGCCACGAACCCGCAGACTTGCGAAGAACCTGCAACTTGCTCGTATACACTTTGGTCCAAACGTCATAAGACAACGTTGGTAAAGACAAAGAAGCATAAAGCCTCATACGACTTTCTCTTTACGACAACTTACAAGAGCCCATCACTCCTGAACTCAGACATCCCTGGCACTTTCGCGTTGCTCGAGGTGAGCTCCTGGCCAGTGAGTTGAGAAACCGCAGCTCGCAGCCGCAGGTGGGCACAGACGGGTTCTACGGGCTTTGGTAGATTTTAGGAGCGTTCTTTCAAACTCTATCAGGCAGCCTGAACCCATAGTCCTAAAGCCTAAACCCTAAGCCGTGTCTGGCTGCATGAAGGTGTCATAGGGGCTCTACGAGGTGGGGGTGGGGCTTGAGAATTCCTGCGGTTTAGGGTTTAGGGTTTAGGTAGTAAGTAGACTTATAAGTACTCTAACAGGGACCCTAATTGGGGTTATGGTACTAATAAGTCCCTTAAATAACCAGTTACTAAGTCCCCCGACCCTCCAAGTGGCCTACTTGGGGTGTGGCTTTGGGGTTTAGGTCAGGTCTCGGGTTGCCTACCTGCAGACTTGGGTTTATACATGATAGTTCTACCCTAAGGCTTTACGGACTCCTATATTAAGGCTTTTGGGCCCAAAGACTATATACTGTAAAAGGGCTTTTGGGCCATTTTGAGCCGTAGGGTTATAGTTTTGTGTTTCCAGTTTAGGGGATCGACAGTGCGCTGCACATTAGGGTCTCTGTCGTGGTACACGAAAACGACAGAAATCTGCGAATTCAAGTCTTCTGAGGATACCGACTAACTAACAAGAACTCCTTAATTACATGACCTCTATTGAGGTTACTTCGTTGGTTTAGAGCTTTGATGCAGGCTCCTCTGGGTCCTAAGTTCTGACTATGCGCCCTCTTCATACGCATCCCAATTCCATATCAGAATCCCACTATTCAGGGCTTTGATTGAGGGCCTAGCAGGGTACCCTTCCGCGTCGGTGTCGAACCCAAAGCCCAAAACAACTAACCTAACCCTAAAGCTCCAAAATCTCCGTTGACCTACGGACGGAAAGCAAGAAGCCCCGGATTCGATCCCCCTTGACCATGAATGCAATGAAGTGGTAAAGCCTCAAAAACCAAGAAAAGTAAGATTATCTATAATCACACTGCGAAAAGGCACCAAACCAAATTTAACTCATCAAGGCCCATTTAAAATTAGTATGAGTTTTACCCCTAAACCCTAAACCCCTTGAGTTTCTTTGAGGCACTTCCGGGTTTCGCGTTCATGGTTACGGCCACCACAAAAAGGAGTTGCGGCGTGCCTCCCTAACAGTACAGAACCCAGCCATAGGGTTCCCTTTAAAGGGATGGCTCTAAGGAATCATATGGGTGGCTGTCAAAGTTAGGGCCCCTTTTCGGGTTCCTATTAAGATACGGCACCTAATGTTTGAATTTAGGGTACCCAAGATGGGGCCACAAGTTTGACGACTACCCATATATTAAGGCTTTTGGGCCCAAAGGCCATGCTATATAAGGCTTTTGGACCATTTTGAGCCTTAGGGTACACTGCAGAACCCAGTTTCTAAACCCAACCCTTCCCCGCCCCCGCCCCCAAGAGCTTACAACCCCCAAGCCCTACTGTACACTGCCACAAACCGTTCACCCAAACCCCACAACCCTAAGCCCTAATCCCGAAACAGAAACCCTGAAGCTCAAAATGGCCCAGAAGCCTTATATAGTGTGGTCTTTGGGCCCAAAAGCTTCAATGTATGAGTCCTTAGAGCCTTAGGGAAACCGTTTTTGGGTAGTATAGTATAGTCCCTAAATATTCCCTATATAACCAAAAAGGTTAACCTTTAGTTCCCCATGATACCCGACAAGTAGGCGAAACAGAAACCAAAAGGCTCTAAGGACTCACATATTATATTAAGGCTTTTGGGCCCAAAACCATACTATATACGGCTTTGGGGCTATTTTGAGCCTTAGGGAAAGGGACTCCGAAGATCCTCTGGTTCCGAAGCTCCGCAATTGCAGGAGAAGCCAGGGTATCAGTCGGCGGCAGGCTCTTTTTTAGGTTGTGGTCCTAGGGTTCAGGCTTCCTTTCCTGCTGTTGGTGCGGGGTAGCAGTGGGTTAGGGGCCGAAGCAAAGGTTGGAGTCTACGTTGTTAGCGGTTTAGAGTTTGGCATTTAGGAATAAGGCTTACGGTTCAGATATATTCAACTTCAACCTTATGCGCCGGTGGTCCCACTTGTGGTTCTTTTCGGCGTTCCGTCCTTCCTGTCAAGACAGGCTCTGTTGCAAGAAAAACTACATCCAAAACGACTGAGTCCTTAACCCTCATCCGAAGCACCTGTCGCTTCCATTGCCTTGTTGGGGTTTGGGTTGAGGGGTTGGTGTGATGACTTCTGGGATGCTACCCCATTGGGCAGAGAGAACAGTCGATCTCAAGCCGAAGCCTTGAAGTTGAGACCCCAATTTCACAAAGCCACCCCACAAATTGAAAGCCAGAACCCAAGCCGACAGTGTTCGCTTGACCGATACGCCCCCCCCCCCCCCCGACACTAGATAAATGCTTAGCTTATCTTGATCTAACCACAGTGACATCTAGCTTTGGGATTGGGACATGAAGATTAGGGGTTGCTTCGGGTTCAAGCCTTACTGTCTCCTCCAGCGCAAATACCTTCGGTTGTGTTGCCATTTGCCTTGGGTTGGATTCCTAGCCAGAAGTAGCAGAAGCTAGGCCGAGGTACAGCTACTGGTGCTTTATGCGACGGAAATCCTTGCGAACTGTTGTGTAGGCCGTCGGTACGAGAAGTCCAAGGCACAACAACCTGTCAGTGGTAGGATTAGGGCTGCAAAAGCCTGAACGCTAAACCTCTACACCCTAAACCCTGTCCAAAACTTGTTCTTCAGTGGCAGTGGTGTCACCTCAGGAATTTGTTTGTGTCTGGCCGAAAACACAGTCACAGTCTGACCAAAGCACCTGCAATGCCTCAAACTAGACAACCCAAACCCAAAGGCTCCATGTACCCATATATATATATATATACTTAGGCCTTAAAGTGCCTAAATGGGACCCCTTTAAGGCTTAAGTATCTTCTATAGAGGTGCATGGAGCCTTTGGGAATCGCGGAACCGTTTGAGCGCAAAGACCTAAAACCTTAATTTAGTTAAAGCCTTAGCATTTGGCTCTTCGCCATAGTGGGGACCACCCTGCTGCAGTGCGTCGCCCTCTGGCAGAGGTTGGCCGGGCAGGGTGTCACCCAGAGTGTTTGATAATTATCCTGAAGTAAGGATTATAGCTCAAACTGGAGGGTTCCTCAGCAAGGCTTTAAGAAAACAACTCCTTAGCAACGCAGGTCCTAAACCCTAAACCCTTTGGTCCCATCGCGGGAGCATGGTTGCCAGGATACAAATTGGTGGCCTCCCGGCACGGGTTTTCGCGTTTGGGGGTTAGGGTTTGAATTCATAAGCAAAACCCGTGCATGTCTGGGCCTGCGCTTGATCGCTACTTCTGTTATCCTGACGGTTATTTAAGTCTTGGATTCCTTTGAGCTCTCGAACGTACACTTGTCAGAAATCCACTCTGAAACTTTCGATTTGCACAGGAACCCCGATAGAATCGCGGAGGGTAGCTTGGATGGGTTTCTTGGGGTCAAGGTAGTGCAAACCCTGCCTGTAGGCTCATGGCCCCAAACCTTTTAAAGATACCCAAGTATCTACACAACAGATCCTGAACATAAAACTAGGTATCCGACGACGGGTAGGGTATGAGCCTCTAGGCAGATAGCAATATCCTTGTATGTGAGGACCCCTAAACCTTCCTCAAGGCACTAAAGCCTAAACCCTAGAAAGCCATATCCTTTATGGACCCTAAACCCTCAACCCTAAACCCTAACAAAACCTGCCTCAAGGACTGAAGGATCAAGAACCGTCGCAAGTCATAAGCCCCGGCTCTGCGCAGGGCCATGGCGAAAGCTCCCCGACGTCTGGGGCGGCTTGCCATGGGCGCTCTGGCGAAACTTCAGAGCTGTATCCATTTGGGTGGTTGTCAAAATTGTGGTCCCTTTTTGGGTCCCTAAAAGAGTACGGCACCCAACTAGGGTACGCAAAAAGGGACCATAATTTTGACAACCACCCATTTAGTATCGTCTATAGGTTTTATCATCTATATATATATATATATATATATATATATATATATATATATATATATATAGTATCCATTGTTTTTGTTGTTGGTTACCGTATAGCCGGAACCTGTATGAAAATGAAAAGAAATAAAGTAGTTATGTAGTTTTCATTTTCGACCGTATAGGTTTTCGTAGCTTAGGGTCAGGCTGATGCAGGATGCGAGGGAAGTGCTGTGGGGTGAGTTGCAGAAGATTTAGAATTTAGACCCCGGAACACCCTGTCGTCCCTCAACCTGAAACCCTACTTGGAGGTTAATGGGTAGGTATAAGTAGGGTTACAAGTATAAGTGGAGTATCCTACTTATAACCCTACTTATAACTACCCATGAACCTCCAAGTAAGCCTTACACCCGAAGCCCTTAAGCCCTACCGCGTGGTACCCGAGCCTCTAGTCTCCATTGTGGTTCCTGTTTTAGGGGTTGAGCCAGGCTAGTCTTTGGGATCCGACAAGATAAACACCAAAAAGATCAACTACAATGGAGATTGTAGAGGTACTGCAGCATGGCCGGTAGTATGCAGGTCAATCAGATCGGCAAGCGTCTGGTGAAGCCATTAACACAATCATTAACACCACGAGCAACATACCCGGATGTAAAGGAACTGGAAATCAGGGTAGAACCAGGGCGGTAGGATACAGCATACACGTAATGATTAAGTACAACTACTGCCGAGCTCTCATGAGATAAAGGCCTCCCGAACCCTTTTGTCCAAACTACATGTCACTTGGAGGTTCATGGGCAGTTATAAGTGGGGTTATATAAGTCCCCTAGTATGGGTTATAACTATAGTATCCTACTTATAACCCTACTTATAGGTAGTTGTAAGTGGGTTATAAGTCCCCTAGTATGGGTTATAACTATAGTATCCTACTTATAACCCTACTTATAACTGCCCATGAACCTCCAAGCACCAAGGCTCTCTGGCCACAGCTGCCGCTCGAAAGCATGCGGGCCGAACGCCGAAACCTTAAACTCTAAACCTCGGTACGTGACACTGAAATCCATGAGTTACAAAGAAAGCGCCAGCTGGTGTGCGGATCTCTCCAAAGAGCGATTCCTGAAAGGGTCCTCGCGCAAGTTCTAGGTACTTGGTTAGCACACTTGTTGCCTGCCATAGTCTCCATTATGGTTCCTTTCAGGGGTTACCATGTAAACTGAAGAACAGGAACTACAGCAGGATGGTAGGGTTACAGCTGAGTATATGATCATTAGGTACTTGGACCATCAGGGCCGTAGGGCGTTGGCCCACGCCCATCAAACCTCTACACAAGTCGCGCTGTGGCTCGATATACCTACACGAACCCGGTCAAGCATGCAGCAACAGTTCTCAATCTTATTAACGGTAATTCCCAAACCAGAAAACTACCCCATCAAGCAAGACTGACGTCCAAATCCTAATAGGTCCTAGCAAGAAAACCTCACATTAATACTGATGATTAATCTTTAAACCTTGAATCCAACATGTTAAACTTTTAACATGTCCCATACCGACACCTCTGAAACAAAAAAGCTGCCTACTACTTACTAAATAGTAACCCAAATACCTATTATCCCACACCCCAGTACCTACTTTGTTGGGTCCTTTGGGCCATCATCGGGACACCCTAAACCAGCGGTTATAAGGCCCAGAACGGCAAACAACAGCATTCTCAGAGACAAACGGGTAGTTCTCTAAATTAGGGTACCTCTTCTCTTTAGGTCCCCAAAATAGCACGGCTCCCTGCGATTTGTTACAGTCCCGAAGTGGATCGGTTCAAGCCACACACGATCTCGAGCCTAAGCCTGTCTTACACGAGAAGTTCGATTCCAAGTATCTTACTAAAGCCCTCAGGCTGCGACTGTCGTGGGCCCTGTCGTTGTACAGTGGGTTCAGCCCGTTTGTCTTCGTTTTTTTGCGGACATGTAATGCCTTAGGATTTGAGTTGAAGAGCCAGCTTCAAATTAAGGTACCTGACAGTGGCCGCAGGAAGCCGCAATATCCAAGACCTTGTGAGCACGTTGCTGATGGCTCAATCACAGTCCTGGGTTCACTGTACTCACATCAAACCAAGGCAGTTGGGGGTGCTGGTGGCTACGTCATGTACAAGCAGAGGCGTGGACTTTGGGAGATCCGTAATTAACCCTAAGGCTCCATGTGCCGATATAGTGTATACTTAGGCCTTAAAGTACCTATATATACGGACCTCTTTAAGGCCTAAGTACCTACTATATGGGTACATGGAGCCTTAGGGTATTTAAGAGGTGAAGCGTTGCGATTAGTGTCGTGCGGGCTGTTCAAGCCTACCTACAGTCTCCATTGTACTTCCTTTTTTGTGGTAATCGCCTTGTAGGTTCCTAAACCCTAAACACTAAAGCCCTCACTACCTTGTAGGGTCCTTACTATGAAGTTGGTGAAGTCACAAAAGAACTAGGTAGGTTGAGTCTCCTGGAGTCCTGAACTCGTCCAATGTCAGTTAGGGCTCAGGGGCTTTGGGTTTAGGGCTGGGGGTTCAGGGTTTGGGGAGTTCAGGGTTTGCGGTTGAACTATGTTGCGAACTCTGAGTGTCATTCACTTGAGGTCCGTGCGAAGTGCGGCATAATCTTCACCAAATCAGTGAGCATTCTATTGATAAAGCAGGTTAAGGTGTGGGGGCCCTGGGATGACGATGGCTACTGGTTGTAATGATTGCTGGCTTAGGTTGTGTGGTTACTGTAACTACAGGGAGCAGGTGGAGGAAGGAAGTTATGTATGTTTATTCAACTCAGAGTAACAAGGCTGCTTATCGTCTAGACTTTCCTTCTATAGGTCCTCGTCAAAACTCTTGACTGCTGCTGCTGTCGCAGCCACACCTGCCCGGTTCTCCAATCTCACGGCACCGACCCCTACCAGGTTTTAGGGTTGGGTTTAGGACCCATAAACCGAGTCCTTGCTTTGACCCCGAAACCTCTGCATCCTTCATAGCTTCCAACGGAGGCTGACGGATATCCTTAATGAAGCGTATTCCTTCCATCAGTAAGAAGCCATCTTGGGTTTCCTAGATCCTTTGCTTCCAACACACCATGGGGTCCCGTTTTGGGGCTCTGTAAAACCCGTGCTGTCTGGTCTGGCTTGCGGTTTAAGGCTCCGTAACACCCACCTGCGTCTAGGGTTGGGGGATGTTAGCGCATTCGGACTCTGTAACAACCATTTATACCTATAGTCTCCATTGTAGTTCCTTTTTTGGTTAACCAAAATCTCTATTATAGGATCCTAACCATAAAACTGGTTAACCAAAAAAAGGAACTACAATGGAGACTATAGGTATTGTTGAATCCGGGAAGGCTAAAGGACAACAAGGCGGTCACTGCCGAGGACTTCAATGCCGCACAGGACCAGGTGGGGTCCTGGTTTAGGGTTTAGGGTTTGGGGGAGTCCTGAGGGCAAAAGAACAGCGAAAATGAGTGAAGGGTTTAGGGTTTAGGGTTGTTGTTCCCCATGAGCTTTGGGGCTTACCTGACTTGGGCTTTCATAACGATAGTACAGTGTTCATGCCCGATCCCTACTTAGGTTTTGGAACCTGTAAAAGTCGAATTCTTCAGGCCGTAGACTGAGTGCTGCAAACCGCAGACTCTAAATCCCAATCCCGAAAACCTCAAACACTAAATGCCAATGCTCAGTCCGAGCTAAGGCCCCACGCGCACTCGAAAGTACGGGCATGCAGGCTTGCATCCAGATCGACGCAGTTTCTGGAGTTCATAGATCTGACATGCCGAATGGACTACGTGCATACTTGCTATCAGCAATCTCGGAGGCTGCATGCCCCCGAGCCTGGATTGCTTTCTCGGCGAGTGTCAACTGTCTCCTGACCGCTGTGGGCTCTCCGAGAATACTTGGAGGATCATGGGACTTAGTAACTAGGGATATAACTAGGGTAACTATACTTATCGTTACTTATAACCTCAATTAAGGTAGTTAAAACCGTACTTACTAAGTCCCATGACCCTTTAAGTACTATCATGAGCTGTGCTCCGAGAGCGAACTGAGATGTTCGAGAAAGTTTTAACGATGGTTGATGTGACATCTGCAGTAGTATCTGAAGGTTCATGGGTAGTTATAAGTGGGGTGATAAGTCCCCTAATATGGGTTATGAGTTATAAAATCATTTTATCCTACTTATAACTTATAACCCTACTTATAACTACCCATGAACCTCCAAGTAGATTCATAGAGCCATTGCGAGTCTTAGTCATTCAGTGCTGGGTACTGAGCGCCGGGAGTTGATCATTGATCAGCGAGTCCGGGGTGTGGTCAGTAAGCGGACAGTGGTCATTACTGAGCCAGTGAGGTGTGAATGTCAGTCACTCAACATGGTCAGTATCGGTTATGAGTTGTTTTTTGCATTGACTCGATGGGTTTTGGTGTGTAGCTTCAGGGTGACTTCTCGCACCCATCTGGCTTAATGTCTGGTTGGATTGGCTGGTCTGAGATCATGATCCATGTAATGTCTAACACTCGCAAACAGGCAAACATCCTGAACCACCTAATCCACTACTGAAATCCGCAAACTGAATCCGTGTTTCTCACTCAGAGCCCAAACTTTGCACCTTGGACATCATCGCTGGTCCTTAAGCGTACGACGAGTAACGCTACGACGCGCAGCGCTTGACATGAAGCGCTGAACCGTAAACTCTCTGGGATCCTAATCATGTGCAACAGATGATTCCCAAAAGGTAGTACATTCCAGGGTCTATGTAAGCCTCAAACTCTAGTCCCCAAACCCTTACAGATACCCTTAAAACGCTAACTATAGGGGCCTCCATAATTACCAGGTTTCTTTGAGAAATGTAATATAATGGGCCCCAAAACCCTGTTCAAGCCAGGCCAAAATCTCCAACGCCCTCCGTGCAGCCGCGCGAAGGGAGTCGACGCTCCGGCTGGAGATGCTTCTTGGATCGGAATCCACGCAGGAGGGCGCTAGTAGTATAATAGGGCTTAGGGTCGTTGATGGTTTAGGGTGCAAGGTTTTGAGGGTTTAGGGTGTTTGAGGCCTAGGTTGCGGAAATGGCTGAGAGACCTAAGCCCTCGAGCGTTGTTTACTGCTTGGTGCTCGGATGTGATCCATCAAGCCCTCAACCCTTCCCTAAGGCTCCATGTACCCATATAGTATATGAGCAAAGAGCTAAATACTCCACATCAGGGAGTAGTCTTCCGGGGGACTTTGGATGCCATGTGGCATGAGTGCCATACCATAGTGTGGAAAACGATAATGTCAGTTATGTATGTGTAATGTCCGCATGAATATGTAAAACGATATAGTGAAGGTCCAAAAACGATAAGGCGATTTTGCGAGCCAACGCACGTGTGCTGGTGCAGCAGTGCAGAGCTCAAGTCGGGATCCCAATCTTTCCTGGCCATGGTCCGAAACTTAGAGTACCCAATCTAGGTTTCAAGGCTCCGAAACTTAGAGCTCACTTCCAGGGATCCCAAAACTACCCAAGCGTGCCAGTGACCACGGTGTAAACTCACTTCCAGGGGTCCGTATTCGCGCCGTGTGA
Source organism: Symbiodinium sp. CCMP2592 (assembly GCA_905221615.1). Taxonomy (NCBI): domain Eukaryota; class Dinophyceae; order Suessiales; family Symbiodiniaceae; genus Symbiodinium; species Symbiodinium sp. CCMP2592. The sequence continues at coordinate 67,304 of CAJNDT010004602.1, forward strand.
TGTCAACTCGTTCCCGAACCTGAGCGTGTGATGTAAAACCATTTGTCGGGATCCCAGGGCTGGGCAGGGCATCGTGTGGCTACTGCTGTGCTGGCGCATGTCTCACGCACATTTGGGGGTGGAATCTTGCTCGCGCCAGAAGGGAGAGTGGGGAGGGGACTGGGTTCGGATGGGGCGCACTGGAGAAACAAAGAAAGACAAGCTTTCGGCAAACGTCCAAACCCTGCGTGCCCGTGCTCTGTCAAAGAGACTGCATTGAGAGCGAAGCTGGGGAGGGGAAGCGGTTGCGGCTGCTTTACCCCCTCAGTGCATACGGGCCGGGGTTTGGAGGTTTGCTGAAATCCAAATTTTGGCTCAACGTTTGGCTCAAGGGGACGGGTGTTGTACCAATCCTGCTCCTGCCACATGCCTAGGTGTCTGTTTGTGTGTCTGTGTGCAAAGCCTGGAGCCGTGTCATGTAAACTCACTTCCAGGGGTCCGAAAACTACCGGACCGTTTTTGGTGTAGAAGGTTACGACAAGGGATAATTAGGGTTTCGGGTTTAGGTGCCGCTTGCCTACATTTCGGAGTTGTTGGACCAGGCTTTTGTTGAACAGGAGTGCTGCAGAAGTTTCTTTTGAGGCCCTGAAACCTGCGCAGAAGTCCGCTAAGAATCTGCAGACAGATCCGAATTGTCGAGACTCTAGCCTGGCCGAAACCGGAACGAAAGCTGCTGCAGGAGGTTTGGGATCCCGGGAACTGAATTTACATCGCACATGCAGAAAAGTCCCAAGCACAGGCGGTTGTGAACTGGCTTGCTCTGTTAGGTTTAGGACACCTGGAAGTGAGTTTTCGTCGCACGGCTCCAAACCCCCCATGCACTGGCGTGATTGTTAGCACGATTGGGTAGCTTTCGGGCCCCTAGTTCACATGGAATGGGCTCTGGTGTGGTTCCCAACGTGCCCGGCTCCAAGAAAGCACCGGCGTGGTGAACTAGCGCACTGTAGGTTGTTTGGCACCTCGGTAAGTCATTTTGTGCACGCCCTTGTAAAACGAGGCAATTCCAGTGCTGAAGTTGTACTACAAGAAAGCACAATTCAGCCAGAAGCTCAAACGAGGCATTTCCAGTACTGAAGTTGTACCACAAGCAAGCACAATCCAGGCAAGAGCCGAAACGAGGCATTGCCAGTACTAAAGTTGTACTACAATCCAGCCAGGAGCCGAAACGAGGCATTTCCAGTGTCTACAAGCAAGCGCAATCCAGCCAGGAGCGAAACGAGGCATTTCCACTTGCAAAGCCCCTTTATCCTTCCTTGGCCTCTTTCAAGACCCTTAGGGTTTAGGGTTGCTCTGGTAGGTTTGGGACGCCTGGACAGTTCCTAGCATGCTGCAGCAGGTTTGGGATCCCGGAAACTGAATTTACATCACACACGCAGAAAAGTCCCAAGCACAGGCGGTTGTGAACTGGCTTGCTCTGTTAGGTTTAGGACACCTGGAAGTGAGTTTTCGTCGCACGGCTCCAAACCCCCCATGCACTGGCGTGATTGTTAGCGCGATTGGGTAGCTTTCGGGCCCCTAGTTCACATGGAATGGGCTCTGGTGTGGTTCCCAACGTGCCCGGCTCCAAGAAAGCACTGGCGTGGTGAACTAGCGCACTGTAGGTTGTTTGGCACCTCGGTAGGTCATTTTGTGCACATCCAACACACGTTTAGCACCCGTGCCCACGACTTCGTCCCACTCAGCTCGATCGGCTTTCCCCAACTCAGGCCACCAGCACTAAGCTGTGCTACCAGCAAGCAGACAAGCCAGCCAGGAGCCGAAACGAGGCATTTCCAGTAAAGTTGTACTACGAACAAGCACGAGCACAATCCACGGGTTTAATGTGGATTTGCACGGATTTAACGTATATTTGTATGGTTCAATGTATAATTGCACGGATTTAGCGGGCGGTTTTCGGTCAGGAAAGGGCTCAAAGATCGAGCCCGCGACCCTGCCCAGTTTGGTTCGCAAGGTGGCCGCCCCCCACCCGGCTGCTGAGTTATACACAGCTCAGTGTGCAGACAAGCGGCTCACGAGGCAAGTGGGGAAGCTGTGCGGGCTCAACTCCCGCTGGGGTTGTTTAGGTCCCTTGACCAACTGGAACCGAGATTTTGGATGACCAAAACCTTTCGAGAGGGCAGGTGCCCGCGCCGTCCATTCGGACGAAGCGGGAGCTTTGAAGCCAACTGATCCCCCACAGTTGCTAGCGTGCTGCAGCAGGTTTGGGATCCCGGTAACTGAATTTACATCACACACGCAGAAAAGTCCCAAGCACAGGCGGTTGTGAACTGGCTTGCTCTGTTAGGTTTAGGACACCTGGAAGTGAGTTTTCGTCGCACGGCTCCAAACCCCCCATGCACTGGCGTGATTGTTAGCACGATTGGGTAGCTTTCGGGCCCCTAGTTCACATGGAATGGTACAGACCTTGTTTTGGTATCCCCAAACCTTCCCAGGGACTCCTAAAACCCGTTGGCAGTCCCATAAACAGAGCCGTTCTTCGTGTGTGCCTGCTCCAAACTTCTGTTATTTGGAAAATTGGAAGGCCGGTGACAATCTCGGGGTCCCCGGCTTTCTTTGTGCGTGCTACGGGTGCTTCTAAACCTTATTTTGGGCCCCCAAAACCTTACCAGGAACTCTTAAAGAACCGTTTGCAGTCACATAAACAGGGCCGCTCCTTGTGTGTGCCTAAAATCCAGGCCTTCGCCTTGCCCTCCTGTGATCTGGCAAATTGGGGTTGGCTTTTGCTTATCAAGTTCTGCTCATAAAAGCGCATTTTTGGACTAGGCCGGGTGCCAATCTCGGGATCACCTCCTTTCTTTGTGTGTGTGCCGTTTGCCTACAGTTCGCAGTTGTCGGACCTGGCTTTTTGAACAGGAGTGCTCCAGAAGTTTCTTTTGAGGCCCTGAAACTTGCACAGGGGCCCGCTAAGAATCTCGTTTGCAGACAGATCCGAGTTTGGACATGCTTGCTACTTGCAGTATGATACTTATGCCGCTGATGTTGCGTTTGATATGTAAAACGATATGGTGAAGGTCCAAAAACGATAACATCAAAACAAAGACCGCTTCTGCGCAAACGAATATTGCCCATCGCTCATATACTTAGGCCTTGAAGTACCTATATAGGGACCCCTTTAAGGCTTAAGTATCTGCTATGGTACATGGAGCCTTTGGGCTTGAAACCCCGCAGCACAAACTCGGGAGCGAGCCTGGGGACTCTGATCAGTACTACTTGAAGGTTCATGGGTAGTTATAAAGTAGGGTTATAAGTAGGATAACTATACTTATAACTTATAGTAGGGGGCGTATCACCCACTTATTGCTACCCATAAACCTCCAAGTATCGAAGCCTGAATGATTACCCCCCCGATGTTTCCTGAGGGTTCCTCTTATGCTAGTACAATATCTACAATAAGCCCCAAAGCCTTGTTCGCAGGAGTAAGGCCCCCTGATGATATGAATCCTGCATTACCCTAAGCTATGGGAATTCCTTATAATGGGTAATGCAGGATATATCTATATCTATGTATCTCTATATATATATATATATATATACCATCAACCGTAGTGAGGTAGTTCCGCTTTTGGCAGTTCGGTTGGTTGAGGAAAGGCATTGCTTCATGACTGTAACTGAATGCTAGGGGCTGTCGGGTTTTTTTAGATCCGCAGATATTTCAAGTCCCGTTAGTTCAGGAACGCTTTTCGGATAGGCACAATATGGAAGCTCGAACTAGAGGAGAACGGACGATCATAATCTTGTGCTGTTGCATCTGGCCATCCTATTAGTATACATTTTATTTCCTTGTTTGGATTACCTGACCCGTAAAATGAGCAAGTGGTTAACTCAACAACAGGAACTACAATTGAAGCTACAGGACGGTCTAAAGCACTATTACCCCATGACCCTAAACCAGGAAGTCTTATGCACAAAGGGCTCATGTGACCCATGAACTTGAACAGACTGTGAAACAGAGTTCAGATGAAGTTTCCGTCCAAGTGATGTCATGGTCACTGATGTAGCGCATTGTTCTCCGGATTGCGGTTGCCGAGGTCTCTTGCAACGGATATATATATATATATATATCTGTATGCACTGTAGGTGTATAAACATGCACTATCACCCCGCCCCCCTGCAACATCAGCTTTTGCAATGGGTTAAACTTACTCCTCTGCTGCAGGGCGTGCAAGAATGCGCCACAGTGACAGCTATCAGTTCATATTCAACAATCCACACGCAGCACAAGCAGAGGGAGCTGGGCTGTTAGGCTATAGACATTGCATAGATTTCGAAACGAATGTCTGGGTCCTTTGGAGCACACCTACCATAGTTCCCAAACGCCGCAAAACCCTCCGCACTTTGATTCCCGTGCTGCGTGCCTCAGCCGCCTCTGAACCCCAATTTCTGAATCCCGGAGCCCCTCGACCCGCTACTAGCAGCTGTGAACCCAAAGGCTCCATGTGCCTTAAAGAGGTCCCTATAAAGGCACTTTAGGGCCTAAGTACCTACTATATCGGTACATGGAGCCTTAGGGGAAATGCTCCGACTTCTGAGAACCCACAGCCTGCAGATCGTTCAGTGACAAGTCTTAGCCCGCTTCTTGACCCGAGCAGATTCCGGTTTAGGGTGTGGGGCTTTCAACCCAACGCCCTAAAAAAACACAAGCACGCCACGCCCGCTGTCGAGGTATAGATATACTACGTGCCCCTACTGCGGCAAGGTGAAAGCAGCTTGGCTGACTGCTGCCAGGGTTATACACACTGCCTAAGGCCTAAGTATATACTCCGCTACTCAGTAGCTGGGTGGATACACTTTACACTTTTGGGGGATAATATTACCCACTACAAAACTGAAAGTGTGTACTTTCTGGGGCTTATGAACTCAGCAACTAAGTACTACTATACCCACAGGCCCCACAGTAGTTCCTTTTTGGGATTGCCTCATAAGATTCTAAATATGAACCCCAAAGAGGAACTACTTTGGGGCCTTAGGGTAGTCACAAGGAGCCTCAGGGCCTCAAATCCTAACCTCCAGTCCGACTAAACCCTGCAGCTGGGTTAGGGGAGGTTTTGGAGTTTGGGGTTTCAGGGTTTCGGGTTTAGGGTTTCGGGTTCAGGGTTCTAGGGTGTACGGGGTTTCGGGTTCAGGGTTCTAGGGTGTAGTTTAGGGGACCGGGTTGCCGGGAGCCCGGCTTAGAGTTTGCTCCTACTTGGAGGATCGTGAATACATAATCCGGATGTGTATAAATGCTTATCTTAGACCCCCAATACCCAACCTTTAAACTTTTTGGGTTCTTATGTTTTTGGTAGGAGTTTAAAAGTTCAAGTTCTTATTTCAGTGGGTTTTTGGGGGAGTAAGGTAATGCCGATGCCGTGTGGACCTTCACGGTGCCCGATACCTAAACTCCATAGAACCCAGTCACAACCCGGCGCTTTCAAAGGAATCTTGAGTTCTTCAAGCTCCCAAGGTAGGCCTTTGGGACATTTTATGTTTCCCCTTATTGGGCTAAAGAGGATACTATTTACGAGTGTTTTTCAGAGGCTTAAAGGGCCAACCTAGCTCCACAAACCACCCAAACCTTGACCCCGAACCCTAAACCCTAAACCCCTAAACCGCGAAGCCTAAACCCTTAAAGGTCAAACCACAATCAGAGCCTGTGCCTCGGATCCTAACAAAGTCTCCGGTATGATACTTTCAGACGTCTCATAAAACCCGCGTATACTTCGAAGTGGAGTCATCATAATAATAACTCGACATAACAACTAACAACTACTTGCTAAGTCCCCCGACCCTCCAAGTAGACCCCTTTGGTTCATCTAAGACCGGTACATAGCTTTCAGTACACATCCCTGAGCACTATGCCGAAGCTAGAGCTCGAGTAACAAATCCAAGGCTGGCCCCGCAGTCGCCAGCAACAAACATAACCCTGAGTGGTATATACATTGGTCCCAAAGTATCTACATAGGGACTACTTTAAGGCCAAAGTATATCTAGTTGGGTACATGAACCCTTACGGTAGCAACACTTTTAAACCCGACCTCCATACAACGTAAGACCCCGTAAACACTTGGTTTGCTTTTGCGAGATCTTGTTTGAGGCCTTCTTGGATTACTTCCGCATACCCCACGCTTCCTGGCAGCACAACCACACAAGGACAATCCCAAACCCAACCTTGCGAACCTTGGGACTTTGAGCAGGCTTGCGTCAAGAGTAGTAGAAGGGTCCTGTAAGGGCCTTATGAGGGCAGGGTTCGCAGTGCTAGCTATCTTGCCAACAGCATTTGTGGTGCAAGAACTTAAAGTCACGGGCTGGATTTTACTTCTGACTTGCACATGCCTGACCAGCCTCTGGCAAGGGAGCTCAGAATCTTGCAGCTTCCTTCCAACATCCGGCGGTTTAGGGTTTGGGGTTACCCTAAACCCCAAACCGTAAGGGACGGTCAGAGAGTGTGTGTGTCTGTGTGTGTGTGTGTGGCTGTGTTTGTTACGTTCAGAGCATACGTCCGTTGGGCAGTCTAAGTCTAAGGTTCGGAGTTTAATTTTCTGCTGCGACTGTTCGTAGATGGAGGACTACGTTCTGTCTTGTATGCAGCAAGAAGGCGGGCTTGGAAGGCAGAAGGCAAGTGCCCAGATAGCAATAACCTTCAAAGTCCAAATCTTCTTCTTTCTGGTTCCAATGATCATCATTGCTATTGTTCTTGCAACATGCTGCGGGGGTGCTCTCCAACATTTGGGTCGCGACAAGATATTAGGCTTATAGTCAGATGTCCCAAAAGGGATCCCAATTTAGAGTTAGAGCAACTGCACCTGCAAATGCCGCCGTTGCCACCACCACCAGCACCACCAGCACCACCACAACTGTCAAGGATACAGTGTTAGGGTTCAGCGTTTCGAAGGATTTGAAAAATCAACCTAAACACTAAAGCCCAACATCCATAACCTAAACCTAAACTAGTGCTCAGGGTTTGAAAAAGGGAGCTTGGGGTCTGGGGGTTTCGCGTTTAGTTTTCATGGCTTCAGAGCGCGTGGAAGCCTTAGGAAGCAGTGGAAGTGGAGCCCATGTTCAAGTCGCAGCTGAAAGCCAGTGAGTACAAGAAGCTTCCACAGCTTCCTTGGCTTGCAGGGAGCTTGTGGCTTTGGGGGTTTTGTAGTTCAAGGTTTAGCGGTTGAGGGTTCAATTGGGGTTCTAACTTTGGATGTTGGGTTCAGGTGTTTTTACATAAGCTTCTTTTCAGTGTATGAAGGATCCAGAGCTTCCTTGGAAGAGGCGGTTTACAACCCTTACGCTTGAAGCCCTGGGTAGTTAGTTACACGTGGGGTTCTAAGTCCCCTAATATATGGGTTGCGACTATACTTATCTATACTTGTAAATACGCATGAACCTTCAAGAAAAGGTCCCGCGTACAGCCTCTCGCGGAACCCCAGGCCGTGGGTAAAGGCTGATAGAGTCGGACAGACATGGGAGTTTCCCAAATTAGGGGACCTTAAAATAGTACCCTAAATAGTAGGATGCTTATTAATCATTATAAGGACACCAACACCCTGCACCCTAAACCTCGACTTCCTCCTCGGGCTTCATCTACCAGGACCCCCCCAAGGACCCTTGAACAGAATCCCCACGGCCCTTAATAGTGGGTATGTGGGGTATATTAAAAGGTAGTTGGAGGGTCTAGGTACCCAGACCTTCCAAATCCTTTCATTAAGGAAAATACCATGGCTTTTCATCGGATCCCCGCTATGATTAAAGGTATACTCCTTAATTTGAGTGATTTTGGAAGGTCTGGGTACCTAGACCCCCAAATTACCTTCTAATATACCTTAAAACCTAAACCCTAAAGCCCTTAAGGAACCTATATAGTAACCCTTACCCTAAGGCTCAAAATGGCCCCAAAGCCTTACATAGTACGGTCTTTGGGCCCAAAAGCCTTAACATATGAGTCCTTAGAACCTTAGGGTTATGGAACCCTCAAAAGGATCCCTCTAGACTTCTAGCTGCCGCGTGCGGGTACGATATTTGAAAGCTCCGGAGCCTGAAAAACGCTAAGCCCTGAACCGAATCCCGATAATTCCCCAAAGAGTGCAAAGTATCCATAGCCTGAGGCTCAAAATAGCCCAAAAGCCTTATATAGTATGGTCGTTAGGCCCAAAAGCCTTAGTCTATGAGTCCTTATAGGGTTAGAGTTTCCATATTGGGACTTACTATTGTGATTTGGGGAAGTATCCCCCATAACAGTACCTAGGCCTTTGTGGGTTACCTAAACCCTAGTCCTAAACCCTAAACTGTGATGCCCCGACACCAGACTTTTGAGCGACTTGCTGCTGACGCGGCAGGGTGTGGCCGAGAAAAGCAACGTGAGACAATTGTAACCTTACCCTGACGGTCCATGTACCAAAGCCGTAAATATACTTTGATGCCCAAGTACCTAGAACGGAACCACTTTAGTTAAGGTTAAGACCAAAGTATGTACTATTTGGGTACATGGTCTCATAAACCCTACACCCTAAACCCTTGTGATACCCTTATGATACCCTTATAGGAACCCTTAAAGGGTTCTACAAGGGTATGGTCCCTTAGGGTTACTTGCTCCGCCCCATAATCCTCCAAGGCTCCGTTTCGGTGGTGATGACGGAGTGTGGCTGGTAGACAGCGACTCCATCGCCGCGTGGTCGAACAGTAAGCCGTAAGCCGACAGCCTAGGCCCTAAAGCCTTCCCCGAAAACCTAAGCCCCAATCTCCAAACCTCGAAAACTTGAACTCCCAACCCCGAAACCTGAACCCTAAACCGCTTAAAGCCTCAACCTGAGACCCTGAACCCTAAACCCCAAGCCCTTGGGGGGGGTTGGACGTGGGCGTTTGTTTGGACTCTTTGCTTTCCGCCAGGTTTACCGCCTAAAGACCATATAGCAGAATTTGAAATTAGGGGTACCTTGTTTTGGGCAATACTGATCCTACTATTTAGGGTACTATATTAGGCTCCCTATTTTCGGAAACTCTCATATAGCTCCTTGTAATCTTGCAAGCACAACTCTTAATAACACTTGACGCGGTGGTAATTCACCGCACCTATACATTGCCATCGCCTGCTTTGCTATAGGGCCCCTGCAATCTGCATGTGTCCGTTTCAGCTCGGGACCTTTAGCTTGGTGAAGACACCAATCAATGGGATTAGCTCCCTGCTTCACTTGCCTTTGGTTAGTAGGGAATGGAAGAATGGTAGTAATAGTTATAATTGTACCCCATTCTTCCATTCCCTTCCAACCAGAGGTAAGTTCAAGGATGTGCAGTACGGTGACCCCTGCTTTTTTGCAGTGCATAGATTTGGAGTCAGACCCTTCGCAAAGGTAGGCGGTCGAAAACCCAAAGCGCACACACACAGACAAGCCTCCAAACTGATAAGCACCGAAACCTTCAACCATAGGTAAGATCATCAGTATCTATAAGGACCCCTGGACTAGGCACCTTTGCTGATGCCTTAACTTTAGCTGTGGACATTAAGGTTGCTGAACTCTATGAAACGTGACAGGGGCGCATACAAATTGTCAAGGTGTCCAAGTTTTTACAGAGAACACCTAAGCAAGCAAGGACGACAACAGTTATGCACGTTCCCCAGTAGTCCCCGTATGCCCTGCTTTTGGAACCCCATATCAAAGGCGAAAAGGAGGGACCGCTTAATGGGGACCCCTTCCCTATAATGGGTATATAATAGCTATATTGAGGTTATATACCTAGGGGTCCTTATTAAGGGTCCTTCCTTTTACCCTTGGACCACAGAACTGCAAAATCTAAAGCCCTATGTAAAGGACCCTCTCTCGACTCCTATCAAAGCGCTATCGAGCCCCATGAGGCCCTTATAGACCCCTGTGAAGCCCTAGTTGGTGAGCCTCCTTAAAGCCAACGGCCTAAACCCCTAAATAAACCCCTAAACCCCCAAACCCGCTAAACCCTAAACGCCCTAACCCCTAAACCCCTTAAACCCTAAGGGCCCTGAAGCTTTAAGCGTTCAGATAGTCTGAGGTCGATGCCATGTCAAGAGCAATGGGCCTGGAGTCGCAGCTGTCGGACCCAGAGGCGATCTGACTAAGGGCCTTTAGAAGGGCTTCGGGTTAGCATCTTAATGCGGGTTTAGAGCGTACTGAGGGCCTTTCGAAGTGTTTAGGCTTTGTAAGGCTTCAGGGTTCAGTGTTTATAAGGGTTTATCATTTAGGGTTTACTAAGGTCCTTGAGAAGGGTTTGAGGCTTTATGCGGGTTTACGGCTGGGTTTATTTTATCACGGTTTGCGATTTGTATGGATTTTCTACAGCATCTTATGGTGTATTCAGGTGGTGTGTATATGGGCTTGCGGGGTCTTGGATATTGGGTTTAGGTTGGTTTTGAGTCTGGGGCTTAAGTTTACCACTTGGGTTGTAGAGTAGTCTTCACCACCTAAGCCGGGGGGGATCCGGGCTCCTTCTACTCCGCAACCACCCGGGGTTTAGGGTCCTAAACCCTAAACCCTACTGTTGGTGATATAACCTTCACGACCCTAGACTATAGGAATTATGGTATATTCTGTATAATGGGTCATGCAGGATGCATATCCTCAACCCCAGTTGAGTGCATCGCCAAAGTAGCTACAACACCTTGCCAAGATCCAGCGCTGGCGCTCTTGGGCACGCGAGTCGTTGGTGAGGCCTCCGTTTCATATGTTTCGTACGATTTTGCGTTGTCCTAAACCCTAAACCCCTGAACCCCTAAACCATAAACCCCTAAACCCAAAACCCTATAGGGTTTATGGTGCTCTTAGTGCGTATGCCCACAGTTCTGTGCGGGATAAACGGGTTTTGGGGATGCAGTCCAAGATAGTTTGGGTATTACCTGTATCCTCAAACCCTACAAAATAGTGGGTATATCTCCCAAAACAGTAGGTTTTTGGATCCCCAGGTAATGCAATAAAAACTAATAACAGTACCAACAGCAATACTAGCAACTGTGACACTAGGAATAATATCACATATAGAAATAGCAATAGTCACAATAATAGTAATGATGATGATGCTAGGGTGTGGGGTTCAGGGTTCAGGAATAAGTGTTTCGCTTTGGTTGGCTTTGTGACGTTAAGGTCTAAGCGGTGTGACGGTCTAGTGTTTAGGGTTTAGGGCGAGGGTCCAGGGTTTAGCGGTGGCCTTCCACTCCTGCTTTGTGTGTCTAAGTTCCTGCAGCAGTCCTTATGTCTGTCTTCGGCATCAGAACAGAAACTCCCCATTTCTGGCGGGTTCAGGGTTTAGCGGTTCAGATGTACGCAAGTCTGAGAATCCGTAACACTGCTCATCATGGCGCAACACATTGATTCCCACATGCTGCATGGGTATGGGGGGGGGTGCATACCCAAACCGTGACAGCAGGAGGAGGATGAGCTAGCGCATGCTTGTGCGGAGGCTGTCGACACTACTCCTTTACATTCCTGAAAAAGAGATGTGTGGGTGCCTACGCCTGCCCCCTCGTGGAACGGGAGCCATGGGTTCCTCAGGAGGTGACTGATTACCTCAACACGTGGGATCCTCGACCTAATGATCCTTTGCAGCCCTCCGGTGTCGCTGCAGAGGATCCGGATGCTTTGCCAAGCTCCGGCGATCCAGTGGCCTGAGGACCCCCCGGCACTCGTGACCTGGATGGCACCTACTTGCCGTGCAACTTTTCGGCCCTCTCTGACGATGAGCTTTGGACGGCATCTGCTTTCTTCGAGGATTGGCTTGGCTACAGCAGGGATGGAGTATTGGCGAGCTTTACGCCAAGCCAATGAGGAATCGCCTACCATAGAAATATTCTACGATATAGGATTTTAGGCCCTACATCAAGTCGAACTTTCCCAGGCTAAGCTGAATTTCGTAGCAACAACAGTATTGTAGCAACAACAATGACAGTTGCAATCGACGATGTGGGGCCGTCCAAGAGTGAGTGCTTTTATCCAAAAGACCCTACCGACCTTTTCGTGTCTGTCATTAGGGTTTAGGGCTTAGAGATTACAGGGTTTAGGGTTTAGTTATTATTTAGGGTTTAGGTTTAGGGCTTAGGGTTTAGGGTCTAAGGACCGAACGGCCTTAGGGTTTAGGTATTCAGGATCCCCCCGTGCAGGACTTGGACTGCCATTGGGGGCTGGGTGGGTTCCGCATTGCGGCTCCTGCACTCCGAGATAGCTGTCAGACCCAGAAAGCCCATGACCCCTTATTTAAGGAGTATGGCTTAGATTAAAAAAGGCTTCTTGCTAAGATTTAAGCTTTATACCCTCATTAAGGGGTGGTGGGCTCTCTGGGGACCTGCTGGAGGTGAGTGCTGTTAACCTTGCGAAGGACTTGGGGAAAACCGAGGCAACGCTGTCTCAGACCACTGGTGGCATGCATGATCCTGATGCCGAGAGCCTAAGGGTCCATGTACTCAACTAGTATATGCTTTGGCCTTAAGGTACCCCCTCTAAAGGTAGATTGGGCCTAAAGTCTACACTAGTTGGGCACATGGACCCTTACTTGGGGGTTCATTAGTAGTTATAAGTGGGGTTATAAGTCCCCTAATATGGTTTAGAACTATAGTTCTCCCACTTATAACCCTACTTGTAACTGTAGGGGAAGTCATGGAAGTCAGTATCGAGGCCCGATGCCACGCTCTACCAGGTGCTCACCACAGGCTTGAAGGATGAGTCAGTGGCCTAACATAGTGGCCTTACTAATTAGAACAGGGTTTCTTTAAAGCGGTCTATAAGTGTTACTATAAGGGATACTATAAGGATACTATAATATACGGGCCTTAATAATTAGAATAGGGCTAGACGGAATGCACAAACTGGTAGAACCATGCTGCGTTGCCGCGTTGAACCCTTAAGCTTGCAATGAACACATGAACACAGACAACCTATGGCCTATGTAGCCCCAAATTCAGATACTTTCTCGGCTTCTGCTGGAGTACAGTAATAATGAAGTCTGGAGTTGTGTTGAACCTGACGGATAGCCCTATAAACACCTGGAATGGCTGTGCATGTCAGGCATGTCACGCTGAACATCAACAGGACCCGGACTCAACTTTTTAGATCTCTGTGGGCTTAGGGTTTCGAGTTCAGAGTTGAGTTTCTAATGCGACTGGTGCATTCAAGCTGGTGCATTCAAGCTGGCGCATTCAAGCTGATTCCAGATTCATGCGGGCTTTGATCCAGAATCACCAGGCTACCCCCAAACCCTAAACGGTAATCTAAATCAGGAGATGAAGGTCGCCAGAGGTTCCAAACACAGACTGGTTGCAATGAGGCGTTGTTACTGTTTAGGGCTGTAAGGGTTTACAGGGTTACTACACACACACACATATGCATGTATACAGTTTTCAACTTCAGATAGGGCCCAGAAGTAGTACGTAGGCCCCCTCTAGGCGAAACTTTCCGGTTTTAGGTTTCAGAATGAGGGCCGCCAAGGTAAATACCAGTACCAGTCTTTGGTCCTTACTTGGAGGGTCGGGGGACTTAGTAAGTAGTTATTTTATAGAGTTATAAGTACCCTAACCCCAATTAGGGTCCCTATTAAGGTACTTATAAGTCTATATATATATATATATATATAATAACTACTTACTAAGTCCCCCGACCCTCCAAGCAAGCGGTTAAGGGTTTAGGCTTTAAGCTTTGGGGTTGAGGGTTCAGGGGTTTAGGATTAAGGATGCATGGTTCAGTCTTTAGCTAGGGCCCTTAGGCGTTGAGGTTTGGGGTTCAGGGTTGGGATTTAGGATTAAGGGTGCAGGGTTCAGGGTTTAGGGTTCAATCCTTCCCTGGAGATCCATTTACCTAATCGGGTTCGCTGTTTCAGCTTACATTTAAGTCAACCGGGCTTCCAAGCAGACGCCGATGGAGAAGAACTGACCAACATAATGATCAACATAAAGACAAAACATAAGGCTACACAAGTGTAGTTTCCGTATCTCCACAGCATGTTAACCTTGTACTGTAATTGCTAAGGACCCCTGAGCCTCAACCCGGACCTATAAGCCCACAAAACCCACAACTACAGTTCAAAGACTACTGCATCTAGGATGCCCAGTAATACCCTTCTTCCCCTTTTGTAGTCCTAGGTTCCCTATAAAGTTACGCAATACCAAAAAGGGAGCCCCTTTTATTCCTAGGTTTCTGGGCATCCTTGAAACCCACAACCACAGTTCAAAGACTCCTGCATGCACACAAGGAGTCTTGCTAGCGCATGGCAAGGCTATAGCCCCTTTGCCCTCGTTTGTCAGGTTTGGGATTGAGCAAGTCGAGCAAGGGCTCATGGTTTAAGATTGTGAGGCTGAGGGTCTATATACACCCTGAGGCTCCATGTGCCCATACAGTATATACCCATATAGGCCTGAAAGTACCTGTATAGGGACCCCTTTAAGGCTTAAGTATCTACTATAAAGGTACATGGAGCCTTTGGGACATAGTGGCTCATGGGTTCCGGATGAAGTTTGCGTACATCAAATAGGGTTTGTTTCCGCGGCCTTGGTGACTGCAACAAAGGTCACGTATCGGGTACGTGGTTCACCTCAAGTTTTTCAAAGTGGAGAATTCAGAGTCTAAGAATTGATTGAAAGTTTTAGGTACATGAAAGGTGTTGTCGATTGTAGTCATGAGTGTGGGGTTAGGCGTCGATGTTGGAGTACGTATTGAGTGCAGTATTTCGAGCTCGAGATGTAACTTTTTGAGCCCTAGATCTTGTTTTCCTTGAATCTGCCGCAATTGCATGACTTGACATGTCGACGCTGCGCCCAAAAGTGTGCACATGATAATTAGACAAACCTATTTCGCATCTGTCTATCGTAAACCCTATAAACCTTGTGTAAAAACAAACGCTCCATGTGCCTTCATAGTAGATACTTCAGCCTGAAAGAGGGAGAGTGAGAAGTCCTGTACATCGAACGTTCAGTCGGCAGGTTCGACACAGGTGTCTAGCCAATGCGCAGCCCCCCCAAAAAAACAACGCAACTCCTGCCACCGACTCTGCAGAGGAATCTGAATTGGGATTGGGGGTATATTTTCCGATGTTGGTTTTAAGGAGCCCCCCACACTCTATTCTAGTTATTGAGGCCCCTACGTTAATTGACTCCCCCGCCCTTGGGACGCTCTGTTCCCAAACCGGGTTTAGCGTTTAGGGGTTTCGGTGTTAGGGTTTAGGGTTTAGGGTTGAGGGGTTTAGGCTTCACGGTACCCTGCACCCCAAAGCTACAACTCATGACAAGGTTACATAGATGCTTTCGACACCATCCCACTGGTGAACAAGCTCTTTTTGAAGGCAGCTTTGGGCCGGTAAGCCGGGGGATCCTTAAGGGCTCCTTAACGGAATCCTTAAGTGTTCCTTTAAGGGGTCCTTAAGGGTTCCTTAAAGGAATCCTTAGGGGCTCCTTAAAGGGGTCCTTAAGGGCTCCTTAAAGGAATCCTTAAGGGCTCCTTTAAGGGATGCGCGCATGGTTCTTCAGGGTCGGGTCGGGCTGCAGGCTGTAGGATGCTGTGTACGCGTTTCTTCATTGGGGGGGAGGGGGGAGTAGGGGGCCGTAGTGCCCATAATAAGGACCTAATAAGGCTTGTTTAGTAGTAGTAGTAGTAGTAGTAGTAGTAGTAGTAGTAGTAGTAGTAGTAGTAGCAAAAATCAAGAAGCCTTCTGCTGCTGCTGATACTGATGCTGCACGCACTGCTTCTCATCTATATCTTCTTGCGCCTGCCCTAAACTTTTAGGAAGCCAAATTTCGTGCTTTTTCGCTCTGAAACCCTCTAAACCCTAAACCGTGCCCCACACGCGTTGAACCGTGAACACAAGGAAAGCCATTGCAACCCTCAGGGCTCCTCTAGTCCCAGGCAACTGGGAGTTTCCAAAAATTAGGGGTACCTCAAAAGGGATCTACAAGGGTTCTTTAAAGGGTTTAGGGTGTCCGAAATAAGGGGTAATTACCTTCTTTTGCTGTCCTCACAATAAGGATCCTACTGTTTAAGGTGCTATTTTGGGGTCCCCTAGTTTCGGAAACTCCCTTATGGCAGGGTGCAGGTTGATGGTGTTCAGGTTTAGGTTTATGAGAGGGGCCGCAGGTCCAGGTCTGTAGAGAGCCAGGGCAAGCCTAAACCCCAAAACCCTAAATCCTAAACCCTAACCACTTCCCCCTAACCCCTAAACCCTAAACCCCTAAAACCCTAAATCCTAATCCCTAACCACTAACCACTTCCCCCTAACCCCTAAACCCTAAACCCCTAAAACCCTAAATCCTAATCCCTAACCGCTAACCACTTCCCCCTAACCCCTAAACCCTAAACCCCTAAAACCCTAAATCCTAATCCCTAACCGCTAACCCCCAACTCCTAACCCCTACCTTAACCCCGAAGAACCTACATTTTTAAGGATTTATATAAAGAAACCATAATAAGGAACCCTAAAAAGGTAGGTTATTCAGGGTTAAGGTAAACCCTGAACCCTAAACCTCCTGTATAAACCCTAAACCATGGCTTTGAACTCGCGGCCTCCCCCAAGGTGGTCGGTGCGCCAGTCATGTGCCTTGCCCAGACTGCGCGAGGGGCGATAGTGTACGGCTGAGGGCCTAGCAGAGGGTTTAGGGGTTTAGGGTTCAGGTGTAGGTTTTAGGCTTTTTCGGGTTTATAACAGGGTTTATGGGTTTTAGGGGTTAGGGTTTAGGGCAGTTCGCCATTGTGAGCAGGTGATGTGGTCTTTGAATCTTAAACTCTACACGCTAAACATGCTAACCCTGCATCGAATAATCCCGAAGGCTCCATGACCATGTACCCATACAGTATATACTTGGCCTGAAGTACCTATATAGGGACCCCTTTAAGGCTTTAGTATCTACTATAAAGACGTGGAGCTTTTGCAAATATTGAACACTACCCTCTAGAGGGTCATACCCTACGCTTGTGTTTGTTGTGGGTACATTTTTTCCCTATAAACCAGATCCTACAAATAAAATTAGGTACGCTAGAAAATCGATTATTAGAGTATGACCCTCTACCACCACTTGCAAGCTCTGAACACATAACTTCAGGGCAGAAGTCCGTACTTCAAGGCTAGCGTTCCCTGTGTGTGTATGTTCTCTTCACCAACATGCAGTTCCTGCAGCTGGCTCCTGGGTCGTCCGGAATATATGTTGGAATATGCTCAAAATCCAGGCCGAATCATTCTGACCGAATTAAACCCGAACCCTAAAACCCCAAAACCCTGAAATTGAGCTCCGTGGAGACAGCCCAAAGCTCTTACCCCAACGCCCCACGTGCCCTAACACCCAAACCCCAGGTAATGGTGGCTACCAAAAGACATACCACCCTGGTGAAGTCTGGCGATCTGAAAGGTCAGACGAATGGCGAAGCGTCGTCCATGCGACGCTTAGACAAAGCTTACACTACCCAAAGGTTCCTGGATACTTTAGGATCTTCCCAAATCTCATAGTCGTTCCTATACAAAACCCTACAGCACCTGTATGTGGACCCTTTGGGCCCATGTAGAGTGTTTCGGGCTTCCGATGCAGGAGAGTCGGATTCATGGCTTGATGAGTCGGGTTTAGTGCTACTGTCATGCCTTATAGATTGTCCGGGTATCCAATGAACGTCAGGCAGCAAGGGTGCAGGGGGTTTGGGGTGTGGGTTATAGTGTTCAGGGTTTAGGGTTTCGGGTACCATATTACAACCGACAACCACAACTGTCCTAACAGCGTGGATACAAGTACTGCGAGTCAAAGCAATATCGAAGGAAGGACTGATGCCACTGCTCATACATCCGCTACTTATCGCGACCAAGCAATTAAATCAAGCTCTATGGTGGACAGCTGACGAAGGCCGGGGGCCACCAACACGGCCGTCTGGCAGATCGTCGGTATGCAAGACCAGGTGAGGTTACTGATAAGGTTAGAATTAATCGAGGAAACCCTTTGGGAATGAAGAACGCCTGGCCCTCGTATTAACCCCAATATATTAGGATCCATATTAGAAACCCGAAAGGACCCAAGGTTTCTTAATCAGGTTCCTACTTAAGAAGTGAGAGAGCATAGAAGTCCTTTAGTGCGCACGGTAAGCCCTAGTAGTTGCTAGTGTAGGAACCTGAATTAAGATCCTGGGCCGATGTCCCCAACTGTCGTAGGTTCATTAAGGTACTCTAAGAAGGGCCCAACAGTTCTTACTTAGTTCCTACGTTAGTTGCCTCGCACATCTCCACCGACATACCAACCAACACTTCAACTGCATATGACATGAGCAATGAAACATCTGCCATCTTTCAATCCCCATCACCGTCATCATACACCAGCATGAAAACGACACCGTCACATCATCTTCTCTTCCGGAACCGCCAGATGTCTAGCAATCCACGCACATCGTTTGGTTATGCAGATCACGGCTTTTTAGGCAGCCATGCTCATCAGAACTGCGAAGCATCCATCTTTGTCTCATCATATCCATGGGTTCCTATTTGCTTCATCGTTTCCGTTGTCTCAACGCTGCAGCTGCAAATGGCAAAACATATCTTCACGTGTTTGCGACGGTGTTTCGTCCAACCTGAAATATGAGACTCTGAATAGCCCCAATTCGGTTTGTCCCAGGCAAGTCAAGCCGGTTTTTGTGGACGATTGGCGCATGCCAGGAGGTAATGGGACAAAGTGTTTGATTTTATGGGTTTCCTCCAAGGGTAAAAGTAGGACCCTTAATAAGGACCCCTATGTGCATACCCTGAATCTAGCTATTACATACCATTATATAACCCATTACAGGTAGGGGTCTCCCATTAGGGTCCCTCCTTTTTCCCCTATGATTTATATGGGGTTTCGGGTTATCAGTCCACGTTTCTCGAAGAGATAGGCCGAGCACGAGTGTTGCCAGTGATTCACGGACGAGATGCTAAGGGCCATGTATCTACATACCGTAATTACTTTGGCCCTTTTAGAGAGAGGTCGCATGGGCTCGTTTTATTAGCACATAATTCCTGAGTATCAATCGGGTCACAATGAAGCCAGAAAGTTAAAGTATCATCCTCATAACTCATACCCCTTGAAATTTAAGCATAGAAATCCCAGCGCTAGGCATCCTTAACCCACGTTCCAACTTCTTGGAGATCAACCCAAAACCCTAACCACATCCCTAAACCCTAAGCCCTAACCTTAAGTGCCCTAAACCCAATGCCCTAAACCCTAAGCCCAAAAATTTAACCTTAATCCCGCACCTTTGGGGTCGACAGTAAAGGGTCTTTTACATGGAGACTCATGGAAGTTATGAGTGGAGTTCTACGTACCCTAAAACTTAGTTATAAGTATTGTTATCTTCTTATAATCCCCTTGTAACTACTCATGAACCGCCCCTTGCAGAACCCTTACCTGCCGTCAAACAACCGCCCGTTTAACTTGAAGGTTACTGTCGCCGGTGTCCGCAACCGCCTCGTTTTACTGCGGACATTATTCCAGCTCCTATATTGTGTTGGGTTGACTCCAGTCCAAGTCATTTCTACTGTGTAAATCCTGGGTCTTAATATAATTCTAGACACTTCTATTGGGGCTCAGCTTCCCTTTCAATCTATTCCAAAGCATGTCTTTGGGTTCCTCCTGGCTTTCATGCCAGGTTGCATGCATTTCTAATGGAGTGAAAATTGCTGATTTCATGTAGGCTTGCATGTCACATTGGCCCTTACAGATAGTTTTGTAACGGAAAACAAAAATGTGGGTCCGATTGAACATCTGAAATAAAAAAGTTCGATTTAGGTTTACTTCTCTATCAAACTGCACACAATACACTCTTGCAGATTAGGGGCGAAATCTGAATTTCCGATAATTTCACATGTCCTCTGCCCTGAACTACACCCCGATTTAAGTTGTCACATCATGGGAATAAGCTCCCTTTGGCACCTTGGCCTGTCGTTCTGCGCATGGATCTCTGCATGCAGAATCAGTTATGAACGAGGCTTGGATGCCTTTTTCATTTAAGTGTAACGACTGTTCTTGGGAGCCACTTTTCGGGGAGCTCTTGCTTTATACTATGCCTAGGCTGGCAATCGTATGATGTTATCGTGATGCGGAAAGCTCTATCAAACGCAGCTTGCATTGCAATTGATCCAACAGCTCTTTGCTTTAGATTGGCTTCGGACTATGGGACCCATACAAGCTAATGATGGCCACAATTAAGTTGGCACAGATGATTGGATCTCTGATGAATACGGATGCAGGTGATGACTGTGCTCCTGGCATGGTTTGCTGCTAGGAATCTTCTGTTCGAGAACTGTTTCAAATCAGCTGGGTTCGTCCCATATATACGCCTATCTATCTATAGCTCCTCGGTTTTCTAAGTTTTTACTGGGGCCGGATTTAAGATCTAAGTGCCATGACCGAACTCGATCCGCATTTTTTTTTCTCTCAGCACCATGAAGTGACCGTCAATCGCTGCAAATGCGCATCCTTAGCAAAAAAACTGGATTTTGGGTTCTGGTGCTCAGCCCTTCTGGGCTAAGATGTGGTTTCGGGTCTGCTGAAATATACCTTGGGGGCCCTCCACCCTCTCCTGTGCTCTGGCCTCTGTGTCGCAAATGACCTGCCTCAAGCCGAATGATGCACGGTGCTGTTGCTGAAGGCGTGCACGTGGCTTCAACATTTGCTTCAATCTGCTTTCATGATAAGGTTTACGCTTGGGAGGAGCTCGACAAGAGCATGTTAGGGTTACGTGTTGAAAGGGGCAGCGCTTCGATAGCAAATCGCAAGATGCTGGCATAGGCCCGAAAAAGCTTCAGGTGCCGAGAAGTGTACCGTGTGGCTTTGTCTTAATCTACTTACTATAATAGCTTGGTTTCGGTCCAGTTCGGGTCGTATGTGCTTTTTTTTTCAGTATGCTTATGCTGAACCAAAACTCAGGGTGTCCGATCAACTTTTCCTTGTGGGAATCCGGAAACATCCATCGGCGCGCAAGATGTTCCGAGTCCAGCATGGCGCAGTCATCATCATGAGCATTGCAGCTGTCGGTGTCATGTACTAAGATCGAGCAGCAAGATGCCCACTACATATTTCTGCTCCAGTCTTGGGCTCTTCGAGAACGATTCCGTACTGTCCAATGACCATCACAGGCCGGATATCATGTTTGCACAGCACTCGAATGGCGCTACTGGAATTTGCTTCTTGCCAGGGGCGTTTGGCTGCCTTGGCTGTGGACTATGTCTGGTTTCGAAAAAACCCCAAGACGGATGTGGATTGGGGATGCGATACCTTTAATTATTCATATAGTCATATTTGCTGTCTAACATCACTGAAGGACGGGCGCCAGGTGTAAGGCTCCCTCCATCTAGCCCTTGCGTCTCTATGTACAACGAAGGACGAGTCAAACGACGGTGCAAGGTTGGGATCCAGCGTTGTCGTTATAAGTTTCCGAGAGTAAGTGTAAGATATGATTCCTACGCCAATCCTCCAAATTCCCCTAATTGCGATTTATCGATGCTGCACCACACAAGTAGGTAACCAGTAAGTAACCCCTAATCCCTACTTGCTGTAGCTTGCAAAGGGTATGCTCGCATCCTCATACCAAAATCGCTGCGGTTTGGATGCTCTGGGTTTAGATTTATTATATAGTTCAGAGTTCGAATTATTCTGTTTTTATATAGGGTCTATTTTACACTATATATGTATCCCTTATAACCTTAACTCCTCCCTTCCTAGGCCCGGGACTGAGAAAAAGCCAAAAACACAAAGAAAAAAAAATGCGGAGCTGAAGGGATCACTGTGAAGCCCAGTGATGCAAGGGGCTTAATTTACAATGCGAAACCTTCCCAATCCCTATATAATTCCATAAAAATCCTGCCTATTCCTCCTTGGTCAGGATTGGTACGAAAGAACGGAAGAGGTGGATTGTTGCTACCAGACAACATGGAGACTCAATCGCACTCAAGGCACATATATTATGTTCAGTGCTGTAACCTGCCCTGGTGTTTTCACACAGTTCCCGCCCAGTCTTTTCGAGCCGAATGCAGTCTAGGGGGATTATGTGATCTAAGGTGGACCCCACGACAACCAATCTTTTGTTCCAAGTGAACAATGAGCCAGGGTATTGAATGCAATCTCGGTCCAAAGCCTTGGGCTCTGCCCAGCGATCAACAAGCTTCTTGTGAACATGCTCGGGGAGGCCAGTCTGATATGGAGTATATAGAACGATGTAGCAATCTTATAACTACAGGAAGACTCCCTACGACTTGCCCCTCTGCAAGGCCATGTGCGACGGGACTGTGGCCTCACATCGCCACATAATCAACTTTCTGCATATGGTGCCAGTGAGATTGAATGATACCCGACTGCTGCAGTCCGAATCACAGTGGGTTTGGAAATTGCCCATTCATCGGGGTTGTGCTAGCAATATCCGAGGCGGCGGAGCCGGAAGCCGCAGCACTTGGCGCAGCAAGATTTGCAGCCCAAGCTCATTGATGAATATATTCATGAATATACTAGTTACAGTCCTCCTAGGTTCCCCGCCCCGCGCGATCCCCGACCCCTTCACCGAGCGACCATCACCAACTACTGCAAGGGACAGCCAGCTGCAGAAGAAGCGCGAGTGGCTCAGTCGAGTTTCTGCTATAATGTTCTCCTGCAAAACACCCCGAAACAGGCTGTGCCATCGACCCCTTCGAAGGAATCTTCGAAGCATGGCTGCAGCCAATACTCTAATTTATAAGTGCTTCTTAGCCCCGTTTGACCTGTCGACCACATGTGCGGCAAGGATCACATCTTCCAGACGAGGCGCCCCGCAGATGAACAGCACTTCTCTCGATCATGCTCCCGATCAGCTGCTGCATCTACCTGACCCCAGGAGGAAAGAATCAATCAATTCAAGATTGGCAAGGACTGTTTCCACTTCAGTGTCTCTTTGTGGAATGGGACTTATAATAGCGAGCTATTGTACTGCAGGACGATGGTCGGATACCATGCGTAATCTCCCTATGTCGCTCCTCCGCCCTCAAACCGGACCCCTTAAGGCAAAGTAATGCTGTGTGTTGACAGAGAATCGAGAAGAGTCCATGGGCCTTTGGGATCCCGAACCTGCCCAGGCACATGTAACGTACTATTTGCTTAAGACCCCCAATAATAAGTTAAAAAAACATAATATTCCTTATATAATATAGAGGGCTAATATAGGGATTATTATTTTTTTTTATTGTTTTGGGGGTTTCTTAAGCAACAACAATGGTAGGTAATTTAATTATCTGTTCAACATTATAGGTTATCTGGGTGCACGTGACAGGCCAAAGGAAACTCCGCCGTGCTGCACGTCAGCTCATGAGGATGAATGTTTATGAAATCAGGGGAACCTCTAATAAAGAAGGGCAGGGCCCAAAAGAAAGCGAAAGCAAAAGGAAGTCAAAAAAAAAAAAAAAAAGCACAGGCTACATCAAAGGATAAACAAAGGCTTTGGTGAGAAACGAGAGGCAGTTCCCGCGGAAGGATGAACGATGCCTAGATGATGTTCTGCCTGAGGCCTTGAACTTGAGGCATGAGGAAGAGGAGGACAAGCAGGCCATTCGTGAGGCGAAGACGGCAACACCCAAGCCAAAAGCCAAAAGCAAAAAAAAAAAAAAAAAAAAAAAAAAACAACAAAGGAAGGACCAAGAGCAACAGGATCCAGCCAGGGCCCAAAGCTGCAGCAAGAACAGGAGAGAAGCCCGAAGGAAAATGCAACGAGAAGAAGAGCATGATCTTACTTCCAAAGAACACACGGATCAGAAAGCATGATCATTATTCCAAGACAATGCGGTAAGAAGAAAAAGGATCATGGGCCAAAGGACGATGCGAAGCAAGAAGAGAGGGTACCATGGGTCGCAGAACAATGAATCACGCAGAAAAGTGAAGCACCAGGTCAATGCTCATCCCCACGGTGTTAGCTCAATCTGCTGTTTTGAATTAGTGTGACGATGATTTGGGTGGGAGCCGTGTGTGACATGATTTGTAAAATTCTATTATATAATAAATATAGTAACCCTACAATACATTATATTGGTGTTGCAGCCATGCCTGATCAGGATTATCTAATGTGGTGGCCTGAAGACACCGCTTTGTCTTGCTTCATGAGCTTCCAGAGGCACCATGAAGATGATGAGGAATGGGGGCAGGCGCAGGCAACAGCCCCAGAAGAAAAACAACAAGTTGCCAGGGGAAAGAGCGTAAATAGACGAAGGCCCAAGGGCCATCTAAGGATGTGAAAGTAGTCAGGATCAGGATTGGATGTGGCCTGAATCAGGCTGGGGAATCATGACAATGGAAAGTTGGAGCGAGTAGATCTTACGAGTTGGGTGCAACATTTCACTAATTATTAATAATAATACATATATTCTTTGATCGCTACATGAATGGTGGGCATTCCTTCGAGAATCACACCTCATGTAGCATCAAGAATATTCTGTATTATTCCGGCATGCAACTGAGGAGCCCTCTCCGCCTCGAACCACGCTGCCACGTGTTTCATCCAGCCCCCCGGCTGGACCTCCCACGCCTTTCAAGCCGAAACTCAAGCCGAATGAAGTAAACGACATGCAGAAAACCCAATGCCTATGTCAAGGAAAAGATCGAGCGGGCCTGACGATACCGTATTAGTTCTCGAGTCGTGCAATCCATTATAGTCTGAGACTGCGTGTGCAGCTAAGAACGGCGAGGTGCTCGAAAACTGCTTCAGAAAGGCTGCCGAGCAGGACAAGAACCTACTGATGCCTGGCGCGGCAATCACTTGCGAATGCACCCCCCAGGCCTCCAAACGTGTGTTGTGTTCATGCTGTACATGGAACCCCTTGAACTTGAAGAGCTAAGGTCATGGGACATAGGGCCCAGCGCCCACAAAGAAGGACCCAGAGGCCCAATGCAGTGACGATCGAAGTTGCTGCTGCCGGCTATGAAAAAAAATATGGCTTGTAACTGAGTGTGAGATCATTGCCACATATCTCCACTTTCGATCATGGGCTTGTGCTTTTCCGACAGGCTTGGGGTACTTCTACATTTTCTTCCGCTTGATGAGACAGCACGGACGAAGTTGTTCAACAGTTAATGAGCCTTTCTTTCTCGATCAGGCCGACTATTCTGCACCCTATAGCTTGTTTCCTTTTCTCGTTGCATGCAAATGATGATTTAATATATTTATATATATATTATCTAAATTTGCATGCAACGAGTTAAGGAACATTAAACTAAAATTGAGAAGTTATTCTAAAGTCTTTCGCTGCTGTGCATTTGTGTATGTGTGCCGCTAGGAAACCCAAGGTCACGAGAAGAAGCCGGCCGGGTGTGAACACCGCTGGAAAGCACGGGGATTTGACCATCTTCAGAAGAAGTGTTTCTGCTACAATCATGATCCATCCACACTGTATGAATTGTAATTAGTTGACAGTAAGCTTTAATGACGGTACCCATCACATTACAACTTGTGTTCCGGAGGTTTCGTGTTTGCAAAGAAGCTTGCGGGCTGGATACCCCCTCCTGGCCTTTGCGTGGCCATTGAGTTGCAGGCCCTCAGCTGCACGCCAGCAGCCGCGCAAGAATATGAAGAAAAAAGGGCCGGCAGCTGCCGCCAGGTAGAGCCTTGGATGAGCTGTGATTCTTGGGTGGCATGGCAAACAGAGATCATTG
The DNA here is from genome assembly GCA_905221615.1 of Symbiodinium sp. CCMP2592. Taxonomy (NCBI): domain Eukaryota; class Dinophyceae; order Suessiales; family Symbiodiniaceae; genus Symbiodinium; species Symbiodinium sp. CCMP2592. Next base: position 92,919 of record CAJNDT010004602.1, read on the forward strand.
AGGGTGCAGTGCACCGGATAAATTGGCCAGCACAATCGACGCCTGCATGCATTGCATATGCAATGCGGAATGCTACTGCCCCTCCTCCGTGCAGGATCAGCCTCTGCAGTCCCAGCTCTGCGTTTGTTCTTTATCATACACATGAACAAAAGTCCGTTGCACACCGTACACAGATTTGTTACGCAGCACTTGTGCCAGGAACAACACACGAGCGGGTTACAATAATTGCGATCAAGGCCCCGACGGCCCACAGAGCCCAGCATCGTAAGTCACGCGTTTGGCATCAATGGTACCGTGGCATAAAGCGCCCTTTTTCACTATCTGACAGCAGCTGCTGCCCTGTTTGGTGCTCCTCGGTTGCACACAAGGCTTGTCCACCTGGCTCCTCATTATCAAATACACTGTGCACAACATGTGCACATGTTTGTTTTGCACACATTGCAGTTCCCCTCAGATACATGTGTGCGCCTATGTGGCTCAGCAGTTCGCCTCCAAATGAGTGCACGGGCAACCTATCTAAGCACAAGTCTGTGGATTTAGCTTATATATGCTTAATCCACCAACTATGTACACCAGACCACCGATCAGGGATATGATGCCAAATATGAAACAGGTTGCTGGCAGCAGAGCCATGCAGAAACGCGAATATTGTACCACCTGGGGTCTTAAGTTCTACCTTTTCCGTATGTTGAGGACTTCCAACTGGTTGACTAGAGTTTGCATCCTGAGGTCGGTGGTTCTTCGAAGTCATTCTGGCTAAGCACCCACATATGATATCAGTGCCGATAGGTCCCAGATGAAACCTCGATGAATCATGATTGCTTGCGAGTCTTGTGACAAGCTAAGTGACTATCTGGAAATCAATGACCGCCCCCTTTCGGATGATCTGTGCACCACGCCACTCTTCTGCAGCTGGCCATCATCCCCATAACTTACCCTATAGATCTCTGGGGCTCTACAATATAATGGGTAATTCCAATTAATATCTAGATCCAATTTTCAATTATAAGCCCCATTCCGAGGATCGGCTTCATATCTGCGATTCGTGGGGTGTTGAAAATGAAAGAGCTGGCCCTGGCAACGATTGGGATCCCGTGTGGTTCCTTTGTATGGATGAACTCGGCAACGGCAGCCCGGTCAAGCGAGAATCCCTTTGGCAGGGAAGACTTTCGATATGTGGCAGCGGCCAACAAGCATCTAGGATGAACTTGTCGAGTGGCATGCATATCTAGATACATGGACAAGCTTAGATGTGAGCAAACACATGTGGAGCTGGACTCAGGATCGCTGCTCGTGTGTGTCTCCTCACACTATTGATGACTGCAAGAAAGGTGCTCTTTCTAATAGAGCAACCTTCCTCGTCGAAGCTGGAGCTATTGCCATATGTCGCGCATATCTTCCGGACTATTTCTACAGTCCTACCTGTGCACAGAACATTTTTGTGGGGCCCTCAGAATTTCATGCACCCCTGAAACAAAGCTAACGGTGCAAATATATGCATGTGTATGCACGTATCTAAGTTGGATGGGCAACTATGGCCACTTCAGCTGCAAAGCAAGCCTTGCCTATGGAACCCTGCGTCTCGGCAGCATGTTTCTGAGATTTCAGCCAATGAAGTTAGTCTTGGTTACTTGTGATATTTGACTGCATGCTGGATGGCTGTACTTCTCAGGGGCTTCATCCCTAAATTGGCCAAGAAGCTGACAAAGAAGCGCCGATTCCGTCTTGGCCTTTCCTCGAAAGGGGTGGTTCGTCGGGGTCGCGACACACATGGCCGTGAAACTGTGCAGCTTACTTGCAATGGAGAATATACACTCTATATATCTTCTAGCATAGGTGTTTGCACTAACGCATGTGTGCTATGCATCCCAAGGACAGGAGATGCAAAGCTGAAGCACACCCAAGCATACCCAAAGAAATTCTGCAGAAAGATTCTGAAGCTTCACTTGAAGTATGTCGAAGCTTGGCCATGATCGAATGGTGTCGGGATTCTTTGTCAAGCGGTCTGATCTGCTGTCCATGAATCGAACAGATGGCTGGTTCTGTTGATTGTAGGCTCCGGGGTTTGGTGTTGTATGCCAATGGAACCTACGTTCCCTATATGTAGTGATACGGTTTCGGGTTTTAGGGGTGATAGGATTTGGAATTTTGACGGTGATGGGGTTTGCTGTTTCAAGGGTGAGAAGTTTCTGATTCAAAGGGGGTTTCGGAACAGCACCACCACCACCACCACCACCACCACCACCGCCGCCACCACCACCACCACCACCACCACCACCAGCACCACCACCACCGCCACCACCACCACCACCACCACCACCACCACCACCACCGGATTGCATTCTACTATGTGGTCTATACCTATTACAACCACTACTACTACTACTACTACTACTACTACTACTACTACTACTACTACTACTACTACTACTACTTGTATTACTACTACAAGCAAGGTGGCCAGGCAGGCGAGACCGTCGCAGGGTGAAGCATCATCTTCGTCGTCGTCATATGTTGTGGCTGTGCAATCTGATGTGAAGATAAGACGATGATGATTTTGTCAATGCCACAAAAGTCATCAGCAAACCGAGATGGGAGAACAAACTCTTGGACGCCCGACAAGCCTGGCATTGGTTGAGCGATCTGACTGGGTGATGGACGAATATGTCAGATTGCGAGATTGCGCATGCATGCATAATTCCGGCTTGCTGCTAGGACTGCGACTACTACTTCACTACTACTACTACTACTACTACTGCTGCTGCTGCTGCTGCTACTACTACTATTACTACTATACTACTACTTTCTTGCTGCTGCTCCTGCTGCTAATGCCATTATTAACTAATGCACTGTGATACCGGTTGCAAAGCACGCGAGATTCCAGTTGTGATTCGACACGAATCATTGCAATAGTCGTATGCTGGCTTCCTCTGTGTTTGCGACACACGCTCATAACCATGTGATGCCGTCATGGGTTAAACTTGCACGCGGTGACCGCTGTTGGCATGTATGGGTGAGAGAGGGTGAGAGAGGGTCAAGAGAGAGAGAGAGAGAGAGAGAGAGAGAGAGAGAGAGAGAGAGAGAGAGAGAGAGAGAGAGAGAGAGAGAGAGAGAGAGAGAGAGAGAGAGAGAGAGAGAGAGAGAGAGAGAGAGAGAGAGAGAGAGAGAGAGAGAGAGAGAGAGAGAGAGAGAGAGAGAGAGAGAGAGAGAGAGAGAGAGAGTGAGAGAGAGAGTGAGAGAGAGAGAGAGGGAGAGAGCACGAGAAGGAGCAGTAGAGACGGTGGGTGGCCGGGTATATATGCTATGGATAAACACCGGATGCCTGTATTACCCTGACAATAATTTATCCACCCATTATAATAATAAACTATACCCTTATTATCATAGTAACCTCAACCCCATTATCAACTACCGCCCTACAGCCTTATAAGTCCTTAAGCCATTGGTGCTGACCATTTGCATTCGGCAGGAAAACCCCCAATAGGTTGCCCCAGCCTGGAAATTTAAACTATAGGACGACCCTTCTACCAGAAGCTGTTGTGCGACTGATAATAAGGAACGACATGGCAAAAAGATCGAGGAAAAGTTGGCCCGTGGCCGCAGATCTCTGGCCGAGCGAACCAGGGTGCCAGGGTTGTGTGGGGTTTACAAGATTTCGGACAGGGTTGATTAAAGCTCCCAGTGCTAGGCCATCTTATTACAGGCTATGCGAATATTGCTCCATGCATCTGGTCGCAGGTGTGCCAGCCGCTCGGGTGGCAGCATGCAGAGCTGGACGAAGTGATGGAATTCCTGAAGATGGAGTGTGAAGCTGGCCGCTACAAGCCACTCTTGTCTTTCTAGCCATGATGAGGTTTCTGAGGTTGCAAATTCAGGTGCTGTGTTTTGACACATGTGTCAGCTGAGTCTAAATTAAGTTGCAAAGAGAGTTTGCTTGCTAGGGAGACAAATGATGCTTGGAAGGGGATCCGGAGGAGTCGCATGGGCTCGGGGTGCTTCCTTCTCCATGGAACCCAGATCTAGAGTATCGCTACAGGTTAATGGTTTTAAAGGGTTTTGATAGTAAAATGATAGTTTCCAGCTACCCACCTCAAAGCGTGACTTTAGCGTGACTCTAGCGTGACTCTAGCGTGACTCTACCGTGACTCTCTATAAAGCTAGGACATAGGGGCCGTGACTCCGGCGTGACTCCGGCGTGACTCTGGCGTGACTCTGGCGTGACTCTGGCGTGCTGTTCATGGGGTCGTGGGGTCACTCGGGCTGTGGCTTAGTTTTGCAGGTTTCTCGGGTTTGGGAATCGGCTGGTGAAGCTTCATGCTGCATGCAGGCAGACTTTCTGCTGCAGGATTTTGCTCGCAGCTGGAACCCACTTGTGTGAATCACATGCTCATATCTTTGACCTCTGCGCATACATACACATAAGACTTCTGCCTCTAACCAAACATGCCTGTGACATCCGATGTCGAGCGGGCTTTGGCAGCAGCTCGTGAGTTGAAAGCCAAAGCATTTAAAGGTGCACCATGTCTTGTACTTGTGTGCATGAGATTGACCCCATACACACATACCCACATGCTGAAGCAGTTCTAAAATGTGCCAGGCACCGAGTTCGAGGAAGCTGCCACACAGAAAAGGCAGGAGGTTGCTGAAGCTCCACCTGCCAAGCAGGTAAAGGCAGAGAAGCGACCAGGAACACCAAAGCGGCCCTGTAAGCAGGAGTTGCGAAGCCCAGCAGTGCCTTCAAAGAACCCTGGTGTTAGCTCACCTATGCAGCCTGAAGCCACCCCTGCCAAATCGAAGAAGAAGAAGGACCCTCTGTGCATGATAATATACATTATATGTGTGTGTGTGTGTGTGTTCATACCGAATATTCCTGATAGAGTTAATTACATATTATATACATAATATAATATATGGTCATGAAAAGATAGTCATGGGTCCATGTATGATCACACACACACACACATATTAAGCTTGTTCATGTACATGTATAATTAATCGTTGTTGGGCCGCTTGTAACATGGCCTGCACCTGTAGAATTGTAGTGGCTCTAATTATAATCGTAGATCCTGACACCATTTGTGTTGAGCTAGGCAACTCGTAAAGAGGTAGCCTGATGCAATATATTGCCAGGACAAAGGTACGCCAGAGACTTGCAGCATGAGGAAGGCCACGAGTGCAGAAGGCGCTGGGGGAGATGACCAAAGCCCAAGCAAAGCTGCTGCAAGCCCCAAGGCAGGAGATGATCAGAACAGCAAGAGCCCAGGAAAAGCCGCCGTGAGCCCAACAGGAGATGTCCCAAGCAAGAGCCCAGGAAAAGCCACCGTGAGCCCAGCAGGAGATGTCGCAAGCAAGAGCCCAGGAAAAGCCGCAGGAGATGTCCCAAGCAAGAGCCCAGGAAAACCGGCCGTGAGCCCAGCAGGAGATGTCCCAAGCAAGAGCCCAGGAAAAGCCACAGCGAGCCCAGGAGGAGATGTCCCGAGCAAGAGCCCAGGAAAAGCCACAGCGAGCCCAGCAGGAGATGTCCCAAGCAAGAGCCCAGGAAAAGCCACAGCGAGCCCAGGAGGAGATGTCCCAAGCAAGAGCCCAGGAAAAGCCACCGTGAGCCCAGCAGGAGATGTCCCAAGCAAGAGCCCAGGAAAAGCCACAGCGAGCCCAGGAGGAGATGTCCCAAGCAAGAGCCCAGGTACAACGAGCCCAACAGGAGATGTCCCGAGTAAGAGCCCAGGAAAAGCCGCCTTGAGCCCAGCAGGAGATGTCATTTGCAAGAGCCCAGGAAAAGCCACCGAAAGCCTCCCAGGAATTTTGAAAAGAAAGAGCAGCCCAGGAAAAGCCACCCCGTTGCGAGATGCTAAAGACAAGACAAGCCCAGGTTCTGGAGGCCATGGAATTTAGCGCTGAAGAATTCAATCCACATGGTTGCAAATCTGCTAGGATCTGCAAAGAGACGACGCCCACGCTCATGCTCTCCCAAGGCTTGCTTACTTGCATGTTCCCATAAAAATTCTGAAAACCATCTAGTGCTGAACAGGCTGCAAGTCCAGCGTCCCACGACTCACGAGCAGCTTGCCTTGGCTAGTAATCGTAATAGTGGAATGAATTACATAATTATATAGTTGCTACTCAGGATCTTCGAAGCAATCGTTTCTATGGATGGGTACATGGCTTTTGAGTTCCTTCTCCTATGTAGGGGGCTCTGCAATTGCTTGCAAGTTCTGGGCTCCAGGTCTAGGGATTAATTTTATGAGGGTTTTATAATATGTTCCGGGATTATACGACTAAGATCGACTAAGTGGGGCTTTGGGGTTTTAGTGGCCTTTTGTAATAACAAGGGCTCCATGGCTTTTGCTTTAATGAAGGGTCCAGGATTATGCTCTAGGTTCAGGGGATTATTAACATATCTGCTTTTATGAGCTCTGGGTGCCCTTTACAAACAAGGCCTTGAGGCTCTAGGTTCGAGGGACTAACATATAATGCTTATATATGGGGCTCTGGGACGGTCGTTACAAGCGAAGCCTTGAGGCTCTATTTAAGTTCGCGGGGTTTGTTAGGGGCTCTGGGGTGGTCTTTACAAGCAAGGCTGCATATTATTATATGTGCATATATGAGGATATATTTATGGGCTTTACTAATATGGTGGTCCAGGCTTCATCTATGCATATTAGTGGTGTCAAGGGCTCGGAGGGCTAGGGCTTTATACCACAAATCACGAAGCCCTCACATGGCCTTGGAGTGGCAAAGCCAGAAGTGTCTTATGATCTCCAAAACCTATAATCAACCCCTAGAATGCAGATAGCTTTAGCTAATGTAGAATCGAATGGTCCTGTGACATGATATATATATATATAAATAAATATATATATATATATATATATATATATCATGTCACAGGACCATTCGATTCGAAACCTACCCTGCCACCACCTATCGGCCTAAACTACCTAGCTATATTCTGCTAGAAACCAGACTTAGAGTTATCTACCGCCCATTTACAATTTACTCTTGACTCAAACCCCATCCCCCCTAAACCCTACTATAAACCCTGCCCTACCCAAACATACCCTATCAAGCCCAGCCCCATTCCAGGGATGGTCCGCCGCATCGTGGCAGCGGGCGCAGTCCTGGGCTAGCAGCGGCTCCCATGACTCTTATGATGACTGGTGGGCAAAGGATAGTTGGGACTCCTGGTCTTGGTGGGGTGCTGGCTCTTGGTCTCAGGGCCAGTGGGACAGCTGGGGGCACGATGATAAGAATGCAGCTGAGCAGGAGAACCCCATGCAAAGGGTGCAGGGGCTCTTAAGGCGTGGGCACACAATAGATCAACTTTCGGAACAAGACCTACAACTGGTAGTCCAGAGTATCGATAAGGCCAAGGCTCGCCAGAAGGTTGAAGATGCAGCTGGCACCACAGAAGGATCACCTGAAGCGGAAGGTTCCAAGACGAAAGAAGCGGAAGCTGCCAACAAGGATGCTAAAGCAGAGGAAGGGGAAAAGCCTGCTCAGGAGGGAGAGCAGAAAGAGTCAAAGGAAGCACGCAAAAAACGATTGCATGCCCGCAACATGCGGTACTATCGATCGCTGGAGAGTGGCTTGGATGTAATAACCTCATACCATGAAGTGGTCATGGAGCATCATGCATTATGTAATAAAGTATTTCACAAACTATATATACTTGTGTCGCCGAGGCCCTTTCACACCCAAAGAAATCAAGAAGATGGCCGAGGACGCCGACAGCACGGAGAAGTCCGTGCTGTTTGAAAGCTGGCTTCAATCAGGTGAAAACTGGGCGAAGTCGACTTTGCTTGTGAGACTTCGCAACAGAAACTCCAACACGAAGAGAGGGCTGAGAAAATGGCTCTTTCGCACGGATATGGTCACGAAGTTCGGTGAACAAGTGACGCAAATGATGATCGACGCAAAGCTCGCGGACGCCGATAGGCTGAAAAAGGAGGTGCGGTACCACCCCGATTGTCCGAAGGAGAAGGAGGACCCCTACAGTCTGCAACACATGCCACGTGTGCCCTGTGTTCAATAATTGCCATGCATGTTTGTCTGCAACCGTGTCTGCTGCAGGAGTCAAAGCAATACCTCTGCTTATGTGAAAGCACAGAGGAAGACTTGGAGGCCGAAGAATTGGAGCGGCTGTTCGAGGGCCGTCAGGAGGACTCTTCCACGTCATCGACGAGCAGCCACCATGACAAGAAGAAGAAGAAGAAAAAGAAGAACAAAAAAGCAAAGAAAGAAAAAAAGCAGTCCAAGACTCCCAAGAAGCCTAAAGCGAAGGCCAAAGCGAAAGGAAAAGGAAAGGGTGCTGAGAAGGTCGGGGGAAGGGGTGATGTGGGTTTCTGGGGTTGAAAGCTATTTAAAGGTATTTTCCTATCGAAATAGATAAGTTGGGTTATTTATATCCATATGTGCATATATGATAGTTTCCTTCAAGAAACTAATCATAAGTACCCATATATGCTACTGCTAGCCCAACAAGATCCACAACCCCAAAAGCCATGAAACTAAACAAGAAACCAACCTCCCGTTTCTTTACAGGCTGTATTGTTCATAGCATCTGTCGTTGCAGCCCCACATGTTCAGCGAGCCTGTCCCCTGACATGTCAAACCTCAAAAGGTAGTATATCTAGTCAATGCCTTATTATTATAAAACCCAACACGAACCACCAACCCAAACTGGTGTGAAATATTCCCACCAATTACTTGATGAATCCCCATACTGCTATAATACCGTTATCTTTTGGCCCGTAAACCTGTAATGGTATAATTAATTAACCCAATGCCCTCAATCCCTAAACCGTGGCCCTTGACCAGGCTCTCACCGAGGAAGAGCAAGCGCAGGAGCAGGAGAAGGTTGCAAAACGAGGTCTTGCAAAGAAGGCCACCGGCTATATATATTCTATATGTGAAGGACCATGACCTTGTATCCTGTGTGTGTGTGTGTTGCAGGCTTTGGCTAAAGCTACGGACAAGGTGAAGCTAGCTTCGAAGGTTCGGCAGGAGGGCGCAGGAAAGGCGAGTGCTGGAATGTCAGAACCTTATTGTTAGTATTGCACGGGTGAAATACTGATATTCGTCGAAGTGATGATCTGGTCATGATCCCAGGGGCGACCACCTGCTGAATGCCTTGGTCAATGATGTTGAGGCGCAGGCCATCGTTCTTATATGCAAAGACCCTCTTCATCCCACACACACACACATAATCCCCTATATGCCATCATGCTGCGGCAGTCGGCGAAGATCCAGTCTGCCCGTGCAGAGCTTCAAGCAGCTGTGGACAACGATGAGGCGATGCTGCAGCCTTAGGTCAATTATGATTTAGAAGCTGCCCCCACCCTGTAATAGTGGTATAATAGGAATATAATAGGGCCCTAATATAATCCTATATAAATATATACCAAACTTACTTTTACATAATCCTGAACCAGCAGATCTGAGGAACCCTCGCTGTAAGACACACCCTCCCTAGATCGGTGTGTAATTATACCCCTGCATGCCAGTCAGAAAGCCCAAGGGGTCCGAACAAAACAGGGATGCATCTCAAGGAAGGTTATTGTAGGTATATAGTATGTAATTCAGGCTTTGTAACTGTTACTGTGCATTCTTGCACTGGTTTGATCTTGGGAAGATAGCCTTGTAAAATATAACCATCCATTTCGCTGGGTCGGTAAAATGGAATGGCCCCAGGCTTTGTTAATTACCTCCGGCCTCTAATAAGTGCTGTGGGGTTCGAGGCTTATAAGCACCCTATTCTATATAAAAAAAAAGCAAACCATAAACCACCAGTTGAACCCAAACACACCCTAGAAACACTAGCTCAAGTACTGCGAACCCAAATTTAAATCCCTAATTATTATATATTATGCCTGATATAGATTTAACATAGGCATCCTAACACAATCCACACACAATAATGCTTGTCCCTGCAAGGTTGGAAGCTTCGCCGACCTCATCACTGTGTTGCAGGAAACCTGTGACAAGTTCGACACCATCCACAAGGACTTTCACAATCGCTCAAACCCCAAAGGTGGTTCCAAGAAGGCAAAGAAGTGATCATGATCGTATCGGGTGGTGCCAGCTTCAGTGCACAATGACCATATGTGTTACGATGTGCCATGCAGCTGGGCTGCTGCTGCTACCATGTATATACCAGATGCGATGATTTTGGCTTTCGTCAGGGTTAACCTTGATGATGTGTGCCACTGCACTTGCCTGCAACAGCCTGGCTCCCAGTTTAGGTGTAAACCGTCATATGACCTGTGGTTTTAGCTATCCTTATATAATTGAATTCACCTTAAATAAACTTCAATAAGATCTCAGTCACTGAAGCAATCCCTCCTTCAAAGAGCCGATTCTGGGAGTTGGGGGCATTGTCTGGCTTCTGCAGCTGTGTTGCTGGGATGACACACCTGGGCTGGCGCAGTGCTTTAGCCACATCCTACGTAACAAGAAACACACCAGCTATCATGCCAGCAGGTGTGTCAAGGGGTAGACACGGCGAAGAAGCTTTAAGGCATTAGGCCGTGTTGGGTGCAACGTGTTTTCATGTTCCTGGCCGATGGCCTCAGTATCGCTAGTGTTCACCATGCCCTTTGTGAAGAAACATATTGACAGGAATCTGCATGCATCCTGTGATCCAAGCTGCCAGCATGTCGTTCTACAAGCTGTGATTTTATCTGTAGTGCCAGGTTCAGAACATGATGGAGACAATGCCGATGGGCTTCTGCAAAACATGTTGGATCGAGTATCCAGTGGTGACACTTGGCTTTCATCAGGATTGTAATGCAAGCCATGCTGCCAGATATAACCCTTGTGGCCGAAGAAGCACCACCATCCAATCCTGAGCTGAAGAAACATGAACCTGATCTCAGGCTTCTTCTGTTGGGGGTGCTATGGAGAATGCGCGAGCAAGCTATCAGGTGCCTGGGGAACATGATATCCGAACAAATCATGACTTGTCCCTTTACTACGATTCAGTTGCGAGGAGGCTGGCCGAAAGTTCAAGGGGAAGATTATGTCTGGGCTTATGAGCTATAGCTCCGGCAATCGAAACTGTGCAAGAAATTTCTTCAAGCACGTCCAGCTGCCACTTGCTCCCAGGCCTTTGTTATTTGAGAGTGGATGTTGCACTTTCTATGGGGGCTGCCCTCTGGTGCCTAAGCTGTGCAGTGCGAACTAGCTTTAGTTTACCCGGTTCCCAGCCATTGCCGAGGTACCGACAGATGTGGTTGTACCTATCTATGAAAAGGTCGATGGCACACTGAAGGAAGTTGAAACCACGGTGCCAGTTTTAGACGTGCATGAGCTTCTAGATTACCTGCACAGCAACCTGGACCTGGTTTGCCCACCAGGCAAAGCCAATGAATATTGGCAGCACATGAAACAATGTGGCAATCCGCATGCCCTGAATTTCCCTGGTGGAGATGACCACATTCCTTTCAGTCTCTACGGAGATGAATGCAGTTTGGGCGAGCCGAAAGATAAAGTGACTGGTATATATGTATCCCTGACACTATTCAAACCAAAGATGGCAAAGTACCGTGAATTCCTTATCTTTGCTATGCAAGACGCAGTGATGATACATGATGGCTTAAGGACCCTGGTGCCTGTGCTACGCCATATCGTGTGGAGCTGCAACGTGGCCTTCCAGGGAAAGTACCCTTCGTGCAATGCTGCTGGCGAGGAACTGCCACCATCCAAGCAGAAGCTTGCAGGACAGATCTTCGCAGGCGGCTGCAAGTACGCCTGTGCCGAACTCAAAGGCGATTGGAAGTGGCATGAACGTGTGCTAAGACTACAGCACACGCCTGTCAGCACAAAATGTTGCTTTCTGTGCAAGGCAGAGGCGCAGGATTCTTGTTCATTTCAGTATACATGTTTTTTTAAATTGTGGTATCGTCTACATTCATATCATGGGCTTTGCCAGCCACTTAGGATACCAACTTGCGGTATTATGATACAAGCCGTGGGGCCCCGTGGATCGCCTCTGAGTTTTCTACCCCTGGCTTCATAGCTACTGCAGTTCGTCCTGGCAACTTGAGAATTCCAGCTAAATTCATGAAGCCATGTATCCAGCTTATCCCATGTTTTCTTCATATATTCGGAAAGGCATATGCTATAGGTCTTTTTCTTGTAACCTGGGCTCGTCATCTGAGGCCCCCTTCTGCTACTCAGAGGTTTCGATATCTCAATGGTCAAGTTTTGCAGCATGCATGTCTGCAACCTGGGATTGGTTTTGACGGCCAATGGTGGGGCACTGACCTGTGACTGACACATATTGTTCAGGAGGTGGTTTTTACATTAGTATTCCAGGGTCGTATGATGGAGGCTTGGTAGTTTCGGTGCTAATGGCTTCATAGTCCAATGGTTTTGTTTTTATTGCAATTTCCCTTTGGGAACCTGGTGAACCCTCTAGTCTGAAATCCCTATAATCTAGCTAGTACCGTTATAACAATAAATCCTGTACTTGTCAATCCCATGCCTTAAGCCCTGAACCCGCAGCCAAGGGAAGCTCTCATATATGAAGGCCATTTCGGCAATCCTGATACAACCGAATTGAAGGATCTGCTACTCAAGGCTTATGCTGAATTTCGGGCATGGAGGCTACACCAGCGCATCCCATGCAGCCAGAAAACTTTTGAAGCTCGAAAGCTGTACAAGAAGGAACATGGGTACTACTTCAGTACGAAGGCTTACAATGCACGGGTGATCCTGCTCTGGTTAGCCAATCGTTGCCGGGATGCTTGCAGCACGGCCCCTGCTACTTCAAAGATTCACCTTCATGCAAAGGCTCTGTGACCCAGCTGAATAGCATCTGTGGATCATTTGTAAATCACCTATATAATTATAAGCTACCCTAATACCTTGATCGCAAATAGAACTCTAATAAGAACCGAATAATCGGACCCCAGGGCTGCATTTGCAGACTGGTTCGGCCTCTGCGAGCGTGCCGGCCGATATTTGTGCCGCCATAGCATTCTTCAGAAGCTTGTGTGTGTGTGTGTGTGTGTGTGTTTTAAGTCGGTTCATTATATTCTGGTTTCCTTCAGAAACCTTTTCCAACTAGGTCCCGTTGGGAACCTGATCTGGTCGGGTTAATTATGGTTTATCCTCGAATCAGAACACTTCTGTTAATAAGCCCTGAATATTCCCGGATAATTCTGAACCAAGTTTAATCACTGCCCAGGACACCTTCGCAGGCCGATGCTATTCGAGATGCTGGCACAACTTTTCTCGATTGCCACTTGAAGCTGACGCAGATATCGGCTCGGTTACTTGCACTACACCTATAATACACGGCATGCTATGCATGTTCCAGTACATCCCTAATTTACAATCACATGACGATGCTGAGGCTGGGAATTGTGGCTTGGATTCTGAAGCCAAAATTCCATGACCCTCGTCACAATAGCTGTGTTCTGCCATGTGGGATGTGCTTGAGAACCTGGGTGACTTACAAACATCTGAGGCTATGTTGCATCTTCTGCGACAGAGCCATTGCTGGAGCAGCTTGGCTTCAGCGTCTATATGGAACATTCCAGTACTCCAACCTGTAGCCATGCTTCTGTTTTAACTGATCAGGATACAACACGAGATATTCGCATAATTTCTCCGGTGAAGATGCTATGGGATGGCTAAAGCGCCCGGGTCCCCAGTGGATTTTCATTGTATTACAATATAAGGGAACAGTGTCGGCATCATGAGCAAGCTTGTCGAGACGACTGGCAGGCATATGCCTCAAGGCACCACGAAAGCCTGCTGCTATGGCGAGATGGGTTCTGCGGATGAGCCGAGTGAAGATGCTTTCAGCGAAGCGTCGGCTCACTCGGAAGCCCGGATAAACTGATTTGGAGCCACTTCAAAGCCGTTTCTTGTGGGATTCTTGCAACTTAGGAAGGTTCGTGACAAGGGTTGGAAGCGATGATGACTCGCTCCGATGCTTGTCTGCATATGATTTTCGGAGTTTCAGATATGTTTTTGCTCCGAAAGTAGTCCGACTATTGCATCATTTCAGCACCCAAGGAGACATCCTGAGCTGGAATGGAAGGATGATGCGAGCGATGATGGACGAAAAAAGCTAGATTCTGATGCTTTCAAGTGAGGGTTTGCACGAACCTTAAAAAAGACCCTTTGACGCAACCGCCCGGTTAAACCTGAAGGTTGTGAACCGCCTCGTTTCACCAGCCCTTTAGACGAGTAGGGTTAGGCTTGACCCTGGAAACCTACGTCAAAGAGGTGAAGCAAGGAAAACCCTGGGAGGTTACAGAAGGATGTCGCATCAGGCGAGGCCGGCAGAACCAGAAGGACGTTCTTGGAGAAGGCTCCGATGCAGCAGAGCCAGCTCAGGACAACGCAATCGGCTCATACCTGTAGTGGCCCAGAGTTTCGGGTGTGGGCCTTAAGGTCCTGGTGACCAGTGTCCCGAGCGCTGGCACAAAGGCCAGACACCAACTGACTAAGCGCAGCAAAGACCTTTCGTTCTCCACATCCGATGGGTTTTGGGGCTTCAGGGCATGAGGTTTTGGGGCTTATAAGGGCTGAGCTGCTAAGGGCTCCAAGTTTTGGGGATACTTTTATCAGTCGCTCAACTTCATTTTCACCTGCGCTCTGGAGTAGATCCGAAGAGTTCAAGTGGCCAGCAGCCTTTGCCGCCACATAAAACTCAACATGTGAGCTCACACAGCCCCGGGTGGGCCGGGTGGGCAGCTGAAAATCTTGCGGTTCAAAATCAGCATTCGCGACTATGGAATCAGTCGCTCAACTTCATTTTCACCTGCGCTCTGGAGTAGATCCGAAGAGTTCAAGTGGCCAGCAGCCTTTGCCGCCACATAAAACTCAACATGTGAGCTCACACAGCCCCGTACTTTCCCGTGTCTTCCAACTCTTCGCTCAAAGGTCGTTACCAAACAGTAGGAACCAGGACGTAGTCGGAACTTTAGCCTTGGACCATTGCTTGGCTTTCCGGAGGAGCTCGGGAAAAGCAGAGGCGCACTGAAGGACTCTTTGACGGACTTCTGGAGGTTGGTCTGAAAGAAAAGTCGCTGCTTCGACCTCCTGAAGGTAGATTTCCATGACCCGCGGGCTTAGCCAGCGGCCGCGTCTCCTGACTAAATCAGGATTGTCACTGCTCTGAAGAAGCCACGTGGCGCCGCCCGGCCGAAAGGAGCCGAGCTCGAGGCTCCTTGCTTCATTCTTATTAACTGGCAGCCCAAGAGTCTCGCAGACTTTCTTGAACCTGGTTCGCAGGGTCTGTCCAGAAAAAGGCCAAAGCCGAGCTCCTCGAGGCAGGTCAGAGAAGGAGAGAATAATAATTTCCAGAAGGTCTGACAAGTCTACCTTTGCTGCTTGGTGCTTTGCCGCTCTGCGGCGAGTCTTTGGCTCTTCAATCCTCAGGAGAGCAAAAGGTTGGCTGCCCAGTACGTCCTGTGGTAACACCAAGTGCCGTCGGAGCGAGAACAGAACTTCGCCCGGGCGACACAGGCCTCCCCACATAAGAGCAAAGAGGCCGGCCTCTTTTGTCCATCCCCAAATCAGGCAGACGCTCAGCATCGCAACCAGTACGATCCCCGGCAGCGCAAGGTGATGCACGTGAGGTTCGACCTCCAACCAGTTGAAAGCCAGGTCCCAAGCGGCAGTCAGTTGCCGTCTAAGGAGAGGTCTCGCAGCCGCTATTGCGTTGATCAGCTCAGAGTAGTGTCCATACGGCCGCCCTTCTCGAAAAAGCTTCTGCCCGAACTCGACGACTATACGGTTTACAGTCTCGGAGTCCAGGCCTGCTACACCAATGATCTTTTCGAGGGAGTACTCGCTTGATGCAGTAAGCCACCTGCCAAAGTCGTCCAGCCGTCGCTGTCGGTGGTCGCCAGTTCTGGGCAGGACAGCTCGCTGAGAGCTCAGTTGTGTGGTAGCTCGAGCGGCGGCCCTTTGGGCGTAGTTTTCGCCGGCAGGGGCGGCGGCGCATCCATGGCAGCAGAGACCTACAGCCCAGAACACCCTGAAGAAACCCAGCACAGAGGCGCGGCAGGCAGCAGAGCAGCAGGAGGCAGCGAAGACAAAGCAAGCAGAGACTAAGTCCAGATCTCCTCCATAGTAGGAGGGCGACGTATCTTCAGAAGTCCACTCAAAGTCCAAAGAGGCCCCGAACGAAGGAGGGCTAGAAGAAAAGGTAGGGCCGGTAGAAGGCAGGCCCAGAACAGGAGAACTGGAGGACAAAATGTCCGTAACACACACCTTTTGAAATCCATCTGCAGTCGGCCGGGAGATAGGCATACTTTTGCCTGGCAGGCAGAGCGTCAGGAGGCAGGCCAGACGCAGCCAGTTAGCAGCAAACCTTCTTACCCTAACGCGAGCAAGAAGCTCGTTGGTCTCGCGAGGGATGGCTCGGCCTACAGAGGTCCCGGAAGGGCTTCTAACTTCACAGTTTCTAGTGGGGTCGTCAGCTATGTTCAATCTGGTGGGAGCAAACCCCTCAGCATAGTATACGCCTTTCGCTAGGGCGAGCGCGCTGACCTGGCAGAGTACCCTACGCAGCTTGTGGCTGGAGGTCCTGCCCTTCGAGGCGGCAGCAAGAGCAACGGCCGAGTCGAAAAGGTGGAGGACGCGACGGTCAGTTTCGTCAGAGGGCAGCTCCTTGAGCAAAGTGACCAGTCCTCGTAATTCGAGCAAGTTGATGTGCTCAGCGAACTTCCACTTCCATACCTTTTCAAGCTGCCAGGTCCTCGAAATTAGGAGGTCATTGATAACAGGTGATTCAAGTCCCGAGACCTCAACATGATGAGCCCTCTCGGTCCTTCTGTCCCCAACGATCTGCCGGACAAAGACTGCAGCAACCTCCCTAGCAAAACGCTCGCTCTCCTTTCTAGGGTGCGCCTCTCTACCTGGAAAGAGGGAGCCCAGGCTGCTCACATCGATGTTGCTTGCAAGTAGGCGGTAGCAGCCTTTTGGGCCTCTTCGCTGAGCGGCAGATACAAGCGGGATCTCAACCGTGTCCTCGTGAGTCAGCGCTCTCTGCCATAGCTCCTCAGAAGAGCTTTCTTTCTGAGGCGTCCCAACCAACACAGCCGGCCGACCGTAGGTTCGGGCACTCAAAACGACAGCGAGGGACCTGCGGAAGGCGAGGCCATCAGCTCCCGGAAAACAAAGGAAGACGCTCAGGACTCTGCCCTCCTGAAGCATGCCGATGATCCAATGCAGTGCGTCGAGCTTCCGTATATCATACTGCTTGCTGATGGAGGGGTCGAGAGGGGGGCAGCAAACGAGACCTAGACCGTGGCAGCTGGCGGTCACGAGACCTACATCCTTCCCGGACCCAACCTCTAGGAAGTCAAACCTGAAGGGAGGGTTCTTTGCCGGCTGAGGGACAGCCTGGTCGGGCCAGATCTCCTCGAGGAGAGGATCGCCTAACCCCTTCAGGAGAGCCCTAGGCGCAGAGTCCAGCCTGGAGTACCCCCCTTTTTTCTCAGAGTTCCTCCAGAGGGTGGCAGCTTCCTCCTTCGAGATGGGGGTGGAGACCAACGCCCCTTTTGCCAGCGAAGCATCTGACGCGAAGAGTGTCGGGATCAACTGGGCCCCTATGTTCGTGATCATAAAGAACGACAAAACACTGGCGAGCACAAGTTCATCGGCGACCCCCCTAGAAAGACTCAAGACCTTATTGCTAGGACCCTGCTGCGCCTCACAAGAATGTATCAACTGATAAACCTTGGCAAAGGCAACAGAGGTAGGTCGCCGATACATCATGCAGTGGACCCAGCTCCCAACGAGCCTCTCAAGTAGAGCCCTAGTGGTGACCCGGAGCCTTGCTGCCCCAAGGGACGCGAGACAAAGGGCACAACGCTTGACGGCAGGCGACGAGACTGAGATCAGGTTGTCTCGCAGAGCACGCTCGCTAGAGTCTATTTGGGCGCCGGCAACAACGTAGGTAAGCTCGTTGGTGAGGTCTTTCTCGGGTGAACCGGGGATGTCGAGCTTCCGATACACCTCGTGCGCCGCATCGATCAGCCTCCTCGACTCTGTCTTGGCCTCGGGCCCCCTTCTCTTGATTTCCTGGAGCTTGGAGCTGCTTTCCTCGCTCAAGGCAAAGAAATCGTCAATGATTAGCCCTTGGTAAATCGGACCAGGAGGGCAGGGGGACTTGCCTTTCAGGCGAGATGGCTCATCGAGCAACATTGCTTCCCGTAGCACCCCCTCATGCGCACTCGTCGCGATTTCAACCCCCGCGTGGTCGCCTTGGAAAAGGCTCGTGAAGACCGGCTGGAGGGTCTTGCAGGCGGAGCGGGACAGTCGCTCAGTCCATTCGGAAGCGTCCTTAGAGACTCCCGGCGGCCGAGGGCAAGCTTTAGCGAAACCAATGGCGGCACCGATGGGAACACGCATGCCGACCGGATTGCAAGCGGATCTCTCATCAGAAGTCATGATCTGATGGTAGAAATCCCTTCTATCGGTTATGGAGCCGCACAGGAGGGACTTTGGCCGCAACAGGATGTTGCAGATCAGGGCTCCAGGTGGAAGCTCTCGAGAAGGCCCTTCGAGGCATCGCTCGATGCCGTTTAGCGACCGTCGGTCGCCTATCTGTCTATCCTGCTTCTCGTTCTTTCTTGCGTTGAAGACTCTGACTTTTTGCCACACCTTCACCCGAGCCTTCGTAAAACCCAAGAGGCCCAGCTGGTTCCACCTTGCATAAAGCTCAGAAAGCTCAAGAGCAGAATCAGTGCAAGTGGCTGGGTGAGGGCTAGTAGGTTCGTCCTCGGTGAAGCGCAACACCCGCGGGTCGAGAAAAGGCATCACGAGGGAAGGCTGGAGGTAGGGCACTGGCCAAAAGTGCCCAGTACCGGAGATCTTCAAGCGAGACGCGCACAGGCTGGAGTAGGGATGGAGCTCGGGTCGGTCCGGATCAAAAGGCTCGGCAACTCCGTGTTTCCCTGCATCCTCATAACCTGCGCCTGGTGACGGTGTGTGTCGGCCGGCATAGGCGGCCAGGTTCCGAAGGCATGCAGTCAATTCATGGCTTCGTCGCCCAGGACACATAGGAACCTGGGGGGCAAGGGAGCCACACGCGCAAAAAAGCCGCTGGATGCGACTGAAGATCGCTTCCTGGGAAGAAGACGGCGGCCTCCGAAGTTCGGCAGAGGGAATCCAATTCCTTCCACAGAAGACGTAGTTGAGGCACATCGTCAGAATATGCACCCCTCTCTTGAGCACGAGGCTCTTGAAACGTCCCTGTGCCATCTTCGGGCCACTCCCATCGAAGACGCCCGGATAAGGCACTGGGAGCGGAAAAAGCGCGGGAGAGGAAACGGACTCACCGTTCCTTTGCAGGTGAAAAGTGCTCGCGAGGAAGCGAGAAAACTTAGTATTACAGGCTAGGATGCGCCTAGGCAAGCTAGCCAGAAAACTCGTAAAAGAAAGGACGCCATCGAAGTCAAGGGAGACGTCGTCATGCAACAGCTGTTTGCATTGCTCGTAGTGCATTGATGCAGAAGGTGGATCTCCGGAGGAGACCGAGGCAGCCTCTAAAGTTCTGTACGGCGCCTGGACGTGTGACAAGGAGGAGTCTTGCTGGCCTTGACTTCCCCCCGGTGAACTAGAAGTTCTGTGGATGGGCACATTAGGCGGGCCTTTCAAAGGAGCCCCCTTGTGAAAACCGGCAACCTGACGGCTACCTATAGTACGAACAGCAGAAGCCTCGGTGCGCGATACGGCCTGTGTTCCTGTTCGGCTGCCCTCGCACTGCACACAGGTTCGGGAACTAGTAACCCTAGGGGTCGAGGAGGACTTACCCTGCTTTTCTGGTCGGCTGCCCTCGCATCGCACACGGGTTCGGGAACTACCAACCCTAGGGGAAAAGGAGGGCTCGGCGGCTAGCGGGGCTTGCTCATCAGCAGGACCACCTGCGAGTTGCACACAGGTTTGGGAACTAGTAACCCTAGGGGCAGGGAGCCAAAAGTGACCTGCTTTTCTGGCCAGCTGCCCTTGCATTGCACACGGGTTCGGGAACTACTAACCTTAGGGCTATGCAGGGATTGGGGGGCAGCTGCAGCAGGGCCTTTGGGCAGGGATTCATCTTGAGGGAGCGACAAAGCCCGCACAAGAGATATCGCGATTCTCTCACCAGTGAAGAGAAAGCCGCACGCAGCAGAGGGTACGTACCCCTCTTCAGAATAGGGGAGCGCTGGGTCCAACAGCACGACCGTCCGCACACTGCCATCGGAGTATTGCTCACTAGGGTCATGGGGCCTACCAACCTTAAAGGGGAAGGGAGAAGGAGAAGGCAAGGAGTTTACTTCGGGCCACCTGGGCTGCACACGGGTTAGGGACCTAACACCCCTATCCTTAAGGTCCCTAGGGGTGAGGCCCGGCACCAGAGTCCCCGTAGCTAGGCATCTGGCTTCTTCGTCCAGGTTGCCTTTGCCTTTGCTTTTGCCTTTTTCTTCTTCCATCCTCCATCCTCCCCTGCCGGGTCTCCGCTCGATCCGGGGCGATCTGAGTTCAGGTCGGACCGCCGCTGGGTGATCAAATCCTGCTCGCGGAGGAAAGCCAGCGAAGTCGTGACCCATCTCTGGTCCGACAAGGGGGCAAAGGCCCGGTGGCGGCCGCCCACAGACATCAAGCTGCGATTGCTCATAATAGCCGCCGGCGGCTCCTCTTGGAGACTGAGGAGGTATCCTATGTCCATGTTCCCGCCATCTAGCGAGCACTGCTCCAGGCACACGCATAGGAGGGCCAAGACATCCAGGCACCCATCCATCTGCCCAGACATGGCCAAATCTAGGGCAGTGCAGACTTGCCACTGTACCAGGGCAATGTTTCGCACCTGGCCGTAGCCTCCGAACCGCTCTATGTATTTTGTCATGGAGAGGCCTCTTTCCCTCAACTCGCTTGGCTCTGCCTCGCAATTCTGGGTCGGGTCCATTCGGCGAGCCGCCGCCTGCAGGACCTTTGTGTAGAAGGCTCCCTTTTTCAAAGCCAACTCTGCCTGCAGCTTCGCTCTGCCTAAGGAACCACGCGCGCCTACAGAAGCCCCGGAGGTCTGAGGGTCGAGCAGCGGATCTCCTCCGCCCTGCTGGGCGAGGTGATTCACCAAGGTGGTCAGGGCAGCCGACTGTGTCATGAGGGCTTGGACCATGCTGCTTTCCTCCGCGGGAGCCAGGTGGTCCTGAGCTTCTTGTACGGCCGCTGGCGTCCCGATTCCCCCTTCTAACCTTAGGACCTCTTGGCCTCTCTTCGGGGGAGCCCCCACCAGATTGGCCACCTGCTTTGATGATGCTGGCTGTCCCGGCGTGCCTCCGGCAGGTAGCCCCAACTGGGCATGCAGAGGGGCTCGCGCTCCCGTGGTCAACGCGGCCCCTCCCGCCTCCAAGCGGGACTGTCGCCCCGTAAGCTCGTCCAGCCGGGAGTTGAGGGCCGGGAGCACTGATAAAGCAGCCTCTAGCTTCTCGGCAATGGCGGCTGCAGACATTTTGCGCTGGGCAGGGGTCTGCTTCGCCTTCGCCTTCGATTTTGCACCTTGCTTCGGCCCGGGCACGGGCCCCTCTTCGTCGAGGGAGTAAAACGCCACACGATCCAGGTTTGGGAGCCAAGGGTCGACCTGAGGCAGGAGGCTCGGCACATAAGGGACCAGTGAAGGGTCCTCTTGATCGAACGGCTCGACTCCCTCCGGAAGTGGCATCCCCGCAATTTTCAGGCTGGTGCATAGCTCCTCGCTGCAGTCTATCACAGTAACCGACAGTCTGGCGCTGTGTTCCACAAGCTGACCCTCTGCAATGATGGCAGCAGCACAGTCGAAGACTTCGGAGGGCCCCAGCACTTCGGTAGGAGGGCTCGATTGGGCTGCTTGGAGGAGGCTTTCGTCGAAGAAGTGGGAGGGCACTGCAATCAGGAGGCCTTTGTTGGGATTTTGTCTCTTCAGGAGACACACCGCACAAGTCTCTAGGACCATGGGTCCACCTTCCTCCTCCGGCCAGCCGAGGATGAGGGTGGAAGGGGAGCTGAGGGCAAAATCTGGCACCTCTGAAAGATTCATCGCACCTGTGGGACTGCGAAACCGGCGGCGTCGCAGTAGACACGCACCTCCAGCAAGGAAGGGAACCCGTGGGAGATGGTAGACCGAGCGAAGGGCCGTCCCACAATGTCGAAGTAGGCTCGCGAGGTTTCCACCAAGGCGGGCGAGTCCAGCCCAGGGGCACGCAACACAATGTAGTACCTCGAAGAAAGCCTGAGGACAGGGGTGTGAGCAGGAGAGGCCACCCTATCAGAAAGAGCAGCGGAAGCCCAATGGCCAGCAATCCAAGCACGGCGGAGCCTTTCAATCCCGGAGCTCTGCGCGCTCTGCAACTGATGCGCAAGGGAGGACCACCTCGCAGGCAGTGGAGGGAAGCTGGCGAGGACGTCTCCTCTAGTTTCAGCCGGCACAGGCGGCTGAGGCGAAGAAGAAGCCGGCTCTTCAGTAGCCGGAGGATCAGGCACAGGGTCCACCAGCAAGTAGCCGGAAGAAGCCCGAGAAGGAGCGGGAGGCGAGGAAGGAGCACTGTAACGAGCAATGTGCTCCTGAAGGTTGACACAATCCCTAGGGGGACCCCTAAGAGTGACCAAAATATTCCCAATCTGAAAAGTCAGTTCGGAGTCCCCCCTAATCATGCAGGTACCCTGCAAGCCTGGCACTTGCGTTCCTGTGACGGGCCCTAGCCGCTGGAGAAGCCGAGGAGGGCCTTGGCTGGGGATCAACGAGGGTCGGTCGAAGAAAAATCCAGGTGGTAAATGCAGCTCCAAGTAGGAGCCCGGTAGATAGGCCGGCAGCAAAAGCAGGCAGCAGACTACCCCCGCAGTAAAACGGACACGACAGACCCTGAAGCCTGCCAAGAAGGTTGAGACCCACGTCCAGGGCCCCTTGCATCGAACAGCTGAAAATCTTGAGCCTCAAAATCAGCATTCGCGACTATGGAATCAGGGCTTTGGGCTCCCAAGGCTGCGCCTCCCACAAGGCGCCAAGTCGCTCCCCGGCCGGAACCACTCCTATGCAGCCGGCATCTGTCGAACTCTCCCCAACCTGGGGAGTGTTTAGCTGCATGCACTGGCCCATGTCCCCGGGAACTCGGCTCGGCCAGTCGACAACGCGGTCAATGCTGTGACGTTCTGGAAACCAGACTTGCCGATGAGCAAAGCCGCAACATGTACCTGGTGAACCGACTGAAAGCCTGCACATAGCTGCCGCCATCCCATGTCGAGCAGCCTGCAATCCTGGAAGTGCACCGAAAAAGACGACTAGTAAAGACTACAGTTCTACCTACACGTTGCCATGCGCACGCCGGCGCACACAACGGCAAGCCTTGAACCACGGGGCCAGGGCTGCAGCATTGCTTATGGAGCCGAGTAGATGCGCGGGACTTGCATTTCACTGTGGAAGGTGGACACCGGGTTGGCATCGATGCATGCTCCGGGTGGTAGGGTGGCCTGCATTATGGGAGCTTGCCTCCTGCAACCCAAAAGCTGTAAATTGTGGGGATGAAGACAGCAGGCAGACTTAGCCCAGATGTCCAACAACGAGCTTGAACTGTGACGCGGCCTGATGCGGCCTGAATCATCCACGAGGTTGCGCGGATCCGATGAGAACTCAAGGATTCACCATGTTAGATCCTTTGCAGCCTCCGGTCTCAATGCAAAGATGCAGCCATCCCAGCTCGGAAAACACGAAACTTAGCCTCAGTGCTGTGCCGAGTGACTCGTTTAGAAAAAAAGCCTTTCAAATCAGGATAAGGCTTCCTGCGCTCGGACTCCGCGTCTGTGGCTCTAGAGGTCTGCGGGCCGCGTCGAGAAAGCCAGCGTGCCGCCCGGAGCATTAGGTACGCACAAGCCAAGAACATCTCACGAAAATCGACTGACTGACTGTTCACGTGGTCGCCTACAAATGCAGTGTTGTGCACCGCTTGTGCATCGCAACATGGAGCCGAGCAGACGTGCACGACTTGCATGTGGCTATCAATGCTCCTTTACAAGGTTTACACCAGGTTGGCATCGATGCAAGTTCTGGGTGGAAGGCTTTACGTTTAGGCTTTAGGGCCTCTAAAGTGTGGCATGCATTATGGGAGCTTGCCTCCCACTACCCCTAAGCTATTCGTTGTGGTCGTCGCCTCATGAACTTGTTCACCAGCAAGCGACGAGACTACACCTTCAAAGCACTGAAGGCAACGGGCGGACTCTGCCCAGATTTCCAGCACCGAACTTGAACTCTGACGCAGCCTGACGCAGCCTGAACCATCCACGATGTTGCGCGGATCCGATGGAAACTCACGGATTCACCATGTTAGGTCCCTGGAGCCCACTGACACAACTGACCCCAAAAAGTCAGTTTATCCTTCGTCGAAGGCCGATCGGATGCCAGCCTCCGATCTCATTGCAAAGATGCAGCCATCCCAGCTCCGGCTTTGTGGGAGGAGGAGTAGTGGCCAGAACACTGCAGCACGTGATCCCAGGCCGAGAAGGGGAACGGACGTCGCAAAAACGGCAAGCAACAAAGATCCCTGAACCGGCTGTTTCTTGGGCATGCAGCTGGCTCCGCCGAATCAAAGAGCCCCACCTTGAACCCGGGGCTGTTCGAAGAAGCGCTTGAACAGGATCAGCCCGCAAGCAAGCCTGAAGCAAGCAAGGAATCTGAAGCCGTCATCATCGCCTCGATGTCCCCAGCCTTGGTCCCACACTCTGCTTGCAGCTGAGGCTTGCAGGAGATGATGGCCTCTGCAGTAGCTGTAGCAGCAACACTGGCGGCAGCAGCAGCGCTAGCAGTAAGACTAGCAGTAGCAGCAGTGCCTTTGTTGTGAAAAACCACGAATCTGAAACTGTGAATAAACAGTTTAACCGGCAGCACTACCTTTGAGCTTCCCTTTCTACATGGGCCTTTCGAGATCAAATATGACCTGCCTGGAGCCTCCCAACCCCAAATGCGAAACTCACGGCAGTGCGAGAAACGGAAGCAACAGCAGCATACTTGTAGCAGGCTGGTGGTCATGTGATGCGATCCGAAGCCATGCTATGCCATGCTGGTTGATTTGGTCCGCCTCTCCTCCTCCTTCTCTGTCGGTCCTCACTCGTTCATTCATGGGTTCTTCATTGAGATTCAAGCTTGCATGCAAGGCGGACGGACCTTGACATACATACACACATTCATGGGTACACACTTGCATCTGTCGCTGCACTCGTTGAAACCTCTGAGTGCAGAACGGCGAGGCTTCCAACGACGCAGGGGAGGTTGGCAGGTCGTCCTCCACCTCCTCGACCTGCTCCGGGTTGATTGCAGCCCGTCTTGCCTCGACCCGCCCTGGCCCACAACTGAAGAATTCGCACAGGGCTCCCAGCTTTCACCTTGTCAGGGCAGCTCACCTTTGACCAAGCATGGGGGAAACTAGCGGCCAAATGTTGCTTCGAGCCTGCAACGTGGAAAAGCACATAAAAATCATGCCACATCGCCCGTATCAACACGAACTAGGCGCATAACCTATGCTACAGCTCCGGAGACGACATGAAGCGGTCAGTCTTGCCAAGGCTGGCGCGCAGGCTTGAACACTTTCTTCTTCGACACTGTCCACGTCCCGCCGTTTGAACTCCAGACTTGGGGAACTGTCTAATGATAATGATTTGTAGAGCTACATGGCTCCTTTTTGAAACGAGCACGGCAGTGAGAAAGAAGTGGACAAATCAGCTTCCGTCTGTACCAGGCCAGTCAGAAGGACAGAGGGCTGACAAGGAAGCACCCAAAAAATCACGAATGCAATGTAACGTGAGCTCGGGTACACCCAGCCTTGCTTACGCGTGGCCTGCTTGCCTATGGGTCGTGCTTTTTCTCTTAAGCAAGCCAAGCATGGCGTCTGACTGGATACAGTGCTTCCCAGCTTCTTGCACGCCCCGCACCACGTGTTTGCTCTTTGAATCTTGCTGATGAATCCACATTGCGTGACAAAGGGCTGTTTTTGCACAATTTAGTGACAGTGACAGCACCGCGATGTATGGGAACAGCGCAGGTGACATGGTCCCCTTCCACCACGCCACCATGTCCTCCGGTGTCGCAATTCGCCTGCGGCACGTTGCGTAAGAAGACGCATTCGGTCTTGGCAAAAAACTAAGCAGAACAAGACTACAAAAGCACTACAACAGGTGAAACAGTAGCTGCGACGTGCAGGCTTTGCCAGGCAGGAGTTGTTCAGCCAAAAGGTCCCGGCTCGGGCTCTGCAAATTGCGAAATGGCCTTCTAGCGAAGCTGCGCTCAGATGGCCCTGCTTTCCGAAAAGCATGGGAAACGCAGTGGCCGCAGAAAAGCCCCGCTGTGAAGCGCAATGGCTGCCCAAAACGCTCCACAACACGTGGCGGCCAAGCCACGGCGACAAATTGGAAGCATGCCTCCCAAGTCCGCTGCGCGTTCCGCGCCGAAAAACATTGGCGGCCACACTTCCCCACAATCAGAAGGAGTTCTCACTGCACAGAATTCAAGGACTGGTATTTCCAGAGGCGCCACCGTTAACACGAGGTGCCTTCACACCACGCAAAGAAAGATACGTGCGTAAGACGCGCCTCCAAGGCCACATCATCGCCCCGCAATAATGGCCGTGGCCTTCGACATTGCGCAGTGAGGACGCTGGCGGCTATAAACAAGGATTGTATTCGGCTTTAAATAAGGATTCTGAATTTTCACACAGTCAACGCTAATTAAGAACTTCAATTTTCAAGGACATTGCATTTAAGGACTTTTGGGCCTTCTGGGTTGGACGGCTGCCCTTCCAGCAGCTACACAAGACCTATGGGTGTCTGTTGCAGCCAAGAGATGCGGCCGCAACAGGATCGGCCTGTATGCATGCGTGCTGGTGGTCCCTTTCTCGCACTTGTCTGCCGGCCCGTGCCCAAGTTAAGTGCCGCAACCGACCTGGTCTGGCCCAGCAACACTCTCCACAACAGCTATCAGGCTTGTGCGTGCATTTCGAACGAGGGAAGCTGTCCGCGTCTGGCATGTGGCTCGGTGGCGCGTCGAGGCACAAGATTTCACGCTGGATCTGGATGGCGCGCCTGTGAGCTCTGCCTGGAAGCTGTAGCCTTTGAGCGCGAGATGCTTTCAACGGTTGCCCCTAAACCACAAGGGCCGCCAAGGCCTTAGCCGGTTAACTTCCGTGGCAATTATCCTGCAGGAATCACATCATGGAGCTCACCATCTTGACATATGGTCCGTGGGAACGACAGCGACCGACCTATGTTCAGGTGGCAATGGCAAGAGGGATGCACCCGCATTTCGCAATAGCCTCGATCCGTCCGTCCGGATGCAGGGAAATTGCCAAGGGGGCCCTTGCATTCCGCTCGGAGGCACCTCCTGTGGTATTTCTACATCTTTGTTCGTTCTCCTGCTTATGTGGGGGACGTCGCTGTCTCTGGGAACTCCAGATCTCAGGCTGTGGGTGCTACGCAGTGTGGGACACGCTCTGGCTGTGCGCGCCATAGGCGTGACAGGGACGTGGTGATTCCTGCGCGTCCATTGATGCGGAGTGCTATTGTGAGGCCACATCCGCAGAAACACAACTGGGCCTGGTGTTTTCGTCCGAAACGACCCAAGATTTTGTCCCCTCTTTTGGAGCCACGTTGTCAGACAACAACAATGTACTGAGGAGGCCCCCTTATGCCCCCTACAAAACCACTCCTAAAGGGAGCTTCTGGTTCTGGACCCTCTGAACACGTAAACTTTGGGACTTCAACTTTTCAACGATGGGAAAACCTGGCATCGAGAATCGAGAACCAACAAGCAAACTGGCCAAGAGCGCTTCACTGCAGCACACTTGAAAGCACAACACGACCGTCACCATACTGTCAGAACCTCAAAACGGGGAGCACCCTTCACAACTCCGCCACACGGCATGTGGCTGTTAAGGGCCATGGACTGGTCGGGAGAAACCTGTCTTTCTAGAGGCCCAAAAAACGGAACCTAGAAGTGCTTCGAGGGTTACAAACCATGTACCTAGCCTTGGACAAGTTGCCCAAATCAAACAAAACTGAAGCATGGGACGCAATAAAAGAAAACCGTATGGGACGCCACGCTAGAAAACCGTCTTCAATGACAGATGCACAATAGTCGGATGCGAGCACGCAGCTCATTGTCTGATCATTGAAAAACGTTTTTTTGGTTGCTTTTCTGGTTGGTGTGATGCTGAGGTTATGAACAGAAAACTACTTAGCGAAGAATGCCAACTTGAGGACTCATGGAAACTTCGGACTGTTGTGTGTAGGGACTGTTGCAGGCGTCCTAGTCATTGAAGGCGTGTGGGTATTGTTGCGGTAGCAGTTTGACTTGTTTCGCAAGCCTTTTGTTAAAGGCTTTTCGGAAGGGTGTCATTGAAAGTGCACGGATAGTGTTGCTAAACCAAATCGGTGACCTGATTGGCTCTATGCACCCAACACAAACTTGCACCGACGCTGATCACAAGCGCACTTTCTTTCTACGCGCAGATGGGATTGTAAACTGACGAAAACTGCAATTCTAAGGCGAAACCGTGTGACAGTTGCCACTTTTGGAAGCAAGTTCTGCCAAAACCCTAGGAAAGTGCGCATTCCAAAATAGATTGCAAAAAACCAGAAAAAAACAACACAACGCTTCAAAGTAGAGAAAAACCATGGAAAATGAAGCTTCTAGTGTTTGAAGCGTTGTGTTGTTTCTTCCGGTTTTTGGCAATCTGTTTTGGAATGTGCACTTTCCTTGGATTTTCGCAGAACTGGCTTCCAAAAGTGGCAACTGTCACACGGTTTTGCTTTAGAAGAAACGTTTTCCTTGTGTTTTCACAAGTGCATCCGAAAAGTGGCAACAGTGACACCGTTTCGGTGGGATTCCCTCAATTTTTACGCTTTTTAAGTCAACCAACGCAGATTCTTCCCACAACACGTGGGAAAACCAAAGCTAGAAGCTCATGAAAAAACCGTTCACAACAATCTAAGAGAGCATGCCACGAAACGCAACCACCGAAGGAACGTCTACGCATGAAAGCTCTCAAACCGAACTGACAATCCAAGCCGTCTCACTTGCAACTTGGGTTCCCATTACCAGGCCTCCAGAAAGGAGGTTTCTTACCGACGCAGTGGAGACTCCGCAGTATGTCCAAGACTGAAAACTGTCCGCCTGCTCCTGCTCCTTCTGTAAAGTGCAATCATAATTGAGAAAAAGTCTTATGCAATTTTTTGGTGCAGAAAAAGCTCTACAAGAGTTTTAAGTGGTCGGTCGAGTCTTGCAGGCCGAAGCAGGCACGGTGACAAGAGTGACGATTTTCCGAAGCTGATCCGTTGAGTTTGGTTTTAGAGAAGAGAAACATGTTGCGGTTGTCAGTTGTTATGGGCAATTTGTGTTTAAACTTGCACTCATACAGTCTGGTTTCGTGCCGTTTGGAGCGCTCTTGCTTTCTAATAAGTAGCTGCCGTGCAAAAAGCAAGCTTTAGGCCTACAGTGCACAGTGCGCACAGGTTGGTCTGGGAACGGAGCCGCTCAAGAGCTAAAACTTGAGCGCAGGAAAGCTTTGTTTTCGGAGATACATTTGGCAAGCGTTTTGGGAGGGATCTTGGAGGGGCCTCTCCAGGTTTGGGTCTCGCTGGCGCCGATCCGGGCACCCGACATTGGAACCCCAAATATTGCCACGTCCGGCAAGCGGCGTCAGACCCCTAACTTGCCGCCATCTTCGCCAGCAGGACCATCTCGGGCTTTGCCAGAATCATTGGGTCGCATTGGAATCACATTCGCAAACATACTACATTCAAGTCGGGCTCTTGTGAATTAAGAGGCACGGCTTCATTTCGGGCCCCGTTCTGGGGTCTCAGAATTGGGTCCAGAATTGGGTCCGGACAGGGCCCATATGCTCACTCTGCTAGGTGTGGACAAGTGCAGATCCGCACTGACACAGACCTGCTGCGACACAACCCTCTGCGCATCTTTGCAAGCGACACTACGCAACAGACATATCAACTTGATAGAAGCAGAAGCAACACAACTGGGCCTGGTGTTTCCGTTCTGTGTCCCATTCTTCAGTTTTGTTTGATTGGGGCTGTAAGGGAGTACATGGTTTGTAACCCTTGAAGTACTTCTAGGTTCCGTTTTTTTTTGGGCTTTCAGATGGCAATGTACTGAGGAGGCCCCTTTATGCCCCCAAACTCCAAGAGAACTCCTGGTTCTGGACCCTCTGAACACGTAAACTTTGGGACTTCAACTTTTCAACGATGGGAAAACCTGGCATCGAGAATCGAGAACCAACAAGCAAACTGGCCAAGAGCGCTTCACTGCAGCACACTTGAAAGCACAACACGACCGTCACCATACTGTCAGAAACCTCAAAACGGGGAGCACCTTTCACAACTCCGCCACAAGGCATGTGGCTGTTAAGGGCTCTGACTGGTCGGAAGAAACCTGTCAAAACGGGATGGCTCTGTTTCTCTTGAAGTCACAGAAGGCTACAAGCTATAGTTAGCCTGTTTCATCAGTTTCTTGAGCCAAAGTTGCGTTGCCATGATTCGGCAAGCAAGCCCATGGGCGAACACTTAGAGTCAAGGTACACAAACGTGACCTTGCTCTTGATTGTACATGGTACAACTCATAGCTCTTATATCGGCACCACAGAATCGGACTAGGTATCGAGGTCCGTTCGCAGAACATAAGAAGCGATTTAAATTGTTGTTTGAGTTTTATCAGCTGGAAGAATTGCTAAAGCAATGTTGTAAATAGTGATTTACTTATAGAATGACAGCACCCCACATACAGTATGTCTCCCATTTCCCGAATGTGCCTTCCATAAGCATGTCAAAAGAACATGGTAGTGGTTAATTAGTTTCAAAGAATGTTTGTCATAATTAATGAATGATGGTAAGTATTGTAAAATAAATTAATATGACAATATATGTTGATAAGATAACCATGGATTTGAATATTGAGTGTCGCGAATGCTCGCGAGGCTCTGCCGAGCGTCATCCTAGTCATTGTGAAAGGCAGTGTGTTAGATGTAAAAAATTTAAGAATCAAATTATGTTTCAAGAGATATTATATTAGTAAAACAAGTAGGTGTTTAATGCAGTGTAGAACCACGGTTACTTGCTGTGATTGTCTTGATGGAATGACAGCATACAATGATACAAGGAAACGTGAGTTAAAACCATAAGTATAATGTAACCACATTTCATAAGAGTTCATGGAATGTAATTCTATTATAATACAACCTTTAACTCTAAACCTAGTAATCTTTGAAAGAACCCTTGCCATTGGTAATGGGGCAAGGTGTAGAGGGGAGCATAGGAATAATCGTCTAATAGGTTGACTGGTGGTATTCTTACTCGAAATGGGCAAGAGTTCTGCAACTCAAACTGCTTGCGTGCATGCAGATATATGGTCACGCGCTCCGTAGCCCCCCTCTCTTCCCTCCCAAGGGTGTGGGGTTTCTCTTCCCCCGTGGGTGGTTGTAGGGTTTTGGGGTTAGAGTTTAGCTTAAGCTTTTGAGTTTTTTTGGGTTTACGGCCACAAGGTATAGACGTCGAGTCCACAAGGACTAAGAGAGGATTTGCGGATTTCGTGTGGCTTCTTCTTCTTTTGTTTGGTGGTTGCGTCTTGTTTGAGTTTGTGGTTTTTTCATTTTAGTTTGCTCTCATTTTATTTTTCGTCTCATTACTTCTTCTTCTCTCATTTTGTTTTCCACAAAGCGATTTCGTGTGGCTTCTTCTTCTTTTGTTTGGTGGTTGCGTCTTGTTTGAGTTTGTGGTTTTTTCATTTTAGTTTGCTCTCATGTCTTTCTTCTTGTTTTGTGTTTTTGATTGCATTTTGTCTCATTACTTCTTCTTCTCTCATTTTATTTTTTCGCAAAAGCCCCCCACAAAGCGATTTCGTGTGGCTTCTTCTTCTTTTGTTTGGTGGTTGCGTCTTGTTTGAGTTTGTGGTTTTTTCATTTTAGTTTGCTCTCATTTTATTTTTCGTCTCATTACTTCTTCTTCTCTCATTTTATTTTTTTCGCAAAAGCCCCCCACAAAGCGATTTCGTGTGGCTTCTTCTTCTTTTGTTTGGTGGTTGCGTCTTGTTTGAGTTTGTGGTTTTTTCATTTTAGTTTGCTCTCATTTTATTTTTCGTCTCATTACTTCTTCTTCTCTCATTTTTTTCGCAAAAGCCCCCCACAAAGCGATTTCGTGTGGCTGCTTCTTCTTCTTTTGTTTGGTGGTTGCGTCTTGTTTGAGTTTGTGGTTTTTTCATTTTAGTTTGCTCTCATTTTATTTTCTTCGCAAACCACCCCAATAAAGCGATTTCGTGTGGCTTCTTCTTTTTTTGTTTGGTGCTTGCGTTTTGTTTGAGTTTTCGTTTTTTCCATTATCGTTTCGTTTCGCATATTTCTTCTTCTTTTGTGTTTTGATTAAGTTTTGTTTCATTACTTCTTCTTCTCTCATCTTCTTTTCTTCGCAAAAAGTTTCATTACTTCTTCTTCTCTCATTTTATTTTCTTCGCGAAAAACACAGCAAAGCGACTCGTGTAGTTTCTTTTTCTTTTCTTTGGTGATTGGGTTTTGTTTTAGTTTTTTTCTTTACTTCTTCTTCTCTCATTTTGTTCCTTGTTGCTTCTGCAGCCATTTGCAGCTTCGAACCTTCGACTTCGTCTTTGTGCACTTCGTCGTCCTCAAACGGAAAGCGTACATGCATGTTCGCTAAAGTAGACAGTGTGCAGGCACACGCGTATCTCTGCACTCCATCTATATAACTATATGTGTGCCTTTACGTGTGCCTGTAAATGTTTTTTGTCCATGACTGGCAGCCTTTCTTATGTGCGATTTCGTGAGCCTCTTCTTCCTTTGTCTTGTGGTTGCGTTTTGTTTGCGTTTGTGTTTTTTCCTTTTAGTTTCGTTTCGTGTGGCTTCCTCTTTCTTTATGGTTTTTCTTGTTTGCTCATTGCGTCTTGCTTGCGTTTGTGTTTTTTTTCATGTTGGTTTCATTTCGTGCATGTCTTCTTCTTGGCTGCTTTTGTTTGCGTCCTGCTTCATCCCTCCTCGTTCTTCTCTCATTTTCTCTTCTTCGCAAAAAATCACCCATAAAGCGACTTCGTGTGGCTTCTTGTTGTTTTGTTTGGTGATTGCGTTCTGTTTCGGTCGGTTTGTTTCATTACTTGTTCTTCTCTCATTTGTTTTCTTCGCAAAAACCCTCACAAGGCGATTCGCGCAAAAACCACCGCAAAGCGATTTCGTGTGGCTTCTTCTTGTTTTGTTTGGTGAGAGTCTTTTGTAGAAACTTATTTCCAGAGCCTCAAGCCCTGAGGTTTGACATATCGTCACCACCGTCCTCTACAGGAGCGCAGGCGTGCGACGCTTTCCTGTTCTTGCACGAACACGGTGGTCTCGACCGTGTGGACGTTCCGGCCGACGTGCGAGAGATTTGGATGGCTTTCATACATTTTGTTCTGATCGTGCGCAGACATACACTTCCACGTGTACAGCCTGTGGTGTGTCAAGGTTGGTGGCGCCCTTAACGTCTTCTGCAGGTCCTGAACATGTCAGCGGTGTGGATGCCGCTGGCTCTCGGCAGGTCTGTTCGACCACACACACACAGCCTGCGCCACGGCCACAGTGTCACTTTGCGGCCGAAACCCATCTTGTGCTTTCCTTTCTGGTCCCAACGGCAAACATGGTCATGTTGTGGGGAGGCCCCAAGAAAAGCGGGCCACTGGCTGACGAGCAGGAGAGCGGCAATGGGGTTAAGGCGGTTGAGGCGTCGTTGTGCCTTGCGTTGCTCGCGGGTTTTACCCTTGACCTTGTCAGGGACCACAAGTTCTACGAAGACCGCCAGGAGGTGCCCTTGACGAAACTCCATCCGCAGAAGACAACCGGCTGGTCTTTTTCCAGACCCCGAGATGTCTTTTTCCAGACCCCGCGATCTTTTTTGCTTTTTGTTCGACAGCCGCAGTCCAAAAAAAGACTTTGATTTTTTTTTCGGCCCCAAGCAGAGGCCAGAAAAAAGACAAGTTGGAGGCCGGAAAAAGATCCTTTGTCGTGTGTGTGTTTTCACTTCTATTTTTTCATTCTTATTTTCTTTGCCTTTGCCCGCTAAAGCGATATCGTGTGGCTTCTCCTTCCTTCGTGTTGGAAAACGTTTGATTGATATTTTTTCGATAACACAGTTTGATTTCTTTCGTTCGCTTTCAGCCCCTAAAAGCGATTTCGAAAAGGGAGAACCACAATTCTTTATTGCAAACGCATTGATGTTTGGCTTGACTTCGTCTGTGTATGGATTCGTGAGGGTGGCCAGAAGCTTGCATTTCTTGCTGTCCAAAGTGTTGAAGGTCCCCTCGGCCAACTACTTCGACGATTACCCTCTTTTCTCTTTGAAAGAGGGTGCCCAAGAGCTTGATGGTTTGACTTCGGAATTCCTGGAACTCTTGGGGTGGCGCTTTGCCCAGACCGGGGTAAAGGGTCAACCGTATGAAGAAACCTTCACGGTACTCGGAATAGTTGCCTCCACGAGGGTGTTGCGGTACTAGCCAACAAACAAGGCCGTGTCAAGCGCATTGCCGAAATGCTAGGTGGCATCTTTGACCGAGGTACCCTTGGAAAGGCATGAGGCACAGGTGCTCCTTGGACTCTTGAACTACGCCTCTGGATTCTTCGCGGGCCGATCCCTAAAGCCGGCGTGCCACTTCCTGCTATCCTTGGTTCGTGGGAAACGCCCGACTACTGCCGAAATAAAGCGCTTCTGCAAAACCACCCAGGCTGTCTTGAACACCACGCCACCGAGAATCCTTCGCATCTTCGACCCGCGACCGCCCGTCCATGTTTGGACGGACGGAGCTTGGGAAGACCCTTGGGCTGGGATAGGTGCGGTTGTTCTAGACACGCTAGACGATAGTGCTAGGGTTTTTGCTGGTTGCGTGCCCACTAAGCTTTTGGAGCGCTGGAAACTGGATGTGGGATCGCAGCTTATATGCGAGATCGAACTCTACGCCTTAGTCACTTAGCGTCGGATGCTCCAAAACAGCCTGTGCAACCGCAGAGTCATCTTCTGGCTTGACAACGAAGCTGCACGCACATCAGCAATCAAAGGTTTGAGCAAGAGCGAATCCATGTACCGCTTAGCCCATTATCTTGCAGTGATTGAGGCTGAGGCTCCTTGCATCGCATGGTACGAGAGAGTGCCATCCTTTTCAAACGTGGCCGACCCTCCCTCACGAGGTGATGGGCAAAGCATCCTCAGCTTGGTAGGCGCCAAGGTTGTAGAAGCTTTCATCCACGATGAGAGTTCTAACCAGAGATTTCTGCATCAGGGGTTCGCGTGATGTCAGGGGCATTCGGGACGCTGCCCCCTTGATCTTGAAAATCTCAGCTTGCCAAACCCGAGATGCTCGAACATCGGTTTGGCCGGAGCTGTGGGGGCTCCTGAATTAGAATTCGCCCCAGATCACCGTGCGAATAAAAAGAGCGTGGCGCGACAACTCCTTGAATCCTCCTTTTATATATTGTGAGGATCTGATACATTATACTTTCGGTATGGAAATATATTTCAATATTATTTGAAGGATTCTGTCTTATATGATTGATGTCCGTGATATTCGATATCACTCAACCTTTTTGTAAAACATCAGGTTTCTGAAAGAAGAACATTTTCTGCTTGCAGACTTTTCTTTCTTTTGGAAACCTGACAGGCAGTGAAGCTGCCGTGTTTTGCATCGTAGGTTTTTGGAAAACATTTCTTGCATGAGCCTCATTTCTTTGACATGGCAGATCAGATGTCTTTATCTTACCCGCGAGTCTGCTCAAGGAGAGAGGCAAGAAATTTTTTTCCCACCCTCCCACCCAATGCGGACAGGGGGGGGCATTCGGGACGCTGCCCCCTTGATCTTGAAAATCTCAGCTTGCCAAACCCGAGATGCTCGAACATCGGTTTGGCCGGAGCTGTCGGGGCTCCTGAATTAGAATTCACCTCAACCTTTTTGTAAAACATCAGGTTTCTGAAAGAAGGTCCGACTCTCCGCGAAGCTCTGGCTGGCTGCTGCTGCTCCTGCAGCTCCTCCGGCAATAATCGTCTCAGCCGCTTGAATGCCCGATTCCCGCAGCCGGCCACCCAGACTCGGAGGCCTTGGCGGATCCAGTCCGTCGTTCCGCAGGGCCTGGCCTGGGTCCATGCCTCCGTCGTCGGAGTCGGGCAGGAAGCTGGGCCTGGTGAACTCTCTTGGCGGGCGAGGGAAAGGAACTCCATCGTAGCCCTCGTCGGCAGTCTCGAAAGAAGACGCCGGGTTCAGCTGGGTGTGGGGCAGGGGAGCCTCGCTGATGGGTTCCGGTGCGTTGGGATAATCGTCGAGGTACCAGTGCGAGGAGGTGTAAGCTCGCTTTGCGGTTGGGCAGGTCCAGGGCCAGGGGCTCGCCCTCCTGGATGTATCCTAGGACCTGGCCAAAGCTGGGCTTGACGCGGAAGCCATTGCTTCTGCGCTCCTCCATTTACTTACTTACATCAGCCCGCCGTAGACCTGGGAGTCGATCGTGCCTCTACCAGCAGCCACATCCCGAGCCATCCTGTGAACGCCCTGCCGCTCCGCCGGCGCATAACGCAGCTGGGGTATCCGCCGGTTGACGGCTTCCGTCATGCGGCCCAGCTCGTCGGCGTAGGTCTCGCCTTCTTGGCGAAGGCGCCGGTTCGAGAGCCACTCGTTGAAAGCTTGGGCTTCAAGCACCTCTGCTCAAGACGTGTTGCTGTATTTTGGGGACGGGGTAGTGTAGGTAGGTCTGCCATTGGCGCTGTCAGTGTTTTTCTGCCCTCTACATTTGCGGCTGCAGAGAGTGATCCCTTCGCAAAGCTGTGCTCTTAGGAAAACGAAGATTTTCCAGCTTGGAGGTGATCTGATGAATGGCTTGCTTTTCCTTTTTACATGGTTCTGCACCACAGCAAAGCAGATTTGGCAAGTGGAAGGGCGGACAGTGGAACTCAACCTTGCAGCGAACACGGAGGCATGCTTTTTAACGTGGACTAAGCAAGACATGGTATTTTGGCATGGGCACGACATGGATTCTTCATGGCATGTGTCTTCTCTTTCCTTGTGGATGCAGTCATGGAGCAGTACAGCAGATTTTTCAGTTGCTTACGATGACTGGTGGAACAGACAGGGACACATTGAGACCCGGCTGGACTCTGCATTCATCGCGCACACTGAGCTGTACAACGCTGATGAGCAGACAAGACAGTGCTTTTGGGTGCCTGGGTCCTGCGTGCAAGTAGCCTATGCCTATGTCCCGGTGCTCTGGAAGTATCGTGGCGCGACCCTGAGAATCCATGTGGGGCATAGGCAGATCATGTTGAGTTGGCTTCCGATGCTCGGTTTTAGGAGTATACTTACCCGTTCTTTTTCCAGTAAAAAAGAACGCACACAGAATCACTACCCTGTTGGTCCCTTTGAGCCCGACATACCTCTGAAAGCAGCTTGGACTATTGAAGCAACAGTGCGGAGCTGCCCTGGTCTCAAGTCCAGGGGTGGCGGGGGTACCCAGAGGACGCCGAGATCTTCCGGGCCTGGATGCAGAAGCTGGGCCTGCCGTACCGCGGGCAGCGCCTGGCCGGCGCCGCCGCCAAGGCCTTCCAGCACCTCCTGAAGGCTAAACGCCTGGACCCCGCGCCAGCCGGGACCGGATCCTGGAGGAGCAAAACTACCTGTGCAAGCTCTGCTCCGCCCCCATCGAGCTGGGGTGCTGCGAGCTCGACCACGTCGTGCCGGTGCACCAGGCCCTGGAGGGCCAGCCCCAGGTGCTGCCCTTTGCTTGGAGTGCCACCGGAACAAAACCCTCCTGGAGTCCTCCCGCGTTGCGTGCCTGGAGAGCCGCGTGTGCCGCAGCGTCCACGAGACCTACGTGCAGAGCCCGCGCCCGCCGGCGCTGGTCTGCAAGCTGGCGAAGTGCGACCCCGACCGGATCTGCCACGGCGTGGACGTCGTGCGCTGCCGCAAGAACGCCCTGGCGAACGCCACCTTCCCTTTGCCGGTCTTGGGCCGGGGCTGGTGCAGCAAGCGTGCGGCGGCATACCTGCTGGACACGGGGCGGGCCACCATGGGCCGACTTCAAGTGGTCCCTGGACGCCACGGCGCACGTGGAGCCCCGGTGCCTGGCGCAGGCCCTGGAGGCCATGGAGGACGCCTGGCCGGAAGGAGGAGCACATGGCCAAGCTCTCGGTGAATTCTCATCGGCCTGTGGCCCCGCAATCAGGACCTGGTCTGCTCCATGCGCGCCTCGAACCACGAGCTGGACGGCCAGGGCTGCCAGTGGCGGCAAACCTTCACGGACGCCACCGGCAAGGTGCACTGGGACCACATCTACGCGACGGAGCTCTACAGCAACTACACGCTGCGTCCCCTCCACGACTACGTCATGGCTCAGGAGCACGTGGCCGTCGCGAAGATCCGCCGCCACCTCGAGAAGGTCCCGCCGCGCTACGTCGTGGCCCTCAAGACTGCCTGGTCTTCTAGGACCTGCCCAAGAAGTTCCTGCCGGCGGAGCTGACGGCCCTGAAGCACCCCGACGGCACGCCGGTGTACCGCTTCGAGGAGTGCAAGCGCCTGGAGGGCGAATACCGGGAGCGCCGCATGGAGGCGGCCTGCCTGACCTTCGCGCCGGAGTGGCGGCGCGTGGAGGACCCCTCCTGCACTGCCTCAACGGGAAGAGCAGATCGTGGCGCAGCTTTGCGAGGTCGGGGAGGTGGTCAAGCTCGTCTCCAAGACCCACTGCTCCGTGCAGAACCTCGGCGCCGGGGCGCGTGTGTGGAATGCAGGCGGGGTTCGCCCGGCTGGGCCCCCCCTGCCGCCTCACCGCTTCCACGGCTGTCGACGACGCTCTCCTTGCAGATCTCACATCTGCGCTTGATGAGGCGAGCATTGCATTGCTTCACTCCCAGGGCGGTCCCTTCGCCGGCCGTGTTTACACCGCCCTCCCTACGTGCCCGGAACTGCGCCTTGATTCAGCGGCTTACATCGGCTTACCGTGTTCTCCTGCTCCGGCGTCTGCGCTTCCCACTGCCTCTCGATGCTGCGGCCTGCCGTTGTGGCATTCATTTTGATTCACTCGGCGACCACCGCGCAGCCTGCCCGCGTGCTGGACTCCCCCGCGGTCGCGGCATTCCCTTGGAGCGGGCCGCCGCACGCATTTGCAGAGAGGCCGGGGCTACTGTCGCAGCCAATGTCTTCCGTCGCGACCTCAACATAGCCACCCAGAGGCACGACGACCGGCGCATCGAGGTTATCGCCAAATTCGCTAACGGGCTACCCCTCTGGGGCGGCGTCCAGCTCGCCGTCGACACTACCCTGGTTTCGGCCCTCGATGCGCGGGGCCGGCCGCGGCGACACCCATCGGTGCGGCCCTGCGCATTGCGCACGCCAGCAAAGAGCGCACCTACACGGTGCCGCCTCGTCGTGCTTGCCATCGAGGTCGCTGGACGCTGGAGCGCTGAGGCCGTCCAGTTCGTGCGACTCCTCTTCCGCAGCCGGGCACGGTCCGCACGCCCCCACCTGCGTGCCAGCAGCACCGCAGCGTGGGTGCAGCGACGGTCTGGGTTTCTCGCCTTTGCTGCTGCCAGGTCCTTTGCAGCCTCACTGTTGTCACTGCCACTCCACGGCGCTGCCAACGTCGATCCCTCGCCCCCTGACCTCAGCGACGTGCTCGCCGAGCACCGGCTAGCCCGCCACATCCCAGTCGCTTGCCCGCCCGATGATCCACGTCCTCGTAGTTGGCGGTGTGCACAGGGACCGCACCGTTGCTTTCGTGCTGTCGCAAAAAAGTGTGTGGGGAAAAAAATCATGGGTGTTGACAAGCGTTGTGAGTGTGTGTCCAATCTTTATAGTTTTCGCACCGAGCCATTTTCAGGATCGCATGAGACAAGGACAATGCAGCAAAGCCGCAGCACTTGACAGCTGGTCTGTTTTTTTTAAACACATGAGCGTAACGACGAAATAAGGTGCAACAACAAAAGGGTTTGAGTTAGCCGAAGTTCGAAGTCGCGCAAGAACGTCGGGCAAGGAAGAGTTTATTCGCGTCGTAGTTGCACAGTAGCAGCTATTAGCAGTTGATTATGCTCCTTTCAGATCTCTCCTTCCGCGAGACGTCTAGTTTGCACCGGCTGTGGGCATGGCCTTCCAATTATGATTGTTCCGCAGTTGCCCGTGTCCGACTTGCAGGGCAAGCTTCAGATACTGCAGGAAGAGGTTTCAGCGCTCAAGGAGTGCCTCTGTGCCAGTGGTGCTTTGAGCCACGACCGATTCTTTGCGCGCCTGCACCGGGAGCGGTTTGATCGGGTTTGCCGTGCCCACCCTTTGGAGCTTGATGGCACGGCAACGTTGACACGCGCCTTCGCATTGCACGAGCTGACGGTGAGTGTTGTCAGCTTGGCGGGCGTTGCCGCTGTGCGCGCACTTCGATCTGCATCTCATGTTGTTGGGCGAGCTGCCTGCCGCGCAAAGCCCGCGGCCGACCTCGTGGCAGCCAGCAGAGCCTTATCTGATGTTGGGTGCTGAAGCTAGTGCATGTTTCAACCTTGCGATCTTAATGAGGCCAGGGACAAATCTTCGTGTGTGGCGGCTATGATGGGACCAGGCCTGGTAACTTTGTCCGTCGGAAGCTGTATAAAAGCAGACAGGCGTTGCTTATTTCGTGTGATGGCATTGAAATTTGCTTGCATCACTCGGTTTCTAGCAAATCCCTTCAGCTTGAAGGTTGTTGGAAGACATCCATCGGTTTGATCCCATCTCCCACACTTGGGGTTCGGCGTGGCCCTCGTGCAATGCAGTCCGGTCCGACATAGGCAAACCCAGCTTTACAAGTATTGTAGCACAGATCGAACTTGGGGCATAGGGCCCACATGTTTGCACCAAATACTGTCGCTGTTTCACCAAGGTGCCGCCCATGTCACTGGCACGCGAGGCTCCTGCGTGCGAGCATTTCTGCAATCTGCACCCGCGGTACGAAGATCATGGAAACAGCCAGTGTTCTTGAAACTCACCGTTTTTGGAGCCTTGTCGGGCTTGGGGGGCAGCGCAGGAATTGCAGGCATCTTGGGACGCATCTTAGGATGGTTATTTTTGGGTAGGAGATGGGGGACTGGTGGATTGCACGGTTTTCCACGGCTGCCGACTTGGTTACAGGTTCATCCAGCTTCTATTCAGCAGTCCACGTGAATCGCGGCATTGTCACAGCAAACAGGTCGGACAAATACGTTGAACTAGTTCCGTGAGCGAGGCTTCATGCATCAAATATGCGAGGGCTCTATCCGGGTTATCTTGCTCGCGGTCCTGTGATTCCGCGGGGCGAAAACTGGCTCGAACTCGCAAAGTTGAGCTTCCGCTGCTTGCAAGCTGAGAGACGACCGCGTCCTCAGCATTTATGGTATTTTATGCTGCTACTCATACTATGCGCGCTTTTTCTTGAACAGCTGGCGACAGCGAGTAAGGCAAGCCTTCAGTAGTCGCAGAGACTTCACCCGGGACCGCTCAACGAATCTCGCGTATCTGAACACGATTTCTTCATAAGCGCCGAAGTAGAGAAAGACGATGTCGGGGGCTATGTGGGATGATTTATTTGCAGACCACCGCTCTGCAGCACTGTTGGAAAAAGCGTTGCTGGAAACACTGTTGCGAAACATTTTGCGCAAAGGCCCAGAACGCCCAAGCCGTCGGGCGTTTCTTTAGCAAATGCCGCAGCATGTCATTGTGTGCAAAATCCGGTTGGCCACCAGCAGGCATGCATATGCGTTCCATGGACATGCTCCTCGAGAGTGGTTGTAAAAGGTTGGGGCAGTCGTGCAGGACAAGTGGGCTGCGGTTCAGGAGTTGCGGATTGAAAGTCTGGGCTGACGGTTGGGGGCAATTTTGTGAATGGCAGGACTAAGCCAGGTTTTCCATGCATGCAGGGCTAGTCGCGTGGAGCTTGTTGCTGGTCATTGGTGCCCTGGGTGTGGAGTGGTGTGGAAAGGCAGCAGTTGCCGCGGTGATTGGCGGTCAGATCGTCGTTTGCGGAGGTGGGCTGCCTGTTGTGCTTGTCGGTTGAATTCGGGCCTGGAGGCTTTTTCCAGGGCTATTCGCGGCAGCTGCTGGCATTGTTCGTCCGTTAATATATTTTACATAATAAAGCCCATCAAGGAGTCAGAGAACCAGATTGTGCGCAAGACGCAGCCGCAAGACACACGGATTTGCAGTTTCCCACGTATCAATTGACAACTGCGACAATATTCTTTTCTGCGGGCGGTGATGATTGGTTGGGGTCAGCAAGGGGTGCTGCACATCTCGGTTTGTTAGGCCAATGTCGATGTCAAACTTTTTGTAACCTTGAGGTGTTGGCGCTGAAACGATCTAAGCATGTGTGCGGTTAGAGACGCAGGTTTCGATGGTCAGCGTCAGCTAGATCAAGCAGAACGTTTCGATCCACACCAAGGCACATGTAGTGCAATGGAGAGACGTGAAGACATGTTGCTGTCAGATGTTCGCAGATTTTCTCAGCGATTGCAAAGACTTCGCATGCGAAGTCTTCAGAAAAGTTGCTGCATTTCCTCGTATCACCGGCCGTAAAAGTATTTTGCGAGGTTCTTGGGGGACCTTGCCGTCCATGAGTTGCAGGCACATGTGGGCAAGGTTTGCTCTTCTTGTTCGCTTTATGTGGTGTGGAAGTTGCCCGGCGCTGCGTGTTGAGAGAACATGGCTGCTTAAGTACCTTGCCTGGAAGGGAGACGGAAACGATTCGAGCAAGCTATTACATGGATGAGCTTGGCAGGCGGGCAGGCGCAGCGAGCGCCGTCGTGAAAGGCCGGGACAGTTTGTAACAAGCGTAAGGAGCTCCATTGATGGGGCCAGCAGACTACGCGTAGGTTCTTCCTGTACGTTGCTGGCCGGCTGGTGTTTTGTGTTGCCAGCACCTTGAGACATGAATTTGATGTACATGCCGGGCCGTGCGGCCCGAAGTTTTGACGTCTGCACAGAACTTGCGTCTTAGATCTTGCATGTTTGTCTTGCGGCACGTTTGGGAGTTAGAGAGTCCATTGCGGTTTCAGTTAAGTGGAAACAAATTTGCAGATCACCCACCATTCTCAACTTGTAAATCCGTTCAATTGATCCAACAAAGACGATTGTAATGATGCCGGCAGTAGTTTCAATACTTCACGGTTTCAACATTCTCGGCCAAGTCCATTTAGAACACCAACTTTGGATACTGCCCCCACTCAGTAACAATTGGATAATATTCATAATATAGCTATAATAGGACGTTAATAGTAGGCCTATTATAGACTGTTACTGTATGGGGGCAGTACCCAACGCCAACTTTTCCTTTTGCTCAGCATCTGGAGCTGATTCGAAAAATCCGCTCGAGACGAGAGTGGGCAACGTAAGAATGCTTTGTACCCCACACTGGGTCATGTGAACGTCTATGTGCTACCTTGTTAATGTGCTATGCTTCAGTGTTAGCATTTGCTGTCTCAGCAGGGTTTGCCGACTTCAGGACACCTGGTCGTCTGTGGTGGATTCAATGGACGCGACCTGAGCCCTGTGCGCTTTTAGCTTGCTACGAGTAGTTTGCCTGCTGGTGCATCTGCAGGCAGGAGCTGCAGGGTTAAGTTTTAAAGCGAATCTAGTGCGATTAGGACGAATGGGAATTCTTCCGTGACAATTCTGCCTAGCTCACGAAGGTCGTTGTCGTTGGCCTGCCGCTTCCTCATGTTGATCTTATGTTGTCTTCCTGCTCATCCTCATTATGCTCCTACTCATCGTCGCTCCAATACTCTGCTCTAGAGCTTGCTTCATCAACCATCCATCCAATGATTATTTTCCCCTTCGTCTTTACGACATCGCAATATCGCCAATAGTTGTAATGGCAAGGTGAGCATTGCCTCTCTTCAGTGGAGAAGCTGAACTTAGCCGACGGCTGTTGGGTGCATCCCCCAGCCTACTTTTCATCGGTCAGTGTTTTAGGGATGCATTTTCAAGGTTTCTTGGCGTCCGGGGAGAGTGATTGCTATGTTGCAAGTGTTGCAAATTGCCGCTGGTC
Source organism: Symbiodinium sp. CCMP2592 (assembly GCA_905221615.1). Lineage (NCBI taxonomy): Eukaryota > Dinophyceae > Suessiales > Symbiodiniaceae > Symbiodinium > Symbiodinium sp. CCMP2592. The sequence goes on from CAJNDT010004602.1 coordinate 136,934, forward strand.
TGCCGGAAGCACTGGGGCAATGGTGGTTTTTGGTGCTGAAATTTGGCGGAAGCAATTGCTTGCCCAGCTCTCGCTCGCTCTCGCTCTCGCTCTCGCTCTCGCTCTCGCTCTCTCTCGCTCTCGCTCTCGCTCTCGCTCTCGCTCTCGCTCTCGCTCTCGCTCTCGCTCTCGCTCTCGCTCCTCCGTCTCGCTCTCGCTTCGCTCATCGCTTCGCTTCCTCGCTCTCTCTCCTCGCCTCTCGGCTCTCTCTCTCTCTCTCTCGTCCTCTTCTTCTCGTCGCCTTCTCTCTCTTCCGCCTCTGCCTCTGCCTCCTGCCTGCTGCCCTTCCTGCCGCCCTTCCCTGCCTGCCTGCCTGCCTGCCTGCCTGCTGCCCTGCCCCTGGCCTCCTCCCGCCTCCTGCCTGCCTGCTGCTGCCTGCCTGCCTGCCTGCCTGCCTGCCTGCCTGCCTGCCTGCCGCCTTCCTGCCCTGCACTGCCTGCCTGCTTCCTGCCTGCCTGCCTGCCTGCCTGCCTGCCTGCTGCCGCCTCCTGCCTGCCTGCCCTGCCTGCCTGCCTGCCTGCCTGCCTGCCTGCCTGCCTGCCTGCCTGCCTGCCTGCCTGCCTGCCTGCCTGCCTGCCTGCCTGCCTGCCTCCTGCCTGCCTGCCTGCCTGCCTGCCTGCCTGCCTGCCTGCCTGCCTGCCTGCCTGCCTGCCTGCCTGCCTGCCTGCCTGCCTGCCTCCCTGCCTGCCTGCCTGCCTGCCTGCCTGCCTGCCTGCCTGTCTGTCTGTCTGTCTGTCCGTCTCTCTGTTTGTCTGTCATCTTTCCTTGATCCCTTGTCTTTCTGGTTTTTCCTCGCTGCCCAACCTCTCGGCCGGTCTCATCTCTGTCCCTCTCTTCGCACTGTCTTTCTGTCTGCAGGTGTCTGTCTGTCTGCCGTCTTCCCGCTCTTGCATGGCTTCTCCTCGAATCTGGCCTGGAGCTAGTGGTCCCACGCAGCTCAAATCATCACCATGAGTCGTGTATAATTTCATATATTTAGACTCCAAAGTCAAGCAACCACGAATAGAGATTGCTATAACAGTGTTCATGCCGATAGCCTTCGTACGACTCATATCAAGCCATTCCATGCCTTTTTCGTTTGCTTCAGCACATGCCAGGAAGCTCTTCCTCCAATGGCCGTTCGCCGCGAGGCGGGGTGGCGCTGCCCTACTTGTGAATTTGTGGCTTTGGAGTCTTGGCAATGTGACCAAGGACTTCATAGTTCCATTTATTAACATCTCACACCTTCATTTGGGTGTCTGTGTGTGTCAGGCTCACTCCGCCAGCTCTCGCTCTCTGTATCTCTCTCTGCCACTTTTCTATCATTCTCATTGCCAGTGTCTCACTCTCTGTCTTTCTCTCTTTTCTTGTCTTTGTCTCTTTGCTGACTCGGTCTCCCTCTCCTTCCTCCTCCCTCCTTCCCTCCCTCATTCACTCGCTCTGACGGGCTGTCCCTGCATCGCCAAAACCTTCATGACCAAAACCTTTATGTCTTGCAACATGGGCGCAGCCTTCAGCCAAAACTTAGCTCATGTACCCGATGCCTTGTGTGAGAGAGAGAGAGAGAGAGAGAGAGAGAGAGAGACAGTCGGGCGAGCCAAGTGCCTGCGGGTCACGACGTGACCCCTGAGCCCGGCAGAAAGAAAAGAAAGAGACAACTAGAGAGACTGTGTGTCAAATGTACAGAGAAGTAGAACACAACAGAACACGGCTACTCAGTACTAAGCAGGAGCATCGACAGGTCATGGCTGATAACAAGCTCCGGCGCGATAGTCCTCCTTTCTTTCCGATTTCTAGCCTAGCAGGAGGAGTGCGTTTCAACAAACAGCCTGAACCCTTAGAGTATCTAACATGCACCGAATCCTGCAACCGTACAGACATTTTCGAACCCTGGGAACACCCCTAAACCCGACAAGGACCACCAAAGACAGGAACAACCATCTTACCAGCTCCAGGGAGCTGCCGGTGCCGTCCTCCGGGAGCAGGTCTCGGCCTCTGCTCCGGACATGCTGTAGTGGTCCATACAGGGCCTGATGCATGATGGTTTGGACTGATACGAAACCCAAGAAAAAAGAGCCCCTGAGGTCTACGTTTGTGGCGGGAACGATGGTGAGTGCCTCGTGGGTGGTCGCCAGCGCGAAAGGAGAGAGAGAACGGCAACACAGGGCCTGCTTGTGCTCTACGCCCTGAGCAAAGCAAAGCAAAAACAGAGAAGTGACGAGTTGGTGCACGCATTTACTTGGGTCGCCAGTTTTTTCCGGGATCCCACAACCGCGAGTCAAGCCATTTTGCATGCAGTGTTGTCGAGCCAGAACTTTCTTCTTGCTGATCGTTGTAATTCCTGCTGTCTCTTATGAGCCAGACGCAGCAGCAAGGAACCAGACTGGCCCACAACACAAGAATAAGAAAAGGGACCACAGGCAGCCATGCACACCACGGTGGGTTCTGCTGCGTTTGGCTGATTGGGGTTCAAGCCCAGGTGCCAACACACTCTGCGAGGTGGAGCGATTGGACTTAGAGGCATCGTCGTTGTTCGCTTGCACGACTATGCGTGAAGTCGAGGCAGGTGCTGGCCAACGGCCAGGAAAGACCGTAGGAGCTTCCGAAACTGGAGCTCTCCAGATCGGCGTCCTAATGCCATGCAGGCTCCAGACAGTGCAAATCCCAGAACCCCTTCACTTGAAGGTGGGGGAAACGTCAGGAGCAGCCTAGAGCAGTGACCCAGCGGAACTGAACTGCAACGATGATTAGCGAAGTCATGCAAAGTAAGCTTTTGGCGAGTCAGGGTTCTGAGCATTAGAAGCAGAAAATGTAAGTGCCAGTTGCTGGGGATCCAACCTTTGCAAGCGCAGGCATTTGCCTGGGAGGTGCTGCCCCCCATGTTGACCAGGCTGGCCACGCATCGAAAAGAGAAGTGTTTCAGTAACATCGGACCTCAGTCGAAGCCACAGTAGTAGTTGAAGCAGTACCAGTACCAGCGGCAGTGGCCACTTTGCAGTGGCAGCAGCGGCAGCCGTAGCCGTAGCCGCAGCAGTAGCAGTAGTTGTAGAAGTAGCGATAGTCGTAGTGGTGGTAGTAGTATTGCCTGAGCTGGCTCTATCGTGTGGAGCCTGAACCTAAACATAAGAGATCTATTTTGAAGCCTGTGAGCCCCAAACCCTGCACCATCAGCAGTAGTAGCATTAGTCGTCATAGTAGTAATAGCAGAAGTAGTAGCAGTAGAAATAGTAGTAACAGTAGTAGTAGCAGTAGAAGTCGTAACAGTGGCTGCTGCTGCTTCTTCGACGACGACTACTACTTTTTACGGTAACTCCCTGAGGAGCTGTCATTGGCTTGCCATGTGGGTGACAACAAACTGCTACTACTACTACTACTACTACTACTACTACTACTTTGCCGTGCTAGGTGGGTGACAAAAACTACCACTACTACTGCTGCTGCTGCTACTACTACTACTACTACCACTACTACTACTACTACTACTACTACTACTACTACTACTACTACTACTACTACTACTACTACTACTACTACTACTACTACTACTAGTCCTCCTGCTTGCGCAATGTTTGGAGGCGGGATGGTGCAGCTGCCGCAGCGTTGCATGGCAGGCTCTTTCACCAAGTTTGTTTCGAGAGTGTTCATGTTATTGCGACTTCATTAAGACAGAGGTGCTGCGGCGACACGTCATCGGTGACAGTGATACTCAGCATACCAAACCAAACCGTGACGTCAATGCGACGACGAGCATAATCCTTTCGTTATTTCCCCCTTCGTCTGTATGATGGACTTTGCTCGTGATGGTCAATCTGATTTTCAAAGACCCGTGCAGTTTAAATCTTCCCTCATGTCCTCAAATGACAACGATGAGTATTCATCACCTAAGACTATCATCACATAGCAGTTGATGTTTACCTTGTGTTCTTGCTACGATAAAGCCTTAGGCTTAAGCTTCATTTCATCTTCACCTGCGACCCGGAGTCGCAAGCTACATTTCTTCTTCATTTGCGAGCCGGAGTCGCTGCTAATTTTGTCTCCCATCTTCTTCTCAATCAAGAAGGCATGTCCGAATTCTGACCCAGTGCCCTCCAACCTAGTGACCCGGAACATCGTAAAGCAGTCGTGCTAAGTAGTGAGCAACCTGTCGTTTCACTGTGTGGTCTTACGTCTCATCTTGCCAGAACTGGCGACAAGTTGAATTCATTTGTATCTGTCTATAACCCTGCTAGGCATAAGCCCGATATCAGTTTTTCCCATTTTTTCTCACATATTTGCACCAACTTGGCTCCAATTTGAGTTGACTTGGACTAGGACATGATTCCGGGAAGAGGCCTCGAACAGAGGCTGCAAAAGTGTGAGATGTTAATGGGATCTTGCCGGTTTCTGTTGGTGTCGAGTAGTTAAGTTAACTCTTTGTCGTGTATGTGTGTCGTCCGTTCTCAAGCCGACCTGCAGCCAATGAGCTGCCCCTTCGAACCGAACCCGCCTCGCCTGCATTGTCTGAGTTGCACGAGTGACCCCGGCAACAACCAAAGCTCCGTCCAATTCACAACATGACTGAACTCGGGTTTTGTTTGTTAAGCATCGGACCTCAATGGCTCGGATACCTCGCATGAGAGTGGAAGCCGCAAAGTATATCTTTAAACCCCTTCCTTCGCCCGAAAGAACTGAACCTTGACCCAGCAAACCCCAATCCGAACCCTGAACGAGCCCACCCCATACGCTGAACCCTAAACACTAAACCCTGAACCCACTACACCTTACATCCTGAATCTTGAACCTCAACCTCAAAGCTTTAGACAAGCGGCTGGCCCACAACGAACTCAGGTGCCTCGCCCGGATTGCCCAAGTTGTGAGAGTCACTCTCAGTAATGCAGGAGGCAAAAACACCTGAAACCCAAATCTTGAAAAACGAGTACTAGTAGAAACAGTATCATAGTACTAATCATAAATGGCAAGAGCAATAATCGCAACAGTAACGATAATGGAAACAAGGCAAAAGCAGAATATTTGCCTTTGGGCCTTTTGGGGGACGAGGCTTTGGGTTTGCGGCGGCTTCGACGGGCAACAGTCCCTGAGCCTCAGGCGGTTACGGGGGCGGGCAGAGCGTGGGGTCCCGGGTTTAGGGAAAAGGGTTTACGGGTTTGCGGTTTCGGCCGTTGATAAATCTAGAAGGTGCAGGGCTTGTAGACTTCAGGGTTCAGGGTTTACCTAGGGTTGTTGCTGTTCTGAGTTTCCCCATGGACACGTGTAAAGTCCAGGACTTCGAGTTAACCTCACGCCCGTTCTGGAGACGTGAGCATTCTGCCCAGCTTAGCAATGACGACACCCCTGCTCCCGGCAGTCCTAGCCCGAATTCTTATGTTTCGCATTGTGAGTTTGCGGTTTCGCTCATTGGATTGTACCGCCGCGGGGTGTTGAGCTCCTACATGGTGGTTGTCCGCCCTGCGCAGTTCAACCGAGCACTTCGATCCCCATCGACGGTCGTGGAGGACGTTCCTCGTTTTTCTACGCTTTCCAGATCTTTGGTTGATCTTTCTGGAGCTTTTTTCGAGTTGGAGGCTCAAAGCTTGGCGTGAAGAGTTGAAGCCCCGGGGGAGAAGTTCCAGCGGCTATGCGAGCTGGCAAGATGCCTAGACAGATTGGAGGGAGGGAGGGAGGGATATGTAAGGTGAGAATCGATAGAATGGTCGATGGGTCGATCTCGCGCCTGTGTGCGATTTCTGGGCTCGTGTCTCAGCGTGCCAGCACTGGTCCTCCGCTCCAAAGCACAGTCAAATCATGAAGCATTTTGGACACAAGCTGCATTGCCGAGTTCAGGAGCCTGCGCCCAATGCTGGCACGGCGGGCTGGCGCGGCTGTGGTGCTCTGGTTGCGGAATGTTGGTCAGACTGCGTGAAACTTGGCCGTCGGCCCCTGACAGGTAGATCGAGAACGAGGTAGAGACCGGAGAGAGGCTGAGGATATCCAGAACCGAGGGAGGGCCCACCTTCAAAGCTGTGGCCATCAGAAGGTCAGAAAGCATCCCCAAGGATACGACTGTAGCACACTGAGCACGGCCACACTTGGACTCGGAGACCACTGAAAGCATCTGCAAGCCCTCCGTCTCCGCTCAGCGCGACCGGCTTATCGGTGGCGGAAACCCCTAACAACACCAAAAAGTCAACTGGGACGGCCCTCTATCCTTGACTAGGCTCGCCACCCTCTGCAACCTGAATGTTTGGCAGCAGCGGAAGTTGAGCACCCAAACTTGCAAACATGGACACATCACGCATTGTCCCCCGCATTGGTTATGCGAAGAACCGCCTGTCAAAAAAAAGTGTGCGACTGGCGAGTTGCAGAAAATGTGAGCCGGCGAGGATACGCACAAGAATGACCGGGGTGTCTCAAGCCGAGCAACAGCATACAGGCCATCAACCTCTCACCCATCCTCTTGTGCCGCGGTCCCTGACGTGGTGCTACCAACCGTCCGCAAAAAGCCGTGCTGTAAGTGACGGTAACAGCAAATAATCAGGGCACGATCCGGTTTTGGGAGCAAACTGGCCATGCCAACAAGGCGCTCTCTCTCTCTCTCTCTCTCTCTGTCTCTCTCTCTCTCTCTATTGCTTTCTCTCTGCTCGTAAACCTCACGCCCTGACGAAGCATACCTCCTCTGTTCCCTGAATGCCGATTCTGCGATGACGCATAATGGCATAGTTCGAGGAAATCATTCACCTAGCACGCCGTGCTCTTTCCTTGCTACACTTTGACAGGCAGCTTTGTTTGCGGATCCCGTCCGGGAACTCCTCTGCTCAAGTGTAGGGCTTTCTTGTGTGCAAGTGCACGTTGCTCTGACTGCTGCCCCGGAAATGATGCAAAAAGTTGCGATATGGCATTCGTGACGAGTACGTGAAGTCTCAATACAAAATCGTGTTGGTACTTGCTGTTTCTTGTCTTCCATCACATAGTTCGGTCAGAACGCACGGTCTTGTTGTTTTCGCAATGAGATGGCAGACTTTCCCGAAGTCTCCAGCGGGGAATACACCTTCGATGTAGGCCCTCACGTGATCTCAAACTGAATGCTTCATTTTCGCTCTAACAGTTCTCCCACCGAGCCCATTTACTATTTACCATGGCTCGAGAGAGAGACAGAGAGAGAGAGAGAGAGAGAGAGAGAGAGAGAGCGAGCGAGCGAGCGAGCGAGCGAGGGAGGGAGGGAGACTCTGCCGGGCAGGGGGTCGCTCCCGGAAAGAGAGAGGGACTCGCACATCCCCCAGGCCCCAGGCCCTGCAGGAGAAGAAGAGAGGAGGGAGAAGAGCGAGGCCAGAGAGAGAGGTCTGAGTGTGAACCTCATTCAAGTGGCCGGTATCCCCACCAATCTCATCCAAGTCAGTTAGGCCGTGGTTGCGGGCCAACTCTACAGCAGGGGTCTCAGTTCCTTTGCATGCTGGCTCGAAGGTCTTAGTCATCTACAGTTTTTCCAGAACATCAGGACGTCCAAGCCAAAAATCCGGAAAGATGGAATAACTCCCGGTGTCTTGAGCACTTGTCCTAGGCCTCATCTTTCAACTGGGGACCAAGATGCTTCAAGCCTGAACTCAGGGTTTCATGGTCCGGGGTCGGGACCCTGAGGCTTTAGCTCGACCAGATCTTCGTGCATGGCAACAGCCCCCGACGTCTTGACTTCCCTAAACTCGTGTAGCACGCATGGTCGTGTGTCGTCGTCGTCGCAGCAGCAGCATCAGTGGTGGCAGTGGCAGTCGCGGTGCTTGTAGTAGTTGTTGTCGTCGTCGTAGTAGCGTCGTAGTACTCGTCTTCGTAGAGAAGGCGCAGCAGCAGCAGCAGCAGCAGCAGCAGCAGCAGCAGCAGCGGCAGCAGTGGCAGCGGCAGCAGTGGCAGCATTGGCAGCATTGGCAGCAGTGGCAGTAGAAGCAGGCGAGGAAGAAGAAGACGAGGATTGAGTACGGCGCTGCTGATAGAGTGACAAGTCCATTCACTACACATGTCTGGGGTGCGACCGCATGGGGGCCTGAGAGAGTAAGACAGGACAAGAGCTGTGGAGGAGAAGAGGGCAATTTGTGAGATCAGGACAAAGAAGTCGAATAGCTTGAGTCACATGACAGCTTGGTTACAGAGACCAATGTCAGCACTCTAAAGATCCGTCCGCACCAGTCTGTGGTGGCTACGATGGTGCACAGAACTTGGCAGACTGCGAGCGGCTGGACCCGGTTCAAGGTGCATGTTTTTCGGGTCACGTTTGTGTTGTGCGACTCCAAGTGAGCCGGTTGTTCTCGCAGTATGTCGGTTTCCTCAGCAGCGCGCCCAAGCAGTGCAGCGTCTTTTTCAAAGATCGAAGCTGAAGGAGATCAAGAAGTGGCGGGTTAGGAAACATGCAACCATGCTACCGTGGAACCCAACTACCCAGACTCCAACTCTCGAGTACTAGCCCTGATCCTTGCAAGGGATGTGGGAGCTGCTTCCGCCCATGCCCCGGCGAAGCGGCTACTCAGTACCCCGGCGCAGCATGAAGAGTTTCGGGTTCAGGCTTCTGGAAGGGGTCTTTAAGGCGTTTATAACCTGTAAGGGGTTCTACACAAGGGTTCCTGTAAACGGTCTACTGGTGAACTAGTGGCGTTTTAGGGTTTGGAGTTCAGCTAGGGTTCAGCCATGTGATGCATTGCGAACATGGACGTGTTGATCAGGGCACTTATGTGCTTGTCAGGTTACCAGAGGTCTTAGTACACTGGCCTTTCTCGTCTGCACTTTAGTCAGCGTACGAAGGAACTCTGATGGCGTGGCGAGATGGAAATGCTGCGCGTACTGGCTCTTCGATATGCAAGGGACGCAACAGCTACTGCTTCGGCACTGCCACTACCACTCCCACTGCTCTCCGCACCGGTCCTACAATCGCTGCTAGTCATCTAGCAGCAAAGCCCCGAGACCCCGAAAGTCCGACATCCTGGCAGTCCTAGCGCACTGCCCGAAACACAAGCCCGACGAAGAACCCAGGTTGGTGCGGCCTCAGATGGGCAGGAGGAAGCAGGTTTGCTGCATTTCATCTGACGTCGGTGTGCTTCTGAGCGCTGGGGCTTCCATGCCAATTTCATTTAGTTTTGTTCAATGTTGTTATTACAATTATTACTATAATCGTAGGCAGCAGCAGCAGCAGCAGGAGTAGGAGTAGGAGTAGGAGTAGGAGTAGGACTAGAAGTAGAAGTAGGAGTAGCAGTAGCAGTAGCAGTAGCAGTAGTAGTAGTAGTAGTAGTAGTAGTAGTAGTAGTAGTAGTAGTAGTAGTAGTAGTAGTGGTAGTGGTAGCAGTAGCAGTAGTAGTAGTAGTAGTAGTAGTAGTAGTAGTAGTAGTAGTAGAAGCAATAGTAGTAGTAGTAGTAGTAGTAGTAGTAGTAGTAGTAGTAGTAGTAGTAGTAGTAGTAGTAGTAGTACTAGTAGTAGTAGTAGTAGTAGTAGTAGTAGTAGTAGTAGTAGTAGTAGTACTACTACTGCTGCTGCTGCTACTGCTACTGCTGTTCGTAACTATAGCTATGCCAATTGTTACTGTTATTACTGTAATGCCTTGTCACTGCTAGTTTTGTGTTTGTGTCGGTGTCGTCGTCGTTGTTGTTGCTACTGCCGTCATGAAACTTTGGCATCTGTGTTATACATACATACTGTTATACATACATACATACACCCATCCACATACACACGCACAAACGTACATACATGCACATGTAAACACATACACACGCATTTATGTGCATGTATATACACATGCATGCATGCATACATATGTATGTATCCAGGTACATCGAGACATACATGCATACATACATCCATGCATGAATTCATTCGGTGCTTCTAAGCGGCAGTGGTGCGGCATTGCATCAGAAGCCACCATGCACAGCCTAGCTAGGTCTGGTTCGTGGGAGTCCCCGTTCCAAAGAATGGGTCTGTCTATTCAGACCCAGCTTCGAAGCTGTCAGAGCGATACTCCATCCCGAACCCTTACGAAACAAGAGACCTCGTCTGGCAGAGTCCGAGTTGCGAGAGCGTTAAGAGCAAATCCTAAACAGGAAAAAACTGCTTTGTGCGAGTGTGCGTGTCGAAACCAAGCAAAAAACCCTCTGCCATGCGGGAGGAAAAACCCCGGGCAAAGCAACACTGACTCCTAAAGCTATGAAATAGCCACTTTTCATACCAGGAGGATGGTAAAGGCTATGCGAAAGAGAGCTCTGGCAGCTTCCTCTCTTCCAAGAACTTTCGGGCCTGCAGGAATACAAAGGTTAGGAGTTGGAGTTGCAGCATGTAGAGGTTAGGATTAAGGACTGCGGGCTCTGTGGAGTTTAGGATTCTAGGGCTTTCAGGATTTTGGTTTTACGGTTCTTCTACCCTCTCCCAGACCGAGGTCTTGCCACGTCGAGTGATCACTGGTTTCGGTTTGAACCGGTTAAGATTTACAGTAGGGCATCTTTTCACGACATTCCCTCACGAGCCCTGGTCAGCTACGTGGAGTTGCATTGCAGCAGCACAAATGTGTCTGTACTTCAGCTTGGCTCAAACACAGTCGGGATTTCCTGTTCGGCTCTTGCCATACGGATTCCTCCAACATCCTCATGTCGTACATCTTGCAAGCCCCGACATAGCTGACCCAACATCCACGACAGAGCTTAGATTCCTGCAGCAGCTCAAAATGGTGGAAGAAAAGATCTGCGACAGCAGCCGAAGGAAGCTTCCAAGCACAGCAGCTCATGGCTCTGCTCGGGTCGGGAGGAGCCTGCGGCCAGGGAAGGAATGAGCCGATGGCTCCTGAGATGCAAAACTCCATAGGGGCTGAACTATTTCCTTATATATATATATATGTATATATCTGTATATATATATATACATACATACATATATATATATATATACAGAAAGCGTCGCACTGCAGGCCCGAGTTTTGGAGCTTTCTCTTTCTCCATATTGTAAGCTAGGATTGTGCAAGAGTGTTGCATTTATTTGTTTACAGGAAAAATTACTGAACAAAGAAAAATGTTATCTGATTGAAAGCTCCTATGGGAATAACGGGCCTGGATAGTGTCTGCAACATTAGATAGCCTAAACCAAAGAGCCAAAAGGCCTGGAGTCCGTGGCCCTGGCCCTGGCCTTGCAGCTGGGGGGGGGGGGGGAAAAAAAACTAAAGAATATGGTTTTTTTATTTTTATTTTTTTTTTTTCCCCCCCCCCTCCCCAGTCCAGCCCAGAGACCTCAAAACCTCAAAGTGCAGCCCTTCTGAGGCTAGAGCCAGGCCTACGGACCAAGCCAGCGAATTTCAGTAATTATACAAATCTGTAAAGCCTTCAGGCCTTAGGCCAAGAAACAAGATCATAAATCCACCTAGACTCAGGACCGAGGAGAAACCTCATAAAGATCTTCATCTCTATCATCCACCCCTATGAGACATATCAAGATTGCAACATAAGGTTATAGGATATTTTAATAGATATCACCTCTTGCATGATCCATATGTAGAGCTTGTCCATGCATTCCTGGGTATGTTTGTAGATACATGTGTCTATGTGATCATTCAACTTGACAAGTCGCATGACATCGCATATGTGTTTGTATACATATATATGTATAAACAGAGGAACCATGCATTTAACTGTCGTGAATGTGTGCGTATATATATATATATATATATAGTTACACTTAGCATGTATGTCTAAGTATGTTTTTCCTATGAATATCATACAACAATGATTAGAACCAGGTCGTTGAAAACTACATTGTTGATGCCATTGTCGGTTCATGTCTAAATACATATGTGTTATCATGTCAGATGTACAGTTTATATATTATATATACATGTATCGATCGATCGAAAACATGTGCGATAGTGACAGATGTGCAAGTTGATAGGGATATCTCAACCATCGATTTGGTTTGTATATATATATATATATATATACACACACGCGAATTTGTTGCGGCCTTAGGGTTTAGAAAGTTGAAGGCTTATGCAACCCCATCACAATGTTGTGCTTTTGGGTGAAACACTCGGTTTTATCATGTTTTTTACTGGGTGATTGAAAATTGCACTATCAGACATGATGCATGCATTCCCCAAAAGATGCATAAGCCCTGATACGAGATGATAGATCACAATCCCAATCGTTCGTTCAGATAACCACGGTTGAAACTGCGGAGCGGATAGGCGGGACCCCCCCCCAATCCTATCAGGGATTGCCTTATGCTTTCGAAACCGCAGCCTTAGCAGGATATGAATAAGAGCAACGGACAGGTCGCCAAATCTTCATCGTTATGACCAAAGATGATGGACCCAAAGTGCGCAGACACAGACAAGATGACAGCAATCAATGAAATAAATGACTCGGAAGACTGGCGAAAGTTCAAAAAGGGCCAGAATGGAGGAGTGGTTCGCAGTGGTTCGAGAAACGAAACTTTCCAAATACAAGTGGACATAGTGGAAGGCTGTCCAAACGGCTAATAATGATTAGATATGATGCAGTTTATGTAAAAATGTTTAACAGATATGTATAAATACATATAGCTCTTAAATTAAGATATGGGAAACAGATGATGCGTCTCAAACAATAACATCACGATTGGGTTCCAGCAATGCACCATATTGGACAAGTTGGGTGGCAAGCCCAAAAAAATTCAGGGAGGTGATGGAATTCAGTTCATCATCCCGAAGAAGGGTAGCAAGTTTGAATGCATGATATATTCTGATCAGGATACATGGGTGGCATGTCCAATATGTTCATCCTTGGCGGCAGACTGCGGGTAAAAATCCATAGTCAACCCCACTAGGTCAGAAACACTTTAAACTCCAACAAAAGATGATATGTGGAAATTCAGCAACTTAACACAAACATGGTGGAGAGCCAAGACTAACATCTAATTGTGGCATTTCTGTCCCAACTAACAAGGCATAACTGATGTTACACTAGAACCCTGGAAGATACAGTGAATGCCAAGATCCAGAAATAGGTCATAACATCTGACATGTTCCTCAAGCATACCTACTGGGTCTAAAGAAAAATGGAAGGGGTGGCAAACCCGAATATTTCGAATAGGTAACTTAACAGCACAAAATCAAATGTCTGTTGCATAACTGTGTTGGTCAGTTACCATTCAGCATGTTTGTAAACTTGCAGGAGGTTTTGCCATTGTGTTCGATTTTGCTACAGATGATCCAAAAGTCTTGAGAAGCATGAAGAATGTACTGAAACTCGCTTATTTCGACTGAAAAACACGGGCCTGCATTCCGACGCACTCTCTATATATATATATATATCTATAGATGGATGCGTGGTCATCCCTACATTTCAGCATCTTCGGTGTTGCACCCAATGCGCTTGGTTATCCCCTGGCCCACGTTTCCGCATCCTCCGAAGGAAACAGCGAATCGCCATTCCATTTCTAAGGCTCTAAGGAGGTGATTTTCAGCAAGCTATCGGAGAATCGCAATTTCTATGGCTGCGGTTTGTGGCAAGCCATTGGGGAATTGCAGGTTGCTGTCAGATATACGCAATTTGTGCGGAAATTTACACATTGCAAGAAGTAGGAGGGGAAAAACTTTAAAACTAGTAAAACGAAACGTTTCAGTATAAGCATAAAAGGATGGTGCAGTACACTGGCAAAATGTGATATAGCACAACAGGGATTGATATGACAATAGAACACCATTCCATTTCTAAGGCTCTAAGGAGGTGATTTTCAGCAAGCTATCGGAGAATCGCAATTTCTATGGCTGCGGTTTGTGGCAAGCCATTGGGGAATTGCAGGTTTCTGTCAGATATTCGCAATTTGTGCGGAAGTTTACAAATTGCAAGAAGTAGGAGGGGAAAAACTTTAAAACTAGTAAAACGAAACGTTTCAGTATAAGCATAAAAGGATGGTGCAGTACACTGACAAAATATGATATAGCACAACAGGGATTGATATGACAATAGAACATAGATATGACACGATTAAGCAGGATCAGGCAACATGAGGCGGAATACTAACTCGAAGTATGGAAAAACCCATGTATTTCAATACGCATGAAAGAATTTTCGGTACATATACAGTACAGAGCATATAACATATAATGTTTGTGAAATGTTGTATTTCGCGCAACCCAAGGACGCAAGACAGAATGTAAACTAACATGATGATGGAATACAAATCAAGGTGCATACTCTAGTTGACACAACACAGTGAAATATCATCAGATATGATATGGCATGTCTGAACCTACTAATGGACAATATGAAAATGTCGGGAACCAGTATAAATCATACCAAGATGCCAAGCATAATACACAGTATTGTGAGATGATATGATGCGATGTAAGATAAGATGATATAATGTCTAACCAAGCTTTTGTTAATGTATGCGACGTGTTCATATACCGTATGATTCATTGCAACATATGTCTAACCTAAAATATTTAATGCAGCATAAGACAGAATAGCAACACAACGTTTGCAAGACTATATCCGCAGAACAACATGTGCAACACAGCAGAATAGAACATAATTTTCGTTTGCGTACGTAGTAGGTCAGCGAATATGCACTTTGTGGCGGCATTTCACACATGACACTGGTAGAGTATAGCATTGTTTTGTAGAGCAGAGTATAGTAAAGTGCACTATTTTTGTATTATATAACCTCGCATACAGTACAGTACACAATAAAGTATATAGCATTGTATATAGTATAGTATGTAGTATAGTATGTGGTATAGTATGTATTACAGTGTTTCCTCGAGCTCATAGTATAAAATGTAACATGATATATAGTGGAATGTGTACCCGAAGTAGGATGGGGGAGAAAAGCATTTATTGAATAACATGTACGAAAAGACAACATAGTTCAGTGTGATAGTGAAGTATATCATGAATTAAGGACCCTACTGGTTAACTATACATCAATGTGTTGTGCCGCCTGTGCTCACACTCGTAACGCCAGAGGCCTGACCATACATACAGATTGCTCTATGAAACAACTGTTGTTTTTCGTACTGTTTGACCTGCAGCCGGGTACAGGCAGGCGTGCGTTGCCGGGGCGTCACTTACCTGCCAGTACCTAGCACTGCACACGCCTTGGCAATGCATCCGTCGAACAAACGGTCCAGGCCTGGCACTGCTCTCGCTTTGGGCCGCTGCCACGCAGCCTGGGGGTTGGCTCTTCTTCGCATCGCGAATGCAGCTGTGTGGTACCATCTGGCTTCAGCTCGTTTATCGTCCATCGCTTTTGCTCCAATCTGTGGCCCCCACGAAGCACTTCCCGGATCTTATTTGCCATGATTCGCAACAACACTCCGGGCACCCTTGAGAGGTACCTACGCTTGGCATTGCTGTTCCTTGGTTTCCTTGAAAGCTCGACAATAAGCTTCTTGGAAGTACCTCTGCATTGCTTTCTGGATTTCGTGCCGCCTTGCTGGGCGAAATCCGCTGCTGGATTGCAGGGGGCGCCTGGATTTGGCGTATTTGCGCCCGACCCCCTCGATTGATTCGAAACACAACATATGTTTCGAAACGCGTGCCTGCCAGGGCCCCAACCCATTCACCCAGTAACCCTTGACTCAATTATTCTGGCCAAAACCCATGAACCCAATAATCTCGCCTACTGGACTTCGGAGGCCCCAACCCATCAACCCATTAGCCGAATCATTCTGGCCTAGTGGACGCAGCAGGCATTGATCCATTAACCCAATCATTCTGAGCAAATGAACTTGCATTAACTCATGAACCCATTAACCCAATCATTCTTGCCAAATGAACTTGGGAGTAGGGTCCATTCCCACTTGGGTAAATCATTGGGTTATTGGGCTAGCGGGTTTTGTGCAGTCGATCCCCGCTTGGGCAAATGATTGGGTTAATGGGTGAATGGGTTGGGCAAATCATGGGGGTAATGGGTTAATGGGTTAAGGGGTTAACGGGTTTTGTGCAGTCGATCCCCACTTGGGCAAATCATCGGGTTAATGGGTAAATGGGTTGGGCAAATCATTGGGTTAATGGGTTCATGGGTTGGGCAAGTCATTGGGTTAATGGGATAAGTGTTTGGGCACATCATGGGGTTGACGAGTTAACGGGTGTGTTGGGGCCTCCTACGGATGTGTTTCGAAACAGACACGAGTTTCGGAACCAGATAGCAGAATCGAGAACAGAAGAGCGAAATTACAAAAATGCAGGGGGGGAATGACTACCTACCCCATATATATGTGTATAGATGTATACATACATGCTACACCCCCCCGAAGAACCACCGCGAGGTGCCGCGATACCGCCACCAATCCTCCTACATTTAGGCTTCTGGTGTATGATTCAGTTTTGAAGTTCCGCAGGGTGAGCATATGTATGACGGCAGCCGCGAAGATACTTCGAGAGATGATGAACGATGAAAGTTTCTGTCTGATCAATATGGGCACGAGTATTATCTCCGAAGATAGCCTTCACTGTCGTCTCAAATCAAAGCCCCAGCAATACGTATGAATGAGCGTGAGCTTTGATTGACTCCCATTCCTAAACAACAGTGAATGTCAAGGGTAGGGTTGGGGTTGATGTTCTTTGGAATCAGGAGTCAGTTAAGGATCCCCGTTTTTTATGTTGGTATTTAGTACACGCTTAAACTTAGAGTTCGTATTTGCAGAGACATAAATGTCCATACATGCATACAGGCAAATCCGGCAGCAAGTCCGACATGATCATATAGTACAGTGAAAAGGGTGTGCCACATCCAATATAAATTCCGATGTAAACAAACAAATGATTTTATAACCCCACAAAATCTAAAGGCCATCATTAGGGCAACGCCAAAGCGAAAACAGCAAGGAAAGTGTTTCTTGGTGGAGTTCGTTTTCTGTAGTTGGATATTAGCCTGACCATGAAGTCTACTTTTGATATGCTTGAGCAGTATTGAGCTTACTTGTATGTATATAACAGGAGATCGTATTGGGGATGCAATGACTTTAAGCTTCGGGGTCTAGAATGCTCATGCTAGGGATACCACAGCTGCGTCTGGATTAATGAACCTGTTGTTGAGGCCAATGGCCCGGGTTTCTCCTAATGCGGGTTGCTGTTGAGGGAAGTATCCGGTACAGTACGGAGGCTACCAATGCGAACAGCTTATGGGTGATTTTAAAATTGATCTTAAGCTTGCCAGTAAGGTACAGTTTGCAGTCAGATCCAAGGGAACTGCAATATCCTTACTATCGGAGGGCCAATCAGGCAGATATGTATTATTGTATTAACCTGCAGGTGGCTATGGATATGATTATGGGGATGTATAATGGGGTTTGAAGTCGGCATAGCCTAGCATTTTAATCCATACGAACAAAGACGTTGATCTGTAAGGCATCTTTTTCGCGGATTTTTTCCAAATAGGTGCCGGCATTGAAATTCGGTTGCCCCTGGCCCAAGATGAGGAACAGATTGCAGAGGCAGGTCGCCAGAAGCCGTAGCCTGGAGGAGAAGGGGTGGAGATCGGCACCCCAAATCGTGGTTGGTTGGCACTTTTATCCGCTAGCCTCAGTGGGAACATGCAAGCACGATAGCGCTAGTAGTGCTATCATGGAAATGAGTCTCAGTGTTTTACTAGTGGGGTCTTCGGAAGGCTTTCTCTTGCGAATACTTCTGTGACGCCTCAGGGCTCGGATGAGGGGTGCCCGGCTGGGCTTCAAGCTCTTAGTGTACATGCCGATCGAACGGGCAGCAAAGCCGCATCAGGCCCGGCACAGACACAACGTCCCAAACTTCACGGTTTGGCTGCAGTACCGTAAACGTGGATGCCTTTCCGTGGAGCAAGGTGCGTTCGTCCGTTCGTCGGCGTCGTCGCTGTCGCCGGTGTCGTCGTCCTCGTCATCTTCGTCGCCGTCGTCGTGGCAGCCACAGCGGCAGCCAAGACCCCCAGAAACAGTCGTGCCAATACGCTGCCGGAAGGAGTTGGCGACCCTCTTTCGCGAGCCCCCTGGCCCCAGTTCTGTGGTTGGTCTGCCTGGGTTGTTCTTGGATTGAGGTTTAAACAGAAGCCTCAAGTTGAAGGTTTGCGGGGCCACGAATTGGGTGGGGAGGTCTCAGCGCTCTGCGAGCAGTTTGTTGATTTCATGGACAATGGAAAGTCTGTGCTGTCACGTGTCTTCTGCCTCAAATCAAAGTAGACTTGAAGACCTCAGCGGCAAAATCTTATGAGACCTTGTTTTGCAACACTTGGTGTGGGAGCATTGCGGCATCTTTGCGGATCTGCCTCCTAATGCACCGAAGCCTACAGTACCTCCCCAAAAGAGTCCCAGATGTGACCAGCCCAGGTACGAACCTTTGGGCAGGTGGGACAAGTTTGCTTGGCATGGACGCTTCTCGGGTCATGCGCGGACCAACTTTTTGGGCTCCCTGTACTAGACTCTACCTTAAACTCTTAAGCCCGCCATCCCTCCAGCAGAAGGGGCCTGCAAACCAATTCTCCGTCCACTTCTTACACTTGTTCGTATCAAAAAAGTTCCCGCAGAAACAGAGGCTTTTGGCAGGCTGAAGGCAGCCTGTATAGAGTGAATGCGTGGGAGCTGGTAGCAAAGTGAAGTTGCAAGCTGTGACACTCTGGTCTGTACACTCCCCTAAACCCAGTAAGCCACAAAACCATTCATGAATCCTGAATCCCTCTCCTAAACTCTGCCATGAAGGCCGGTCCTGGCAAAGTAGGGCGCAAAACTAGTGTGAACCCTACACAGCCCGAAGCGCTAGGTTTTTACCCGAGTCAAGGTTGAAAGCACTCGAGCAGGTGGCCGGCTGTGTCGCATGCCACAGCCGGCGCCCGACGTTTGCTGGGTTTCGAGGTTCTGTGTCATCATACAAGATATAAGAGTTCTATGGGGACAAGAAGGGAATGCCATGAATGCTATGCGCTAGGCATATTTTGGAAAGGGAAGACCATTCCTGCCACTGCTACTATGGTATAACAACAAAGAGAATAGGAACTCTACACGAAATACTACCTAAGGTGACCCTTATAGAATCCCTTCCCCCCTGTGACGGTCCAACAGGTCTCGCGGGGACCCTAAAACCTGAACCCTCAAAGAATCCCCAACCCCCCCTTCTAAAACAGAAGAATATGTACAATGTGACCCGGAAGGTGGCATTTACTAATTTAATATTTTGTTAGTTCTTTGAGACTTGGAATTGAATATTGAACTAAATAGTATTCAATATAGTGCAATATTTCAACTCAAGCCGCAGATTAAATATATTAGCTTATTTAATCCCCTGTCTTAGGCTCAAGCCCAGATCAATTCAATGATACATGTATTAAGTTCATTAAATACATGAATTATTGAATTCCAGTGGTTCCAGGAGGTGAACTTAAGAATTGGAAAACTTAATGTTTAAAATCCGGGGCGCCCCATCAGTCCTATATAGGAAGCCTGTTTTTGAAAAGGGGCCGCTGATTAAATACATTAAATTTGTAAATTCCCGATGGAGGCTCAAGCCCAGATTAAATTCTAGTGGTTCCAGGAGGTGAATTTAATAGTTAGAAACATTAATAATTGAACGTGGCCGTAGATTAAGTTGATTCAGTTAATAAATTTCCGATGGGAGGCTCAAGCCCAGACCTGGTTAATATTATTTCATATTAAATAAGTAAAATTTTAAATTGCTAAATTCCAGGGGTTCCAGGAGGTGAATTTAATTACTAATCAGAAAATTGAATTTTTGAAAAGCGGGGCAGCAGATTAATTTCTGAAATTATGTAATTCCCAGGGCCTGAATTCAGTATATTGGAAGAATTTACCAAGTTTACAAAATCTAACATTGAATAGGGCTGGCGTGACACAGAAACTCTGTCAACAGACTGGTTCTTGAGGTTTTCTGAGAAGGTTTGGAACCAAGCATAATTCTAACGCTACGCGGCCCGCCTCCGCTGGCGGCTCCAGTAGTGCCAGCAGCGGCGCCCAGGGCAGGAAGGGGAAAGGAGAATCGAAGGAGAAGAGCAATGGAAAAAACACACGAGCGAAAGCAGCGGGAAGATGGAAAAGGCGGGAAGATGGAAAAGTGGCGGGGGAAGATGGAAAAGTGGTAAGAGATGGACAAAGAAAAGAAGGAAGTGGGGCAGAAGGAAGCTTGGGGCAGGAAAGCAGCGGGAAGGTGGAAAAAGGAGAAAAGGGCAAGACGTGGGGGAGGAAAAAGGAAAGAAGGGGGCAAGTCAAGAGATTTCGGTGGGGAAGGGGGGTGGGCCGGCCCAGGGCGAGAGGGGGCGCGGGGGAGGGGGGTGGAAGGGGGGGAGAGCCGGGGGGGGAGGGGGCGGAGGGGCAACGACAAAATCCCACAGATTGAGGCGAAAAAGGGGTGAAGGAAGCCGGGCAAGGGGGTCGAAAACAGGCTCCGAAAGAGGGTCGAAGTTTGTGTGGGAGGTCCTGCCCCCCCGCCCTGAGCGACAAGCTTAGGCCTCGGCGGATGTTCAGGTTCCCAACGGCGGCCCAATCTTTGGAAAATTCTAAAGCCTTCCAGAACCGGAAGTTCTGGGATGATCTGCAGATTGGAAACGGCGTGCTGAAGGCCAACATACAAGGTGCCTCGTTTGAAGGCCAGCCAGGTGCATGTGAAAAAAACAAACTTTCTTAGAAGAGCGAAAGGACCTTCGAACGATGCGTGTTTCCCGATCCCGTTACCTTCGGGCGAGCGTTCTCCCGAGCCCGAGCCGCCGCCTTCGAGCGCAGTGTGCTCCAGAGCCGCGAACAAAAACAAACATGTTAAGCTTTTCAATTTTCTAAACTTCAAGCTCTAAGCCCGAAACCCCGAGCAAATCAAACCTCTATCGATACCCCCCCTCACACCGCCCTTGCACCCCGTATCGCGACCCTTGCCCGCGCGCCCGACTTCGCGCTCCACCCTATGTCCACGCTTCACCCGCGCACCCGACATCCCCCTCACCCCTTGTTCATGCCTCTCCCGCACACTGCCTGCACGCCCGATGTCGCACTGCACCCCTTGTCCACGCCGCGCCTCGCCCACGCATCTGTATCAATTTCTGTTGGAAGTGGAGTAGGAAGTCTACTCTACTTGAAATCTCACGAACAAGAAACCTTCACCTCCACCCCTCGCCCCCTCCACTCCACCCCCGGCCAACCCCCAACCCCTCTGCCCTCAAACCAACACCCTCAACCCTCCCAAACCCGACGGAAACCCCCAAAAACCCTGGAGCCAGAGGCCTGGCATCGCCTGGGCCGCTTCGCGAGGCCTCCCGCCGAGACCCCGGCAGCCCGGTCCCTGGCGCGGCGCCTTGGGGAGGCTCTGTTGTGGGGCGTATTGGGCTGTAGGGTTTGGGGGCTGTAGGGTTTGGGGGCTTTGGGAGCCGACGTCGAGAGAGGTAGGAGACAAAGCCTATCGACTCGACCTTGCCATTCTGGGTGCCACGGGCCACTGACGGCACAGTAGCCTTAGATTTAGCAACACCCACGCAGCTTCACGGCCGCGGCCTTGTGGAAAGCACACATCCGTGGAGGCTCTTGATGACGTTGGGATCGCGAACTTCGATGTGCGGGCCCCATGGTCGAACGACCATGTTCTGATGATGCAATCCAAGATGCTCGCTGCTGACTTTGATTTCGAGTCGAGTCGGTTGACTCTCGTGCGATCCCTCTCTCTTGCTCTCGTGGTCAAGACAGGGGTGGATGTCACATGCCAACCCATCAGCAATGCAAATCCGGTGAAGCCGTTTCACCGGTTCAATTTGCCCATTACTTGATTCCGTATGGCATCGTCATGCCGGTCCATGTTGGCACGCATGCTTCTGGCATTCATCGGCCAGCATGTGGCCAGCATGCGGCAAGGCCGCCACAGTCACGGTCACTCGGTTTGGCCATGGAGACCAGGTGAGAGCTTGTCGACGGTGGCAGTGCAAGCAGAGCTCGAAGCACATCTTCGGAAAGCCCAAGATTCACCCTCGTCGAAATTGAACAAGAGATACCCGATATATAGGAGTCCAGTGGAAGAGGAATTGAAGTTCCTTAACGTTTCAGAAAGAATGCCGGACGACGCCGGGCTCCGCGAGTGCCGCGGGAACTTGAGCAGCCTAGTGGATGCACTCACAGGGTCCTGCCACACCTCCGTGGAAAGAAATCGCTGTCTGGAGAGCGCCGTTGACGTCCTTCGCCTTGGCAGTGACCTGATCGAGGCATCGCAGATCCCGCAAGACCACCCGGATGCCCAAAACGTCTTTGATGCCTCGATGAAAGGCTTCCATTTCTCGACGGACCACCGAGGTACCTTCGACTTGGTGGCAAAGCTCAAGTTCTTGCAGAGCTGGTTCGTCAAGCTGGCAACGCCCAGAAGACAAACCATCCTTTGGTCTGGCTTCTGGACGGATCCCGAGGCAGAGGCAGGTGCATCCAAAATTCGGGAGTTTGGCATGTGTGTGGTTTAGATCCAGATCCCAAGTCTGAGCGAAAGCATCGCAGGCCGGCGCCGCAGCACGAACGTCCAAAGAACGGCTTTTTCAGTTTGCCGACATGACAGAGCACGACACACTGCACCCCAGCACCGAGTTGGGGAGACTCATGGAACAGCATCAACAGCTCCGAGCATGCTACATGTCCAAGAACGACATGGGTTTGCGAATGGCCAACAACATGTGGGCCTTTGCAAGCTTCGCTTTCGTCCTCGGTATGAGGGAGCAGGGCCAAGGCACTGTGGTTGTGTTGGTAAACAAGAAGCTGGACGGTGAACGCCCGTTGCGGGATGCGGTAGTATACAGGTTCGAAGTTCCGACATTGGGAATCGCGGCCTTCGGTATGGGGTTCTGGTCTCCGCACATTTTGCTAATAGACATGATGGGCGCCTGCGCCGAGACTAGCCCGGCCTTGCGAGAGAAGCTCTTGGAAGGGGCGACGAGCTGGTATTTCTCAGCAGCAACATCAGACGCAGATAGGCACTGGAGTGCACGAGACTTTTCCCACCGCTCTGGACGCATCACCTGGGAATGCCTGAACTGTCCAGATGATCCGGGGTACGCTTGCAATCTTGACGAGCGCCTCGCGCAGGCCGTGCAGAAGTTTCGGCAGGCTGGGCAGCTCTGGCATTTTGCTGAAAGCTTGTTTGACAGCAAGAGCTGCCTGAACCGTGCTCGGTCCCGAAGATCAGCTCACTTTGACAGGGCTTCCGCGTCTTAAGTTTGTTTGATTTATATAGGTTTCTCTGTGCAGGAGAGAGGCCAGAGCGACAAGAATTGCAATGCGGCGATGGCGGCGGTCGGATTGAGTCGTCGCTTCCTGCTGAAGAACGAGACACCTGGCCCTTTCTCGAATGACATCGTGTGGACAGAGTCCAGCACCAAGTGCCAAGATGTGCCCCGGCTTTTGCATTGTTGCCAAATCCAGATGTCCTGCTGCATGCCTTTGTATGCCCTAAGGCTCGTGGCAACACGCCGCTGCATTTTGCTGCAAGGGTAGGCGACGAGGACGTCGTCAGAATGCTGCTGGAGAAGAAGGGGGACCCCAATGCAAAGAACATGGGTGGCATCACACCTCTGCATCAAGCAACAGAGACAGATCGCATAGAGGTTGTCCGCATGCTGTTGGCAAAAGATGCGGACCCCAATGCCAAAACTGCCATTTCCATTGCGCCGCTGCATTTAGCAGCCACGCAAAGTCATGTGGACATCTTGCGCCTGTTGCTGCAAAAGAGGGCCGATCTCAATGCCAAAGACTATGCCGGCACCACGGCGCTTCATTCGGCTTCGCTTCAAGGTAGCGAGCACGTTGTCCGCTTGCTGTTGGAGAAACACGCGGATCCCAACGTCAAAAAGTCGCTTTCCGAGACACCGCTTGAGGGTGCAGTAGAACAAGGTCATGAGGAGGTCGTACGCATGCTGCTGGAGCAGAACGCCGACCCAAATGCCGAGGGCGACCACGGCCTCAGACCGCTCCACATGGCAGCACTCGGAGGTAACGAGCAGATCGCCCGCATGTTGCTGGAGAAGAAGGCGGATCCCAAGGTCAAGGACGACCAAAGCAGCACGCCGCTCCAACAGGCTGCAGAGGAAGGTCACCAGCAGCTAGTCCACCTTCTGAGGAGCTTCGGCGCACCAGGGTGACGGGGTCCCTGCTGACAGGAGGAATAGCTTCTCGTTTTGCAGTGCCGGCATCGCGGCAGACCATTTGGCAGGGTCCTAAACAGGACGGAAGGCACTTCTCGCACCTTGTCCGCTGCGCAGAATGCGGTCTTCAGTGTGGGAAAAGGCTGTATGTGCGGAGTCGCGAAGCTCAGGAGCCCGAAAGGGGCTTGAAGCCTCTTGGGATCTGTGTGCCGCTGTCCACAGCTCCCAAGTCCCCTAAATGCTTTAGGTGAAGGCCCTAAACACCGACGTCCTAAACCCTAAGCCGCACTGTAGCAGGGAGGAAAAGGGCCCTCAAGAAAAAACATAAAACCCTGAAGCTCTAAGCCCTAAGCCGCTGAGAACGGAAGCCTGCCTCCTTTGCAGGCGCGCGGATGTGCTAACGTTATGCATTCCTGGGCTACGCTTCAGCTCCAAGAGAGGCCCGGCCGAGGCGTCTGCGTCAGAAGGCTTTGGAAGGATTTTTACTAAGCTCCCAACTACAGGGCCCTGGAGTTACAACGGGGTTTCAGGGTATCTTATCGTATAGTTCTGGTTCTGGTGCGGACAGTAGAGCTCATACGGACGAGCGCGTCGCAAAACTTGCAACTTAAAAAACTGTGACGGGTACCCTCACCTCTGCGCAGAAATTGCTTGGCATATGTACTAGAGGGAGGGGTCGGGCTAGGGATGTACCCAGTAGGCGAAGCCAAAAACTGTCCCGGGCCTAATTATACAAAGTGGCATGCCCTTCGCGCACCTGCCATTCCAACTCTTGTCGAGGCAGATAAGTGCAGGCACAACACTTAAACGGACCTGGCTGATTCAAACCGCCTGGTATCCCTTGCGGGCTACCCAAAAGCCACCGAGAACAGAACCCTGGAGCAGGACTGTTAATTGCACTGAGGGTAACAAACGGAAGAGCAGGACACGATCACCCGAAAGCGGAAGGTATTCCTCCAAACCGGGCTCCTGAGAGGCCATCCTAACCGCCGGAGCCCTCATCGCGGCCACAAAATGCGCACAGTGACAGCGTTTACACGCATTGGGCCGCGGAAAAGGTAACCAACTGTCCAAACACAAAAACACTAAGCAGCAAGGGTGAGTGCACAATCATGTCCAAGGAGGCGAGCGGTGCAACTGCGGTTCCACGCAGTTCCGCTGAAAATGCAGACTCGCAGAATGTGGCTATGGTCATATTCCACATTCCAGCTGACAGCCCTACTCGGCTAAACAGACAGCAAGCAATGCCTTGGCAGATTCGTTCTTGCTGGTCCGTAAATTTGAATTACCCCTCATCAGCATTTGAAGTCGGAAACTAAACAATCCCGGAACTCCGTCACGTAGCAGCTGCTGTCATTCGTCACAACATCCATAGCAATGGTCTTGTCTGCACACGTGTGGACGAAGGGCTGCGTGCAACTAAGAAGTAGCGACACCGAGCGCACGGTATACGCCTTCAGCTGGTCAATGCTGTTGTTCGCGACAACATCCAGGATGATGGTCTTACCCGCCAGAGCGTTGACAAAGAGCTGCATGCCACCACGAAGTCCCGACACCAGGTGCGGTGTGTACTCCTTCACACTGTCAAGTGTGTCAGGCACAACATCACTCGACGTTATGGCCTTGCCCGCCAGTGCATGGACGAAAAGCTGCATGCCACTACGGAATCGCGACACCAGGTGAAGGATGTACTCCTTCACGTTGAGGGTGTTACTTACCCACAACATCCAGTACGGCAGAGAGCGTGGCACAGCGATGATGGCAATCGCCACCGCGGCCGTTTTGGCTTGTCCTCGGCCGGGGTGGTGCCGTCGAGCAACTCCAAGCTTTGCAGGCCGCCGACGGCCTGGCCCGGGGCATCCAACGATGCGGGGCATCCTGCCCAAAGCAGCCTGGTAGAAGAGAGGGGCCGATACGTAATGGCATGCACGTTCCAAGCCAGGAATCTCGAGTGAAGGAGCGTGATGTGCAGGCTATTGACACGCGTCTCGGTTTCGTTGAAGAATTGGCTGTTGGCGTACCGGTTGCTTGCGTCCAGCACGTGAGCCAGGGGCGCAGACAAACCGTAGAAGATCAAGCTGATGACCACGCCAGCCCACCAGACCACGACCAAGTAGGTCAGGTCACCGTACTCGGGCTCCTCGTCGCCCTGATCCAGCTTCATGTCGCCGTAGAGGAGCCAGTAGTCCTGGGAGACGATGCAAAGCCAGGTCAGTATGGGAGTAACCCAGGACTGCCAATCGCCGAAGACTGTCATCACGACGTGCCCACATTAAGCAGGGCACTGGGGCGCTACGATTTTCCTCAGCCTCGCTGGTGAGGCGATTCGGGCCCTTATCAGTATAGTTAGTATACAGTTGGTATTTATGAAATTTATGAGTGACAATGGGGATTGGGTTGCTGCACATGCTGGTTGGGGTCTGTGTCATTCAGTTGAGAGCTTGGTGGTGCCCTTACATTCACGCCCAGAACTCCAGTAAGACCTCCATCCCGAAGCCTTGGCGCTTGCGGGTTCGGAATGGTTCGGGGTTATTTTAAGTGTCGGTGTTTGGGGGTTAGGTAGGGTCTGCAATCAGCCCGAGAGACAGGACTTTGATCAGTTATGCTTGAGTTCAGAGGCTCATGGGAGTCTTGGCTTATGAGCCTCCCCGCAGCAGTCTCGAAACCGTTGGTGGCACTGGAAAGGGGGGGGCTGAACACTTTGATACGGTATGGATTCCGCATTTGGTGGTGGGACGTGAAGCCATGGTTCCCAGCACCGGCTCCTAATAGTATTATGTATCTTCGATTGGAGCCAGCTGGTTTCGTGTTTTTCAGTTTCTGGGCTTTGCAATTGTTTGGGTTGAGGGGGACGAAAAGAACATCTTTCTGGCCGTCGGCCCACGAGTTCGCCCAGATGCTTTGAACTTAGGCCCAACTCGCAGCAGATGGTGTGGGGCTTAGGTCTCAAAGCGAAGTTCCCACAAGCGCCGGCTCTCCAGGTTACCAGGCGTCTATGTTAGCTGAATCTAGCCTCTCCCTTGAAGGGTAAGGCTACGAAGATTTGGGGTTCAGGCTTGGAGCTGCCGAAACAGAGGGAGTCTAGGCTCCTCGAAGTCTCTGCGCGTAAATCCAGAGCTCCAGAAGAAGACTTGAAACAATCTTCACGCCCTCTAGCTACGCTAAACCCTAAACTCTAAACCCTAAACCCTAAACTCCAGCCCAGGCTATGCCTATAAGCGGCGAGATCAGCCTTGCCTTTAGTGTCTCCGGCCCTCATCTTCTGAAACCCTGAAAGCGAAAGCATAAACCCCTGAACCCTCACTCGGGCCTCGTTTAGAAGCACATAGCAGGTACTCCTACAACCTTGGTACTGGTACCTTGAAACAAGAGAAACAGTAAACTCTACGTCCAAAACCTCAGATGATACCTCAGTTCAACATCGAACCCTGAATGGCCCTAACTCCTTTTCTAAGCTCTAGACTCTAGACCTTTCACCCGAAACAAAAAACCCTAAGGATATGAAGCCTTCAAGAATGCAAATAGCGGAGGCAGCTGCCAGAGCTCTGCTCCCGCACTGAGCTGCTCATCGCGGATTGCTCAGCCCGCGAGTTTACGAAAGACCCCGGAAGCCTCGGAGCCCGGTCTAACGGACGTGAAGTCCGACTTTGGAGTTTGGGGTTTGCATCATGGAGTCGTGCCTGCACGGTGTTTTCAAGCCTAGCCTGTGTCGAAGTTTCGGGTCTGCAAGTCAAGAACGGGGTCCAACAAGGGTCCTCACGGTGTCGGTTTAGGGCTTCGATTTCAAGCTTGCAGTCCCTTCCTTCCGGGTTGCGGGGTGGAAAGCCTTGAAGCCCCAGGATGCTAACGTCCCAGAACCCGGTTCTTGTAATGACCGAACCTGGCGTCCAATTTCCGTAACGTAATGGGGACAGATGGCAATAAAGGCATTGCGGCCTTGCAGGAGCCACGGAGCTTGTAACTTGAGACTCGCCAGGCAATCAGCAAGAGTTGGCGAACATCATCTACTCCCTCGGGAGGCTCCGTGTAAAGGCCGGTTGCAGGGAGTTCGATCCGGGGCTTAGATGGTTGGGGGCCTGTCTAGTAAGGCTGATGCGAGAGAAAGGTTGGCTGTTCATGCTTCGAGGTGAGCTGGTGCAGCAGGGGTCTCAGACCTGTTCTGGACGCTTCAAGTGAAGCACAGGATCTTGATCCAAACTCACGAGGTGGAGAGTGTGGGTTCAGCTAGGACAGAGGAACAAACGCAAGCAAACTCATTCAACGTGTAGTCTTCGGTCAGCATCCAAGGGCTTGTGTTTCTACATTCTCGGCATGCTTGGGAAGAAGGACCAAAGACTGCAAAAGGGTTGGCTTGAGGACTCGAGCGTTCCCCCAAGTCCTGAAAAGAGCAGGCGCCTCTGCTGCCACGAGCGTGCGCAGAGGCATTCGGAAGGCCGGGCATCAAGATGTTCTGTGTGTGGTGCCTTGACGCGGCTCCTCTCCTCTCCTTCGTTCCTCATTAAAAATCCAGGTAGAAGCTTACAGCCACAGAGGCCTTCTCGATTTCGCTGATGTCGCGCTTTGTCGGGTCAGCTTCAGCGTAAAATCGCCATAGTGGAAGCATTCACACCGAACTTACGCTCGCCCTGACACCTTGAGCTTTCCCTGTGAGGGTGTCTATGCTATCTTCCCAGGACCTGGAATGCCGGGAGGGCCTACTGTAGCATTTAAGGACTTTTGTACAGGGCTTGAGGCGGATTCAAATTCTAGCAGGGTTTTTGTTTAGGTCTCTTCTTCTGCGAGACTGAACCCTAAGCTCTGGATTGGTCCGACTCGGCTCAGACCTGCGTGCAAGGGATGGTCTGACCAAGGATAGGCCTGAGGATAGGGTTTGGTTGCATTGGTTGCCTGTTCATGCTCCAATTATCGGGGTGCTGTTGACTTGCTGCTCTTTCAGGTCCCTGCCATCTTATTGGGGTTCCAAGCTGGAGGTTGTTTTGGGGGCTTAGGTCATGGCTTTCCGGGAGTTGCTAGGAGGCCGCCTTCAATCCAAGCCCAAGCCGGGCCCAACCCACACCTTTGCTCACACCAACAGCACTTAGTCGTGTGGTTTGGCTTGTGTTTCTTGGTTGGTATCTCGGGCTCAGGCCTTGCTCTGCGCGGCTCCAGTTCTATGTTTATGTCGATGTCTGGTGGTTTTGGTTCAGGATTTTGTGCTTCGGATTGGTGACATGGCCACTAGCGACCACAGCTTTCACATATTTGAGCCGCAGCTTCGTTCCTGCTTGGCCAGGCATTCAGTAGATTAGGCAACCTGACCTGCCATGGCTGCTATTGCGCAGGATAACTGTAGAAAACGGCGAAGAGCTCCACGTCTTTAGCCCAAGACCAGAGCCTTATGTCCGGAAGTGGACCCGACTTCCTGCAACCTCAGCCCCGCGTCGGCATAGACTCCGACAAGCCCTGCACCCCAGACCCGGCAATGCCAGGCAGTAGCCAAAAAGCCCTATGTTACGCACTTTAAACTCACTCTACTCCAGACAACATCACACACACCCACACCCCAATCCCTAAGCTCTCAACCCTCAGCCTTACAGCCCGTGCCATGCGACATCTACGATGGCCGGTGCTGGGGTCTTTGGGGCTATCTGCGGCCATCGGCTCGGAGCTGTTCGACTGCCACTTGCAGAAGGGATTCAGGGGATTTAGTGGTGTGGTGTCGGGCTTTGGGAGTCGGGAACTCGGGAAGGTTAGGGGTTTACGGGGGGGGGGGGGGGTCGTCAGAATGACGATGACGGGATCGAGTCATTTCCTTGCGGTTGCTTAGATCTCTTCGTAGTCGTTGCGATCCTCCCCGAGCCCAACTACATCGCAGAGCTAAGGTACGAATGACGATGAGTGGATGGATTTTCGGAGGCCGCTGTGGTCATACAGCTCGGTCCCTGAGATAGCCTGAAGATCAGGACGCAGCTTTCGGTTTAAAGGTCCTGCTCAAAAAGGATTCGAAGGATCTATTAGTCTGTGGTTCCTCGGCCGTTAAAGCCGTCTCCCGAATTTCTCTTTGCACTCGGCGGGTCTTCGGCCGTAGGTGTCAAGCCAGATTTCTGGTGTGCGCAGCAGGCTAGTCGAGGCAAATGCTGCAGCCGGCTACCCCACAGATGTGGACCTCGTAGTCAAGGCCGGGGAGACTGCACAGTTGCTGTTCACAGTGAAGCTGCTGTGGTAGCGTTGCCCCAGGCCCAGCAGCTCTGTAACCCATCGTTTCCATAGCCGCCGTTCCCCACCTTTCAAGTGCTGTGCCCGACATCGCCCCGCCATGTCCAGCCGCTGATCACAAATCTACGAAAACCTCGCAGAGGCACAGGGCCTGGTGCAGCTGCAGGGAAACGCCATCGAGGCTCCGGCATATTTTTTGGTACATTTCAATCTTTGAAGCACCTCCTGGGCTATGTAGAGATTCCATGCTTCGATGCCGTGCGAGACGAGGGTTGCTTTTTCGGGTCGGAACTCGTGCGGGCAAGCCACCACGGTTTAGTTGCAGTGGTCGGGTCAAAGTGCTGACCTGAACCCTTAAACCCTAACACCAGAACACTCTGAACCCCAGCACCCTCGACCCTACCTGGTGGAAAGACCCCCAAGCGCTCCGACAGACTGCCTCGGAGGTGGATCAGGAGGCCGCTTATGGTGCAGCCAAGGGGATGCGTGACTCTGACAGGGGATTTGGGCTTCAGCATTTGAGGAGTTCAGGATTTTCGGTGGAGGGTGCTCCCTGTTGTACGTTTGAGGGCCTGTTTTCGGGTTTGGGGCCGTGACGGTTTGGGCTTTGGGGTGACGAGGCTGTCGAACTGAAAGAAGGATCAAAGGTAAACAGAGCCTCACAAAAGCAGCAGAAAGGTCATTCATTTTGCGAAAGCAAACCAGACAACTGATAGCTGCTCCACAGCAAAGCGAGAGGGAAAAGATAGCTGCCCAAACAAAGGGCACGGTCACAATGCCAGCAGATGGACCACAAAGCCGAAATTAGCACCGTGCCACCAAGCACTCATAGCCCTTACAACCCACGCGCGAAACGCGAACCACTCTGCTACACCCGTTTTGTGGCCTCTTCAGGAATGAAACCGTGCTTCGTGCTTGTATGATCTTTGTTCCACGCCCAAAAAAGTGCGACTGAAGTTTAGGTGACTTCCAGAGAAGCTGCAATGCTCCTCCCTCGGCGCCCACACCGAGTCCCTTCTGCTTGTGCTCCCGGCAAAATCCATCTCGGACCCAATAGAAAGCTAAACGTAGTGGGATCCTTTCTACACGTACCCCCAAGGCATGCAGGGCTCTTGAGGCTCAAGAATTGGCTTTATTTTCGGGGTTCAGGGATTTGATTGCTGAGTGTTGGGCGTTGAAGCTTGAGGTTTCGAGGATGGGCTTAGAGGTTCGGGAGTGTCAGGTCGAGGAGCTAGCGATGCTTTACCCGCAAAAGCCTGGCTTTTTAGGGTTTCTGACTCTGAGCTATGAACTCCTTCTTTCGAACTGCTTCAAAGGGTCGGTCTTCTGGGGTTCAGCTCTCAGGGTCTGAGAGTTGAAACTCGAAGCTTCGAGCCTCAACCTGATCCGAGTAGGGGTTGGTATAGGGATTTTGACTGCTTTTGGTTTTGGGATTGGGCCTTCAGGGACAGAAGGGCATTCCACGGGCTTGAGGCTTTCAGGATTTGGGCTTGGGCTCGCTTTCCCAGTTTATGGAGAAGATACGAAGTTTTGCTCAGAGGCCCAAGGACATCGTGTACCGGAGTGCAGGCCCGTCCCATGGTCCCTGGAAGGTACGGGGTGGTGACGGCTCTCTGGGCTTCCCGGCAGCATGAGTGGAGATTGAGTTCTCCATTCTTCACCCCTCACCCTGCACGCATGGCCCATGGGATAGATCATAGCCACAACTTCAGAACACTGCACCCGCTTTTGCTGCCAAACCGCGGATAATGTTGTTAAGAACGGGCGTGTGCGGATGATGATGGTGATGATAGGGATGGTGGTGGGGTGATAATGTTCGCGAACATGAATCACGATGACGATGAGACGCTGCTGCTGCAGCAGATGAAGAGATACCGACGCTCTGCTGGTGGTGCTGCTGCTTATGACGAGGGCAGTTCCGAAAGTCTTACAAGTAGAGTCTCCCGGTCCCTCGCTCGGGTGGCCCAGGTCGTAGCCAGACATTCACACCCAGATCGGAGAAATCTGCCGCTGGTCTGTAGATCAGGCTTCAACAGAGTTTCTTGCGGCACTTGCGCCGTGCGATTTCGTTGTTGGGATAGATTTCAGGCTAAGCATAACGACACTATCTCTCTCTCTCTCTCTCTCTCTCTCTCTCTCTCTCTCTATATATATATATATAGACTGATTGTCTCCTATTCTATTCCTTTCCATTCCGTTCTATTCTATTCTGTGCTGTTCGGTTGTATTCTACTTAATGCGGTTATATGATATGTTACCAGTATCATGCATTATATATCAGATACTCTATATCGTAGACTTCATATCAGATAGGCTAAACTCCACGGGGCGATGTGCCCAGGCTCCAGCACGCCAGCTTCCTCCTGGGCTCCACGCTGAACCACGTGCTGGACTTCACGGAGAGCTCATCGCCTTTGTTTTGGGGACCATGGCATGCTTGGATTTTAAAACGGGGCCGAAACAGGTTACGAATAACTTTTTTGGGTCGCTTGCGTTATAGTTTACTTAGTAAACCCAAAGCTCGATTCTAATTATGTTATGCATTTACGCATAGGAGGTGTTTGGCCGGAATCCCATCTACACTGTTGTGCTAGGTGCAACTTCACAGTCAAGTTCATGCGGATGTTTAGGACGAGCGGCAAGATTCGATGTGTGGTGTGCTATTTCCAGGGCTTTGCTTCGGTGTTGGGCGTAAGATAATGGAAGATCCAATCTTCGCTCTGTTATTTGAGGTTTCTTTTTGCTTATTCGCAGGTTGCACGCAGTCAAGGATCCTGGTAATGGGGCTCTGATGTCTTGTCGCCATTTCAACACATCTGCACTTTGGAGTCTTCAAAGCTTGAACGCGTGCGAAGACTGTCGCATTAGTCGTGTTTGCTGTCCGGTGAAGAGCTAGCCTGCTAGTGCTAGCATTCTGCTGGTTGCCCGCGCTATTGCGGGGGCAATTATCCAGCTGCAAAACAAGTTTCACATGTGGGAGTGTCAGAAAGCGGGGGACCTCAAAATACACTTTAAATCAGAAAATCCTCGTTGTATGGCAGAAAGGACACTCCGTGCAAGGTAATCCCAGAATTTCAGAAACCCTCGTGTAGGATTTTGCAGGCATTGTCAAAGCCATGTAGCCGACTGCCGCTGCAGCCTGTATTGGAACGCAGAGCAGCGCAGACCTCAAACCCCCTTACTCTTCAGTGTCTGATTGGGTCTTCCACGGGTGGTACTTGCATGTTTTCATTTGGGATATATGCTATTTATGAAGACCCCGAGAAGTTGCGGACAGTGTGCAGAAGAGCACTACCAAGAAAGGTTCTGCCTGGCCCATCACGCTGGCGGATGTGCTTGCGAACATCGATGCGGCCGACGGAGATCAGGACCCGTTTACCAACGCTAAACCTACCTAAACCCTAAACCCTACCTGTACCCTAAACCCCAAACCTACCTAAACCCTAAAACACGGTCAATAAAACCTAGCCGCACAACCCCAGACTTTGTAAGGCTTCATTAGGCTCCAAGCCCTGCTGCTTGGATTTAGACTGCTAGGGTTATCTGTAGATCTACCTTCCTACCTGTCTAAGCATCCGTCTACACACCTATCTGTGCAGGCCTGCGACGCAAAAACAACAAAAGCAACTATAAGTACTGGGGGGCTGTACCAGCAGAATTCATCATGCACACACGGATGCAGGACCGTTGGGAGCTTTAGTGCCATGGCTCAGCTCCTCCTGTCATCTGCTAGCAGGACTTCCTCCTGCCCGGCGATGTGTCATCCCGATCCTTGGCCGCTGTGTTGGGGTACTGTGGGATGGATATCGGGTTAGGGGATGTTGGCCTCGATGCTTCAGAGCTTGTATGTCTCTGATAATTTGGATTGTAGGGTTTTCTGTTAAGAATTGTCACGTGAATGTTTACAAACGAGGTTACTGATCTTTAGTGTACAGGTCCTTTCGTGCTCTCGGCAGCCATCAAACTCGCGTCGGCTCAGGGTGCCTGAATGGATGCGTTGCCCACCCACACCATCGCAGTCTCATTGAAAGTATGCCTACCTCCTGCAGCAGATCTTCTTCAGGCATCCTTCGTGCCTGACATCATAAGGCGCAGACCATGTGATACTCACCCACCTAAACCCCAAAACCCCAACATAGGATGGCATCAGTCTTGATGGATTTGGGTCTGCCTACAGGCCTGCTTGGTGATTCGTTCAGCCAGCCATGCAGGAAGCAAAAAATACTCCCATGTTGCCGGATCCGCGACTCTCTCTGAGGCTACGGCATGCCCCTTCGCCCATCCCCGGACTCCTGGGCAAGCTTTCAGAGTTGGGACGGTGTTCTGTGAGTCTCGGGATTCTGGGTGTTCGGTAAGGAAGCCAAAAAGTTGGAGTTGTTTGGGGCTGAGGCAAGATCTGGTGGACTGGATTCGTTGTTGCCTTCGCCAATTCACCAAAGCCTCGGAACTGACTGCTTAGCCGACGCTGTTAGTAGCATGTAACGTGGACACTCCAAAGGGCCCCACGCCGGGCTTATGCGCTCGGGCACTGGCCCAGGAAGAGGCACTCGCTGCGGTGCATGTGGCGGAGTCCTTCGATCATGAGACGATCCGGATCGAGGCATTGCCCGTTGACAGGGTGCTCGGTCCAGGGTTGTGAAGCTTGGGGGCCCAACTTTTGTCTAGACATGAAAGCCGGCTTGGCAAGCCACAGACAGCCCTTCAAAGGGACTGCTACGATAAGACTGTGGTTTAGCCGGACACTGGCAAGAGTCGCATCAACGGCAAAAGTAGCAATGCTGGCCTAGGGTCCCAAGTAAGCGTAATCATGGTAAAGTGCTGCAGCCGTGCTAGCGAGCACCCACGCGAATAATGAGTAGAGTAGAGGCGGTATTGGCGGAAGATTAACAAGATGGGTCTCGTAGTGTTAAGACGGGCCTGGCTCCCGAACGGTTTCGGTTTAGGCCATTGCCATAGCCTACACTGTTCACGGCATCGTTGTGAAAGACATGAGTTAGTCACTTCGCAGCCACCAAACTCAATCTGAAGCTGCGTGTTCGATCGCGTGAAAGGTTGGCATTATTTGTTGCTGAGTCCAACAGCGAGTCAGTGGGTCTTCCTTGTTGCAAGTGTGTACACCTTCGCATCGGTACTTCATCGGCAGATGTTGCGAACTCTCCAAGCTTCTGAAAGCAGCCAGGTACAATCAGCTGTCATAGTTGCTTAGCACAGTCAGGTAACAACTTTTCAGACTAGCATTGGAGAGGAAAGAGAGAGAGAGAGAGAGATTTCCAGGGTATTCGTAATGAGAACGGCCTTGTAGGAGTGGTGTTGTTGATTGCATCTCGGGGTGCGTCACCCGAGGTCTGGGAGGTGGGGGTGCACGCATCCTTGTCTGCCGAGCCCATCCACATGTTCGCCCAGATCCTTTCCGGAACGCAGATGAAATACAGGATACTGTGGCAGCAGAGTTCGGGCTGACAGCTGGAAGCGTCGTTTAAAAAAGTTTGAGCTAATTTTGAGCTTATGTCACTCTTTGAATCTGCCTCGTCTTCTGTCATACGTTTATAGAGGTTGCAGATATTTGGCACTTTATTCGCCCATGACGATTGTTTTCTCTCTTGTCAGGTAAGCCTACTGTGCAGATCGGACGTAGTGGTTGAGCAACCTAGAGTATAGTGGTGTGTATTGTAGTTTGCAGTTCAAGCAGTACGAGCACCGCAAAGAATTACATTATTGCGGACACCCTTCAATTGGAACTATAGGTAAATAGCGTTGGGCGATGTAGTATAGCTCTAACATATTCCAACACACGGAATATAGGTAAGGACGCGCTGCGGTATGCGGCTGTACCATTGTTCGACAACGTACCTTCAAACATAAGTAAACCTATTCCGCAAATATGTGGCTGGACACGTTGCAGCTTGTAGTCGGATGCATGCTGTAGTATGTACTATTACGCACGACATGCACGCACCCTCCCACCCACCCACCCACCCGCCTGCCCGCCCACCCACCCACCCCGACACCTTTCCCCAGCCTACCCACACACACACAGACTACAACTAGAAAAGCAGGATGTGTCAATGTGCATAATATAGGATGCCATGGTACATACGTACACATACACATACGCATACGCACACGCACACGCACACGCACATCCAGTCACAGACACAGACACAGGCACGTGCACATGCACATGCATGCACATGCGCATACACATACACGTGTACGTATGTATGTAAGTATGCATGCAGGGGAACCGATTGCATCTCGTTTGTTTCAGTCCTTCGAAACCTCGCCTGACTTGGTCGAGCCGCGAGTGCCAAAAATGCATGCATGCATGCAAGCACGTATGTATATATGCATGTGTGTATGTGACGTCTTTGCACAATGCAAGCAGGAGGGAGACTCTTTCTCCGCTTTGGTCGAAAGCTACCGCCACTGTTTTTCGTCCCAACGTCTCCAGAAAACGAAACTCCAAGCAACTCTTCAGGAGAGGGAGCACAGGCTCCTCACCGAACTCGATGGGGACAATGAACACCCCCTCGAATGTGGAGCTTGGCATACCCGGCTCACGAAGTGGCTAGACACAGTTGATTGGGCTGGTCCCGGGGCGCACCCGGAGCAACAGCATCAAGCCGTCTACCAGACAGCTGAAACGCTGCTCCCCTGGGTGAGCATTGATGTTGGACTCCCAGCTGTCGCTACTCCTTCTGTCAGCCGCGCCTTTTTGCACCATGCCACATACGGGGCCATACGTTCCTTCACAGTGAATGCCAAGGACGGCCAGAACTCTTAAATGCTGCAGATTGGCCGCTTCAGGAGTTGAAGACTTCGGCCACCATTTTTCTTCTGTGTTGGATTTTCTCCTTTGGACTACCCTTACCTTTCACATCCTTCGCCAAACTTGAGAAGCGCCTTGGTCACGGCTTTTTGCCGACTTGTTGAGGGGAACTCTGCACCTCTGGGAATCTGGATGCTCTGCACTCCTGGTATTTGCTGACCATCAGTGTCCAGGTCTTCAAGCTCTCTCACAGGTCGCTTCCTTTGTCACAACGACTTCAGGTGGCAAGGTGCTGGGGAATGTCCAGTGGAAGGAGGACTCTGTTGTCTCACTTTTCTAATGAGTGCATGACTCGGCTGCATCAGACTCGGACTCATCGCCTCGAGAGTGAAAGTGATGTATGTAGGTATGTATGCATGCGTACATACACGCGGGTATGTGTATATATATATATATATATGTGTGTGTGTATCATAGCGTACATACATATATAACATACATACATACATACAGTTACATACAAGTACAGATGCACATGCACAGGTCCAGTTTTGCCACCACTGGTAATCATGGGACTCATTGGTATGTAACATGTGCATACTGTTTCATTGGTTGCTTCATCCCTGTCGCCACCTTCCGTCCACGAAATTGTCCTCGTCTCTTCGGCATGGTTCTGTCCTTTCTCTCGAACACATGTAGCTTCGCCTAGAATTGCATAACCTTTGGCTGGAAAAGAACGCTTTCGCAATTCCTGAAAGGCTCCTAATTACTAGTAAGACATACCCCATGATGTCGTGGACAGGCGGCATACCAGAGTGTGCTAACCCACAGCTGGCCACAGCGCTCACAAAAACCACGGGCGATTGGGGACCACTTGCCGGAGTTCAGACAGACCATTAAACTTGAAGGTGTCAATGCTCAAGAGGCGACTTAAGCTTGGGACGGTTTCCGCCGACCAGCTTGAGCCCGCAACATGGTATAGTATGGCATGTCATACGTCTCCGGAGCCCTTCCAAAACGTCAGACCCGAAGGCCCCAACTCCCCCAGGCACACCGAGGTTGCTGCTGATCTTACCACCCCCAACCCAGCACCATCGGAGGTCCAAAGACGAAAGACTCTTTTTATTGGGGTTCGAAGATGTTTCGGATGTTTTGGTTAGTTTCGGTCCTTGAGTGCTTCTGCCTTGAACCTGTTTGGGTCGAGCTGTTTCCAAGGGTCAACTGTTCTGGCTTGGGGGTTGGGTGTTTTGCACTGGCCGGGTATGGGCCGGGTTTACGGGGGTTTAAGGTGTTGAGTGCAGGGCTTTGGTATTTTGGTTTCGTGTTTTGGGTTCCATTTCACCTCCTTGTTTTTTTACCAAATTGTGAAAGCCTCTGGACCAGTAATTAGGTGTCAACACATACGCGTGCACTATGCAACAGCGTCATTTTGGCCTTAGGGGCTTTGGCCTGCGCAAGGAATCTGATCAAAGATCAGTACCCGGTCTGGATGCCCAATCGCTGCGAAACCCTGTACTGGCATCCAAAGCTGGAGTGCTATGAGCCTGATGATGTGGCTCGGCAGCAGACGCCATGTTTGCCCGGGGGTGCTTGACATCTTCAAGACTCAAAAACAACGACAGAGCGTCCATATCCCAAACTCAGCCCGTGCCGGAGCCCCGCGGCGAAGCGCCCGAAAAGCATCGGTTGGCTATATTTCAGCCCTGTTACATGTTTGATTTGCCCTCAGACTACGATCCAGTCGACGTTATGGGCCTCAGTGTGCGCTGCTATGTGCTTGAGTTTCTTGGGCCCAGTTTCGGGTGAGTGCAGGGCTGACACTGCAGCCTCACTCCGAGCATTGCTTTCCACCCCACTTGTATGTTATGACCATGCATGCTACGGCTGACATGACCACACCACCACCATCGCCCCCACGGCCACCACCGCCGCCGCCACCACCACCACCACCACCACCACCACCACCACCACCACCACCACCACCACCACCACCACTACCCTGAGTGCCACTACCAGTACCAAGACGACGACTGCGACCACTATAACCACTACGTGTACCACTATGATGACTCTGACGATTGTTTTAGTTA
The DNA here is from genome assembly GCA_905221615.1 of Symbiodinium sp. CCMP2592. Lineage (NCBI taxonomy): Eukaryota > Dinophyceae > Suessiales > Symbiodiniaceae > Symbiodinium > Symbiodinium sp. CCMP2592. The sequence continues at coordinate 176,058 of CAJNDT010004602.1, forward strand.
TTATGAAACGACGCTGGTGTGATTATTTCTGATATGGCCTGACAATATTCTTCCTGTTGAACCTTGCGTGAAAACCTGGACTGTCCCTGCAATGCCGTTTCAGTTTTTTGGCAGCTCCCGTTCATTTCCCCGTGCGACTCTTTAAAGCCTCCCTTCATCTGCCGACATACTGTTCAACCGCAGAGATGTTCGACGGTTCTTTGCGTAAAAAAACGTACCGAGAGCTTCTAAGGCGTATAAACCACAACTGTGTTTGCAAGCCAGTGTATTTGCACACCGATGTGTCACTAAACTGTGAAGCCAATCTTTTGGAACTGTACTTGGTATGGGGACCTGGGCGCTCAGCCGCTAATCGCTAAGCCACGAATCCATCGAACCAGAAGCGCATGGACTTCGCGACGTGAATGGTTTACGGTAGAACTATGTGGATCAATGAGTGGATGGCTCCATGCAAATACAAAGCAGTAATGCCCGCGCCTTTATTCATAATCGCCCGAATTGATCTTGAGCTCATTTAACCCGGGCCCCAAGTCATAGAACCAGTCCTTCCCTGGAAGCAGCACATCCCTCAAGCCCTGGGGGCAAGCTCGCTTGACAAAGCGGTGCTTTTCCAGTATTTCGACAATCAGGCCGCAGGCCGATAGTCTTAAATTCTGAGAGTACCTTAACCCCTCAGCCCCATATTATCAAGTTGTGGTGGTGGAATGCTTCGGCCCTTCGTCTTTCATCCTAACGACGCCGGAGCCTGGTACCCCGAGTGGATCTGAAATCCTAAACGTCGGGGTCAGCTACTACGAGACCCGGATTCCATGTAGGCGTTGAGATTTAGGGTTCAGGTGCAAGGCAGAGGATTCACACAGGCTCCAGCTTAGGGTTTGGGGTTTAGGCTTTAGGGTTGGGGTCTTAGGGCTTAGGGTTTATGGGGTTTAGGGCTCTCCTGAAGCCTAAGCCCGAATTGTCAATGAAACCCAAGCCTGGACTTGTCAGTGAAAGGAAATCTCTCAGCTCTTCCAGCGGCGAATCCCTCACAGCGCAACATCCAAGGACTCTGCGGGGATTTGCCGGCTAAATCTGGGTCTTTTTCAAGTTCAGTGCCTTGACTGGTTTGACCGGGGCTCTAATACTCTAATCTTAGCCCTTGAATCAGGCTCTAATATTCTTGTTGAGGATCGGCCTCGCCTCGTGCCCCTAAAGTCGACGACTGGCGTGATCGTGGGCATGTTCGGAAGAAGAGTGGAATGAAACTGCTTTTGCTCCCTTGTCATTAATGCTACCTCTCTATAATAAGAGGCAATTGAGAACAAGCCCAGCATAGGATCCCGTTACAGATATCGATGGGCTCGCGGAAGAGTTCGAGATTGCGGCAAGTGCCGGTGCTGCATCAGGCTGCTTCATACCCAGCTCTAGGCTCTAAGTAGCTCCCCGTTTTAATTTGTCTCTCTGCATTTGCTCAGTGTCAGTGTGTGTGTGTGTGTGCCGCACGTGTAAATGAAGTATCCAGACGCACAAGCGCACACATTCTGCCCACAAGCACATGCAAACACAGTCAGAGAGACACCAGCAGATGTGTGCACATGACTACATACACATTTGCTGTACGTTTTTTCGTTCAATCCATGAAAGTCGTTTTAGATTGGATCATATGGTCAGCCGCCAAGTTGGCTTCTATGTAGCATCTTTGTTGTACGATTTCATTTCAATTTCCAGGTTTGACAACTGCTGAAGCTCCATGCTCTTATTGGAGTGCTGCACAACTCAGGCATAAGATTACTCCATGGCTCAATGGCTAGGACGCGTCTTGTCAATTTCGCGGTGTACATCGAGGAACAATCAAACGCTGGTGTAGCTGTTTTGTTGGTGATTCGTCGTCCTCGAAGTGGTCAGGTGCCCGGCTGAACTATGTGGACTTCATGCTCTGCACCGTAGCCTACTTGCGCTTTGGCTAAAATGCCCAGGAAGTGCATGGGCAGATAGTTGGAGGCCCTTGGTTGCACCCGGCGGCAGGGCTGGGGAAGCTGTGCATAGAATGTAGGAGCCTTAACCAATACTATTTTGGGGGGTCCTGATTATGATCATAGTACAATGGGCCCCAAAGCCCTAGTCTAATTATTATGGCCCCTATATTATGCAATGTCCACGTCGCGACTGGGAGAAATCGGCGCTTGAGAACAGCCGGCTGAGGAGCAGTGCAGGAGAGCCATGCCATAGCGACGGAGATCCTGCGATTGAAAGCCAATCCCACAGGCTGACACTTAGAGCCCAGCTGCAAATGCTTTACACGTACATAAAAGGCCAGGTCCAAAAAGCAAGATGGGAAAATGCCACTACAAAGCGTAGATCGGATAAAGCCTCAGTTGTTATGAGTACAAACAAATACACACACAAACACAGATTTTTCAATATACATATATATATATGTGTATATAAATATACAAGTATAAACATAAAGACATGCAGCGGCAGAGAGAGAAAACATAAAGAAACATAAGCAGGCAGAAACATCAACATACATATAAGCTCTAGAAATATCAACCTAAACGTACAAGTTAGAGCTACCTCCGGAATCCTCCGACAACCGTCATGAACTCTAGATCCGAGTGCTTTGTAGTAGGTACAACTACAGCTGTACACTTTACACGATCCTCGCCTGAGCCTCTCGAGCACGAGTGCTGAACATACTTTACACGATGCTACTACGTAGAAGAAAGCCCTAAAGATTCGGTACTACTACAAGTTAAGTATTTTCGGCGGCCCCCGGATACGAAAACCATGTGAGAGTCGAAACGGTCCCCTCAGGTGCCTGATGCTGAAGGATCTCGACCTCCCGGTCTTGGGCTACTTCGGGCATCCGCTGCTGCCTCTCGGAGGATGGAGGTTTTGAAGAATGAGGTTGAATGTCAATGATCAGAGGAGTATTAGAAGTAGCAATATCAACAACAACAATGCTCCGAACCATGCTACTAAGATTCAGAAAGGCAGCAGCAACAGGAACTGCAACAGAAACAAGCATAGGAACATCAACAATGAGAAGACTGCAAAGCGCAATTAGAGTAAGGATAAGTCCAAGAAAAACATCTCCAATAACAGTCGAAGATCGAGATTTTTTAGGGGTTCGGGCAATTGGGTGGTGAGTTTTCGGGGTTCGGAGTTGAGGAAGTTTGGAGGTAGGGTTCAGTCACGATACATCGCGCACTACATGGTTCAAAGCTTGATGACAGTGCTCGGCTCCACGAATTATGACGGACTTAATCGACATGGCTGTTTGGGTCGGAGGCTACGCCTAGAGACTGAGACTCTCGAATCTCGAACATGTGTTTCTGTGCCCGAAATATACCCGAAACATGAAGCCATGAACCCCTCGCAGCCGCTCTACCTATCTTGTAGGCCTTTGGCCCAAGAACGCCTAGCCCCCTCCACCCCACCCCTCACCCAACGCACCCAGCACCATAAACTCCAACAGCTCAAAGCCCTACCGCACCTTGCTTTATGTTGAGAACCTCGTGTAGCTCCGCGCCAACATAGTCCCTTCTAGCCTCCCCCAGGTTCATGGTCCCGGACGACCAGGCCGGTCTCCTCACCCTCGGGGCAATAAACATAGAAATCTTCGAATCGTACAGGCGCTAATAAGAAAGTGGCTTGAGTGACTGCTTCGTGAGGAGTTTTGATTACCGGTCCATACCGGCCCTATAGATATTTACTAGCTTACCGCTTAGAAACTACGGAGTAGTTTGTCATCGTGGCTTGCTATTTGCCTTTGCCGCCACTGGGCCAGCGCCGCGTACAACAACAGCAACTGCTGCAGTCGCCCACGCCGTCGCTGCTGGTGATGTTGCTGCAGCCACAGGAGCCACTACTGTACAACTGCAACTGCCACCGCCACCGCCCAACCCAGAGCCGCTGCGACGTCTACGACCGTCAACACCACCACCAGAGCCACCACCAAGACCTTCAGCCCTGCCGAAGAGAAGTGACCCGAAAGCCTTCAGGACGAGATCTGTTTAGGTTTAGGCCGAGAGCTTCACGTCGCTGACCTTGACCCGTGCGTTGTCGCGGTTGTCTGAAGTATGTTGTGCCTGCCCAAGCCCTACACTCCAAACACCAAACAGGCGGAACAACAAAAGCCCACGTGGGCTTGTGCATGGGAATCTCTCCTGTGGCGTGTGGGAGCTCGGGTCAGTCCGGGTGGTGTCCTCAAAGATGGGTTTGTATCGGATGTCTGATCTCAGTCGCCACTTTCGAGTGGTGAAGTCAACGAAGGATGTCCGGGAGAAGTATTGGGAGCGCTTTGCGGCAATGGCCTCGAAGAGTTCTGTGGAGACTTGGCTTTCTCTGTGCAATTCGTCCTCTGGGCTGTGGGATCTGGGGTCGGAAGCTTTGGGCTTAAGGCTTCTTGCCCTCATCTTTCCTTGCTTCCTGTTGCATCATCAGCTCGTGTATCTTGACCTCCGGTTTGGCAGGATCAGGGTAGGCGCGTTGTTGTTACTTTGCATGGACCCACCAGCTTCACCAGAAGCCTTGACCGTCTTTCACACAGTGCTCTGGCTTGCAAGGCTTATCGACTGAAGATCCGCAGGTTTGGGTCGAGATTCTCCGGACCTTTAGCCTCCAAGGAGTTTGCGGTGAGCGACCCGTTCCTGCAGATGCAGCACGGCGCTCGGTGAGAACATCTGGAAGAGCGGGGCCGCGGTTCAGGGTGGGTTGGGGCTTGCGGCTTCCGAATTTGATGGGTTTTCGGCTTTAGGGGGGCCCTGGCATATTGTTTTTGGGTGTGGTTTTTCGAATCATCCTTTGCATGACAGAAGTTGCTCGTGCTACTGTAACTACGCGTCACTGCCAGCACAGCCGCGCCAGCTGCGGCGTAAGCATGCGCTGAATGACTGCAGTTCAGCTGTAACTGCAAGATTTACGTGCTGACTGCATGTGGTTCTGGTTTCTGCACAGATGCCAGTTTGGCCTTCCTGATTCTTGCAGCTCTGCCCGTTTTCAGCCAAAGACTCAGATCTGTTAAGTCTCTTTGCTTCGAGCTCATTGCCCCTACTTGCCCTTGGGTTGTCTTGCGTGTAATTGCAACCGATTTGTTGCTACGCAGTAGACGTGAAGATGGTCCTGATGTGGATGACGACACTGAAGATTGTGCATGATGATGATGCTGCTGCGTCTGATGATGTCCTTGCCTTCTGCCAGGTTCGAGTACCAGCTTGGCAAGCCCACGCCACTCGGAAGTCGAACTGAGCTGATTACGTCCTCGCACATTTCGGGGTTCTTGTCGGCTTCAGTCTCTTCGCGTGTAGAGTCTAGAGACGTCTAGAGTCTAGAGGCCGTGTCGACGGGTATCTCCGGGACCGAGACTGGCCAGTGTTTTTCTCGGAGCGCCCGGACCCGTGATCCAGTGTAGCCCCGCATTGCGGACATCGTCTTGCAATGCTGGAGGTCAAGCATCCTAACCCGATGGCTGGACCTTGGCTCAAGCCAGCTTTCGCAGCGCATCTGACACCCTGGCGACCTCATCTTTCAGTTGTACGGTGCGAGTGGCGGTGTGTTGGACGGTCAGTCCGGCAATGCTCCGCGAATGTGGAGCAACGTGCGCGCGTTCCGGGACCACGCTCTGCATGAAGATCTTCGCCGGGGAGACTGGGTATTACGAGTTCGCCGGGTAAACAGGCCCCTCCCCCGACATTGAGGTGCGCATTGGGCAGACCTACACCTTCGACCAGACGGACCCCAGCCACTGGTACCATGCGGTAGGCTTCGCTTACTACCCTGACATGGGTCGCGGGGAAGCTTGGGGAGCTGACGAGCGCGATGAGGTCGAAGGCCAAGACGAGCTGCTGTACAAGATCAACGGCGCCGCAACGACGTGTCCAGATGCGGGTGACACGGGCTTGGATTGCTACAAGCCGGCGTTCTTCTACCCCTGCGGAGACTGGATGGCAAAGAACTACACAGCTGAGCTGACGACAACGCAGGCGACGGGAGATCGATCCCATGGAGGAGTGATCTACTACTTCTGCCACATCCACTCCAAGATGAGCGGCAAGATCATCATCAAGACTGCGGACGGCTCTAGCGTGACTCAGGCGAACGGGCAGCCGCTGGCAAATCCGCAGGAGTTGCCGCTCTATACCCCATCAACGCTGAGCGGCGTGGACCAGGTCTGTGGCACGTTCGATGTCGCCATTTGTGCTGGTGGCGGTGTAAAGCAATGCAACGAGCGCTTCTTGTGTGGAAATCTGGAAAAATGAAGGAGGAGACGCTAAGCCACACGACCATGGAAAGCCAGAACAAGGTCGCAGTGTTCATGCAGCAAATGATCCCTCATCATGCCAAGCCGTGGACATGGTGTAACACGGCAAAGATTCTGCTTGCGCAAGTGGATGCAGAGGCGATTGCTTCTGTCATCGAAGAGGCTGGCCTTTCCGAAATGTTGAGTGACATTATCAATGCACGGAGCTTTCAACTTCATCAGTTCCGGAACCAATGCTTGCCAGCATTGGAATGCTGCCGGACATGACGACCACGACAGCGGTTTATGACATCCGTACCAGTGGGCAGCAGTGATGCCAAATTTTCTCCGTGCTGTTCTTTGTTATGGTCTTGCGGGCTGTGGTTCCCTGGGATTGGAAGCCACAACTCGTGTTTCCGAGCATTCTGATGCAATTCATTGCTGGTTCTGAGTAACGAGGTCGCAGAAGAAGTGCTTAGTTTCTGCATGTCATTTAATCGGGCACGGAGCCCTTCCGTGATATTTACTGAGAAGAGGCATGGCTTGCACTGCTTAGCTTCAGAGGCAGCGGGCTTGAAGCCGCAGCCTCTAAAGAAGAACCTCTGAATGCATATCTTTTCATACCCACTGTACCCCATTCTGCTCAGTATATCGCAATATCACCACGACCACCCCATTATGCCCAGTATACTTCAATATCCCCATTACCAACATACCTGCGAGATGTAAATTCACTGGATTCGTTCTTGTCGCGACTTGCAGGTGGTTGCACTGGAAGGGTGACAGATTTGCGCGTTGAGGATGCTCCGAATCTTCCTCAATCCTGCGAGCTGTGCTCCCGGAGAGCCCAATACCCATCAAGTCAGCAGTAGAGCCTAGATTTCTTCACGGATCTCCAACATGACAAAAGGGGCACATTATTGCTACCCCTTTGTACCCTTGTATAATTCCTATATAACCCCTTCAAAGGCGACCCTATATCATCTCTAACTGAGGGGTATGGAGAATTGTGGCCCCTGTGATTCCTTGACTGAAGCTCGAGCTATATATCGGAGCTCGAGGCAAGGTTGACTTGGCGCCACTGGTGCTGAGTGCATCTTTGCTTGCCGGTTCTTATTCGTGGCGGAGTGAACGGCAGAAGTACTTGATGCATATCGCCAGGAGACAGGTTTCCTCACGGGGTATACTGGGAATGATGCGTGTATTGGGAATAATGGGTTTAGTGGGTATAATGGGTATATTGGATGCTACTTGTACTGAGAACCGGCATGTTTTCCGTACTGCTTTGCCTTGTGAATTGTAAGTCGTTGCGGCCCTGCTGGCAACGTACTCGCAGAACCGGCGAAGCTGGAGGTCGCAGCGTCTAGTAAGCACTCTTTCACGTCGAAGCTATCTGGGCAAAACTTGTAAATAGATGAGGCTTTGCTGGCAATGTACTCGCAGAACCGCGTTGATTTGTTCGAACGGTTTTGTTTGCTCTCCGTCCTTACTGTCTTTTAAAACAGAGGGCAGTGGATGTCTGGATGCACTTCAGCAGTAGTGGAGATACTGCGGACTATGTCGAGCCTGTGCGAGTGTGAGTGTCGAAACCCCAAACCTTCAACGTGTCCGAGCAGCGAGAGCGACATGGTGTGTCAGGGGGGTTTGCAGGGTTCGGCTTCAGAGCTCAAGACTCCTCGTCTTCGGCACGTTGTAAAGCCGGCGACCGAGGCTGCCAATCATCCGGACGCATGCTCTGTACACGGGCACAACGCACTTCCCGACACGGGCGGCTGAGGTGCTTGCTGCTTCGGCTGCAGAGTGTGAGGATATGCCCAGCCTTAAATCTCCAATGTCAGACCAAGAACCTCGTCTAGATGCGTCCGAGTTGCGAGAGCGTAAATGTGCATTGGAAGTGTACCATGTCGAAATCCCCATTGCAAGGCTGAGCGCTCTCAAGGAGGTACCTCCCGAAACCTGTTCAGCTGCTCTGCTCCCGGATATGCCATGAGCACTGCGATCGGAAGAAGCCTGATCAGGTCATTGTAGCCGAGGAGATCCGGAAAGCCTGAGTGAAGGGGAACTTATGGGAAGTAAATTCTGGGCTAGACTCCCGCGCCATAGTGGGGAGGCTTGTCAGGAAGCTCCGATAATCGAACGCTATTTGCAGTTCACCTGGCCTTAAGAGCCCTTAGAGACACGCTCGACCCTCCGGCAGGTGGCAAGACCCTTCACCTGATAGCCCCAAACTTCAGCCTCAGAATTCAGGGCACAGACCTCCAGCCGCAAAAGCCCGGTTGGGCCCTGGCCCCAATTCCCTACATCGTCAAGCTTTTGCGCTGGCTGAGGTGTTGGATCGCGGCTCGGTATTTCTTGCGGTTTAGGATTTAGGTGCTGTGGTGATACTCAGGCGATTGCAGAAGTCCCGATTATAAAAAGGCTTGAGGTTTATGATTTAGGGTCCGGTTGCGGTTTGGGGTTCAGGTTTTATTCAGAGAGGCCTCCTTCAAAAAAGGGTTTTGGGGTTTGGGCCTGAAGGGGGTTGCGCGGGGTTTCGGTGCTGTGAAGGGATCTTCCTCAACAGCTCTCGTTTCTTTCGCTGCCCCGGCCAGAAAGCCCAAGTCTCATAGCAGAAGGGATCCGAAAGGAGCGACATGGCCTAAACCCCCCGGAGTCGAAATCTATAACCCTTCTGAAGCTGTACCGTAAACCCCATAAAGTTGGAAACCGGATTAAGGCCAAATAGTGCTGGGTTTCCCTATAGATTACTGTTAAGGATTGAGGCTATGGGGTTTCCAACTTTTAGGCTTCTACTGTAACCCTAGGTGCAGCAGTCCCCCAGAGTCTCAGGTCTCTGCTCCGGGGATCCGGTGTGCCGTAGGACGGCTAGGAGGCCAGAGGCAGGTTGCGGCCCTGCACCCATTCAGCGAAAACCAGGGTTATCGTACCTTCAAGGGTTTTAGGGTTTCGGGGTGGTTATGATACCTTTTTCTTATTCCTTTGGAGGCTGCCCTGTCTATTTCAACAAATAGGACAGTCCTCCCCTGAACCCTGAACCCTACCAAGGTCCACACGAGGCCATCTTGATGTGCGCCATCCAGCGCCTGATGGGAGGTCGCGGTGTGTTGTTTGTGCCCACTAAGGCTTCTACGAGTTGAAACGGAAAAGCCCCTTAAGCTCTGGCATCCCTAGCCCCAAGCGGGCACTGATGTTTGCATGTACACATCCATTCACATGTTCAAGTTGTACATCTGTAGTTCACCCATCTGTCAAGATACCTGCTCACTTCGAGTCTATATGGTTTAGGGTTCCGCAGACGGTGTATATGCATCCTGAATCTTACATGGAAAGAGGTCGCAAGAACAAACGAGCGAAGTCAGTGGAGAACACATCATGCAAAGGCAGTCAAAGGGCAATCCTAAACGAGCAAGCCCTCATCTGTGCTGTCATATGCATGTACATACTTACACAGCACATATAAATCTCTGTAACTGTATATATTCATATATTTATAAAGTATAGGTAGAGAAAACAAAATGTTACTACAAATCAACTATTCGGATCCTGGTTACAACACGTCCTAGCTGCGTTCCCGAATCGGGCCTGAAGAGAGGAGCCCTGTTTTACGTCTTATGACGTTTTCCTGGGTTGAGGGTTACTGGACTTCCGGGTTTAGGGCCTTTTGCGTTAGGGTTTAGGTCTGTCTCTCTCTCTCTCTCTCTCTCTCTCTCTCTCTCTCTCTCTCTCTCTCTCTCTCGATCTACCTGATCATGCGGCAACTTTGCATACTGTACATTGTCGTCGATGTGTAGAACGATTTAGACGGCATCACCCAAAGAGCGCACTTCATTTGGCGCCACACAAACACGACCCTCTTGGACACGACCAACGTCGTGAATCCTTCTTGTCAAGACTGAGGTTCTCTTAACTTCCCTGCATAGCGACTCGTTCAGCAATGCAAAACTGCCTACTGTACCTAGCTACATATACTTATCTATTTGTTTATCGATGTATCTGTCCTCTATCTATCTATCTATCTATCTGTCGTTCTATCTATCTGTTCATCTGTCTAATGTGTGTATGCATGCGTGCATCTGCATCTGTTTGCGTGTGCACTCCTTGAACCTTGTTATTCAGCTTTGTCTCTCAAGCCGCAACCTTGAACAGCACACCGGTACAGGCTAAGCCCAAGACCTATATAACCCGAAGCTCTCGGCCTGAATCTGTGTCTACATTGAGCGTGCGAGTCGAAACCCCAGACCTTAAGGGTCAGAACCTTGAAATGGGCCCGAAAGCTTCACAGCATCCAAAAGGTACTCTTAACCCCCTCGAACTCGCTTGAAAGGAACCCCGATCGACTGGCCGCTAGCTGACGGCCGACTGTCGGAAGCGAGCAGCTCCGAGTACCCGTTTCGCTCCCAAGCTCGGAAATATGGAGATTTGGGAGTTTCCGACAAGTAGGGGTACCTTATTTTGGGGTCCTGATAATAGGGATCCTACTATTTGGGGTACTAGATTAGGGTCCCCTTATTTTCGGAAACTCCCATTTGGTTTCGGGTTCGAGTGTTGCGGTTTGGGGATTCGGGTTCGAGTGCAGTGCTTGGGCTGAGGGTTTACTATTCAGGCTTAGGGTGTTTGGGTGTTTGGGTCTGGGGGTGGGCAAGGGTAGAACTTGGATTGGGTCTAGTTGGTTTCTTGACGAGCGTATTCATGTTGGTATTTTGCTGACCCGACACCTGCTGGACTTGCTCTGGCTTGTCCGACTTCCCACTCCTCGCCTGGATTCAACCCACTCAAGCAGCCACAAGATCAGGTAACAACCGCAGGCCCCAATCGGTTCGGGCTTTAGGGTAGGGTTTCGGATTTAGGTTTAGGGGCTGAGGCAGTGCTGGCAGTCATTCAGGTTTCAACAAGGGCTCAGGCTTTAGGATAGGGTTCCCGAAGCCACAAGCCTCGGCCAGCTCCAGAGCCCGTCGCAACTCCGTGAAACAGCAGTAAAACCAAAGTTCCAACACCTTGTCCCAAGCAGGTTCAGTCTGCTTGGTCGTGCCTATCCGGTATCTATCATGATCTCTGTCCGTATATGGCTGCCACTATTCTTGCTTGTTAATGTTGCCTTGCTCTTGATTGCATGGTTGCAGTTTCGCAAGGTTTTTTTTGAGATTCTCGCTTAACGGTCATCTCGTTTCTAGGCACTCTAGCTTTATGTGTGCATAGTGATGTGCATTCGATTGTGCCTTGCGTTCGTATGGTTATGCCAATGTTTCGCCCCTGGCGCCATTGAATTGCAACGCTGCGGTTCTTCTTCGAAGATCCCACGAATATCGTAGCCTGTTCTGCATGCAGACGAAGTCTTCTCGTTTGATGGGCTGTCAGCAAAAACTAGGCGCATCCTAAATCGCTTTCGGACGGCTGTCAGGCTTCGTCACCCGCGTTGCTTGGCTACGTGAAGATAGGCCCAGAGCATCTGCGATCGCTTCGGCACCCTGCGAGTTGGCGATTGCTGCGGGTTGAGGGTGCAAGTTGTAGGGTTTAGGGTTCAAGGGTCAGTTTTCTCCTTTTTTTCGGGTGTCGGTGGTTCGACGCATGGCAAGCGCTTGGAGGTTCTTCGGGCTGCCCTGAACCGTGAGCCTTGGGGTCTCAGGCGATGACGGATCGGAAGTTCAGCACCTTCGCGCAGTTTCGGGCTGTGGTCCTTTGGCCCCTTGGGCTTGAATACGTTGTCGGGTGAGAGGTTGTGCCCTCGAGCGCTTCCCCTGTAAAGCGCATGTCGCCGTCACAGGCCAGTCCAGCCAAACCGAGAAACCATTGCACAACAACAGAAGAGTATTGGGGCAGGCATTAGATCCTGAACTCTGGAACATTACTAACAGTTACTAACATACTAGTAGCTGTTATAAGGAGCTGCGGACCAACTTCACAAGCAAGTGGCGACACGGGTAGGCACCAAACTCTGCTACGAGTACCTCCGGAGCCACTCCGTCGACTGAAGTAGTGCGTGTAGTGAAAGGGGCATACGCCAGCCAAGGCCCTATGATATGGATCTCATTACCTTCTACGAGTTCTATGGTGCCTTGGAAGCGAGGCTCGAGCTTTCAGGCTTGTTTTCAGGAGTGACCAGACCCGAACAGCGCATTTGTAACATAGTGGCCCCTAGCTGAACATAGAATGCCTGGTCTCGCGAATGCAAGGCATGAACATGCCCATCTTCATGCCTTCGCAGCTGTCGAAGTATCTCTTCCACCAGGACAGTCGACTCTCAGCTTCTGGTCTTGTGCTTGGGGCATCGGGAGACTCTGTAGCCCTTCGGCTTGGCTCCAGAGGGCGGTAGCAGAAAGGCTTGAACATGCAATCAGCCCAGTTCATAAGGCTGCCAGGCCAATGCAGGGGCAGCATCTAGAGTTCAAAGGAGCTGTTCCAACGACAAAACTTCCTTGACATCTGGAGTAGGTCGCAATGGCGATGACCGTCTGGTGCGGCTTTTATGCCCGCTGGTTCTTGTCTTTGATGTTCGGCCTCGTAAGCATTGTGCTAATCATGCTGCCTTCCACCGAGATGGGCTTCGTGTCGCTGGCCTTCTGGATATATCTGACAGGCCGCGTCAGTATGAGAACGCAGACGCAGCCCTTTACATGCTATGCGCTTCGATTGCTTTGTGCGGCTGTAGTGTTGCTGGCAGCACTCGCAGTGAGCCTCTTTCCGTTCATTGTATACGGAGGACATGCAGGCTGCACGTCTTTCGATCCGAACATGCGCACGAAGTATGGCCAGAACTTTGCAGACTTATGGACTCAGTTCTAAATGTTCCAGGCTGCCAATTGGCTGTTGGCCTGTCTGTTGGTTTACATGGCACTCGCCGATCATCAGGACTCGGCGTACCTTCGCCAGTCTATCAGATGCGTAGCGTACCAATACTCCAGCCTGGCGATGCGAACCATTTGGATCGTATCAGATGCCTGCGCAGGCAGTGACATAGACCAGAACGGTCTCAGAGACATGGCCGACGACCCCGGCCGGGATCGAATTTACCTGGCCATTGGGACATATGCTTTGGCCGCGAGCTCTTTAAGTGGCATCTGGGCCCTTCAGTTGGTCGTGCAACGGCTGGAGGCCCTCCAGGCAGGCTTCGGTGAATCGTTACCATACTTCCGACTGATCTTGTGGTTGGCCAGGGTGAACGTGCTCTGGATCTGGCTGTTGGCTTTCTCTGTGAGGGTATCGACAGCCTTGACGCTGGGACTCGGCTGCGCCGCAGCTTTGTGTATTTTGTCGATGATGTGCCTGATGTTTCGTGCGTTGTCCTCGCCTTTGAGGGTTTTGCTTGAGTGCACGCCAGAGGGAAGAGATGGTGTCTCTGAGCAGCTTTACAAGGAAGTCTCCTTTGCCGTCCGGATTATCCACCAAGCGCAGCTGGGCATCTTCCTTTCGAACGTCTCCGTGTCGTTTCGATTGGTGACAGCTGCAGCGGTGGCCCATTTCGGAAGCCGAGTTTGGTTTGATGCGTACCAGTACGGATCCATGGTGGACGGCCTAGGAAACGGGCTTTGCCTGCTGCTCCTTTCCGGCGGCAAGCTACATGTCCAGAACTCCCTCCAAAACTCGCATGCCCGAGAGCCTACCGGCAAAGCGCTAGGCAGCCAAGATCTTCCCGAATGTACCTGTGCCCTTCCCATCGAGTCCACATCCACCAGCCCAGACCCCACCAAAGCGTGTCAGAGATGTGGCTGGTTTGAGAAGGTGGAGGAGTTGGCTTTGCGCCGCATCTCGGCAGAAAGGCTTTTGGACTTCCATGCACGCCTGGGGGCATCGAAGGGGCCCTTGATGCCCCACTTCGATCCGAAGGTCTCGACGACTTCCGATGTCGTGCGCCATGCGATCATCCCCGAGAGTCGCCAAGGGGAGCTGGGCAGTGCCCTGGCTTCCGTGTGGAAGTGCCCATCGTCGTCTCTTGGGCCACGCATGGTGACGCATCACTGGCAAAATCGTTTCAAGGACCTGGTGGCCGTAGTGGTCGCAGATGGCTTGGGTTTAAAGCGTTGGGACGGCATTGCTTTAGAGCTGGAAGAGCGACAAGAGGAGGCCTTGCAAGAGAGGCTCGCGGCACGAGGTTCTGACCAATGGCAGTATTGGATTTGTGCTTTTTGCGTTAACCAGCATGCAAGCATCTGTGGGAACGCCATGGGTGGAAGCGACACTGTGACTCGGGAAGTCTATCCGACTTGCGACTGTCGCACACCAAAGTATTTTAACGATCAGCCTGTCCAGTGCGAGCTCAACAAGTTTGATGACATGATGCTATTCTTGAAGAACAAGCACCCTTACTACCTGCAAGTCGTGGCTACAGACACCGACTTCACGATCTTCTCAAGGGCGTTTTGGCATTCTTTGGGTTTTTGAGACTTAAACTAACCTCTGGGTTTCCATATAATAGAAAATATTAGAAAGTAAAACTACAAAGGAGGCGAAGGCGTAACTCTGAAGTCATCCGAGGCTTGGTGCATTGCCGAACTCGCTTAGGCGAGTTCATGCCAGATGGAGCAGCATCTGGTGCTTCCGTCCCCTGAGACCTTGGAACTGCATTTCAACCAGCTCACCACCCTTCGTGTCGAAGATTGCTCTGCTTCGCGGGAGGAGGACAAGGACGCGATATTGAAAAGGATTGGCAGTGCAGCCGACATCGCGAAGTTCAACGAGAGACTCCAGCGATTGCTCTTAGGTTCTGATGGGCTTCTTGCGGGGTGGTTGGATGGACTCCAATGCCAGCAAGAAGTGGGATCCATTGCAGCACGTGCCAGGGCACGCCGCACCCTCCAAGCAGATCCAATGCGTTCTTCAGTGGAGCATTCTGATTTCTCGGTGTAAGCCGTTTTCCAGACGGTGCACGGCTCTGTCCGTTGGTTTGACCGCGAAACTTTGCGTGGGAAGATCGCCTGGACTGTTGCACTGAGATGTATTCTACTGTAGTCTGCTCCTCTCATCGTGTGATTTGCCCCGTGCTCCGATGCTTCTTGAGAAAGAGACAAACTCAAAATGCAGATGTTGTTCCGAACGGAAGGATCGTGGCAAGGCGCCGAGAATTCATGGAGGCTCTTCGGCAGGTAGCTGTTCATGAACGAAACGCAGCTCTCGAGCTTGAAGTCATTGTCAAGGTGCTCCACGAAACGTTCCTTGAAGCGAAGTGTAACAGTACGGTGCTGCTTGCTAGGGTAGTCTCATGGAGCCCGCTGGCCATCGCGAAGCGATGAGCATCACTGAAGGGATGGTTCTTGGCTCAATTGTACGAGATGGCCAAGGAATCTATCAGCGAAAGTCGCACCTTTGCACTCTTGGCTGCTGTTGGAAGCCGTCCCTTCAGATTTTTCGAGATCTCTCACATCCCAGACCAGATCCGAGCCCGGGTGTACTGACAAGCAAAGAAAAAGGAGTGGGGCCTCGCCTGAACCGTGAGTCGCAGGACTTCATGGAACTGCAATGATGATGTACAGGGCTTTGGGTCTCGACTCGAATCCGTGGGAGGATGAGCGAGTCACAAAAGGTAGAAACTAAAAGAGAGAACTGCTTTTGAAAGGACCATCAGTCCTACAACTACCGCTGGGGCGAGCGGGATGCGACTCGGGCCGGATGTGAGAGGCTTCTGATTAACTCTGACCACTGTAGTCTTTCTTGTGGCAAAGTTGTGTTGTTTGCGAGCCCAACGGCGAAAGTATCATGATTTTGAGCTCTGCCGTGCTACCAAGCGGAAGCTCTCCGGAAGACATTCGTGCACTTCGTGCCGGACTTTCCGTGTGACTTCGCCTTGACTTCACCCTGCAATCCTGTTGTACACATGTCGCTATCTACGCTTGATCCTTCTGCACTGTCGCAGTTGACTTGGTCTAGAATCTAGAGTTCAACCCCATTCCCCCCAAAGCCCACCACACCCAAACCTTCTGCGACAGGATCCGGGTGATTATAGCATCTGGGCCACAGAGGAATGGAGCCCTTTCCAGGCCGCCCGAAGCCAAAGTGCTGCCTTCCTGTTTGGAGTTAAGGGGGGGGCTGGCTTTTTGGCTTTGGTTTACAATACAAGTGGTAGGCTTAAGTCGTCCCATCTTGTGTAAAGTCGTCTCGCGCGGGCGTGCACATGGGGATAGCGCATACAGGCTCGTAAGAACATGTAGTTGGAAGTCATCTCACCCGGGCAAGCACATGGGGATTCCGAAGTACAGCCTGGGAGCCACTTGTGTGGCGACATTGAAAACCCAACCAAAACGCCAATCCCTACTCCAGATATGCATGGACGTGTTTCTCAAAAGTCGCGCGGGCGTGCACATGGGGATAGTGCATACAGGCTCGTAAGAACATGTAGTTGGAAGTCATCTCACCCGGGCAATCGAGCGTCACCTTGGGGATGTTGTGACTAAACGCGCCCTGCTGCGACGTAACCCCCGCTACACGTAGTCTCCAGGGTCGGACTGTAGCGCTTGGGAGTAGTTTACATACCGTCAGCCGTGAACCCCAACCTGTGCATCCCCGAAGGTTGCAACCAATAGTGAGGGCGCGGTTTGCAACCATGATCCGACAAAGCTCCTTGAAACCCAGCGTGTACATGCAGTTTCCGCTCGTTCGAGGCTTGGATAGCTCCCACTAGAACGGGGCGTGCACTTGCAGTTCTCGTTTGTTTCAGTGCACGTTTGCTTCACTTTGTGCGAAGAGTCTCGTGCCACGCGCAGATTTGACATGTCGGGCTGTGCTCGTTCAAAACCGGCGTGCAGTTGCGGATCCCAATCTGTGGGTCGACTTTTCGCGGATGGGCCGACTTCACACAACCTGGGCCGACTTAAGCCCAGTGCTAGTACTGTTCCGTGTGTTGATGGTCTCCTCCTTAGGCGGCTTTGTTCCAACGTTATTTCGGTTTGTGCTTCTGGGTCAAGAATCACACATCGCTCACTGCGAGCCCTGCTCCGGAACCGAAAGGCTCGTCACCCCGAATCCCCTCCTAGGCACCCGAGCCCTCTCAGAATCTGACGGTCCGAAACTCCAGCCGAACCACTCTAACTCCGAAATGCCAAACCCTACGCCTTAAACCGTAGACAGCGTAACTCTCGGCACCGAAGCAGAAATCCCTAACCCCCAACGCTCAAAAGGAGAAAGCCGGTCAACGTTGAACTAACAGTGGTTTGGGTGAGAGGCGCGAAAGCCCCCATGCTCAAAAAGCCGGTTCAAGGTTAAGCACTGAGGGGCCCGCGAGCATTCCGTAGGGTCCAGCTTTGCTGCCCCCAAGCTTCGGTCAGGAGCTGTCGCCCGGCGCAGCTCACAGGATAGCTCCCTCGACGAGTTTCAGGGGGGCTTGTGGAAGCAAGGTATCCTTTTCGGGGCTTCGTTCATGTTGCTCCTGTGGTTACGTGCTCGTGAACTTCTAAACATTGACTTGGATTTGCTTCTGGCCGTTCCTGTGCCCCAGTGTAAACTGGCACGGCTTGACTGCTCAAGTTAAATGGCTTTAAGCTCAGCGGACTTAGTATCTGAAGCTATGCCTGCCTTGTGCGAGTATGTGAGTCGAAATGGCTTTGCCAATCGATTGAAGCTCTCTCATTCCGTGAACTTCAACATGAAGTTGCTGAACGGTGCAAAACGTTGTAAGTAACCACCTCCCGGCATTGCAAGTAGCAGTATCTCATTGACTCCCGGACACCTTGCAAAGAAGGGGGAGCACAGAACAGCAGGGAACCAACCACCACTGTGCCATTTGTGGTTTGTGAGGGATTAGGACAGGTTTTTTGCTGCAGCAGGATATCAAGTTTAAAGGTTTGGCGACCTGTGGTCTCTAGTGTTTCAAGTCTTTTCTTCGTTTCCGAGATCGTGGTGTTTGGGCCTTGGGTTGGGATTTCGGAGCCTCGCAAGATGCACACGCCCTAGCCCCTAGATTCTTCAGATCCTCTTCGGGTGCCACTTCGCGTCTTCGGCTCGCTGTCGGATATTGGGCTTCTATGCCACAAGATCTCCACCATCCAGCATGCACTGCCTCGACTTTGGATCTGAAAATCCTTGGTCTCACCCTACACCCTACACCGCGTGTTACCAACACTCGTGCTTGAGCCAGTTGTCGATGCACTGCTTGGCATGTGGCCACGTGGCTCGAACCGGCCTCTCAACATCGGAAGGATGTCCAGAAACAGGGTGGTGGAGTCGCTAGGCCCGTGAGGTGCAGTGTTGTTGCTGGGTGGGTGGCTGGAAGCGCGCTGGAAGTGGGGACATCTTTGGGGAAAAAGTAGCTTGCAACACTGACCCGGAACACAAAACCCCGAACCCCTACCTTTAGCCGTAAGCCTTGAACCAGAGCCATGCGTCGGTGCCACTAGTGCTGGGCGCCGGAGGCATGCGCAGAAAGGCGACTCGCGTGCAGTTGGAAGCCTTTCAAGTTCGAGTTAACACGAACTGTGGCACCAGTGTCATCGGCAGCTTTCAACAACAGCATGATCACAGCATCAAGCAGTGTGCACCCCATGCCCCTTTGATCACCTTTGCAATGGTCAGTAGTTTCCGGGTTGGGTGAGGGGGGGGGACTGGGCCTTAAACCCCCAGCCAAAAGCCGCAGAAACTCTTCGATCTGAACCGAGGAAGGTCTATGGCTGCCTGTATGGCTATCAATCTGCAGCTTTCATGGATTTGCCGGTCCTTCAGCATGCTGGCATGGAGAATACGATGTAGCTTTGAATGCGATTGGGCGGCGCAATCTTGTCAGGTTCATGAGCCGAGCAATTAGGGCAAGCTCTGTATGTCGTGGTTCCGGCCGAGGGTACTTCCACACTGGTTCCAGACCTTGCGTCACGCATTGTTGTCCATGCACGCCACAAGAGCGCGGCCGCGCTTCTTTTAGTTTCATCCATGAAACACGCAGGCACTAGGCTCCCAAAGAAAGCACTGATCCCAGGAGCAGCGGTGCTGCGTGCAGGGAGATCCTGCTTGCTGGGACGAGCTTTACACTCGGGAAAAATGCTGTGGAGGCGAGTTCGGCAACGAAACCCGGGTGGTTCGAGGAGAGGTGGGAAGACCTCCAGCATGCCGTTCCAAGATTATAAACCAGGCCTTTAGAGATCGAAGCTCCCAAGGACCCAAAACCCTGAACCCTGACCCTCACTTATCAGTTGACCCGCGAGCCTTGCGTGATGGCTCAGTTGAACGAGAACCCTGTGGGTGAGGTTGCTGGCAGTTGTGCTCCAAGCGGCTTTGCAAGGGCAATTGACTCGTAGTGACATAGTGGCATCAGTGGGCTCCGTGATGGACATGTCGAAGCCTTTCCTGCTTGGTGTCCGTGTGAAAGTCGAGGCCCTGAACCCGAAGGCTTCAACCAGAGCAAAACCATAGACAACCGGTAACAGCCCGTGTGAAACCCCAGAACGTCGCAAAAGGCCACGTAAACCCTACACGAGCTTAGAAAGAAGCAGAAATCGCTGAGGCATCACCAAGCTTTCATCGAAACCTGTAAGAGACCGTGTAGAACCTTAGACCCTCACGAAAACCCTTCTAGATTCTAAACCATTCAAGACCCTGAGATAAACCCAAGATGGTCACTAAAACCCCTGTGTAAACTCGAATCGACCAGTCATCCAATGTACCCAAACCCTGAGAAAACCACCTGGGAGGGGAGTTAAAGAAACCCGTGGAAGGAGACCCCGCCTGCTGGATCGATGGCTACTCCTACGAGGAGTGCTGCCTGGACGATCCGAAACTCTCAGACGATTTTTGGGCTCTGCTCAGGTTTTGTTCATGAGGGGTTGTACTGTAGGAGGAGTCGGCCTGGGGTCTTGAAGGGTTTGCGGCCTGTAGGCTTTGGGGTGTAGGGTTCAGGAAAAAGGGGCGTAGCTTTAGGGCCTTGGGGTGGGGTTTAAGCTTTGGGGTTCTAGGGTATGGGGGAGGATGTAAATTCTTCTTTGGTTCATGGGTTCTTGCCATCTCACCTCAAAGAAGCATATGATGTACATGCTTTTCCCGACTGCAGAAGAGCCTAGGAAAGAAGGGTGTTGGGATGACAACTTCGTCCCCGAGCGGTGCTGCGTGGACAGGGTGGAGGACCTCGGCTTAGAGTTATTTACGGGGCTGAAGGTTTGAGGGCCTCTAGTGGGCTTCATTTTGGATTTGGAAGGCCTCATACATATGTATATATATATATATATGTATGCAGCTTGTATGCACATACACATGTATGTAAGGAAGTATGTAGGTATGTAAGCAAGTAAGTATGTAAGTATGTAAGTAAGTACGTATGTATGTATGCATGCAAGTATGTAGGTATGTAAGTATGTAATGCAAGTAAGTCATGCAACGGGAGAGAGAGAGAGAGAGACAGAAAGAAAAGAACGAAAGGATGAAAGAACGAAAGAAAGAAAGAACGCACGAACCAAATAAGGAAAAAACAGACAGAAAGACAGAAAGACAAAGAAAGACATACATAAAGTAATTAAGTATGTACGTATCTATGTATATATCTATGTATCTATGTATCTATGTAGGTGCCCGGACCATGATCATTCCTGGGGGCTCTGTTGTTTCGGGTTAAAGACAAATCTCGTCGTTGTTTTTCAGCAGGCTATGCTTTCGTCATCTGCACAGAGTGGCTCAAACTCTGCTTTTGATTTGCTAAACTCTAGTGCCGCACCTGTACCGCCATGAGCCGCACGTTGGTCCTGAGCTTGTTTCTAGTCGCAGCTCGCATCCAAGCGACGCGTATCTTGGAGGGTCGTGGCGGGACCATGCAAGATGTGGAGATGATCACGGCGGCGGGCAACTCTGTGAAGGAGCAGCACTCTAGTGATGCTCGAGTGAGAGATGCCATCGATGAAGTCCGTAGC
This sequence comes from Symbiodinium sp. CCMP2592, assembly GCA_905221615.1. Classification (NCBI taxonomy): domain Eukaryota; class Dinophyceae; order Suessiales; family Symbiodiniaceae; genus Symbiodinium; species Symbiodinium sp. CCMP2592. The sequence continues at coordinate 197,091 of CAJNDT010004602.1, forward strand.
AATGCCGTGCAACTCATCAGAGAGATCGATGATGCTTCGAAGAGCGGCAGCGAGTGGGAGTTTTGCGGCTTTCCCACAGTCTGCAAGGGCGCGACGCCTCAATGCTGCAAGCGCTGGATGGGCGCCGTACAAGATTATTACTATGAGTGCAAAGGCAAGAAAGCCATCTGTTGATTTCTGCAGCCGCAAACTGTCGGGGAAAACAAGCAGCGCCGCGGGTTGGTGTGGAGGTTTTGGGACATCCGGGTCTGATGGATTTGGGTTTTGACGGGCAAATCGAAATTCGAGGGGAGGGAGGCTCTCTAGGAAGCGATGGCAAGGGTTTCTGAGGTTCAGGGTTTGAATCTTCACGCTTCTTTTCGGTCCCATGTTTTCATCTCAGTCCGGTTTCGGCTGAGGACCCCAACGACCATTCGGTCAACGTGCTTGAGCGTGCCTTCATGGATGCCTTCCACACCTCCGTGTCGCGGGCGGCGGGAGATTCGCTGGACTGCCATGGGCCGAACGCCAACTTCTGGAACTCGGTGGGGCTTAGGGTTTAGGGTTGGTTCCGGAAGCGTTAGGGTGACGTAGGCCCAAATCCCACTCCCAAACAGGAACTCCTGATTTGCTTTGAGGGCTCGAGCCCCCATGAAGACATAAATCCTGAATCCAGAGTAAATGAGACACTGCATCCCCCAAAGTAAGCCCTACTGTAAACCCTCAAGCCCGACAAGATCCCTATCTCATAAGCTAGAACCGGTTTCCTCTTGCAAGGGTTTAGGATGTGAGGGTGCGGTTTAGTCGGGTTTAGGTTTCAGATTAGTGCTCAGAAGCAATCCGAATTCCTAAATCTTCAGCAGCAAAGCCTTCAGGTGAAAGTGGCCTCCGCTTCAATCAACATCAGCCACACCTATGGCCAGAGCCTCTGCTGTCCATTTCATTAAATGACCGTTATCTGTTTGTTTGGTTGCGAAATAACAGTTAAGCAAGCATGTATGGCCAACTATTTCAGGGGTTTGGCTTGGTCGTTTGAGCTCTACCTATCAATCCCAAACCTGACTTAGACACGGTTCAGGTCTTCAGGATCCAGAGATCCAAGACTACAAGAGAAACTTCTTGTCTTGCAAACGCTTCTTCTTTTTTGGCGTGTTGTGATCTTCGTGCGTTGTGCCCGTGTCAGCCCCGCCGCGTTTTGCTTCTCTTCTTGTCTGGTCCATGCCGCGAAAGCCCTGGGGCAACCGCGGCCTTTGCCCTGCTGAAAGCCCTGAGCCCCATAAACCCTGAAACCCTAAGCTCCAAAGCACCGACCTTTGCCGGTAGCTAGTGTGCTGACTTTCGGCCCCACTTGTGCGTGTTGAAAGCCATAGAGCATTAAAAGTTTTCACATGCCTGAAAACTCCATTCAATGTCGCAGTGAGAATCCAACCTCGCTGGATGGAAGCTCTTGACAGGACCGGGAGCTACGTCTCCTCAGAGTTGGCGGAAGCCCTGGTGCAGAGGATTGCGCTGTTGAAGCCCGGAAGTGCTGTAATTGGGTTTCGGGATCAGGGTTTATAAGGGTGCGGGGATCAGGGTTACCGGTTTTTGTATGAAACTCCTTGCAAAATCACGGCCAAGAGGACCTTGGCCTGGCGAGACATCCCTGGCCAGTGGGACAGGGATAAGAACCTCTGCCCAGAGCCCTGGTCAGTAAGAATCACTAATATGATTGTGACTACTATGTTGATTATGATGATTAGGACTAGTATGATTATGATAATGGCGGCAGTCAGTGTCATTACTGGTACTTAGATTGTATACAGTATACAGCATGAAGTAACCGTAGCAGTGGTGGCCTTCTCAGTAGTGAGTCATCGTCGTCGCAAGAGGCAAAGAAGGTGTAGGAGGAGAAGAAGAAGCCGAAGTTCACGTGTCAGAGGCAGCGCCAGTGTCGGTTTGGATGACGCTGCCCGTGAGCCGCCAGGGTTTGGTTGGGGTGTTGGGGTGATATCGATGGTTTTTCCGAAGCGAGTTGGTTTCAGTGTATGTAGCGAGCTTTCCAATCCACAGCCAAGTGTGTCAGCATCCCGAAGCATGCAGCTCTTTGCCAACTCAGGAGGGCGCCATCGCGGCCATCGACCTGGTGATCGGTATCCTCGACGAAGACCACGGGCGAGACACGGCTGTGCAGGCATTCTGACAGCATCAGAAAAGCTAAGTAGATGTTGCTGAATAGGCTGAATAGAGACACTGTTTGTCTAATTATGACTTTGTGGCAGTCTTTGTCTCTGTCTTGCTCTCGATGTCCCTCCATACATCATGGATGCACCGCTGTTCTTTGCACGCCATTTGCCAACACGTGTCCTTCAAGCGTGCTTCCCGGAAACTGTCGCTGACTTCAACGATGCAAATAAGCGAGCAGGCCACAACACCTGATAGCAATAACAGACAGCATAGAACCTTTATCCATCTGAGAAAAAGCGGAAGCTATCAGGATATTGCAAGGACTAAGCCAGCATTGACCCACACAATCGTAGCAGGAAGACTGATAACGGCAGGTCCAGCACCAATGCGGGCTCATAGTGGTAATCAGGAAGGCGCACAATCACCCACAGGACGACGAACCATGCAGAAAGGCATTCTGGGCCTGTTCCCCAGGTGTACCAGAAGCGCCTTGACCTTGCGGCGGTCAGACCACATGGTGCCCATGCAGAGGCTGTACCCTGGAGGACCCAAGGGCTCCGAAATCCTCGAGTTTCAAGAATGTACTTTAAATCCTCATTCCTGAGGATCCTGTGCTTAGGCCCTAAACCCCAGCATAAGCTGCGGTGGAAGTGGCTGCAAGAGCTCGCTCGGTGTGATTTGAAGACCCATGACTTCTGTATCTAGTTGTGATCGGACATTAGGGAGACCATGCACCGCCTTCAAAGCATCCACAGATGCGCCAGAACCCTGAAGTCTACAGCGACTGAAAGTCTCGGGAAGCGTACCATGGCAATGAGGCTAAATGCAAGCCCCTGATGATTAGAAGCCTCGGTGCCAGAACCCCAATGCTATGTTTTAGGCTTCCCTAATGTGGCTATCCTACAACGTACTCCGAAACCTTATTCTAATTATGAAGACCCCAACCCAAACTCTGCCCGCAAATAGTCCCCCACCCGAGATGCCAAACCCGAAGCAAACCCTAAACACTGTGGAGCCTTGCCTGCCTTGTGCGAGTGTGAGCGTCGAAACACTGAACTCCAAGTCGCGGCCCGGAATTCTTCGGGGCTCTGGTCTTTGGGGGCTTTCAGTTTCAGAGCGGAGTTCTCAAGGACGCAGGATCTGGCAATCGAGCATGTCCCCCGGCTTCCTGGGTGGCACGTGGAAGGGAAAGGGGAATATGGGTTAGAACTCGCCAACAAGATGAATCAAGGCAGCTACTGGCCATAGCAATGCCAAGAGGTACCAGCATGATCATCAGATTCAGCTCAGTCGTCATGATACCCCGTATGCTATCTCAAGGCTATTGAGCAGCTATGACGACAATAGCGAAAAACTGTGGATCCAATAGCATGAGAACGGTAGATCAGAGTTTCGGGTACAAACTGTGAGATTTCTGGAGGTTCAGAAGTGTTCTGGGCTGCCGGATACTGGTGTGACAAGTCGAAGATGCTTCCCCAAGATGGTTCATGGCCCCGCTCTTTCCTGTCGCGCACCTGCATGGCACAAATTTTGCAAAGTGCTTCATGCCTCGGGCAAGCAAGCTCCAATGTTTCCATGGCCCATAGCAAACCATGCCAAGGCAAGCCATACGCGCATTTTAACGAGTGGCAGGCGCACACATCACATGTCCGCACGGTCACTCAACACTCCATCATTTGCAGCCCTTCTGGGTACTCTGTGATCTCGAGGCTGTTGGGACTGGAGGACCGCCACAGATGCCACGGAAGCAACATCAAGATCTTCATCTACCGCTTGCCGCAGTTCGCTCACATGCTGAAGCCGCTGCTGCGCTGTGCGCAGAAGATACTTGGCGTTTTGGGTCTGAGGTTTGGTTGGGGTTTAGGTTCTGGATAGCGGTTTTGCAGTTCCTTTCATTGTAGTTTTTTCAAGGCTTCCGTCCCACAGCTACAGCTCCCTCAAACCGACACTTCGCCGAGGATGCCGCAATGCACTGCCTCTGTGCACATCCACCGTTGGCTCGAGAGCGGCAGCTGCCTGACGGAGGACTTGGTCGAGGGCTAGAAGGCTCTTAAGCTGTTTAGGTCAGTGATTCATATTGATTCCAGAAGCCCCTAAACCCTGAGCCTTAAGCCTCCAAACCTAGTCGGTCTGCAGAGACGAGGGCCCACTGGTCGAGAATTTGGGGTTGAGGGTTCAGGGTTGAGATAATTGCCGTGGCTGCGACGGTTTGCTGACATGCAGTAGTCATGTTAGCTGCCGATTCCCAGCTGATGATGGCATAGAGCCTGGGTTCAGAAAGGATAAGTGCGCTACAGCAAGGGCCCTGCAACCACAAGAATATTTTCTATGAGTATTCCTCAGAGTTAAAGTGAGGACTAAACGTATATCCCAAAACCCCGTTCTAATTCTTGAGGCTCCTAAATTAACCCCAGCTTCGCAGCCCTACCTACGTTTGGCCACCTTTTTGTCTTGCGACTAGTAAACCTCTAATATGGAGTGGCCAAATGGTGTCGTCATGGCGGTGGGAAGATCCGCACGTCGAACATGGAAGAGGCAGTTTACACAAGCAAACATGCTGAGAATGAGACTGCTCATTGTTTTCGAGTGTGCTCTTGTGTCTGCATGTGTTGTCATCTACTTGTGCAGAGTGCACTGGCGTGTAGGTCCGCATTGGTTACCATTCTGATTCGTTGGAGCGTTCCGTGTTTTTGCCATGCCGCTCCCAAGTGTGTGCAGTGGCTCGCCGAGCCAAGACTGCGGTTATTCGAGGCTTGTGTAGGCTTCGCAAAGCCATGAGCCCACGATAGCCCATGGAGACATGAGCAGCGCTTTGGAGGATCCCGACTCGGCCGACCTCTTTTTTCTGCCGGCGCACCTGGGTTCGATGCTTTCTTGTCGAGGAATCTTTGGGACAACCATAAGGGCTTCCATTTCCAAGCAGAGGTAGGGGCCTGGACTGCCGGGCTTCATCTGCTGCAGGGGGTTTCGGTCACTTTTGAGTTGGGCATACTTCGCAACCACAGCTCAGTACGCAGGCCTTTGCTTCCTTCATGTCCCGATCGCAGCAACTCTTCCTTAGTGTCGCTGCCGCCGTAGCCGATAGTCCTCGGGCGACATGGCGACAACGCAAACGGAACGTATGCTGATACTGACGCCCAGCATCCATTCAAGAAGTGAAGCAATGCTGGACCTCTCTTGCTGCACTGTCAACGGTTTCCGCAGGGCCGGAGGAGCCCCAACCCACCAGCCAGGCCTCACCGCTAAGCGCCAGATCCCAAACCGTGGCTGCTGCCTAAGGTATGAAGCATGCTACAATGAGACCGCTTGCGCGGAGGCAGACGACACCGAGAGGTGGCACCGCTTGAACAGCAGGGGATTTTGTTTTCATGAGGGAGTTTCTCGGATTCGCGGCTGTGACCTGTGAACGAGGTCTAGGATGTCCTTCTCGGGTTTCCAGAAGCCTTTGAGGTTAGATGACCGCCGAAACTGAACACACGCTGCAGGGTAGCGTGCAGTTCCTACACAGTTAGTAGAGAGTATATAGGAGCACCAGCAGCAGCAGTAGCAGTAGCAGCAGTATCAGCTTATTTGTAGCAGCTGCATCAGCAGCAGGAGTAGTAGTAGTGGCAGCAGCAGCAGCAGCAGCAGCAGGAGGAGGAGGAGGAGGAGGAGGAGGAGGAGGAGGAGGAGTAGTAGTAGTCGCAGTAGTGCCAGCAGTAGTAGTAGTGGTTCCAGTAGCAGCAGCAGTAGGAAGTCTAGGAAGTATAGGTAGTATGGGTTGTGTGACAAGCCAGTATGGGAAGTAGGTAGTAAAGTTAGTAGTTAGTTGGTAGGTAGTAGTCTGTGCGTATAAGTTGGTGGTTGTCGGTCCGTTCCTTCTCTCGTTCGTTCGATCGTTCGTTAGTTAGCCAGGAGTTCGAAATTGCCAGTGAGTACTTCGAATTTAGCAGATAGGTTTCAGCAGGTAGTGTTTAGCATTGGGTCGTAGTCAGTAGCTAGGTATACATGGCAAGTAGTGAGTTGTAAGTATGAAGACTTGTTGAGTAGTAGCAAGTCGTGGTGAGTAGTAAACGAAGTAGGAAGCAGAAAGTATCAGTATTTTGCAGTGTGGCGGCGACGGCGGCATGAGCTAGACTAGAGCCCGAACAGGTGCTGGCCCAACGACTTTGATCCCCTCTCCCTGCCCTACTTTTCGCGACGCGGTGGGCAGGCAGCGGGGTTGGGGGGGAGAGGAGTTTGAGGGGAGGTGATTTATACAACCCGAAACACGGAAAGGATGGACCACAAGGGGTGAGGGCTTGAATTGGGGCTAGGCGCTGGGGTTGCGGCGGGGTCTTGACTCGTTTGAAACAGGAGGTTTGCCTGGGCCGGGAGAGCTCAGGTATAGCGGGGCCCCAGGCGCCTTGACCTCCTAAAACCCTAAACTCGCCTAAACCCTAGTGACCTAGTGGTTCGTTGATGTTTTCGCATCGGTCTTGTTAGTCTCACTCAACCGACCCAAAGACACACGCCTCGCCTGGATTATCAGCAGCAGGCAGCAGACCCTGAACCATGTGTGACATCGTGATCCCTTCAAGGAACCCTACTACAGAACCCTCTAGTGCCCTTATGAAAAGGAACCCTAAACCTGACTTACTAAGTCCCATGATCCTTTAAGTAACCCTACAAGAACCTGGAAGTTGCCGCAAGCTGCTCGAGATTTGCAGCGGGCTTTTACTCATAGGAGGCCAAAAGGGGTTTTAGCCTATGGGGGTTTAGTAGGGATTAGGGTTCCCATAATAGGGTTCAGATCAAGGAATCCCTACCCCAAGAATCTTAAACCCCCCTTTTGGCCTCCCATCATTTACCCTTCTTACAACGTTTTTCTTCGCTGTTTTCCCGTGCGGACTTACTCCCACCCGTAATGTACAATATTTTCTCCGCGAAGGATCGAGCAACCTAAAGGGAGCCAGGGCAGTAGTAGTAATATTATTTCTGTAGCGCCCATTCATAATTACAGGTTAATGTACTTCAAAATAGAGCATACCGCGCCCCAAAAGACCCCAAAATGCTATCATGCATTTTGAGGCCTGTATGTTGTCACTCTAATGCTTTTAAGGATCCGGCATAACGGAATGTATGGAGCATAAAGGAGCACCGATGCTAGGTACTCTTCTGTGAGAGTCTCGCATATCATCACAACAGCGGGACTTTGAAGACGCAATGCTGGTAAATGTTGCTAGTGCAACAAGACGAGCTTTTTGGCTTAGGGTTTAGGGTTTAGGTGCGCAAGCCTGCTGCCATCGCTTCAGCTTTGGAAGTACCCGTGCGTGAACATTTGCATGCACAGACGAAGCCTTCGTACAGGACCACATGTTCCTCTTCGCCTGCAACCTCCTGCCTTTCATGGACTCCATCATGATAAGAGCCAGGACCTTTAGCAGGAAGGGTTCGCGATTGATTGTCGGGAAGGTATCCTGCGAGCAGCGAGTGCTTGCAAGCCCTGAACCAAAAATCCTAAGCCAGAAGACGAGCTGACCTCCTTCACTGCCGAATCGGCTCGGTAGCAGCTGACCTCAGCCGGGCGCAGAAGATCCAAACCGGAACAACAGATCCATGCTCATTGCCCTACAATAGCAACAACCGCAAACACAAGAGAGCGATAATCAAGCTGACAACGCCGAGCCCCAGAACTTCGACGTCTACATTGATCTACATTTATGCGCCTTCAAACTATGTAAGCCTGGAGCTCCGAGGTCGTAAATCTCCAATGTGAAGCCTCAACAGCATCTTTTGAACTCGATGGGCCGAAGACCCAGACTGTGAAGCCCAGACTCGAAGAATCGAAGCTTAAATGTAAAGCCAAAAACCGACAGTCCCATCACCTTAGAACCCAGAGACCTCATCTAGCATGTCTGAGTTGTGAACCGCCCCAAAGCACTAGTCCCCAGAGGTGCCATAACAAGTTGTGTTTCAAGTCTTTGTGATGCCGCGAGGTGCCTCTCGCGGTCTGCCACTGGCGCACTCACATATTCATACGTTTGGGAATGCAGCTGGTATGTATGTATGTGTATATATATATATATATATATATATCCTAGCCTATTATCGTATATGATATCAGATTTGACAGCTAGGGATGAGGTCAGAGCTACCTCGTCGAAAGGATTGAATCCCAAGACCTGGAGTCGTGTAGAACCAGAACCAGAATTCTCTGTTAAACCCCTAAACCGCCAAACCTTCCCCGTACGCCTCGGCCAGGAATTCCATCATGGTGACCGTTGAGTCTTTTCAGGCCATCTCAAAGCCGTGGCGTTAGCTGTCATTATTACAACTATTGTTATTGCACGTTGTCGTTATCATTCTTTAGGATTTTCAGTCCCATCGCGATGATGCACACGATTGCCAATGTTTTGTCAGACATTACTATAACTGTTATTGTGTATTCGTGTTTTTTCACTACCGTCACGATGAAGAGTCAAGCCTGAATCTAGCGAGTCTGTGAAGGGAGAAGGGGCCAGGAGCCAGGGGTGCGGGTTTCAAACGCTGACGCATGCCCCCGGAAGGCCGCCAATTTCGCAGGCCCCAACATGCTGGCCTGGCTGGTGCACTCCAAGGACACTCCAAAAAAGAGGTTTAAGGGAGCCCTACGTGCGAGGACACGCCGAAACCCCGAAACCAACTTCCCGTAGATCCTAAGCTCCCGAAGTCTTCAGCCCTGAAGCCTTAGAATACCTGCCCGGGGAGGCATGGAGACGTGTTTCAGATCGTTTTCAGGGGTTCATGGGGGGAGGGTGCTGAAAGTGGTTACATTGGGCGCCCAAGGAGTTTGATACAGACTGCAGGCTTTGTGAGGTTCATGCGGAGGTCGTGAGGGCCCCGAAGTCTGCAGTTTTCATGCCGCCGACTCGGGTTCGCATGCCGGGTGCGGAGGATGTGCTCATACCCGGCTATATCCCGAAATGGAGCGCCCCGGCTGTCTCTAAAGCTCAGAGCCTCATGCTGCGAAAGTGTTTCTGCACTGAGCAGATAGGAACGGATCCTGTACAATGATGACCCCGACATACCCCGACTGAAGTAGCCGCTGCCATCTCGTGATGGGATGGGCTTGTCACCTGCCCTACATGCATCGATTCTTATCTCCGATTCGCTGATGCACATCGCGAAATCCATGTCGAAGTGCACGATACCCTACCCCAGCTGTCTCGGGGGAGGCTGTGCAAGTCCAGGGCTTGGGTCGCCAGGCTGCGTGCCCATGCCCGCAGGCGCAGATGTCTGGATCTGCCAAGGCTATGTGTTAGGTTTCCTTACAACACTTAATTCGTGGTGCAACATGCCCCCCCCCCCCCCCCCCGCCCCCCAAAGTTACATGTTCTACTGGTTGAGGGCCTCGTAGTAAGCTCCCCAGGGCTGACGGCCATGTTGGCCTTCAATCGGCCCATGATGCAGCGCAACATCCTGGCGATCTTCCATGGCCACACCCGCGGCCCGGCACGCAAGGGTTTCTATTCTTTCGAGGGTTTCGGGTTCTGGGTGGTCTGTAAGAGAGGGCTTTAGTTCTATAAAGGATCGAAAGAGGGTCTAGCTGGGTTTGATGAAAGGGACGGCGAGGGTTTGGGGTTCCATTCAACATGGCAGCGCGCTGCTCGGAGAATCCCGGGTTCGGAAGGGGTTGGGTCCGTCGGGTTAATCCTATCGTACAAACTTGCGAACCTTGCCCATACCCCTTAACCCTGAACCTTTAGGAGGGAAAAAAGCTTAAGAAGGACAAAGTGGGCAGGGCTTTAGGGTTTGGAGTTGCGAGATTCCAAACCTGAAGCTCTGCCCACTTCTCTGAGTGCAGTGGGAGCTCGTCATTGCGAAGTCGGAGGGAAAAAGTCCTAAACCCTACAAGCACAGTTGTCCTCTCAGCGACTGGCAGCCCAATAAGAGAGCCGAGGCCGAGTGCGTTGATGTGGCCCAAACTCTGGCAAGCCCTGGGTCAATGCTTAATGGTCCGTGTCGGACATGAGACATTCAAATCCTGAAACCGCGCCCCCTGCCCAGATTCCAAACCCTGCACGCTGAGAGCACTTCACACCCAATTCCCAAAACCCCCAACCCTACACCACGAATGCTAAACCCTAAACCCCAACCCCCACCTGGCTGTGTCCGAGTTGTGAGAGCGTAAACCCCAACCCCCAACACCTCTAAAACAGAAGCCGCCCAAGCCCCAACACCAGTTGCCCTGTCCAGGAAGCAGCCCTTCCGTCGGCCACATGTATCAGAGGAGTCCCCTAGCCAAGGCGGCAGACTGGCAGACATGAGGGTGACGGTGATGATGGGAACAGTAAAGCAATCCAATGTAGGGTTTAGGGGTTAGGATACATGAGCCTTTGTTGAACAGCATGGGTTCAAGAAAGGTTTAGGATACATGTTAGTATTTACTACGACGGTATAGCAGCTATGAAAGGTGTAAATGCCAGATAACAATCTTTAGTGTTCCTACTGTCGTATCACCTATCCTTCTCATCCGTGCAAGCTTAGCATTAAGGATAATTCCTAAGATGTACCGTCACTGCCAATTCTTGCTCTGCCTATGTAGTAGTATTGGTACTTCTATCGCTGTCGCTGTAGGTTGTAGCTGTTGCAAATAAATCAACACTGTGTCATTCTTGCAGTTTTTGTTGCAATTGCTGTTGCTACTGCTGTAATTGTTGTCATTATAAAAGCTCGCATTGTCACAAGAAGCTGCTTGCTTTCGAAGGCCTCTACATTACTCTAACCATTATCCATGTTTTATACAAGGTGTCGCTCCATGTGTTTCCCTTTGTCGCTGGCGCGGTGAACTCGTTGAGATATGCCAATCGCACCTACTATGTCTTCGCGAGATCTAATATACGGGGTTGAAGGACTTGAGTATTGTTCCAATCTTGTGGGAGGTCAAAGGTATGTTTGGCAGCAGAAATCGAAGCAGCACCATGTGCTCCTGCTAAACTCATCAGGTCACATATGCATGTGTACTTTGTTTGTCCTACCTTCCGGGAGTGTAATTGGAGATGCGACACTTATGACATATGCATGTTTGCACACAGTGTGGGAGCCATCATAACGAAGTCGGCGTTGCACGTTCGCTGCATAGCGGCTGCCATAAGCCCCGTGATGGGTTGCGAGCGCTGAAAATCTGAACCCTAATCCTCATGAAGCCCTCATGGACCGCATGTAAAGGTAAGCGCGATGACTCGAACGCTGATGTTTTTTGAGCATGTCTAAGGCCATGTTGTGCGCGAGCTTCAAGGTTGGAGTACAAAGCTCTACATCCTACACCCAGGCCCTAAGCCCTGAACTCCCTGGACTTTCAACTCCTCAAAGACTACTCCCTGCTGCCTGGCTCAGACTCGCGATCGGGTGGTCGAGTTCTTCGGGAAGCTGAGCTGTTGAAGTCGTTTGTTTGTTTGGGCATTCGTGGTTTTTAGCGTACCGGCCCGGCCTTCAGCCCGGGGGGTCAACCAGGGTTTAGGGTCGCGGGAGTCGCGGGTTGTTTTGGTCATGCTGGACTTCGAGACTGCGCAGGGCGTAGGAGTGTAGGCCACTCGGCTTGGAGGTTTCAGGGTGCAGGTCCATCTGTTTGACTCCAGAGCGCGCTAAACCCTGAACCTTGAGTTGGAAGCTCTGTCCCTGGTCCCATCGCAGCCGAGGAAGGACCCGCTGAGTAGCGCTGGACCACCAGTGAAAGATTACTTCAGGCATTCGGAGATGTGACCCTCAACCTAGGAGCCTGCAGTTACTTGAGGTGTGGTCCGGTTGTCTTCAGGTTCAGGGAACCATGCCCTATGCGTTCTCAGAGGTCCGATTTGCGGACTTTCTAGTGACTCTAGTGGATTTGCGGCTTCTACATTCGGCTCGCTGTTTCTGTCAGGTCTTCCTTCTCCCCGATCCCTCCACCGGCCGAAGAACGATTATACAGTCTCCAACCGTTAATTCAAATTACATCTGAGCCTGACAGCACGGCCTTTACCGAGCATGCTCGCCTCCATATGAACACACAGAGTGGGCCAGTAAAGATTCTGAGATGCTTTGTGAGGCAGTCTTGCCACCTGGGGCGAGTTCGGAGACAATTCGGCATTAGGTCTGTTTGGGCAGAGTAAAGTTCTCCGAGTTGCATTCGGCATGGCACCGCAACTTCTGAATCATGGCGACCAGGTGGATCGTCATTTACAGCTGCAGCCATTTCAGTTGAGGAAACTTACTGTCCTCTCGCTGTACACTCTGCCTAACCGTGGGACTTCAAGACTGCTGGCAAGATTCCGAAGGCTTGCAGTAGTGTTCGGGGGAAATTTTGTTTTGACCAGCCGTTGCGGAATGTAAGCTTCAGAGCCAGTTCGGCGGGTTCTACGCCATGCTTCACTTTGTAACTAACCTGTTGCCCTCCTTCATCCGGCTCTGCACCGATTGCAGGCGGTCTGGGCTGAGCCGCTTCTGCCTCATCCCCGCCGGGCTCACAGCAGCCTGGCCGACATCGAAACGAAACGTGATGCTCGCTGTATGGCATCGGCTGCTGCTTCTTCGTCTTCCGTGCGGTGCTGGTTGTGCACTTCTCCGGTGGTGGGTTCGCAGGGCTCGAGGCGGTACCGGTAGCTTTTCTGCATCCTTTCCGGAGGTTCATGCAGCGAAGGATCAGTGGCAAGGACCCCAAAGCCCAGGAATGCGTACCGTCTGAAATGTAGGTTTGAGGGACAAGGCTAACCCTAAACCCAAGCCACAGAAGCACCCAGAGGCTTGGACCATTCACCTCTATGAGTCCTTCTTCTTCGGATGCATCCCTGTGCTCCTCTCCGACGAGGCCTGGGCTTGTGGGGTTTAGGCTTCGAGGTGTGGGTTTCAGGTTTGGGGGTTTTTCAATAGTTCCATAACTTCCATGAACTTCGCGCTGGTTTTCGGGTTGTTTCAGGCTTTTGGATGCAGGTGGGGCCGACATTTGCAGCGTTTGTGGTGTTTGTGAGGGCAGCTGTGCGGCCCATCGGGACTAGACTGTTCTGGCTCGGGCTGAGCACCCTATTCCGGGTTGAATTGGTATAACCGGGAGCGGAAGGCGCCGAATCTCCAAGCACCGGAAAAAACCGGGACTCCAACATGGAAGCGGAGGGAACCGCAGTAAAGCGGGGGCCGACAAGCTTGCACATGTGCATTGGGCTTGGGTGGTGATGGATGGTGCAAAGTGTTACAGAACGCACCGAACCTCATACTCGACCTCGGTATGTAACAGACCCATAATCCCCAGTGACAGCCTGGAGTCAGCAACGGCGTGCTCTTGTACAAAACTTACTACGGAAACGTGGGAACCACAGAACCTAATTAAGTCACGCTTCAGACCTCGCCTTGTATTGCCGCGTGTGAAGGTCCAAAAATCCCCCATGTGAGAAAGGTCTACGATTTTAGTGTGTTGTTTGCCCCAGCTGCCTTATCAAGCCCCCATGCATGTTCGTACCAGGAACCCGTAAAGCCTGAAACCCTAAGCCCTAGATCCCAGCCTTAAACCGAAACTCGATACCCTAAACTTGAAACTATCTGTTCACCGAAACCGAAACTCTAAACCCTGACCTCTGAACCCTACACCCCGGCGGAGCCTACCCACCCTAAAACGCGCGCGCGCGCGTCTCCTGAAGGTCTCAGTGCCCTTCCAGGATGAAATCGACTGGCCAAGGCTTTCCTTTAAGGCGCTTTGCGGATTTAGGGCAGAGGGTCCCTGAAGGGTTATGAGTTATAAGGGTTGTTATGAGGGTTTCTATGAGGGTACCGGCACGCCAGGCGCCACGTTGCATTCGTACTTAAGTAGAACGTGCGCGAAACTGCGGTGTTAGCACGATTCCTGCAAAAAGCAGGTTTGTAGCATGTCAAGGAAACTACTACATCTTTACGATTAGCAATATCACCAGCAGCATCAGACAGGTAACATCCTTGCGATTGACTCCGGACGGTTTGCATGTGAGCGTTTCGTTGTGCAGGCTCAAAAGTGTGCGAAACTGTGGTTCAGCACATATTGGCTCGGGGACGTGTGAGAAGGAAAAGCGGTATCCTCGAGAGGGGTCACTTGTGATGGGGCGTTGTGTGCGTTTTACAGTGGTTATGAGCACATTTTGAAGCAAGCGTTCAAGGCAAACTTTGTGTGGACGACGATCTTACACTTACTGTATTCGCTTGGACAGCCAGGGGAGTATGAGCAACTAAAAACCCATCATCATCATCATCATCATCGTTGGTACTGGACTACGACATCACGAAAGTATCGTAAATACCGAGTAAAAAGGAGGTGCTTTGAAAAAGTACGTCATCAGCCCACCCCTCCCCCCTCCCCGCCCCCCCTCACCCGCCCCTCAATCCCCCCCACATGCTAAAACATGCTAAAACTCCGGAGTCACTCGAAAGATCTCGAAAGGATGTTACCAAAAACAGGTAAGATACATGATTTGACGTGGCGCTGCTACCTTCTATGAGTCTACAAGTGTTTATTTGGGGTTGGAAGGGCCTGCTTTGAAGGGAGTTGAGGGTTAGGGTTGCAAGATGTTGCTTTGCTTCACTTGTGTTTCCTTCCAGCTTCTTCGCTTGAGGGCTTTGGGCTTACGGGTTTGGTGTTGAGAGCCCCAGCGCTTGGGGCCTCGGATTGAGGGGTTGAGCAGAGGGTCTTTTCGTGAATGCGAGAGTTTCAGAATCCTCAAACCCCCTTCATTTCCCAGTTTTTTGTTTTTCCAAGAGCTGTGGCCTTGTCATTAGTGCCATCATGCACTCCAAGTGTGCCAGAGACAGCCCTTACGGAGCTCAGGTCCCGAGTTCGATTGACATGGCGGAGTTGCACGCACGCCTGCGGAGCGTCCGGTTCGGCCAGCTGAAGTCGATACCGGGCTGGGGAAGCGAGGTGATGACCATAGTTGCCATAGTTGGCACTATACTCATGGTTCTTCTGACTGCTGTTGGCGATATTTAGCATGATTATGAGGATCCTGAGCAACATCTACTCAAGTTTCTGTGGTCATCTGATAATCTTATTCCGGTTGTCAGTGTCTATTGGAACAGAGAATTTTGGGTCGGGGGGCGGAAGGGGTTGAACTACATGTATGCATGTTTATGTCCGTTTTCTTTTGTGAGTACACCTGTGAGCGGTCAGATCCGGGTGGTACCCAACGTATGGGGTTTCGAGATTATTGAGGAGAACTTTTGGGCCTAGGAATTCGAACCCTGGACCTTCCATTTTTGGGGTTTTGGAGAATGGTCCAAGGCTTGGGATCTTGAGCTGAAGGTTCAGAGTTCCGGACTTGGACTTTGGTTTAGGCTACGTTGACCTTGATAAGCTCTCAAGGGGTGCAATCCCGCCGATTCAGTCTCAGCCCCGAATCCCTTAAGGCACACGAAATACCTGAGTCCAAACTCCTAAGTCCTAGAGAACGTGAAGCCCGCGTCTCTTGGTGACAATGTAGGCTCTCCGAATCATGTTATCTGGGGCTTAAACTTGCCAATATACTTCCAGACTGTAGCAGATTCTATACATCATAGGCCTTGTGGTAACAGGTAAGTGCAAGGCCGGTGTAAGGCCTTCGGAACGACTGCGGTTCCGCCGTTTTTCCTGATGTTCTATGGTCTATGGTGTATTCATCGGAAATTGAGTTGCCCTCGGATGTTTATTTTGAGACCATCGGCTGCAGCAAGCGCCCGGAGTGGGACCCTGATGAAGAAGTGTATTCAGATGGGGTGATCTCAGGATGTATCGCGAGCTCGCAGCCGCGCGCTGCTGGTTCGACTACTCCCGGGGCTGGGGTGCAGAAGGACATTCCGAAGAGGTGCCAGGGTGTTCAGGACGTCGGGAAGGGTCGAGCCAGTGGAAGAGGATGCAAGGCTTTAGCTCCGCGGTTTATGGTGCCGGGAGGATTAAGAATGCGTATCCCGTATCCTGAACTCATATGTGCCCCGAATTCCCTGAGCAGCTTCTCAAACCTCACCCCTCGAAGTTCGTGCATCCACAACCACCCCGAAGCCGGGAAGCAAGGCTTTCCAGATGCTGCAGGAAGGCACCGAGCCTCTCACTAGACTTCAACCGCAGCTCCCCTAAACCCTAAACCCTAAACCCTAAACCCCTAAACCCCTAAACCCTAAACCGACTCCTCATCAGAACGATAGAAAACTCGAAGAGAGCCCTGACCCAGGGCTGCTCCCCGTACCTGGGCCTGATACGCGGCTTGGCACGGCGTGCAGAGGCCCTGCGACGAGGCCTCTACCAGCCACTAGGCTATAAGTCCAGAGTTTTTCCAGGGTTTTTTGGGTATTCATGAGTTGTTGCAGGGGTTTATGAGGGGTTTCAAAGTTTTCCAATGATCGTTATGGGGTTCAGGAGGGCTTTCTAGGGGCCCGGAGTTTAGTTTTAGAAATCCCTATTCGGCTTGTTCAGGTTGTTGGGGTTGTTCAGGTTCTAGCATGTTGCAGTCAGCCGGAACTCTGGAAACCCTGAACTCTAAGACTTGTGTGGCTTCAAGATGGAGCCATTTAGGGTTGTGGACCAAAGGCTCCCGCTGAAACCCCAAATGCTGCATCCCCAAACTAAACCCCGCTAGACTCTCTAGACTGTCGCAACACCCCTTGACATCCGGATGCAGCCCCATAAACGTGGGAAGTGTTCGAGCTAAAGTCAGACATGCGCCCCTTTCGTTCAAGATCCCGATGCAGGATCCCCTAAACCGTCCTGCTTGTGCGAGTGCGAGCGTCGAAACCGCCCATAAACCCGAAACCCTGCTACATACCAACAAGAGCTTATTGGCTAAAGTTACCATGGCTACGGCATTTATCAGTACGACCACTCCCAGGTTGCATCCGAAACCCAGGGTTCGATGGTTTTTGGGGTGTGTACGAAATGTCTGAAGACTGCTCTGTGCGTGTGCTCTGTGCGTGTGGTATCAAGCCCTCCGCCCCGATGCATGTTCTTCTCAGTAAGAGCAAGGCCCCCGAAGAGCCCAAACCTCAGTTCAGAGAGCCGAGGCTGCCGCTCTACTGGGAGCCTCCGGAGTCGGAGACTTGAGAATCTGGCGCTTGAGGTGGGAAGGTGAGCATCAATTTCATGAACTTCCAGGACCGGGGCCTTGAAGACAGCGGAGCCAGGGGAGATGGAGAAGTCGCGCAGGAGCGACCAGTACGCCGAGGTCCTCTGAACACGACTCCCGGTCGGACCTCGCTTCGCCGTCTGGTTCTGGCGAGAGGAGGAGACAGACGAGGACCTGGCTGCATCGAAGCAAAAGGCACATTTCAGAGATGCGGTGGACGATGCGAAGATGCGGTCAGAACCGGAGATGGGGGCTGGAGCTGGAAGCAGATGCGGTTGATTGCTGCGAAAAGGGTGTGGCTGAGCTCGATGTCCCAGGCTGTCCCAGGGTTCAGGGTTCAGTCCAATAGGTTGTGGGCAATTCCCGGCCGAGCATGGAGGGGGGCAAGCGTGGGAGAGCTTGGCAGTACCCAGATTGTCTTTGAAGCGATCTGAGGTTGGCTTCTCTGACTACTTCCGGTTCCCGGCTGTGCAGTACTTTGACTCCATACCGCATCTGCCTCTGGGCTGATTCACGACTTGCTTTCGTCACAAAAAGAAAACCACACACTAGTGTTCAAGAGCAGGATGACGTTTGACCGTGACTTAGGGTTTCAAAGCTGTGCAACCCGATCTGCACAACACGCTCGGCACAAAAGTGTGCCATATCGCCGCCCGAAGCCCCGAAACCCTTCCGTCCAAGCAGTCTCGCCTGTCGAGTCCCGAGAGTCCAAACCTAAACCTGTAAATCCTTACCGCCTGACCCTCTGAACCCTGAGTTGCTCGAGTGCGAGTGCCAAAGCCCCCTAAACCCTGGATCCCAAATCGTAGCAGAAAACAACCCTGAAGCCTCATATTCCTAGCGCACATGCTGTCAACGTTTTGCTCCCGAAGCCTTAAATGAGCCCTCAGACCTTCAAACCCTAAGCCCCCCCAAAAGGCAAAGCAAAAACCCTAGACCCTGGCTAAGTAGGAGGGAAAAATTAAAACCCTTACGCTAAATTCCGGAGATTCGAGAGAGGTTGCGCCAGCTGCCAAGCCTGGATTTCTTCGAGGCAAAATTCCGAACATCATTTTCAACTCGAGAGCCTTTCTAAGTCCTTACAAAAGGAAGGGGTTCATATCAAGGTGCGGCTATCTGTCAAGGCTCTAGAAGGGTCGCATTGGGCTCGAGATGGGCTTGACATGGGTTCTTGTTAAAGCAGCTGGTGTGAGCTACGACGGTACCATCACGAGCTAGGAGTCATGCATCCCTCTCATGCAAACCTGAATGACGTTCCCACAGACTCCAATATCCCTTAATTACGGAATATACGTTAAATCATATTAAGGATCCTCTTCACCGAGAGAGCAACTGAACTATTGTTCCGGGTGAAGGAGACTCGGGGGTGCAGGTGCGGGTTCAGCGTTTAGGGCCAGTTTGGGGTCGGACTGTGGGCCTAATCCTCTTATAAGCCTTCCCTCAAACCCTGAACTTGTCAACCCCCTAAGCCCCCAAACCTAAGTCATTAGGCGCCCAAAGCCCTGAAACCCTAAACACTACTCTTACCCCCACTCATTATCTCTTATAGGACCCTTGTCAAAACCCTTCTAGAGCCCTTCCCGACCGCTGATAGCTCCAAAAACCCTGACACCCTTGAATCCTGCCCGTTTTTTGCCACCAAGAAAGAAACCAACGCCCCGAAACCCTCAACCCCAAAATCCCGAAAACTTCAACTCCTCCGAAAACCCAAGCTTTGAGGGTAGAAAAACCCCTAAACCCTCGGGTCTCAGGTGGTTCAAGCCATGGCAAGGTTCAACCGGGACTCGATGGCGCCTGGGCATTGAAGCCATGATCCGGACCATGACCAGGAACCCTCATAAGCACGCTATAGGGGCCCAAGTAGTTACAGTTTTGGGAGTTCCGCATCATAATTATAGTACAATGAGCCCCAAACCCTACTCTAATTATTTAGGCCCCTACGTCAGTTGCCTTCTTGAAGCCTTTTGAGAAGGGTTGCTATAAGTGTGGTAGGGCTGTGAACATAGAGGCCTCCAGAAGCAGAAGTAGAACTGAATAAATTAAGGCATAAGGGGGTATTGTTACCAACCAAGCTTTTGCAAGCTCACTCCCCAAACAGATGATGCAGTTTGGCCTTTGTTGTTTCAGAAGGTTGAAAAGTGAAGTGCCTGAGCTTACAAGTGGACTATAACCCAAACCCTCAAGCAGATTCAAAAGCATGTTCAAGCAAACAAGCCCGAAGGCAGATGTCAGTAAACTAGAAGCCCGCGTATGGAGAAAAAGGATAGAAAGATCGGCCTGGCGGTACTTCGAATGCTAGCAGCATGATTCCCTTCGACAAGTTTCGACAAGTTTTGAAAAGTAACCCAAACAACGTCAGCCCTACCTATATGCCCTGAACGACAAAATCATCCTAAACCCCAAACCATACATCCTGAACCCCAAACGCGGAATAATGTTTTGCTGGAGTTTCCCCATGTACAGTTTGCTTTAGGGTTGAAGTCCCGGGGTGAGGTTCGTGTGCAGGTGCCGGTTAAAGTGGTACCCGTGCAGGTAACATGATACTCGGATCCGCATCCTCCAAGAAACTAGCCATTGACACTTGAGAAGCCATTGTCTGCTTGGATGTCTGCATGCTTAGCATATTCTTGCGACGACGCGCTCTGCCGGCATTGTGGCTCAACAGGTGCTCTTGGGAGTTTGCCGGTGTGCCAGATTTTTTGTGATTGTCACGCACAGCCTCCGTGGCTTCTGTTCTTGCTTGTGCTTTTGAGTGCACCCGGCTCCCAGTGGCGCCATTGTAATTCTAACCTGGTCTTCCGTTTCTGCATTGATTTTCCGGGGCACCCCTCGGGCGTGCCCGCGTAGGCTCCCAGACGTCGGGGGCTGTCTGTTTAAAGATCACAGACCAGCTTCCGGCCTAATTCCTTGGAAGTGGCCACTCGGCAGCTGATTGTTGGGCTTTTTTCCCGGTTCATGGTGCGTAAACCGTAAACCTGCAACCTTATATAGCCCTAAAGCTCCTAAGCGCCAACTCCTAACCCTCGATATCGAACCTTGAACTCTTCTTCCTCCGGCAGCCTTGAACGGCCTGGCTTCTTCCTACACCCCAGACCCCAAAAATTCGGGGGATTCTATGCATACCCTGAATATATCAGAGCACCTAAAAAGTATAGCATTTGTAAACGGGTTTCGCACAGACAAACTCATCTACATTTTTCTCTCTGTCTCTCATGCTCCCAGTCTCTCTCACACACTCTCTCTTTCCCTGTTTCTGTATTCGTCACTGCCTGCGTCTCCCTCCCTCTCCCTCTCGCCCTCAGCGCCCTCTCAACCCTCTCTCCCTCCCTCCCTCCCTCCCTCCACGTCCACTGCAAAGCTTTGAGCTGAAGGCACCATGTCTACGACGACAGCCGAGCTGGAGGTCTCGGCCCTACCAGGAGTGGGGCCTCCTTCTTTGCGCTTCTCTCGGGTTTAGGGTTCAGGGTTCATCTTGAACCGCTCACCCTGCAGTCCTAAAACCCCGTGCCTTCGAGCCCAATTGCTTTGCGTGTCTGTCGTGCCACCGCCTCCGATGTGCTGATGCAAGTCTCGGCTGGCCGACGGGTGTGACGCAGCAACGCTGAGCAGGGCCGATCAAAACAAGACCCCAAAACCTCTGCAGGAGATGAGCCTGGAGCCGTCCTGCGGCATTGCTGCAGCGACGACTCCGATTGCAGCACCACTGCAGGTGGGTTTAGGGAAGAAGCGAACCGGGTTCAGGGGAATGAAGATCTAGCCAATTCAGGCTTGACGCTTGGAATGCCTGCGAGAGATTCAAGGTCTAGCTCTTAGGGAGGTTCAGAGTTTAGGGGTTTAGGGGCCGTATCTAGGGTATAGGGTTCAAGTCTGTGCGAAAAGGGTTAATGGTTAGGGAAGCCTTTTCTCCATGACCTCTTCGTACTTGTGCTTTAAATTGTCACGATATCTTGTTTCGGCTGAGAATACACATGACCCCCACCTGTTCGAGATCTGCGTGCGCGTTTA
This sequence comes from Symbiodinium sp. CCMP2592, assembly GCA_905221615.1. NCBI lineage: Eukaryota > Dinophyceae > Suessiales > Symbiodiniaceae > Symbiodinium > Symbiodinium sp. CCMP2592. The sequence goes on from CAJNDT010004602.1 coordinate 218,264, forward strand.
AGGGGCGTCCGGGCTGCGAGGCTTCATGGCTTTATTCGGATCTTTGGTTGAGGGATCTGGGTTTGGGATTTAGGTTATCTACTATGAGGCAGGCAACTTGGAGGCACTTCAGAGAGACTTCGTTCAAAAAGGGTATCTGCGAAGAAGTTTCAGATGCATGTGTTCGCAAAGCTTTCGAGCATAGTCACCAGTGCTAGGGTCGATGGTGTGTTCCACCAGAACTTCACAGCCCGGATGCCAAAAAGGCTCAGAGATTATGTCCGGGACAGGCCAAAATTATTTGCTCTCGAACCCAATTCTAGTTTGCAAGGCCTTTCTATCACACCCCGTAGAACCCTGCAAAACCCGATAGAAACCTCTACAACCCAATCATCCTCATTCATTAAGGCTTCTGAACTACGGTTTTTGGGAGACTGCAGCTGGTTGAGGAGATGTTCCGTCCTCTTTCGAATTTCGCGGCACAGGGCTTCTCGTTGCGGGAGCAGCCCTCCTAGAGCAGTCTGTGCGATCATGTTGGCGGTTGTAGGGCTTTGCCTTGAAACCTTATAGCCTAAGGGCTTATGATGCAGGGTTGAGGCTTCGACCCCTCAGCCATACGACAGTCAGGCAGCACCAGCTACGCAGACGAAGAGCCACAGGTCGCCCCTTGCTTGCCCTGATCACATAAAATTAGTGCAGGCTTCAAGGTGCCCTTCTTGTTCGGCGCTCAAGATTCAGGGTCGGAACCCTAAGCTATAACCTCGGCAGTCCTAAACCCTATAACTAGAAACCGAGTGACCTTAAACCCAAGTGCCTTATGAGGAAGGGCTGTCTAGGATTCAGGACGTTCGTTGGCTCCGTCCTCGCCACTCGTCATTCCCGAACGGACCCTGAACCCGAAGGCCAAAAGCCTAAACACCAATTCTCCGCCAGCATCAGAAAAACGAGGATCTGTACAGACTCCCAAACCTGGAGCTCTGCACCTCGAAAGTTTTGGTTTGCAGCCCGGCCAAAGACAAACCCTTAACCCAAGACCTCAATCAATCCCTAAACCCTACCCCCCTAAACTCTGCAGGGTTTCTCGGGTTTTTCAAGCCCAGGCATCTCCACATGCCGAGCCCGCACTCCTTCGCGAGCCCCGGGCCAGTGCAACTGAGCCAAAAGGGGGTGTGGGGTTTAGGGTTTAGGGTCTAGGATTTATGTAGTAGTCCAGGTGTAAAAAGGATTTATGTAGGTTTCAGGGTTTGGCTAGACTTGAGTCCAGTGGCAAAAACGGGTTTAGGCTTTTGGATTTAGGGTTTAAGACGAAGGGGGCGCTTCTGGGTTTTGAGGATTATGCGTTCAGGCTTCTTAAGGGTTCAAAACTTGGTGGGTTCGCAGCTTCAAGGTTTCAGTATGTGGGCGGGTTCATTTTTTGGGGGCTTAGACAACTAAAGTTTAGGGGCTGCGGGGTGCTACTTGGCTAGTTTCTTGGAGCTTGGTTATGTTGGGTTTCAAGAGCAGAAAGTTTTTGGATTCTGAGTTTTCTTTTTTTGCAGCGCCTAGCTGCTTGTGGGAGCCTTAAGCTTAAGTCGCTTAGTGATCTTGGAACTTTTGTACCGGCGCGTTTGCGTGGAGCTTTTGCCATAAGCCCCGCCACCCCAAAGCTTCACCCAAGGAGACCTTCATCATCTTCGATTGGGACGACACGCTGCTCCCCACAAGCTTCATCGAAGAGGCTGCCCAGTTCTGTGATTTCGAGGGAGCTCGGAGCCGGGTTGCATGTTGAGTTTCGACGCACGCTGTACTTCCTGCACTGCAATGTTTCGTCTGTAGCTGTGCTTCTGGGTTTTGGTGGAATGTTTTTTTGGGTGTCGCTGCTCATAACCCTGTTGTTTCGGAGGGTCCTGCGTCGCTCTCGCGGATTTGGTAGTTGAAGCTGGTGTTAATTGCAGGGGGCGAAAAGGATAGCTCCTGGTCACGTAGCGATTGGTGCAGGGTCCAATAACTTAAGCTCTCAAAAACCGTCAACCTTAAACTCTCGAAAGCCCCTCCACCCATTCCTAAAACCCAAACCTTGGGAATATGAACTTGTTCTGGGGTTCAGCAGCTAGACAAAACCTAAGGCAACAACGCAGACTTTTGAACCCCTTACCATTAAGCCCCAAACCCTAAACCCTAACCGAAATCCCAAAGTACCTTTGTGCTCCCAGAGCCCACGGAGGCTGCGCGAATGTGCGCGCCGAACTGTGCCTTGCCGAATTTGCATGGGCAGGCGCGGACTGGCATGGGTGGGTGCATACAAAGAAGACTCGCGCACAGAGATGTACCATGTGCTGTATGTATGTATGTATGTATGTGTGTATGTGTGTATTTATTTCTACATTTCTATTTCTGTTTTACACACACACACACACACACACTCACAGCTTGATTTGTATATCTATTTTTACACGGCTCTTTTCCCCTCTCTATCAATTCACGGGTACAGTGCTATGAACAAGACTAAAACTGTGTAGAAATGCCGTTGCCAATAATCGTAGTGGGCAGTGGAAGTCGGCAGCAGGGGCATAGGTGTTGGTAGTGGGTAGCGGGTAGTTGGACCAGACCATCGTCTTGTGTGTTCTGTTTTTGAGCTTTGAATTTCGGGGTTTATGCTTTCAGTTTGTGGTTTGAGGGTTTCAGGCTTCGAGAGAAGCAGAGTTTCCTGTTGGTTTTCGGCCGACCGTGTGATTTTCATGCAAAGATGGATTACCGAAGGCACGCAGTAGAGCCGCTCGAATTCCCTAAACCGAGAACCCAGCCAGCAGCAGAGGATTGTAGGAATCAGCATTAAGTCGGCTTGCACTCCAAATTCGAAAGCCCTCGTTCATGCTCCGCCGGAGGCAGCAAGATACAGACGGACGCCCTCCAAAACGCTCTCGCGGACCAAGCAACGCACCCAGACGACAGGCCCCGCGGTTGACCTATTTTAAAAGCAGTGCTACATAGCCTTACACAGCCCTCGAAAGATTGTGAGGTGCAGGCGGTGCAGGGTTAGGGCTTCGGTGTAGGAGTTGAAGAAGGGGGTTTGCGGCTGAGGTTCGGGTACAGGGCCCGTTCGAGTGTGAGTGCCAAGAAAACCCAGCCCCAGCCGACCAGTATATCCTCCGGACGACGGACAGGCTTGCCCCCCGACTTCCCGTGCTATGCGGCCATCAAGCACCATGCCACTGTTGTGGAACAGGTGCCTCGGAATAAGAGCTTCCAGTGTCAAGCTAGAGCATCAGCACCACAAAGTTCAATAAGGTTGGGCTAGTTTTAGGTCTTCGGCATTCTCTCAGAGGCAGACGGCAACGGAAACCAGCAGTTTTTCAATACATCCCTCATGGCATGATCATTCTTCTTCCTGAGCCTGGCCCTGATGTATGCAAGCCTATAGTCCACATCCCTTGTACAAGTCCTGGGCCACGAGTCCGAAGAAACTGAAAAGGGTTTTTTGTTCAGGGTGTAGGGTTTAGGGTAATTAGTATAGAACAAGGGACCTAAACACACTCGCTTTTGAGCGGGAGAATTCCGTGACGGTTTAAATCTGAATCAGGAAGCCTTCGATTTCCAAGTTCTAAACCGAGCACACAGAAGAAATTCCGTAAAACCCTAAGACGAGCCTTGCAAATGCCAAGGATACACGGCGTCGAAATCTCATGAACAAAACCATTCCCGTAGTCATGAATCTTTTGGAGCTATTATATGCTGCAGTATACCCCGAGAACCCTACTCTAGTTACTAAGCGTCCCCAGAGTGCGCATCAGTCATGCCCTGGCTTCAGGTATTGCGTGCTGCGAAAGCCGCGGCCCACCGAGTGGGGATCGTCACACTCTCGGAGAGGCAAGGTAAGGAACCTTAAGGGCGCCCAGTTCAGGAACATACCTGTGAAAATGCATGATGGTGCAGTTTTGACTACAAAATCTGGGTCTTTCTGGGACTCTGGGTTCAGCGTCTCAAAATGTCGCCTTTTAAGGCTTCAGGAGGGGAAGAGGGTTGCAAGAGCCTGGGTTCTGAAAGGCTGGGAGTCTTAGGCTTCGGCACAGAGGCCTCGAGGCGGTCGAGGCTTCCGAAAGATGTCCAAATCAATCGCTGACGTAAGAAAGGTTTAAGGTTTAGATACACTGATAGACCTCGTTCAACAAAAGGTTTAGGGTTTAGGGGCTTCCTGGCAGCGACAAGCCCAGTTTCAAGAGCTGCTTTGGTAAATAGACACGGAACTTCACATTGAATCCTGAGGTCTTTCTATCGGTGCGCGCAAAATCTTGTCAACAGTTTTTTTGGGCTTGTAAAACGTTTGGGGAAGGTCTTTTGCTGCAGGGCAACTGCATTTTCAGCTCATTCTCTCCTTTCCGGTGCACGGCTGAATGGGGGGTTTAGGGCGGTTTAGGGAAGGCCGAAAGGTTTAGGGAAAGTTTAGCGCCGAGGTTGCGATGAGTCTTCGCTGCTCAACCAACCATAGAGCAAAGCATTGACAGTCGCAGCGGTTCGAATATACGGATGCGACGACCGTCACAACATGGCGAAACGAACTTGGGCTCAACGGTGCAAGGATGTGAGGACTCGTTCCTCAATCCAACGCAGAAAGCGCTATACATGCCCCTGACAGGCTTTGGCAGTCCTGGTCAGGGTTGGGAAGGCTTTCAGTCCTCGCATCCGCTTGTTTTTCCCTCTCTTAGTCCTATCCTCATCCCTGGTCAAAGCACTGCGGCCCAAGCCATGAAATAAGCATGCATGAGCCCGAAGCCCTCAAACACCCTGACCCGAAAGGCCCTGGGTTTTCGAGTCGGCGGACAAGTATCTGCCAGGACCGGCAAAGTGGGTTTCATGTTTAGGATTTGGGGTTTGGGTTTAGGAATTGGGGGTTTGTTTCAGGTCGAGGGATTTAGCGTTTGGGGCGGGCAGGCCTGAGGGTTTAGGGCTTGATATAACCTTCTGCATAGCTTACAGTACTTACATCCCCCGAGAGTCTCTACATCATGAACCTACCGTATGCCACCCCAAACCCTAGGTCTCTGTTCTTGAGGTGTGGGGGCATGCAGCTTTTGGGTTCAGAGCTCTGGATTCTTATGAGGGTCACGGTAGGATCATCTTTACTCTGTTGCTGGCAAAGAAACCTATCGCTTAGGGCCTTGGGCTTAGACTCGGGCCTTGGTGTGGAGCTCGTGCCACGGATAGGGTTTCTAGCCTTTCCTGGCTGTGCGGAGTCGAATTTCGCAGACTTGGGCGCCTTGGCAAGGATGGGAGGGGCCCGTTCCATAGGTCCTGCGGCAAGAAGCAAGCAGGTTCGCACTGCGAGCTTTTAGTAGAGATGTGTTTCAACCCCCCTCAGGCTTTTTTCTCCTTCAGAGAATAGGAGCGTCATGTCCATCCTTGGCTTGGTTTCGCCGTGGTTCCTGGTCCTCCTCCCGGCGCCGCCTTGGAAGATGCCGATGAGCCTTTTTGGGTTTAGGGTTTGTGGCCCTGGGAAACGGGAAACGGGCTTGGCAACATTCCGGCATTCGAGGTGGCCTGAGGATCAAAGGCCACTTGTCCTTGCACCTGCATATGCTCGGCTTGGTTGGGCCGTCAGCACCAAGCATGGCAACTGCCCGTGACGTGAAGCGTCTTGTGCTTCGTCGCCGAGTAGAACATGTTAGAGTTCCGCATAGCCGGGAGCATCATGCAGCGGGCGTTCTTCTTCGAGGGGACGGCAAGCCTGAAAACTCCCTCAGAGGAAGACAGACTGTGAACCCTCAACGCACCGGCAAGAGGTGGTAGTTTCGTGAAGCTAGGGCTTTCTTTGGCGTGCTTACATTGTCGATCAAGTTTCTGGTGCCGGTTTTTGCAGGTCCTTCACAACTCCGAATTAAGGAAGACAGCAGCCGAGAATGATAAACCCTAAGGCCAAAACTGCGGATGACAATCTGCCCAAGTATAACCAAGGGGTGTTTTACAGGCGAGTTCGAGTGCTGGGTACAAAACTGTAGAATCTACAGCAAACTACGGTTCTGGTTGCGATTTCAAGACGGCTACGCGGGAAAGCACGGCTCGGAAAGCAGCTCGGCTGCAAGTTCGAAAACCATATCAAATTCCTAGCAAATACATAAAACCAGTCCTGAAGGAAGGCTGGAGACGTATTGAAATCGTACCAAAATCGCTACGAAATCGTATCGCAATCGTATCAAAATCGTATCAAGCTCGTATCCGAACCGTATCCAAATCGAAAACCATATCAACATCGTAACCGGAAGGACCCTTGAACTCTTATCAAAATCGTAAAAAATCGCTATTCAAGGAAATGGCTGTTTGCCAAGACTCAGATTTAAATCAAGTCCCTGCCTTCAACACTTTGAACCTCCTAAGCGTTCATGTCGCAACACAAGAATCCGAGCCCAAAGCCTTGCACCCGAGTTTAGGGTTTTAGGGGTTTAGGAGTTTAGGGTTTTAGGGGTTTAGGAGTTTAGGGTTTTAGGGGTTTAGGAGTTTAGGGTTTTAGGGGTTTAGGAGTTTAGGGTTTTCCCAACGTTGTACCACAGCTCCCAGGACTTGATGTTGCAGAGCTCCTGAAGGAGCTCCAGATTCCTGTGTGACCTTCTTGAAGTGCGGAGTTCATAGGGTTCACGGTTTCAGGTTTTCTCTTGGATTTCCACCGGAGGTTTGAGGATGTCGGGTCCACGGTCGGAGTGTGTTGAGGCTGCCATTATGTAACCTTGAGCTTTGGCCGTCCGTCGTGGACCAAAAGAAGGGCTGGCGTCCCTTCTGAAAACTTCAGATTCGACATTCTATCCTTCTATCCTTCGGCGTGCCCCAGAAGCTCAATGTCGTGAAGGGTAGCTTTCATGTAGTAGGACTTGAAGTAACAAGTAAGAGGCATAGTATACCCCCAGTCGCTACAAGGTTACATCATTTTAGTCTTATGGTTATGGCGGCTGCGTTGCACACGGAACCCAACCTATACCTCATAAACACCCTTTCAAAAGGTACTATGCGCCGGAGCATCAGCACGAGAGCAACTCGGAGGAGGAGGCCGGGCAACGAGAATTTGAGTCGGGTTGGAGATGCCATCAACAGTATAACTATGTAGGGACTCCGAGAGGATATGAGTGGTCTCTGTGCATGCCCGGAGCATCTACACTCCGCTTCCTCCCTTGGAGGCTTAGGATTGCAAAATGCCAGCAACAAGGTACTGGAAGCGAGGGAGGTGATGTCTTCGTGCTGCATGATGTTCTGCCAGATGGTGCTGACCATGATAGCGATGAGCATAGCAAAGAGCTAAGCATCGCAAAGCCGCCAAGCTAAGCCTTGTTTAAAGGTTAGGACTCATCGGTCGGCCAAGTCCCAGCACACCTAAGTCCAGTACACCTAAACCCTAAGCCCTTAAACCGGGCATGATGAGTGTGAAAGCGCCTAGGAAGCCTAAGCACAGGAAAAAGCCGACATATTCGTCACGGGCAGTTTGGTTTTCACAATCTGTCTGGGGGATTAAGGCCTAAGCCCCGAACCCTGAGCCTTGATGCCGAGCGCCGAGAAGATCACTTCTCACCCGAGGAATCGCTAAGATCAAAGCCCAAAGTTCCTGCAAACCCCTACCACCAAACTCCGAGAGCCCACCCCCCCCCCCCCCCCCAAGCCCAGATCCTTGACACCGAAGAACCTTCATAGAACCCTTGTAAAGCCCCCGATAGTCCCTGAAAGGAGCCCTAAACCATCTTAAGCCCGAAGCCATCAAGCCCCATAGGCCCGACAGTCCCTTCAAGGAGCCCTTAAGGAGTACCGAAAGCACGGGAGTTCCGGAGGATCCGAAGGTGAGCATGAAGAAGGCAGCGATGGCCGAGTTCCTTCAGGCCCGTCTGCTTGGGGTTTTCTTGGGGTTCGAGGCTTCCGGGGTTTAGGGTTTGGGTTCAGGTTCAGGGTTCGAGGGTTCCGGTGATTGCGGGTCTGGGATTTTTTTTTGGACTCTGGGCTGAAGGGTGTTGGGTTTCGGAGCTTAGGGCTTGATTAGGGGTTGAGGAGAGTTTGCTGGCGCACAATCCAAGCCCACGCTGAAGAAAAGGAGTTTGAGGTTTAAGGAAAATGCGTAGAAGGGCCTACCAAAGTGTTGTTCTGCCCTGCGAGGCGGGCTCGTTAGTAGCCAGGAGGGGGAAAGAGGGGAGTCTACCGGAGGATTCAGGGAGTCACTTGAACGGATGTCGATGTGCGCAGTGCTCTGAGCCGGCACGCACGAGCCGTTCGACAGCTCTGGGCCCCAAAACCACATCCTGCACTACAGCCGAAGACCCTTAACCCTACACCCGAAGTTTACAAACGCCCGATAGCGTTCTGATTTGACCTGGCGGTTTTGCACTGAGCTGCCCGCCATGCCTGAAACACTCAGATTCGAGACTGACAGCCCCAGAACTATGCTCTTGGCAAAGTATCATCATACCGAAAGCTCCGAACCCACCCCAATACTCCCTCACAATGCGCGAAGTTCGGGTGGATATGGCCACTCAGTTTGAGAGAGGACCCAAGCCTCAAGCCCTAAGCCGTTTGCGACTATGAGATCATCTGGCTAGTCCGAGTTGTGAGGGCTTAAACCCTAGACCCTGAAAGGTGGGTTTCGGACACGATGCCTTGTCTGACGGCTCCCTCAACGTTGTGTCCATCGGCGACTCCATGGTCGAGAAGGCGGCTCGCAACCTTAGGGAGCACTAGCTATGTTATATGATTAGCAGAGGATCGTATACATATGATGGTATATGGCTCCAGACCAGAGTATATTGTAGTATGTAATGATCAATTTTGATTATCCTTGTAGTTGTAGAGCCCCTATCATAAAAAGAGCCCCTCGCAGTATAGTCGATCCCCAAGCCGTATTACAGTTCTCAAGGCCCTGCAGCTGTTCTTGATATTGATTGTTTTGTCGGGTGTTGGGTTCAGGGTTTCGACGTCAGAGCGGGGAACCGTAAAGTTTTGCTCGAGGCCGAGGGATATGGGGATGGTTTTGGGTTCGAGTAGCTCGTCCCGAAAGAACCAACGCCGAAATCAGGCCACAGTAGGCCCAGGGTAGAATTCTGCTGTCCGGGATTCTGGCGTTAGGCGTTGTTTCAGTAGTCTTTTGGAGGGTGTTCAGGATTTGCAATGTGCGGCTTAATGCTTGTTCAGACATGGAAAGTTCTCTCTATTATACTTTTCTCTCGCTGGACCTGCATTTGTGAGTCTCACTGTTTGTTGTGAGTTAAACTCCGTCGTCAGTTATTTGCCGTGCACGAAGAAAAAATAAGGGGTTTTCCAGGCATCGCCTCGTCGAACCTCCGATCCACGAACAGAACCTAAGAGCCCAAAGCCTTTGAATCTCGAACGCCCCCACCCTGAGCCTTGAGCCCTGGACCCCCTAAACCCCCGAGCCTGGACCCCAAAATTCAAGATTGTGGACGCAGTCCTGTACGACAAACGCTGAATTTACTTTGCAGTCTTGTCACACTCCCCGCCTAGCCGCTCGGCCCTAGCGACTTGTCCAGCAATGCAGGAGGCAAAAATCCCAAGCCCCTACCCTGAGCCCTGAACCCTAAACCCCAAAGCCTGCGGGAGGCACAAGAGAGCCCCCAAGACACTTCCGCAGGAGGCTGCCGAGGCCACGGTGCGCTCAGTGGAGCTGAGCAAGACCCAGCTTAGCACCTTGGCGAAGGGGTTTCTACCCCCTTAGCCATAGCTCCCAGCTTAGCAGCGGGTGCGGGGCCTTAGTACATGAAGGGTCCCGTCAAAGTGTTCCTGCAAGGGCTCGATGTGGGTTACTATGAGAGTTTAGTTTGCGGTCTTTATTCACGTCAATAATATCTGGGGGTGCAGGCCCAGGCTTCTACATTAGCCCCTACGGCTTAGGGTTGCAAAGGGTTTGCGTGCCGAAACTGGACACATTATGCTGCTCCTGTGGTTGCTTTCGCATTATGCTGCTCTTGTCCTTGCTTTCGCGTGTATTCGCAAGAAAACCCACTGCAAAGGCCGCCCCAGAATAGCAGCTCGAAGCACAACCATCCCAAGCAAGCCCTGGACTGACGTGGAGCTTCGGTTTTCAGGTTCGTTTTGGGGTTTACGGTTCAGAGATGTTCAGAGTGTATAGGTTTGGGCATCGCCCCAGCCGAAAACCACCGTACCCCTGGCTTTAAGGTTTAAGTTTCGCGGCGGTTTAAAGCTTCAATCCCAGACGTCCTAAACCTTTCTGGGGGGATTCCAAAACCTAACCTGCATAAAGAGTCCAACTCAAGAAAACCCAATAAGAATAGTCAGAGTCATCAAAAATAGCAATAACAACAATAATAAGTCATACTCATAACACAAGACTAGTAACAATACTGGTATATGACAACAGTTCTGGTGATCCCAAGGTCTTTGCAAGACCGTGAAGCTGATCAGTGACCCCTCCTTGAAGCAGCTCACGGACCGGCCAAAGCTACGAGATGACAGTACAATACCATGTACGATGAGATGCTGTAGTCTGTGAGCATGTACTATAGTCTATGATGTTGTGTGTAAGTAGATGGCAATATATCTCAGTATGTGACAAAGCACTCATTATAGCATATGATAGTGCTCTATAGTATGTGACAACATATACTTGTATATGAAGTCTATAATATGGCAGATGGCCGTATGTTATAGCATATGACAACATTATAGTTTCGACCGTATATTATGGTATACTACCTAGCATGTAGGCGTAAGACGGAATGGGCCGGGGATGGATTGGGGCTTCGGGTTGCGACAGTCGCACCTGTTTGCAAGCTTTCAGTCCGGCGTCCAGGAAGTATGAACGTCACAAACCTCTGACTCTCGAATCACACCCGGGGCCCCCGAAGAGGCAGGACGAGGAAGGGATTAGGCCGATTAGGCTTTAGGCTAGATCTGTTGACGTTGCAAGCCAGTTGCAGAAGGCTAGATCTGTTTTTGTAGGTGCTCCGCCATCTTACCAGTCTTGCGCATTGCTAAACGCGGATGCCAACGCCCCAAACTGGATGAAACGTGATCTCATAATTCAATGCCGCAGAAAAATATATCTTCGGTTGGGCCTGGTACTCAACAGCAAGACTAATGACTAATTGTTGTCCCGTGCTCGCCCGCCCCCGCCCCCACCCCCGCCCCACTTCCCCCCCATCAACACCACCACCGCCGCCACTACTACTGCTGCTGCTAGAATATGACTGGCTATGCTCATGGTTGATCTTGCTGTGATTGCTCCCTCTCCAGCCTCCTTGGTCTGGGCCCTTCAGGACGAGCTTCAGATCCTCTCCTCGAAGCTTCAGCCGATCATAGGCGCCGAGGGAACCCTGAGACCCCCAAACATCCTAAAAAGCGGCTAAAACTCTGAGGGCAGGGGGATCCTGATGAACATTCCTCGATGAAGGGTTGGGCGATTCGACGTCTCTGAGGGAACAGAGAGGTTTAGGAAGCTCTAGGTCCAGGAACTAGGATCCTCCTGCGTGCCAGGTCACCCCAGAGATCTTGACCTGCATGTGCAGAGCCCAGAAGACCTCACTGCGCAGATTGCCACCCTGCCCGGCACTCAGGGACGGTTCATGAGCGTTTAGGGTCAGAGGAAGCTCACTGCAGGGTTCTTTAACTCACTATGTTGCGTTTGTAGGCAGTTGCAACCCAGACTTCGAAGAATTGCTCCAGGGCTGCGCCGATCATGACTTATAGCCTGAATTGTAATTGCCAATCTTATCCCGTAGGGTTCCTTATTATGGTTATATTGCGTTTATATCATATAGTCATATAGTTATATTCGTGCGGAAGGCACCCAAGGGATCCCGAGAGGTGTGGGCATCCTAACCGCGCGAAGCCCGAAATCTCAAAGCCAGACGGCCTGGCCCCACAACGTGTGGCACTTCGCACATGGATCTTCCGAGCTTGTTGGAGCCTTCATACTAGGCCCCTTTTTACGGGTTTTTAAGGTAGATTGGAAAAATAACCTTTGATAAACTTAATGTTGGGCTCTTCCTTTTAAGCCCTTTTAAGGTAGGGGTGTTTATTGACCAGGGGTCTGCGGTACCCTCAGACCCCAAAACACACTTGATCCAGAAGTGGACCCTTCGGCACCTCAGTGTCAGATCCCAAACCCCAAACCCGTGACCCAGAAGGGAACCCTGAACGCCAAATTAGTGATGAGTCGTGGAGTGAATCTGCTCGGCGACCCGGTTAATGTGCTTCAGTTTTTTGTCGAAGACACTTGAGAAGCGGCCCTTAGACTCTAAACCCTTACCACCCCTAACCCCCCGGAACCCTCTCTTTGGCCCACTCTTTGGCCCATTTTCAGCTTGTTCCCAGGTCGGGAGCATGAGGTCCGAGCGGGTCAACGCTGACCGGCCCAATTCTTTTGTAGAGAAGTGCGAGACTGCACTAAAACAAAAACCCTCATGGCCGGTCGCAGACGGATATTGTACACAGTAGACTTTCTCCACTGTCGGAAGTGTCGGCAAGGTAGCATGGCAGTCCTTTCCTTTTGCAATTGCTGTTGACGCAGAGCGGCCGAAGCAAACGAACCAGTTTGCCAAACACAGGCTTTGGTAAGCGAAGCCTAAGCGAAGCCTCAGACCCTGGGGCACATGAAGGATTGTAGACGTGGCACGTCTTGAGCATCATATTTCTGTGCTGCCGACTTTGCATTTTGCCGGTCGGCTGGCGCCGGTGGCGCCTGTGCTATCAAGAAGTTGATAGTCTCTGCCGCCTGATACAGACTTTCCTCTGACCTCCGAGTCCCTGAGGTGAGCTCCCCCATTCAACTAGGGAGTGCGCCGGTTCTTTAGCCGCATGGTTCCAATGGCCTTTGGGGGCTTGGGGCGTAGGTCCCATAGGATGTTCCCGCGATCTAGCAAGACATGGGGGAGGCCTTTGGGATTCTAGGTGCGTGGAGTCCTTGCTGATAACAGCTGCTTGCATGTAATTCTGGGCTCCACGCAACAACAGAACATGAGCATAGTCGCGCACCTCAAGGTGCGATGTGTCGGTGGGCAAGAACCACCTTCTACGCCGAAGCCAAGCGTAAGAGGCTGCTGTTGATCTCAGTTCTGCGATCAGTTCTATACGTCTATGGGTGAAGGGCTCCATCACAAGCTGTCGGTGACCATTCGGAGGTGTCTTAGTCTTAGACTTTGTTCGGTCCTTGGGACATGATTGCCTCAAGATCAGACGCGCCTTGGCTTGTTTATTGGCCATTCCGCCCGCTCGCAGCGCAGCCGGGGCAGATTCATCCCTTCCTCCAATGCCTGCAACTATCTATCTATGTATATATATATATATGTATGTATGTGCGTGTACTCTGTTTGTATGAAACACGGAGCATATTGTGTAATATGTATTATCAAGTATTCCCTTCTTTGCTGCACTCCTAGACCGACCCAGTGCATCCAGTCTAGGACCCTGGGAGAAAACCCCGAAGCAGTGGAGCAAGAAGAAGATGATACGGAGGATTTGTTCCTTAAGGCCCATGTTCGTTCACACTGCATTGCGCCGTTTTTGTGGTTCGGGGCGTTTCCTAACATCCGCAAGTAGACGGCGGCTATACGGTCGAGGTCCCTGTGAACCTGCATCATACGCTTTGGACATTTGTGTCCCTCTTCAAGCTTGTTCTTGAGCTGCATAGCCATAGTCTACAGTACGAGGCCGTTTCGGTTGTTGGTGTAAACACATCCGAAGATGCTGACGAACAGGGCCATCTTGATGTTCCGCACGGGCAGTGTACTCTTCAACTCTGGTGGGTTCTGCCCCGGAATCTACCGAAGAACAGACGGGGTAGAGTAGAAGAGCTTTCAGAATTCCTCTTGGGCATGGAGACTGGGATGCAGTCTGCCCCGCACGAGACCAGGATCTCTCGGGATCTCCCAAGGTCTCCCCAGGGGTAAGCATCAGCAGCCCCTTTCGGTTCTTCCCTGGTACGACAGCTCTCGGAAAGTGCGAAGAAAATGAGGATCTCTGTTCCGGAAGCTTCGAATTGAAGTCTGCAGATTTTCGGTATGATTCCCACCACCTTAGGACCTTGGCTTGGAATTCGGAGCCGCCTCTGCACTCCTTTATTGAGAGGTGCACCATGAGAAACTTGCACACTGTAAACCTAAGGCCCTAAGCCCTGCACACTCACTGAGCTCGGAGATACCCTGCGGGCTCGGCCTTGCTAGGCAGGAGGCACAAATCGTTTCTGTCAAGGGCAAAGGGTGTAGGGACCAGATAACTCCTGGATAATCCTTGCCTGCCGTGCCGAGTGCGAGGGTCGAAATTCCAGATTCTCGCGAGCTTCAGCCGCCGTGGGCGCAAGCCTGCTGTAGGAACCGGAATGTTGTCTCCTTCACATCTCAGGATCGGCGTGCCTGAACCCAAGACCCCGGCACACCGCAACACCGACAACCCAAAAGCTGCACGGTACCTCAACCGGAGCAGCCTTCAGCTGAAAACGTTGACGTCCCAAGCCCCCAAAACCCGAATGTACACCGCAAAAACCGGGACTGGCCAAGCGAGCCCAGGCAGAGTCCGCGCGCACCTGGCGGTTGCTGCTTCGCCGTGCGACGGGCTTCGAAGCCGAGTTCTTCTGAGCGATGCTTTCTGTAGGTTTGGGGTTTAGGGTTTTGGGTTAGTGTCTAGGAGTTACTCTAGGGGGTCGTTGTACTGTATACTTATCCCAACTGTTAGTAGAACTGTCAGGCCCTTGCATAAAGCTGAAGGTGTGGGATTTAGGTACGAAGGGTTTAGGATGCTGCGCGAAACGTGCACTGCAGTCACTGCAGTCCCTAGTGGCACTGGTTTCGTTCTGACAGCTGCTCCGTTTCTGCTGGTCTCGCTTTGGCAGTGGTTCTTCCTGCCATGGCGCAGACGGCGGTAGTCCGCGGAGACCCCCAGGCCAAAAAGCCAAACACAATGGCCCGACTACCTCGCAGCATTTCCCAGACCGGTGCCAGATTTCGTAAGTTGATGCCCACTAAACTTCGCCAAGCCTAAGCCCAAACCGCAAATCATGGGCTTGTGATGTTCGGGCTCCTTGTTCACGTTCCTGGTCATTCCCTGACTCCGTCCAGACATCCACAGCTTGAAAGTGATTGGCTGCGACGGCCTGTGCAAGACTCTTCCCTAAACGTCAAGTTTCCTAGTGCCCTGTCAGGCAGGTTTGAGCTTGGCTTCCGCAGCTCTCGAGCCTCGAGCCTCTGGCCAAAGTGGGTTTCACTCCCCTTGTGGCTTTGCTAAGGCGACTTTGGCTGCTGGTGGCCCGGCCTTGCGGCTCCACCAGCCCAGGACACGGAAAGCAACCAAAGCATTGCTCAAGCCGCCCGTAAATCTGCAGATCCTCTGCGGCCTGTCACGGGCGCCGTTGGTGCCATAGGCCAGGTAGGGACTGCTGCCCAGTTCGTGCATCGGAACTGCGCGAAGACCGACACATCTCAGGAGAAGGCTGCCTGTTCTACCGCCGTTTCTGCATTGGTGGCGCGGACAATGTTCCTCGCCACGTTTGTTACATCTGCCGCCGCCACTTGTGCTGACAGCTTCAACGTCCCTGTGTTTTGTGCTCATGCTTCGTTCGAGCTCACCGGGAGCTTGGCGCTCGTCTCCACAGCGGCATCTGCTTTCCAGTTGAGCTGCGGCACAAACCAATCACTTGCTCCCGGGCCGCTTGCACCGGCCGTCAGAAGGCTTGCGAACAGTTCCGGGCACAAAGTGGCCCTGCTGCCTGCAGCGTCTCGTGACGTGCTTTCCTCCGAACTCCTGGCAAAGGTGAGAGCTCGGCTTCAGAAGCAGAGAGATCGAGAGGCAGAGCTGTCTGACTGCGCGTTCACTTCGTTGGTCCTGAGCCAGTTTGCGGTGAGAGGGGGGGTTTCTGATATCTGGTGCAGCAACTAGCTGCAAAGCACCACAGGAAAACAAGGTTACCTGTTTGACTGACGTTTCCGGTGTACTGGCATCCTTCACTGTCACTGGGGCCTTGATTGCCTTGGTCACCTCTGAGTGTCCCGTCGCAAGAAATTTCAAGGCTTTGTGTGCGACAGATGTCTTGACCATGGTGAGTGCCATCGGCTTCCTTTTTGAGTCCGTCGGGAAGATGCTGCTGAACTGCGGAGTGCCCGGAACAAAGGTGGACGAGCTAGTGGCCCAGGACGACATGCTAGCAGGACATGTGTTCAACACTTAGCTTGTTTCGCAAACTCGCTATGCGAGGGCAGGCCCTGGTGGGGCGAAGACACCTTGCTTTGCCTTTATCTCGCAGGTATAGCCAAAGGTTCTATGCTGCATCGAACGGCTTGTGTTTTTTGGCTCTTTGTGTTGTCAAAGAGCCACAGAGCTGCTCAACAGTAGGAGGAGGCTGCCTGCTCCATAAGTGCACTTTAGGTTGTATGTATGTGCTTGTAATCAGTCGGCAGCGCGTGAGCTTGGATGTGGGAAAGGAAGAAAGGCCAGGTCCTTGTCGTCCTACCTTGTTGGGTTGTGTTTCATTGAGCCGTTGAGGTTATGTCCCAAAACAGAGCCTGATCCTTCTTCCGAGCGTCCTGGAGCATGCCCTTGATTACGATCGAGGGTTTGGCTGCATGCATACATCTTGACTTTAGGTGCCTGTATTTGTGGGTCGGTGTGACTGCAGGTTGTGAGGCCATTCAAGGCAAGGCTACCTCACATCCCTCTCTGCAGACAGGACATGTGGCTGATTATCTATGCCTTGTCTCTGCTGAAGCCCGGTCCTCAAAGAAGAACTGCAGCGTCCCCCATTTAGCACAGAAGGTCCCGAATGCTCTGTTGCATGATACGCTTGAGAGGGGATAACATACAAGTCCTCCCGAGGCTTTCAAGCATGGTGGGATTGAGCATGAAACCTAAACGTGCCAAACAAAGCTCCGAGCATAGGCATGGAGACCACAGCACCCCCGTTGGCACCGATACTGGAACACGTTCCCCCCGTGTCCCTTAATGCAAGCATTGGTCTCGCGGGCTGGCCGGTTTCCCTAGCTCCGGTCCAGGCGTCGCAAGATACTTTCGCCTACAGCGCACGCTTGTGTGCCAGTTTAGACAGACTGGGTGTCCATTCGGAGTTTTTTGCGAACACTTTCATACCCCAGGGATGTATGTACATACACGCATACACATGTACATATATGTATGTATAATGTGTATGTACGTCGGTAGGTATGTATGTATGTATCTCTCATTTTTGCAGAGTGCTTGTAGGACGGAGACATTGTACTTGAGACTCTTGCCCTCTCACCCTGTCACCGAACATAGAACGAAGGCAACTACATATGATAGGATGAAACCGATTTCCTGATCCCCTGACGCTTCAAATCCAAACATGCGTGATCAAGTTGACGAGCGCAGACTTGTCCGGTTAGGCTGCGGCGGATCAAGGATGGTAGGCTGCCATTGCACCAGCCGGCGAGCGGCCGAAAGTTACAGCGGTCGGGCCTCGCCGCCTGGCCCTCGCCGAGGACCCTTCGTGTTGCCTCCATGCACCTTCCTCTCGCTCTGGTGCTGGTAACCTTTGCCGGCGCTGCCAATGTCACGTCTGACTGCTTCTTGGGCCAGATTTGTCGCATGTCATTTCGTCTCACGTAGATGATGTCCCGTCTGAGTCCAAGTTTAGCGGCTTACTGCTTGACGATGTTTGACGAAAACTTGAGGCCAGCACGGGCAACTTGGACGGCATTTGTAATGGCTGTGTAGGTTTGTGAGGCCAGATCGTTACTACCAGTCGGCGCGAAGCAAGTGTGAAATGAGTCATGCGAAATCATGAGACCGTTTCCGTGGCTGGCTCGTTCTGTGTCCAAGTCCAAGCGAACCCTACGTCTCTTGCCCTTCTGTGTTACGCGACACGATACTGAGGAAGTTGGACGAGACGTCCCAAAAATGTATGTGCGATGATGGATGGAGAACTGCTGGGGTGACAGACACGGTGCATTTCTTGCAAGGTGCGTCAGGGCCCTTCAGAGTCTTTGCATCATGTGATTCACGACTTGAGTTGCGTGCAAGACATGGGCTTTCCTGCAGGAGTTTGCTCTCAGTACAGCTGCCGAAGCGATGCTGAATGTGTGCCCCGGCGTGATGGGGTCCCCCAGATCCTAAACCCCGAAACCCTTGTCCGAGTGTCGGCGCCGAAGCCCTAAAATGGGGGCTTCGTCCCTGCTAGGTAGGAGGGAGAAAATCCTGAAAGGGGTCTTATCCGGCCCTGAATCTGCAGGGCGTCGCGGCATAGGAAGCGGATCGCTGAGGCAGCTCTACTTGGCATCCCGTCCGCCAGCTGTATCGTCCCAGGCCCTACTCTGCTCCGGCCTTTGAATGGGTTAAGGTTTATATAGGGTTTAGGGTTCATCAACTTACTCAGGGCTTTGGGTTTAGGCGATCGGCTTCCTTAAAGTAGAATGTTTCCGAGCGATAAGCCAGAGAAAGGCTCTCACTGTGCCAAGGAAGCTTGTTTTCGGTCGCTGGAGCACTGGGCCACAGCATGTTTGCCCAGTTTGATTCCCAAAGCCCTGGGGGTTTCGTTTCTGGGGACGCAACTTCGGCAAAGGGTGGGCAGGTCAGGCGTTGGCGCAATATGCGGAGCCAA
Source organism: Symbiodinium sp. CCMP2592 (assembly GCA_905221615.1). Classification (NCBI taxonomy): domain Eukaryota; class Dinophyceae; order Suessiales; family Symbiodiniaceae; genus Symbiodinium; species Symbiodinium sp. CCMP2592. Next base: position 236,778 of record CAJNDT010004602.1, read on the forward strand.
CATGGTTGATGAGCTAGGCTAGGCATAGACGTTTCCCAGCACGACTTGGAACGAGAGTCGAAACCGATGTCGGAAGGTTCCCCCGTGAGCAGCCAAGCCAACTGCCAGGCATCAGCAGTTTTCACATCCCTTACTTTCCACGGCCATATAGGCAACTTACGGCCAGCACTACCATACGCCCTTCAGCACGCACCACATGCCGGGATCAGGCTGGAACTGCTACTGCGGCTGGGGTTTTGCTTGGGCCAATGCGGGCGGAGGATTCGAGACTGGGCCAAAGGAGCTCGGCAGTGCCAAGTGCATGGGTGCCTCGGCAGCACGGCAGAGCAGCGCCTGTCTGTGCACAAGCCGAAGCATCGAGGGGTGGTCTACACTTTCTCGGTATGGACATCTCGGAAGCTTGAGCTACTGATACTTGGTGGCACGAAGCTGCACCGCGGATCTCATCAGGGCGACGTCCCTGCACCGCAGATTCGGCCCCTCCATATGAACGAATCCAACTCAGGTTCTCAAGCATGTGGCTATGCTTCCTTCCCTTTGTGCTGCTACTGGCGCCGTTCGGGCGGAAACGTGCCATTTGCGACCATCACAGGAGCTGTAAGCTGGTCGACACGGGCCGCCCGCGTTATGAACCGAGAAACTGCCCTGCTCTCAGGCCCAGCTTGTGGAACGGCTTGCGCCGATGCATAGGTGTGCGACTGGACAGCATCTAGGAAATGTAGGCGCATCGCCGCCGCAGGTAGAACGTATTCTGTCTGAGGCCACACATGTGTCGTGGAGACTGTGTGATTTCTTCTCACTATGGTTGGGATGCTCTCTTAGATGATCTTGCGCCTCCGCCGCACATCATGCTGCAATGCAGGAACCTGTTCCAGTTGTTGGAGGCTGCAAGCCATGGGAGCTTGGAGCCGTTGAATCTTCAAAGTCCAGCGAGGGCTGCACCGTATGAATGCTTCGAGGCTTGGAGTGTCTTTGCCTTGGAGCTCATGGCTTGGACCTATGCCTTCTGTGTGCCTTGGTTTTCAGGGCTCCCTTTCCACGTTGGTTGAGATGTTGTGATGTCGTATGCGCTGCAGACTGTAAACATCATGCTCGATGCAATGTTATGTCATGTGTTTGTACTTCGGTTCCCTTGATCAGTCGAAAGGCCGTGGTTTATGTGATCGTGCTCTTCATGTGGTCGGTGATCCTGTGGTGTCTTGGACGGCACGAAGCTCTCTCCACTCAAATGCGGAGATGGTTTTCATCCCGTGCTCGAAAAATTGTGTCTCTCGGTCCCCACGGCGTGCATTCGGGGTCGCGTCAGTGAGAAACGCAGATGCGAATTTCAAGTGATTCTTCTGAACTTGTCGCAGTTCATTTCCCGAGCGGTTCGCTGACTTGCTACCTCCAAGACTCGCAGAGCATTGAGGCAGTTCTGCCAGATCCGAAGGACTGGTTATGTGGCTTTTCACAGGGCCGGATGTTCTGGATTTGCTGAGGCTGTCTGTTATGCTGATCCTTGCCGCCGGAATGCTCGTCACAGTCGGCGCCTGCTGTGCCGACATTTGCACCAGCTGTGCTTCAGGCTGGGCAGCTGATACTAGTAACGAGCACAGCGATGGACAAATTGGGCACATCTCATTGTCCTGTATGACGGAGGCTGTTCAGGCGAGTGTGCAGGAGGATGTGACAGCTGCTGCTGTGATTGCTGTTTGATCACGAGCTACCATCACCAGCCGGTGGAGGCTCGGTTTTCAGGAGGCATCATAGCACCGTCAAGCTTTCAGCGGGACGGGACGTTAGCCCGGCTGGCGGTCAGGCCATAGGGGAACCCTAACGTGCATGTTCCCTAGTTTTCTGTTCTGAAACTCCCACGATTTCCTTTTCTGCACATTGGATGGCCAGGCAGATGTGTTCTACTTCTCCGGTACCTTCCCGACAGATTACTATGGGGCAAGGGGTGGAGTCCTAGCCTGCAGCTTGCGACATTCGTAACCGGATCGTGTTGGCAGCAGTCCGCAAGTCAGGATTCTCTGGCAGCTCGGACGGCGCTGACTGCTGCTGCTGCAACTGCAGAGCGATTTGTTTCCCCTTGGCTTGGCTTTTCTATGTCTTCCCGGTGGGCCAACTGTACATGTGCACTTGCTCAATTCCCACCCCACGGCACGGCATAGTTGACACATGCACAGGCTCTACCTGAAAATGCTTGGGGCGGCTTGGTCGGGCATCTCGCCAGGGATGGCGCATGAGACGCATCGTTCGGAGACCTGAGCCGGTGTGCTGTTTTTGGAAGACGAGCCCTTAAGATGCCTTAGAAGTAGCCGAACACCCTAAGATCACAGGGCTCACTCTGCGCATGACTCACATTTCCGATTGACCTCTTTCCAGGTATTTCTTCATGGGCACGCACCAGCACACGCCTGTGGAACGCATGTATTCGGGTGGCAATCGCTTCATCGAGTTCATGCGCATGGGTTGGCGACGAAGTTCTGATCTGCATCATGATGAGGACTTCCGACGCAGTTCTTGTTAATGCCTTGCCACTGCATTGTACTGAGACAGGTAGGAAACGGACAGAGAGAGAGAGAGAGAGAGACAGAGACACAGGTAGAGACAGAGACAGACAGACAGGCGGACCAGACGACTGCTCTCCTAGAAACCAAGCATTTCTTCAGGACCCATGCAAGCTTTAGCATCTCTTTTCTTCCCCATGCACTTCCGAAGCGAAGGGCCAAGCATGTCGAGGCTGCAGCCACCGCAGCTCCCAGTATCTGCTTAGGGAAGCCCTTTTGGAGAGGGTTGAAGAAAGTTCGCGATTGTCCCAGACCTCAAAACTCGCCCTACGCTATGGCCGCTATGACACGCAAAAAACAGGCCCTGGCATCAGATTGCGAATGTCCTGCTTGCAACGTGTTCCATTTGTATCCCTGGGACAGAATAAGATTACTCAGCGCAGATCTCGTTTGAAGAATGGCTTAGCCCTAGTCTACCCGGTTTAGTACAGCAGGGAGAGGGCACACTCGCTGAGGACGAGGAAACATACTCAAGGAATGTTGCTCAGGCCCCACGCGAGCGCAGAGCTGGCTTCACGATCGCTAGCTAGGCGTCTCTACCCCCAAAATGATTCCGATCACATGGCAAATTTGCAGCTGCACTTGTGGCTGGAAGTCTCCTAGGGGACATTGCAAAAGAGTCCATGGCTTGCATGATGCAGGCGGCTCATGTGTCTAGGATCTCGACATTCCTTGCAGGACTGGCGGGCGCGAGTGTATGATTTCCTGGCAGGGCCAGCGGAGTCGGGCGCCCCACCTACGATGGAGGCTTCTCAAGAAAGGCTGCTTGATATTTCGGATCCGGCAAAGCTGTCGATGTGCGTTTGAAGGTGTCTTTGCCGCTCCGAGATCCGAATCCGCAAGACGAGCAGGCACGCCTTCTCAATGAGTTTCTGGAAGATGGCAAGCAGGCTGGGCAAAGATGTGCTTTGACATTCCCGATTCCCGCCTGTGGTCAGGGAGGGGACTAGAGCTCTTCTCAGGTGCTGCGAATTGGATTGGCTCGAGCCGTGATCCTGGGAAGACACTTCGACAAGTTCCACGATCGTTGTGTGCAGTCTTCCTTTGAAGACTATGCTGAGAGCCTGGAGCAGAATTCTATGCGAACAGTGCAGGGGCAAAGGCTTGATGTCGGTGCACGGATAGACGGCTGCATGTCTTCAGGAATTCGTGTTGGATCTGCCGCGAACATCGTGGAGAATGGGACTTGTGGCTATCCTGCCACCACCTTTTCTGCTCAAGCTGTTCAAGCCAGATGCTGATCCGGCGAATGCCTTGTCCGCTTTGCCGTGTGGCCTCCTCGACGGTGCTGCGAGGTGCTTGGCCAAGCAGGAGTGTCGGAAGATGACTTTGCTTGTCCTTCAATCTCCAGACTCCAGAACAAGGTCTCGCACCGCCGAGAAGAAGTGTGACTGTTCCAGCCGAGCAGGAGGCATCTGATTGGGTTGCCAGATTCCTAAAGGTCGGCATTAGCCAGCTACGCAGCCCAGCTTTCAAATCCAGAACCTGTGTTTCAGAAGCGTCTGTCACTTTGCAAAGTTTGTTCACAGCCAGCATTTCGCTACACTTCTTGACCGCAGGTGACAACCCGACCGAGTGGTTCGAAGGGCCTATACTTGCCAGGAGTCGCAACACGTGCCATTTCTAAAGGCGAAGCATGGGTGCGAAGCGTGGAAGCAGAAGTCCAGACGTGGTGCTGTTTGGGAAGGTGCATCTAGCAGCGACCGGGCGCAACGAAGAGATGACTCTGCCGCTGATTCTGTGACTTGGTGCAGGGTTTCGGCTTTGTAAGCAGCTAGTCTTGCCACTCGGGAAAAGGCAGTTTCTGTCCGTCGTTCCATCTTGGTTTGCGTACGCATGCTGGCTGCTGGCAGAGTGTGCATTTCATTGAGAGGATCCTGCGATTCGCATGCTACTGTAGGCCACAGAACTGCCTGGACGCCGCGAGCAAGATTCGGAGGTCGGGCTCCGGGATGTGTGGCCGTGTCGACAGTTTCCAGCGACTATATAGTCCTGTGGTCTGAGAGCAACAGCAGCAGCCGTAAAGTTCTCAACTCGTACGGGTACAACTCTCCTCCTTCCACTTCAGCCAGGCGGCCAGAACGCTGCAGTCACAGGAAATGTCGTCTTCGACTTAGCGACCAAGATTAAGCAAGCCGCGTGCTTTGGAAACAGCTTGGGCTGTCCGCTGGGCAAGCCTTGCATGCACAAGGCTTCCGCCACCAAGCGCTGAAGGAGCAGAGAGGCCAAAGGTGGGCTTGGTATTTCTCGGAGCCGGGTGATCAGAGACCTTCAGACAGGGCACTTTCGCGCAGGTGCCTCCTCTTCGCAGTGCGGCAGCGGACAGGCCAAAGGCAGGCCTTTGTGATGTCTCTGGGGTCCCAGCCCTGCAAGCATCGATCGTGAATTGTTCCGGGAAGGTGCCTGCCGTGCCATTGCTCGCCCCGATCACAGCTCCACCGCCAGCGCCTTACCCGATCTGACCAAGAAGACTGCTCTTGAGTGCCGGATGTACCTAGCCTGGGCAACGTGCTGGCTGCTAGAGTTAGGCCGCCATTGCGGAACGTTCCACCAGCGGTGACCACGGCTTGTTGTTGCAAGTTGTGTGCACAAGCAGCTGCTTGAATTGATTTCTGCAGTGCACACTCACTTCTGCGCCAGGAACAAGTGGAAAACAGCCAGCTACCAAAGCATGTGGCAGTTCTTCCAGCCGCGATCGCGTTCACGACTCAGCGCTGTCACGATTCGGTACGGCCGGGATTTAAGTTCGACGGTTTTGCGCAGGTCTGCACCACCTCTGGATGCACGTCTGGTCTCTCATCTGTTTGATGGAGATGCAGAAGGCCGGTGTAGCCGGGGCGGCCTTTCAGCCGGAGGACACTTGCTTTGGACCTCTCCTGGATTCAAGAAGTTTGACATGTGGCATCGCAGTTTTGCTTCCGATAGCTCTGCACATTCGAAGGTTTGACGGCAGCGCACGGAATCCCAGAGCGTGAGCACGTAGCAGCTCAGAAGAACTGGCAGGCCGCTGGCTTTTCTGAGAGTGGGAGCACAGAAGCCACTTAACCCCCCGTGTTCACACGAGGCTGGCGATGCAGCCGTGCCAGAATGCACGATGCGGCTGCGGTACTGCACGATGACAGGGCAGCGTCGCATCAAGGGCTTCTCCACCAGTACAGCAGGAGCTGTGTACCTTTGGTGCCACCACGTGCAGGCCAGGGCAACAAGTGCAGCACAGAAGGCATCAGAACGGACAGAGTGCCCGTCTGTGGCACGATCCAGCAAACCGTGCTTTGTAGTCGCACGAGACATCTCTTCTTCCTGCAAGGTGCTTACTGCCGCGCTCAGGAAATTTCAGGAATGTGTAGGGGTTCTTGATTTGGTGACGAGACGCAGTATTCCTTTCCCAAGAGAGGGCTCAGTTCCAAAATGCACGGACCAACGATTGAAGGCGCCGCGGCAAGAGACAGAGCTACGAAAGGAAGCTTGCCTTTGGATTATTCAGGCTGTGCTAGTTTGTGCGATTGTCTTACGACCTCCAAGGATTGCAATGCTTCGGCGGATTCTGAGGCTCAGCCTCCAGACTGCCATCATACAGTACTGTCTATGACTATATTATACTATATATCTATATATATATATAAATATATATATATATATATATATAATATCATGAGTCTTGGGGTTTGAGTCGCCGCGGCAACTGCAAGCATCAGAACAATCCTCGGCCGAGGAAGGCGAGCGTGCCGGAGTGGAAGTCTGAAGATCTGCAGGCTGCATGGAAGCCCGCTTCCGACTGCAAGGCTATGCCCCGGGGCGCAGGGGAAACACGATGAGCATGTCGGTACTGTGCTTAGGTCCAGCAGCGTAGGAAGCAGAGCATCAAGCAGGATGGAGCCACATCGCAGCGCCTGGAGTATGCCTCGAACACAGGGCAGCCAAAGGTGCTCTCTGGTTTAAGACGTATCCATGGTTTTGGCACGAGTACCCGCCTGAGCTGAAGGCTAGTCAAAGCGCAAATTCTCATGCCCAATCTGCACTGCGGGGCTTTGGTTCCGTGCTGCTTTCAGGCACTGCTGGCTGGCTGATGCGTTCAGCACGCACAGCACATGCAGCGGTCGGAGCAGCTGCGGCATCGTTCCGGCCTTAGCAGGTCTAAGTCCCAGCCTTCCCACGTCACGACCGGGACTCCGACAGGCAGCGAAGCCCTCGACTGCCTGCGGGTCGATTTTCGAAAGCTCTTCCGGGCAGCCGCCGTCTGCCTGGCTGGCCAACAAGTACAGGTGGCTTGCTTTTGTCCGGCATAAAGGATGGCGCGGCAGCCGAGTCAGGGCCCACCTAGATTGATTTAGGAGGAAGCACCACCAGTGTGCCAATTCGTGGACCATGCGCAGATCGCTAACTAAGTGACATAGCTGCCTTTGGTCGTGCGAGACTCCCCGACGCTGTTGTGAAGATGAAAAGTATTCGTGAAGGGAGGCGCTCGTAGCAAGCTCCTACCAGTCAAGAACATGTGCTTCATTTGTCTTTAGACGTCTGTAGTTGTAACCTAGCCTGGTCTGCCTTTCCTGGGAAAGTGCGGAAAACCCGATGCCGAGGCATCGTGACAAGATCTTGGTTTCTGCTATCGCCGAGGAGATGTCCGATGCCCAGGAGCTTCGAAACCCTGGAGTGGATGGGTGGATAGTGTGCACTAGGCTGCTGTTCTGTTTCGTGATTTAGAGTGTTGGATTTGGGGTTTTGTGCCGCTAATTTTGCGAACGAACCCCAACCTCACGCACCACGAGTCCTCAAGCGACCGCCGCTATGGAATCCCTAATGTAGTTTGGTAGTAACCAAAAGGTTTTGCTTTCTTAGACTTGCCTGGGCTCTGTGCTTGCCGCCCGCCGTCCCTGTACCTGAGCACTTCATCCTATGCACCTCACCCACCTCACCCTAAACCCTTTTCTAAATCCTAATCCATAACCCTAAGCCCTCGACCCGCTCCACCGAGAAACCCTAAGCCTTCAGTTTTGTCTGTCATCCCGCCCTTTCATTCACCAAGGCGGCCAAGGCTCACCGAGTTTCGCCCGCAGGCCGTCTCTTTTGGGTTGTGTAGCGGGCTTTCAGGGTTCGGGCTGTCTAGCCCGGTGTCCGGCCAGGTCTGAGGAGTTTTCTCGGTTGTTGTTCAGGGGCAATCGTACCGCAACATGGATTCCCTGAACATACTGAGGGTTGGCGTTGTCGTAGTCGTCTTTTACTGTGGTTGTCATCAGGGGCTGCGGCAGCATGGTACGGTCTTTAAACATGCCACGGCGGCTTACGGTCGATTCGCTTCAACCGGCCTCCACATGCCTAGCAAGAGCCGACTCACTGTTTCGCTGCAGCTGCCTTGCTCAAGAGTTGCGTCGCGATTTCGAAGGGTGGACTTCAAGACGATGGCACCAAAGGCCCGGCTGGGCTGGAGGAGTCATTGATTCTGAAGCGAGCTCGTCGCAGGTCTCGAAGCATGCCAAGAAGGAGGCAAAGCGCCAAGGCTGTACCAATGGTACGGTCGAGGCCTTTCGCTTCACGCCAGAGCCTCAGAGTGCAGTGCAAATTTTTTCTGGGTGCCTGCCCCATGCCTGTGGCAGTCGCGGCCTTCCACCCGACGTGGACGCGCTCTTGACCAAGCAGCTTGACATGGGACGTGAGGCCCCGATCCTCGCCGTGCGGCCAGGTCGGCCCAAAGGCTCCGACTGGAGTTGCCAGATCCGGCTGCACGGTGAGGAGAGGGTGCGGCGGGCACAGATCAAGGGCGTGTCTGAAGACAATAAGATCCTTGTTTCACCAGAAAACTCCACCCCTTTGGGGTTATTTTTAAAACGTGCCTTCCACCCCAAAGGGGATTGGAAGCACGTGTACCTCTGGCGCCTCGAGCTAGAGGAGTAAAAAACAGCGAGTTTTGCATTGGAGCAGCAGCCTAGGGAAGTAGTAGGCAGGGACAGGCCAGGACAGAAGGCAGGACAGCATCACCCGGAGAGAAGGGGAAGGAAGGGGGGACACGAGAGCCCGAGGAGTGTAACGCAGCAAGGGGCCGGAGGGGCTCCAGATTGTCATGCCGTGACAATCTGGGGGGCCCCGACCGCAAAAAGAGTGTGACGCAGGCGGGGCCGAGGGAGCCTAAAATTGTCACGACATGACAACTTAAATTGTCCTTTCGTGACAATTCGGGAGGAAGGGGAGGGGAGATTGTCCCGACATGACGCAGCACTTGTTCGTTCAGGTTGGACCTCGGTGATACTCGGGATCCTCATTCACACCTGTTGGGGCGTAGTTTTTCAGCTGGGCCTGCATCTGCACTTGCCCTCCTCGTGCCTTGAGGAGGGTGACGGGTTCCGTCATGGAGCGGAAGGGTGGCACGCCATGTCCAAAACGCGCCCATCTTCCGTGTTGAACTTCTCTTCAAAATCCAACGGCAAAGCTTGAGGCCTTCGGGCTTAAGGGCTCCTGGATCAGAAGCCGAAGCACCTAAGCCCTGAGCCCTGTAACTTATCGTGGTGGCAAGTTGAAACAAGCATGCGGAAGCCCGCGAAGCCATAGGCCCACATCAAAACCCGCTCTAGAGCTCGGCTTGGGCCTCCATTGAGGCCTTGCGCGAAGTCCAAAGAAGCCCTACAAGAAATTCAGAGCGTGTTGGAGCGTCGTAAAGTCTTAAATCCATAAATCCCAAACCCTAAACCCCTATGCCTGGATTGTCCGAGTGTGAGCGCCGAAACCCCTATGTCTGGCCAGTCCGAGTTGCGAGAGCGTAAACCCCTATGTTGGGCTCAGCGTTGTCTCGACTCCTTCCCAAGTAGTTGCAGTTTCACTCAGCAGACAACCAACCCCATGCCTCGCCCGGATTGTCCGAGCGCCGAAACGCCTCATCATAAGATACTGTAGGGTTTCCAAATCAATGCCCAGGGCCTGGCGACGACGGTGTATTCTCTCGGCGTCCTAAAGGTGGCGCCCAGCGCACTGCTCCGCGCAGTAGGCAACCCCGCAATGATTACGGGTAAATTACTGGCCCTCAGTAAAGTGTGTTCGGTCTGGGTTTATGGTTCCGGTTTAGGGTCTAGGTTTTTTACATTTTTTTGCCGAGGGTTGAGGGTTTAATTTGGGTGGGTTTGGAATAAGAGCCTTTGGGGGCTGTGTTTTCCGTTTGGGATTTTTGGGGCTGTAGCCTGGCTACGACCAACACGGAGATATACGGAAATCATATGACGCTCTACTGTGTAATACTTTGGGTCACGTCTTCCTTACATCCCTTGCAATGATGATGCACCGGCACCCCACAAGCCAACATCCCAATCACTCCAAACCCAAAACCCCAACACCCTACTGTAAATACTGCTGTATTCGTAGAGCTACGGGATAAAGTTCACATTTGCTTCGCCGAGGGTTACTACATCTTGGGGCTTTTGTCTGGCCAGGTCGGTATGTACCAAGCCGACTCCCCGAGTTCTGCGAGCAAGAGGTGGGACGTAGCATAGCTTGGAGTGTAGGGTCTTCTGGGTTCGGGGTTGGAGGGCATTTCGGAATTGAGGGGCAGGCAGTTACAAGAGGGATTTGGGGTTTGGGCTAGGGTGGAGGGTTCAGTTTAAGGTCGGAAGACTTCGAAGACTTCGGGATCGCCCCCCCCTAAATCCATGAAGGGTCCCACTTCTTCGCGTCTTGAGGGATGGTGGTAGTGATGCGGTGAGACGAGGGCTTGGAATCTGCTAAGTTTTGACTGCTCCTGTGATTGCGCTTCGGGAAGTCTTGGGGAGCTTCACTCCTAAGACGTGGGTTGCGGCTCAGGTTTACAGAGGTTTCGGAGAGGTTCCGTTATTTCGGGCTCAGGGCCTTTGTCTGCAAGCCAAAACAAACCGCGAGAGGTGACCAACACCATCTACGGCATGGCCTTGTTGCGGTGGCGTCAGCCCAGCCTGGGTCTTAGTAAGCCCTGGGCGGCATAGCCGGAACATCGGCTTTCAAGCTGCTTCGATATGCCAACCCCGAAGCCAAACCCACAATCCGACGCCCAACTCCGAAACCCAAGCCCCGAACGAGTTTATCATGTATCGAATTCGCTTTCGTTGCCAAGCCCCGCATACTGCCCTACAGCCCCTTTTGAAAGCAAAGACAAAGGCCTTGTAACACGCATAGAAGCCCTACAAAAGCAACATGAACCATGTATAATCATGGAACACATTTATGAAACCCTGTAGAACCCCGCTAAACCATTGCATAACCAGCCCAAATTTACACCCGACAATATCCATACACCTATGGCTGAGGCTTTCTGGCTGCTTGCTGCCAGCATGCACGGCCCTGAGACAGATTTTTCTGTTGCTGTAATACATAGGCCTCCATGACTAGAATTCCGAGCACCTTGGAGCAAGCATCTCAGAATTGAGTGGTCTAGGTTCGGGGTTTGCGGAAAGATCTAGTTTAGGGTTTACATCTGCCACATACAGGCTACTGTCACCAGTAGATCTGTTGTGATGAGCGCGAATCCATGATACTTCGGGTTGCTGACAATCTTGTTCACACTCTTCGTCTTCCCAGAGTCTCGCGAGTGTTCCTTAACCCGAAAATCCTCGTCAGCAATCGCTGAGGTGATGCAATTTAACTTGGTATTACGGACATCACTTTCTGAATCGTTGTAGGGATCTAGGAGTTGTAGCCACGTGGTCACTGCTTCCTGAAGCTTGGGATGACGAGTTGATCAGTTTGCGTAATCTGGGGTAGCCGTGTGTCGCGAGTCCACAGCGTAGTCCGCGCCTCGGTTTCCGGCACATGCATGGACCCAGGTGCAAAAAGGGGTTTATGTGTTGTGCGTTCAGAGCTTGTTTTGGCCGTGAAGGTCTAGGTGAGTGCGAACCGGGAGGTGTTCTGGGTTTCGATAGGTGGGGCTCACGCCGGGGCTCGCGCGGTATAAAGACCTGAACACACACGCACATACCCACGCCCACACATGCGCATACACATGTATGTATTTGTGTATGTATGTTTGTGTATGTATGTATGCCCGTCAAGGTGTGTACATATGTCAGAGTGAAAGCTATATATATATATATGTGTATATATATATATATATATATATATATATATGTATATGTGTAGAGGTCCAAGAGCAGCTGCCGAAGGCCACGCCCCGAGGTATGTGGGGCACTTGGTGAGAGTACCGGCGTTCCGTTTCTGGCTTTACGTTTCAGGTTTTTGGGGGTATTTGGGGTTTTTTGAAAATACAGCTCAGGAGGCGGTTCGAGCTCAGAAAGCTCAGACGTAGTCTTCAAATCCTCATGATGTACTATGTTGTAATTCATCTAGGCGCAGAGCAGGTCATCTTCCTCAGAAACTTGGGGGGAAGGGTGGGGGAACTCTGAGAGTCCAGGTCCTGCGTTGTCTACAGCCTGGCTTTGCTGGAGTTCCACGAGGTCACAGAGTGTAGGATAGGGGTCAGGGATCACGGGGTGGAGTATTTCGGTGCTGAAGGCACTCAGCAAGTGTTTCAGGGTCACGGCTCAGGGTTGTCGGGCGAGTGGGGGAGGGCCGCAAGAAGGTGCTTTTTCTCGCGACTATCGTCATTCGAGCGCCATTCTCGTCAGGCTCACCTAGGCATTACCCGAGAAGCTCATTCTAACCCGTAGCCCCTCAGGCCAATCGGCCGATAACCGATGAAGTCCTGCAAGTCACCTTCCCCAGTCGTGTCCGAGCTTCTGAACATGTCTCAGACACAGTCTGGCAGCAGATCAGAAAGCGATCAAGATCGAAACGCGAGGGCTTTTGTTCGAACACCTGAAGGACGAGTTCTACAGCCGGGTTTGCGACAAGTTTCAGCACAAGCTGACGGCCGCTGTTGCTCAGGACCTGCAGAGGAGCAGGATAATAGGATATGGATAAACGGCTTGATAGGGTGTGGGCCTCCAGAGACACTGGGCACTGGGCCTTAGATTCCATGGATGTTAACCTTGCCCAGGCATGTCCGAGAGTGAGTGCTGAAATCCCATGGGTGTGCCAAGCGAGCGAACCGCCCCTGGGATACCTTGGCATGGGTACGAAATGTGAAGGAACCCAGCAGCCACACTGAATCGTCAAGTTGTGAGAGTCAAGAAAAAAGAGCACAGACAAGAAGCGAGCTGTGACAGCAGGGTCCAGAAACCCCAAACCCACGCGCAAACCCTAAGGCTCTAAACCCTACACCCACCCAAAGTCCCTCTAAACACAAAACTCACTCCTCAACCCTGAGAACATCCTTGGAATGCGCGTAAGGTTCTCGCCTAGGTAGGAAGCACTGACTCCTAACACCCTCAACCATAGAAACCCTGCATCCTCCGAACCCCAAGCAGCAAAGAGCTGTCCTGGAGACTTCGGTGCCCGAACTAGGCCTCTGGAGACTTTTGAGTGGTGGCAAGATGCTATAGACCGCGCAAGCCGTATACCTAAGCGCTCGAAGCGAGAACACCCTCGATGCTAGATCCTTATGTTGGCGCGCGGAGGAGGGAGAACAGGAGAGAGGGAAAGAGACAGACAACTCTACGGGGGGGGGGGCTCATCCCTGTCCGTAGTTTCACACGGGGCGGAAAGACCAGGGCTCGTCGCGGTGCGAGTAGGGCGAGAGCTGCTGGCCCTCAATTGGGTTAATGGAAAAGAGAAACCTGGAGCCCAAGACTCTAAGCCTTACTGCATACAGAAAGGAAGCTTCAAAGACGTGCTGACAGTTGCAGCGGGGGCTAGGTCGATGCAAGCTAGCGGCTGTGGACGTGGGAAGCGGAGAGAGTTCTGCAGAGCCTTTCCTGATGAAAACCTGAAGCCTGAACCATGATCAGTCATGTCGGACACCGGACTGAAGGACATCTCGAACGCGGTGCCCCGTCCTCGGTTTTGGGCGTCACCTCCGACATCATACCTTGAACATGGGTGGGATGTTGCCGGCCCGAAGGCCCCCGCTCAGGTATGGCCTAGCCCTGCTTGGCACCGTGCAATCGGGCTTCCTGGCCGCCGTCGCCGAAGAGATGCCACGTGCGCCCAACCTCACTTTGTTCCGGGGCTTGAAGTCTTAGGGGTTCAACCCTGAACCTTATTTCCTAAACGAGGGGTTGCCCTGTCCCTGGAAGCTGCTGGGTCTCGGGGGTCTGACGAGATTATGAGTTCTGACTCCGGTACGTTTCTTATGAACTCTTGGGCTTGTCTGCCCAGAGTTCATATCCTGGCTTGGGTGCTCTCTTTTCAGTCTTCGGACGAGTTCCAGCTGGGCCGGTGGCTAAAAGCCCTGAAAGGGCTCAGGGTTTCGGACTTAGACTTCGGGTTGCGAGGTCGGTAGCTCTGGATCATAGGGGTGCTTTGGATTTGGGTAGGGCATCATCTAAGCCCCGAACTCCTAAACCGGAGCCATGATTCAAATTCTAATGAAGATGCAGCGAGCTGTCCTTTTGCTAGATCAGCGCACCAGGCAAAAGTACAGGAACTCCCAGACAATTGATAAACTAACCACCTTGAATCCGACACCTGCGAAAGTCAAACAGAGATCCCGCAAGCCATAAACCCTCCAAAAAGTCCCAGCCTTTTCTGAAAGCAGAGGCCTCCCCACCCCGAGCCCCAAAACTCCAGAACTTCGGATTTGACCACCGTGTCTTAGGCGGGGCCGAGACCTTAAACCCCTTAACCCTAGAACCGTAAGCCACAAACCCTAGAAGCCTTAAATCCCCAAGCCCTGAAGCTCTAAGATCCGCGCCTGCTTTGCTATCATGCGCCGAAACCCCCCAAACCCCAAACCCCAAAACCCAAGACCCTCAACCCCAAAACCCCTTAACCCCAAAACCCTTAAACCGTAAGCCCTAAACCCCGAAAGGGTATGAGCGCCGGAACCCCAAAGACCCTCAACGCGTTTTTTTTGGGGGCCAGGGCGCCTTAAGGAGTTCACCGGGCAAGGTCGCGAGCTGAGCTCTGGAAGGAGCTTACTAACAGTCAGGGGTTTTAGGGTTTAATTTTTTTTTAAAAAAAATTATGACTAACAGTCAGGGGTTTTAGGGTTTTAGTTTGGGGGTTTGGCTTTGAGGGTTTCAGGTGTGCCAATCGAAAGCGCGCTTTTGTGTGCGACGTTTACCCACCCCAAGGCCACGCACTTACAACTCTCAGGGCCTACGACCCTGTATATGTTTCTTCGCACAATCTAAGCCTAAGCGAAGTGCGTGCACGACCGAAGGAGTGTGTAGCGGCTCGGAAAATTCTTAGCGGCTCGGAAAAGTCTTCGCAGTGCTGTAACCGAAGTTTTCCGTGAGGCTGCTATGTGGCGACCTTACGTTTGTTCTATGAGGCTCCCGACTTGGGTTGTTCGTGGGTCGTGCTTCGCACTCGTCGATCGGCCCCCATGATGCCGTGCTTTCGCGACGCCTGGTCCGAATCGTGTGAAGGCTGACGCGCTCCAGCAGGGACTCTCGCACCTTCCCTTAGTCGGGCTTCCGGAATTTCCGCCGTGCGGTTTCGAGAGATTTTGGCAGAAAGGGGTGAGCGGGCCAAGCCCCGAAAAAAGAACATCAAACCAAAAAGCGGAGAGTCTTCCAGAAGAATTAGGAAGAGTCGCCAGAACTTCCCTGTGCGCAAGTGCGGAAAACCAACAAAAAAGGCCAGTAGAGACGCGTGAAAACCATCACGCGCCACGCGTGCGGGGCCGAAAATCGCGTCACGCGCACAGGCTGTTGCGCGACGCGGATCGGAGGCATGAGGGCAGGGCAGAGTGAAGAGGGCAGGGGGGAACAGGGGGTGCAGGGGCAAAGGCAGCGCAGGGCACGGCCAAAACAGAGGGAAAAAGCAAAAAATGAGAAATGCAGACTCGGTCTTAGCGTGCCTGGAGGGTAGACAAGCCTGGAGGCCGGCTCAGTGGGGCTCCCTCGCAGGGTCTCGCTGATCGCTCGACTAGCGCCCGCCTACCCCGAACATATCAAAGTGGGGAGTGGGGTGGCGGGCAAGTTTAGGGGTTTAGGTTTGAAGAGTGTAGAGGGCTAAGGGTTTAGTGGTTTACCGTTTGGGCCGTTTGAAAGGGTTTAGGGTTGTGGGCGCTGGCCGGCACCTCAGTCCGTGCTGAAAAAGGGTTTGGCTTAGGGGGTTTGGGTTTCAGGATGTGTTAGGGCGGCTCGGCATATGCATAGCCACAGCCCAGGTGTCAAAGGGTAAGGCCTTGGGGTTTAGGGTTGAGGGCAGCTATGCAAAAGTGATATTTAGTTTTCGGGTTGTCTAGGGGCACTTAGCCGGGTTAGGGTCGTTGTAGGTCGCTGATCATTGATGCAGCCTTCGGGTTTGAGCTTGAATGGCCCAGGGTGGTTGAAAGTCGAGATGTAGCGTTCGAGTTTAGGGTTTTGTTGGTGATTTCTTGGCTTCCATGTCCTCATGCCACTTGCACGGGCCGAGGGTTGAGATGCTGCAACTCACATCTGCCATCATTGCAGCTTGATCCTGTTTCCATTGTGACGAGAGCGTTCTCCTCGTTGCGTCTCAGCTTCGCTCCGGTTTCCGTTCCCGTTCTTATGGCAGGATCAAGCTATACGGCCTGACAGTTTAACAGGAACTATGACTGTGTCGGCCAGGTTTGTCCAACGTGGTGCTGCTGGCTTGTTGCGAACTATATTGCCAGATTCCACAGCTCGCCAAGCTTATGGATATAGTTCTTGAAAGACTTCTTCAATACCACCTGATTTCCGGGACCACAATTACGGGGTTGCAGGTGCCGCTGCCTTGAGTCCAGGTCCAGGTCCGAGTTGTAGCAGCAGCAGACTCGGGAGGAGGAACAGAAGTAGCAAGACCCAGAGCAACAATCCCTACTGCTATTGCTACTGCTCCGGCGATTGTTGCGAGCAGAACCCCGACGACGACGACGTCGAACTGCGGCGATGATGACTGACAGCATGCTTCATGGTCTAGCCAGTCCATGATTCGCAGCCTCAATGCGGTCTTTCACTGGGTTTTCACCGTTATCTCACCGACTGCACACATAGCAGGTATATGGCTACAGCGTGCTGGACCAAAGGCATCGGATCCCAGGGCTCCAAGGGTCCTTCCATGCGGGATTCCGTGGATCACCTCATTTCCGGCAGAAGAGTTCCGGAATAGGGCCTATGATCTTGCATTCTTACGGTCTGGAGCTTTTTGGAGATTTGGGCGTCGGGATATGGATTACCGGCTCAGGGTTGAGATGGCCAGTTGGCATTAAGTTCACACGTGTTACAGTGGACTTCATTCGTGACAGGTCATGCAGGATTTTGGGCATGAGCAGTATGGTTGGGAGGACGGAGGTGTTGCTTTCAGTGCTTGTGGCAATATCGTTTCTATACCACTAGGAATCCAAAACAGCTGGCACCTGCGACGGTGCTGATAAGCAGGGTGCGAATGTGAGAGTAATAAGAAGAAGCCACCCTATCCAAGATCTCTTCAAAGTCCCGAGTGTCTCGAGGCATTTGGGGTGGGTGTCAATACAAGGAAAGTTGCACAAGTACTGATTGCTGCTGGTGCTGGTAAGTGCAACAGCAGTAATACAGGGGGTCTTTAATAATTGCCGATACTCTGTTGGGGTTCCTTATTGTAATTATAGTATGATGGGCCCCAAAACCCTGTTCTAATTTTTGAGGCCCCTATATCAGATTCCGAAGCCCCCACCCTCAGATACCCGTCGCTTCTCCGAGCTGTCGCATCGCACCTTCCATCGCGCTTCGACGATCTCACGGACTGCCGGCCACTTCCGGTGTTTCGGTGTTGTCTGGAGTTGCTGCCTTTACTTAGCTTCCCATTGGGCTACACGATGTTCGTTCCTTGTGCTTCACACACATTGATAGTACATATGGGCAGCAGCAGCACCCCAAGGCTTTTGGGCACAGTCCTAAACCAAGGCCCACCCGAGTCTTCATGGTAGCTGGCTGAGAGCTCGAGTTTGGCTATCGGTGTCACTAGGTCGTGTCGCCCTGGCAAAGTAGGCTTGACTTCTTGCCGCTCTAGCCTGGGTTTCGTGTCAACCACTTGCACAGAGGACTCCGAGGATTCGTGGAGGCTGATATTTCACAGTGAAGCGTCCGGCCAGACCTGTAAACATTTAAGCAAGCTCTAACCTCACAGACTCAGCCTCAGGAGCAGAACATTTCCAACATTGCCACCAGCTTAGGCGCAGTTGTGGTGACTGTCGCATCTGATTGAGGGCCACCAGCATCACAAGCAGCCATGCACCTCTCTGCCGTGGATCCCATCAAAACCGCACAGGACAACATCATTGAGTCAGGGGAGGGTGGGGATTTAGAAGCCCTGAAAGCCTACGTCTGGGAGTTTATTCGACACTTGGGAGTCGAGGAGTCTAGGAGGCTTTCGGGTTTTAAACCGTCTTCCTGGGGGAGCTTCACTTGTCCTGGGTCTCTTTGGGTGCCTGGAATGAAGCCCCAAACCCCCCCCAAACTGAGGTCTGGGCATTGGGCAGCCAGAACTTCGTGGATGGGGGGCCCTGAGCTCATGGGGGGCCCTGGGCTCCCCCCCCATTTTTTTCCCCAAACCTAGGCCTCTTAACTTGAGGTCGGAAACCCTCAGCCCGCAGCCCTAAAGCCAACATCTTCAAACCATGAGCCCAAAGCCACCCAAACCCTAAATCCGTTTCACTCCTCAAACCCCAAGGCCGGCCGTACCCCAAATTATCCCACAAGCCTAAATCCTGCAGCTACTCGCCTCGTTTCTTGTTAATCGTAGTGACCAGCCCAGTTCTTTAACCGGAGGTCTTTTTTGGATGGCTGGGATTGAGTTGGCGTCGCCTTTCCTAGGTTTTGACTTTGTGGTCTAGGGCTTGCGCCCAGGATCTAAAGTTCGACCTAGAGTCCTAGATTTTAGGGCATTGGTCTCTGGCCCTGAGCCCACTGAAGCCCAAATTGGAAGCAGACCACCGAACCTCTCCGTTTGAAGGGTCTGAAGGGCTGAGATTCAAGCCGCCCCATTGCGTAAACCATATGGGAGTTCAGAAGATACGGGAACCCCAATGTAGACCTTAAAACAGGAGGATCCTGATGCCCATGCTTTCAATGCGAGAAGCATTTATTGCTTACTGTCAGGCTCTTCGGACCTCAGGTCTGCCCGGCATCCCATCAACGCTCCCCGCCGAAGTGACATTTTTGGCCCTGCATTCAGAAGCGCAGTTCTGCGCAGAGGGCTCTGTAGGCACCACAGGATCTAGGCCCAAACTTGCGAGGGTGCGGTCTTGAGGTTCTAAAGACATTTTCGCCAAAAACTGAGGGGAAGCGTAGTAGGACAAATTAGCGGGGGGATCTGTCTTGGACCCGGAATTAATCATCGAAACGTGCTACACGTCCTAGGCCATGTTGCCACATGCACCTCGAAGCTCAAACTGCGCACGCCCCTTAGCCAGCTCCAAAGCCTGAAGC
The DNA here is from genome assembly GCA_905221615.1 of Symbiodinium sp. CCMP2592. Lineage (NCBI taxonomy): Eukaryota > Dinophyceae > Suessiales > Symbiodiniaceae > Symbiodinium > Symbiodinium sp. CCMP2592. The sequence continues at coordinate 255,700 of CAJNDT010004602.1, forward strand.
CCTGACCCAACTTTCGCCAGTTCAATTGTCGCCATTTCGTAGAATAGCAACTCTTGTTAATCAGCACTACCGTTCCTACTACGCCGAAGATACCCCTGCTTTCTTTTTGGTCGTCGTTCCCCCGCCAGCCCCCAACAGCCATGACGCTATGACTCCGGTGCCGGGCGTTGCGACGCTCTCGCAGGTGAAGGCCGGTGTACAACAGGGTTTCTCTGAAGGGTTGTGTTAAGGCATCTTGAGGTTTCTATAGTTAGGCCTTTTTTATATAGTTAGGGGCTTGAATAATCAGCATCGGGATTTGGTGGTATACTTTAACTAGTTATACAGGTCTGAATACTGCTCCTTGGGGTTCCCTGCTGCAGTTGTTATGTCGTGTAGGTGTATTTACAGGTACATACACTAACATACACACCTGTATATATGTATATATACACACAGATAGATCCTAATGCAAGCATAGACATGTACGTATACAGATACAGATCCACATCCGCGTACATACAATATGTGCGTATAGAAACAGACCCAAGCTTTTTCATAGGTCGGAACAATATCCAATACACCCTGAAAGGCTCGGTTTTTGGTCATATGTAATCATGCAAAGCCTGTGTCTGTCTAGCCATGAGAGCGGCTGGGCTTCTAGGGCATTCAGGTCTGGCAGATGCCATCAGACCCTAATAATCAAGCCTTTGCCCTCATCCTACTGAAAAACACCGTAGAGAGCCCTTATGAAATCATGCAGACAGCCCTTTCAGGATCAAATCGGTTGCCCAAGAAGGACCCAGGCCGCCCCCCCAAGGCTGCTGAGCTGGTGCGCAACAAGCAGCGCGCGGCGCTCTTTGCGAACCCCCTGGGCAAGGCGTGCTTCGAGCTGGACAAGGCGCCGGGTTCCGGGTTTGAGTCATGGAATGTGGTGGATGGTTTGGGTTTTGGGTTCATACAGGGCGAACCCTAATGATAGAAATGCCTCACTCAGAGGCTCTGAGGCGTCGAAACTGTCCATGTCTTGCAGTGACACCGGATATAAATTACAGTAACCAAAAGCAATCATAGATCTCCTGCTACTGCTGCTGCTACTGCTGCTACTGCTGCAGCTAATGCTACCGCGACTGCTACTGCTGCTGCTACTGCTACTTCTACTTATACCACTACTTCTATGTCTACGTCTACTTCTACTACGACGACCAGGACGACGACGGCGACGACGGCGAATGCGACGACGACTTGTACTAAGTTCCATTCATAATGCCAACGGAAATCGTACGTAGCAACAGCAATAGTAGCACTAGCCAAAAAGAATCTCAATTGCACCAAGTTACAGGTCATTCATCATTATTATCGTAATCTTGTTATTGTTGTCATTGTTCTTATTCCTATATATTCTTATTCCTTTTCTCTGATTCTTATTGTTATTCGTATCCGTACGGTTATTAGTATGGTGATGATTATTATATTACTTCGTCGAGTACTACAAATCCAGCAACTATCGCCATCCTCCCAATCTTCTTGCGGAGCATCACCGCTAGTATGATTACATCCGTTTGTATGCCGCTCGCACCATAATGAGGATCTGAAGTAAATATTGTCAGACTAAGGTAGAAGATTCGCAGAGTATTCCAGGAACCATCAAAAGAGACGCCGAAGGCCTCAAGCCTACGCCCGGCAGGCACAAGTCCGGGCTTGCCTGGATGATCTGCGAAAGCACGATTTGCTTGAGCCCGGCCTCGTCTATGTGTCGGAGGCACTGAAGGGACCTCAATGTCACTATTCCAGTTCTGTACAATACCCAGACAGACAGAGAGAGGAGACCTAGATGAGAGTTCAGGATCCCAGATGTTTCGGGCTTTTCGGTTTGGGTTTAGGCCTAGCCTTGCCAGTTAGTGTTAGAGACGAAGCCCGATGGTGGCATGCCGCATGCCGTTTCACCTTCAAGCCCTACGACTCTGAGTCTAATGCTATAGAGGTTACATAGCTATAAAGAAAAACAACTACAAGCTACCTCAACAGTTGTTTCTGATTACCAAGGCATCGAAAGTCCATGAGCTTATGGGTCGCAAGCTCTGAAACCCTGGCGTCACGGAGATGTCTTTAGGATGCTTGGGGCCCCGAGCCACGATGTCCCATATCTCAAAAAGGGACCTCATCGCGACTAGTTTTAGGCAGTAATTTCTGAGATATCTGCTTCGGAGCTTCTGGGTCGCTCAGCCCCCCCCCCCCCAAATTGTGGGATCCGCATTGAACAGACATGGGTCTTGTCACGACCCAGATCAATCTTAAGCCATAAATCCCATTGAAGCTCGAACCATCCTAAGGCCTAGGCCTGATCCATCTCGATACGCCGAACCCTGTGCATGCTCGTAAACCCTAAACCTTGACAGACTGGTGCAGTGCAGGAGGCAAAATCACCCACCCGAACTCCTCAGCGATCCCTTCAGAACCCAAAGCATCCTGGACATGAATCCATCTCCAACACGACACAGTGAGCCCTAAACCCTGAGCCAACCCTAAGACCCCCTAGCTGCAAGGCCTCGGTACTACCGACCCTGAGCCTTCATAACCCTACTGGATCCTACTCCTCCCTTCTGAGCCCTGATCTTGCCATCACCCCAAGCCTTAATCGATCCGAAACCGTCATACAAGTACCACCCTCAGACCAGAACTGCCATACTCATTCCTAACCTGGATTTGGATTCCCTGCTCTAAGCCCTAAACATACCTCAACCCTCAACCCAACCTAGACCCTAGCTTCATGTTCGAAGTATACTGTAGGACCGAAAGACACGCTGCACCTGTTTTTTTGCCAGGTGGCAGGCTTTGGTCCGAAACCCCCTCGTCCGAGCGTCAACTGGCAAAAAGCACCCAAGCCTAAACTTCAAACCCCCACAGCCCCTTAGCTTCACCCCACACCCTGAAGCCCAAACCCGACACACCAGAAAGCCTTAAACCCTGCACCCTAAACCCGAAACCATTCGGGTTTTAGGGTGCTGTTTTCTCCTCTTAAGCAGGAGGCCAAAGTTAGGCCAAATCGCCGGAAACCCGGAATTTCACAGCCCTGCACCACAAAAAATAAAAAGTCGGGTACAATGCTAAGAAGCACAAAGCTCCAAACCCTAAACTCTACCAAATCCCGAAAGATCCCGTAAAGCCCTAACGAAGCCGTGCAAAGAAAAATAATCTCTGGTTCCTCCCGGTCCAAACCCGAAGCCCTGACGCAAGACGCTCGATTGCTCTCAACTGTTCCCTGAGAGCTACCCTGCAATGCAGGCTTGTCTTTGCTAGGTAGGAGGCAAGAGAAGCCTCAAACCCTCAACCCTGAAGAAAGCACTAACACCCTAAAGAAACCGTCGACACCCAAAAGAGGTGCGGCCTCTGAGCGATGCGCAGGCGCTCTCTTCCAAGGAGCCTCTTGGCTGAGGGAGGGGCTCGGTTTGGGGTTTGGGGTGTAGGTGTTTGTTTGCTCTTGTAGGGGTTGTGTCAAAGGTTGAGGAAGAGGAATATTGAGTAATATTGAGAGTTTGGGATCGCAGGGTGCATGAGTGTTCTTTGACTTTTGCTGAGGGGGAGGGGGGAGGGGACGGGGGTGAGGTTGCGTTTTCATCGGTTGAATGATGTTTGGGGGTGGCGGGAATCGTTGAGCGGAGATGGTTGGTTTGTGGATTGGATTCGGGCTTTGCGCACCGTTCGTTGAAAATGTTCTCTTCCGAGGCTTCACCAGCCTTTGCAAGGAAGCACGGGATCTTGATAAACTGTGCAGGGGTTGCCTGATTTCTCTGTGATTCTCGGATACTCGCGTCGTTGTGGGTGTCCAGCAGAAGTTGCTGGAGACCTGAAGTCAAGCGAGTTGTTTCTGGAGCTGCAATCTGACCCGTTCCAGGCAGAGGAGCATTCAGCTTTGCTGCCAGACCCTGCCGCAAAGCGACATCAGGGTCCTGCGTTCCATCAACTAAGGTGGAAAGCATTTCAATTAGCACCTCGATCGCAAGGTGTGACTTTCTCGGCTAGCTCCCTTTCGCGCCCTAAATCCTCCTGAGGGCTTCAGGGTCTTCGATTGAGTAGCTTGTGGGCAGTGAAGTGAGTATCTTGCACTCTGGATAGTGAGACGGGCTAAAATGGAAGCTTAGATAAGGAAGTCTCTTACATGTTTATTGTATATTGTTGTTGTGTTTTTTGATTGGTGTGAAAGGGCATTCCCCGCGTGAGATCTTCACTACAGTACCAGTCGGTCAAACCCCTGACCCATCCCGCCCCGCTAATATCCCCCCCAGTGCGGTCTCATTTGGTTGTTGGCATCTTACTCCTGATGCCCTAGCAACGCGACGGCGGTAGTTTAGAACGGATTCTGAGAAAGGCCTGCAGGAGCCCGGTATCGTGCCAGCATCAAGAACTTCCTTCCTAGCAAGTCCTATGTCTTCGGGGTCGTTGTGTTGCATCGCCGATTTCGTTGCTGCTGCCGCTGCTACTACAACAACAACTACTATTACAACAACAACAACAACAACTACTACTACTACTACTACTACTACTACTACTACTACTACTCCTGCTGCTGCTGCTGCTACTACTACTACTACTACTACTACTACTACTACTACTACTACTACTACTCCTAACTGCGACTACCACGACGACGACGACTACTATTACTAGTACCACTCCTCGCACCCAGCCCGCCCGCTGTGGGTTCACTCACGCTTCGCCTGGATTGACCGAGTCAGAGCCGCGAAACCCCAAAACCCCGAACTCGTCCGGAGCCCTTACAGAGCCCATACTCGAACAAAAGGCCAGCTCTAGCCAAGCCGGCACCCGAGGAGATTGGCTGCCAGCCTCTCCTGATGGTATGCCTGGCTTGTGGCCGAGAGCTAGAGCGGCTCAGAGAGACTCGGCGCAGTTGGAGGGCCCAGGGTTCAAGTCCTGGCGACCCGTTCTACCCAACACAGAAGTAGGGACTTAAGACTCAGATATAGATAGTAGACACATGTACGCGAACACAAGTCAGGGAGGTCTTTGTGTGTCCTACAACTTTCTCTGAGATCCCATGCTTGAATGTGCAGTTTGTAGAGGTTGTGTGGTGTTTTGCCATGCACCTGTCGATGTCGCAGAAGGTTTTAGTAGACCGGGAGGCAAAAGTCATGATTAGCATCTTTGACGAGTGCATCGGAGCATTCCAGAGTCAGGAAGTCACGAAGTGTGACAAAAAGCAGGTGCTACACTCTGAGTAGCAGAAGTGTCACCAGCCACGCAAGCCCTAGCCGTAGATCTTAGCTGGTCTGAACCCTTTGCAGTCTGAACCCCAAATCCCCTTGTGCAGGTCGAGGGAGCTGGAGCACAGAAAGAGAAAGCAGTGCAGATGCTCGCTGGCGCTTTGGCTGAGCATTGAGGGTTTGGGCTCAGGCATGTTTTGTTTCCGGTCGCTGATGATGACTGAGGGCCTCTTCGCAACAAGGGCTCGAGAAACCATCAAAGGGACCTCTTGGTCAAGCACAGTTAGCATAAAGTGGATACATCTGAAGTGATCACTTAGCGGCGACTTCCCCTTTGTCTTGCATTCGCTTCGCAGGACCGTTTTCCGACCTGAAGCTTATGCTCGAAAGCACCCCAGAATTCTTCACGCAGCGCAGGTGAGATTATCGGCCTCCTGGTAGAATCTGGGGCGGACCCTGGCCTAGTCGACGTCGGCCCGCTGGAAAACACGGCCCTCCACCTGGCAGCGAGGTTGGAGCTCGGGTCGTGGGTTGCTCTGAGGGTTGAGAATTGCTTAGGGGTTGAGGCCTGGGCATGTGCAACTAAGGGGTTGAGTTGGGGAGGTTTGCAATATCGAATTCAGGCCTGTTTCGTTACATTCAGCGACAAGTCCGAACGGCTGGAGCAGGTATGGTGCCGCCAAGCTCATCAGCTTTCTGTTATCCTTGGGCACTAACCCCACTTCGCTGCCTCCTCTCCGCACCAAGGGAGTTTCGACTTCTGGGTTGGGCTCACAGGATTCAACCCCAGACGGTTTGCATTGAGTGCTCCTCCTGCTGCTGCTTTTGCTGCTGCTAGTGCTGTTGGCGAAGAATCTGTTCTCTATTCAGGCAGTTGCACAAAAAAGAGCATGCAATATAATATGGAGGCCACTTCTGCTGTTCTGTGCCCAAGGAACGCTGACGGATGCACGGCTGAAGTTGTGGCTTCCAGATGTGGGCAGGTCCTGTGCCAGCAGATTTTACAGGCCAGGCAGACTCTGTCTCTCGAGCGTACGTTGCCAGAGGCAAGCTCTCGTCTCCAACTCTTCAGAACCCTTGCTGCAGGTGGTGGTCGCGAACATGGGAAACCATGCTGACGAGGACAGCGGCCGAGAACAGATCAGCATTAAGGTTGGTAAGGTGGCATGCTCGCAGGTAGCACTTCGAAGTACCCGTGCATACCCTCTTCGCCTTCTGCTTGTTGCTGACACGAAGTCCTAAAAACCCAAAACTGTTATGCCGCTAGCCCCCTACAAGCATGCCGTTAACTGTTTCAACAACCAACACGCCCTATCACAACAAGAAACGGAATTGGCACCACCGGAATCCATAGATCTCTGGAGCCGAGACGTGTGCTAGCCATTCGGGCAAACCTTTGCAACGAATGACTGTTAAACCGTTGGAGTTGAAATGCAGAATAGGATAAAGCTATGCAACTTCTGCCTAGCTGGTGTTCAAAATTCCTGCACCCCCAAAGGCTCAACCCGATCGCCATCTGCCAAAGCCCTTTACGTGCTCTGAGGATAGAAGCCTGCATAAAGATCCATACCAGTGATTAGGGTTCCCTCTTAGCACCATACAATAGTATGGCCCAAGACCATATTCTACTTATTCTAGGATCCTATATGTCCGAGTACCTGGAGATCCGATCCCATTTGAGCCTCGCCCTGGCAGGAGTTGCTGGACAGCAGCCCCAGCAGCCGGCAGCAACGCAAGAAGTGGAAAGCTCGTGGCTTTTCAGCAGACAGCTCTAGAGGTAGCAAGCTTGGGGTTTAGAGCACCCTACAACAGAAGAAGCAGAAACCACCAATATTTTGAAGTCCCACAGCGCACCTCCAGCCGATCCACAGACGCTCACAGTAGACCCCCAAGAGCCCCAAAACCGAACACCCCAACCCTGAACCCCAATGAACCCCAGGAGCCCGGATCTTGGAGAACTGAAGCTTAAAACCTCACCTGAACTCCCTAGGCCCTAGACCTACAAGAAACCCTTGGCCTCAAATGCTGAGAGGCTTTATTTAATTGGCTGTCAAAGCTGCACAGCCTTTTCAGATGTTGCTTCGACGTTACCCTGCATTGCGGGCTTTGTCCTTGCTAGGTAGGAGGGAAAAAAATGCAAGCCCGAAACCCAGCCGTAACCCCCTACAGTAACATCCATAGTACACCTTGCAGCCACCTTTATCGTACACTCATTGTAGGTCTTGTAGTAACCCTGACAGCAAACATCAGCCTAAATACCGGAGGAAAGCAGAGTCGGGGGCGGAGCGACAAGCAAAGCGAGGCCCTTTGCGGGATTTCATGGGGTCTAGGGGTCTAGACGGGCTTCGTGAGGGTTTAGAATGGTTATGCGAGGGCTCTTGCAGTGTTTTTGCCAGGTGATAACCGGCATGTTAAGCATCCGTGCAGGGTGTTTTGAAGGTTTTTGGCAGAGCTTTGTAAAGATCGGTTTAGGGTTGTAGAGTTTATTAGAAGGGCTTGGCAAGGATTCATATCGGGATTCGGCGGGTCTTATGTCGAGGATCTTTTCAAACGCTAATGTAAGTTTGATTGGGGGGTTTTGGGGGGTTAAGGCATGGGTGCCGCAGGAGATCATGGGCTTTTGGTACTCGGGCTCTTCGGTTTTGGTGTGTAGGAATGAGGGCCCGACACGCTTCGCCTGAGGGCCTCAGCCTTGGAGTTTGGAGTCTGGGCTTTCAGGGCCAGAGTTGTTCAGAGCTTCCGAATCGCCCCAAGCCTAGGCCCTAATCCCATGAACTCCGAAAGCCTAAACTTACCCAAACCCCCGAGCCTCTGCAGCCCAAACACCGGGCTTTAGATTCTGGAGAGTGCGGCTTCAGAAAGTCGTATGTCCGAGCAGGTGGAAGAGGTGGAGATCCACGAAGACGATGATGAGCAGCTCGACTGTCACCAGCACACTACAGGTTCAAGATTCCGTAAACCCTACCCTAAAGCCTAAAGGCTAGGCATTTCTGAGGATTCCGTTTAGTTTAGCCCTCAACCCTCGGCCAGAAGCCTTCAATCCAAAGCCCGAAGCCATGAACCGCCAACCCTTAGCCTGCTAAAAACCTGCTTGTTTGTACGGTCTGAGTATAAACCCGAGTATGGTAGGTTCTGCTAGGTTCAGATACTCGTGTCTGGAACCTCCGAGGATGGACGGTGAGCGCAAGCCCCGCGAGGGACGGCGAATACGCGGAGCCAGGTGGGGGGCCAGCTTCTAGAAGCTCCTGTATCAGCTTAATATGGAGGTCTGCTCGTTTGTCTCCCGATGTAGTATGAGACCACCGTCCCATACAAAAACCCTATGATGCGGTGAAACCCTCATGGAGACCCAGTTCTATCTATGCCTGCCCTGATATCGAGCCCTGCCTCTCTAGAGGCTTGCCTGTCAAAGCTCGGATACTCTTGGCCAACCAAAAACCCTCAACGCCCTGACCCTTCTGCTAGAATTAGCTTTGAGGCTTGGGGTGCGGGGTTACTTACGGTTTCACGTCTAGGGCTTAGTATAAGCTTCGACCTCTCGAAACCCAAGATTAAAGACCTAATGCACCAAGAATATCGGGAGTCTAAGTGTACAGAACCCTTAGGCTAAACCCTACACCCCTAAACCCGGCCCTAGACAAGTTATGCCCCCGAGACAAGGTATGGCCCTGACGGCCTCTGGGCCATGTTTGACAAGGATCTCGCCAGGTGGAGCTCGCGCTGCTCTCTGACCAGGGCTTCAAGATCGAGGTTTGAACACTTTGTCACAAACTCCGCATAACACCCCCCGAAAGCCCGGTTTCATCATTAAGGCCCCCATGACAGTGGTATTTGCAGTCCAAGAGCTCAGAGCTGGAGACTTCGTGGTTCGGGGAGGGGGGGGAACTCAGCTTCCCAGGAGTTTCGTAGTTGGCGAAAGATGCCGCTCTAGGGGTAAGAAAACCTGGGTTCTTGTTCATGGTAGAGTTTCCTAGTTTCGGACTTCCCATATCTGCATAAGGACGTCGACAGAGTTTGCATTTCAGCACCTTACATTTCCTGATTGCTAAGAAACGGTGGCAGGCTACGAAGCCATTGGGTCATGAAGTCCGTGCTTTGTGTTTGGAACCCCGGCTCCCCCAAAACGGGGGAATCTGAAGCCCAAACCCCTAAGGGTGAACCGTGAGCCGGGAGCTACGAATATCAGAACCTAAGACTTCGATTCTCGTGCAGAGTGTGGTGAGTATGGGCTATTGAATCGGGGTACTGCACCAAAGCCTCAAGTTGGCCCAAGGCCTAAGCCCTACGGCGGTTTCGCTGCCCTGAGTTTTCGTAGGACCTGAGACCCTAATTCAAAGATGGCTGGATCCGTACCTGCAGGCGGCAAAGCAACGATGAGTCGGAGTTTAGCAGCAGCGAGGAGGGCAGCGACGAGGAGAGCCTGAGTTATCGTAGCGGCGAGACCAGGATCACGAGCCCGAAACCCTCAACCAAAACCAAAAGGTCTCAGGCCCAAACACCCCCAGGCCCCTGCTGCCCGCCAGGACTCCCTCGACGGGGAGTCTGCGTTCCTCGACCACTCCGAGGAGCGATGGGGAGGGTGTGCAGGGGGACGGCAGCCTGCGACGACATTGTAGGGGTAAGGTACAGGAGATCTGTGCAGTTTAGTGTATGCAGTCTGATACAAGTGGGACGTAATGTTGGTGAAAGACAGCTGCGGCAGTGGCAGCTGAAGAAGAGAGAAGAAGAACAAATCGTCATGAGGGCAAAAAAGACCAGCCGACAACGGTGATCATGGTGGCGATAGTAGGCAGCCACTGTAGATGCTGACAATAGCAAGGAGGATGGCGATCACAACGTTGATGGTCATGCACTTTTCCCAGTACCTGGTTGCGGTTGCTGATGCTGCTGCTCCAGAGCGTGCTCCTGCTACTTAAGCTCAACTCTTCCCGTTGCTGCTGATGCTTCCTTTGGTGCTGCTACCACCCTCTCCACGTCCGCCAAGTGGCTTACCGTGCTCGACCTCAGGTGCCAGGGGCAACGGCCCCAGAAAACTGGTCAGAAGGGTTTGGGGCCGTTTTGCCGAGGGTTGCTGGGCGGTTTAGGTTTGGGGCTCAGGGTTATTGGGACAAGATCTTGGGCCCAAATCCCTAAATGCTAGGTAGGGCAGCAGCAACCCCTAAACTACAAGGGTATTCTGGTCGCTCATTCAGACCTCGAAGCACATGCTTCGCATGCATTGTCTGAGAGTGAGCGCCGAAACTCTTCTCGCTAGAAGTACTAGCAGCAGGGGAAGAAACACTTCTCTTCTAGCGAGGACGAGTTGGAAGGCGATATGCGCACGCGGAACTTGGTCGCGAAGCTGCGGGAGAAGCGCCTGGAAGCAGGGAAGACCGGGGTCAGCCGAGTGTTTAGATTTTGATATCGGGCAATGTAGGGTTCAGGGACAAGGGTTTGGATTTTTTTATAGGGTTTAGGGTCATGTGACTGTGAATGACTGTGAGGTTTGCAGGGGTATTAGAGTCGCTGCAGACCGGATGCAAAAATTGCAGCTTCTGCCAGTGCGAAGAATTGGAGCACGGTCTGACAGTCGCAAATGCTTGGATGCAGCGTAACGACGAGGACGTTCATGATGCTGGCAACGTTGTTGGTGCCGGTGATGGTGATGCTGATGACACTGTACATTACTGTACCATTGATATGGCGACTGTCTTTACTTTTCGCTTAGGATAGGAGAGGGCGTGCGCAGAGGTTGAGTGGCGGGGGGGCGGGGGGGGGGCCGAGCCACTGGTTGAAAAGGTGTGCCAAGGGTCGGCAGCACCTTCAGGAGATGCATGCGGAGCAGGACAGGGCTTGGAGTTGCAGGGTCATGTTGTCCGGTACTTGCAGGCACCACACCCTCGGGTGCGGAGCAAGAGTTTCAACAGCTTCCGGGAGACAGCAATGAGCCGAAAAGGAGGAAGAGGGGTCACACGGCCAAATTAGTGGTAGTCCTTGTGCCAGCGAGGCTTTCTGTCCGAACAGACTTGTAGCAACGGGGGACGGGCCGTTCCGACATTGTGAAGCTCACAGACCTCGGCAGGAAGCCATTTCGGACGAAATGAAGCGGCTGCGCACGACCTCCACATATTTGAAGGACCTGGGATCAATACCGTGTTTCCCGGTTGAGACGGCTCGTGGCCTTGGCCAAGGGCTTGTATTGCAATGTGGCGGTTGTAGGGCTCAGGGTTTCGCGGTTTTAGCCACGAGTGCTGCTGGAGGGTTTACGCGCTGTCTTGTGCATTTTCCCGGCTGATTGCAAGAGTCCTGGATGCAAAAGGCTTGCGGATGTCGGGATCAGAAGGCCTTTGGGGGACTTCGGATTTGGGCCTGGGTTGTCGTTCGTGTTGTCATCAAGGACCGAGCTGGTGGTTTGCAGGAGGCTAGAGCCTGGATTTGAGAGACCGGTACACGGTCGGCGGAGCATGCTGTATGAACCACCAGACTGGACCACCAGTGCAGAACGACTGTTCACTGTGCCTGGGGCCTGGGGCTTGGAGTTTGCCGGCTGTGGATCCTACCTGAGAAGCCGCCTGAAGTGCCGTGCTGAAACCCTGCTTCCCGTCCGAACCTGTAAATCGGAGGTCTTATAAATGCCCATGTGGATGCTCAGTGCGCAGAGCCTCATACTATGTGCCAAACGCCTCCAAACCCTAAACCGTGAGAATGCCCTACGTCCGGCGAGGAGCGGCTGCAGACCTTTAAGAATCGCCTTGCGCGAGCAACCGCCGGAGACAAGACAGCCCATGAGGACAAGGGATGCCTAGGGTCCAGAGACATGTCGGGGCTTCAGAAACTCAGGGCTCCTGCTATGTATTTTGTATGATTTGCTTGAAGGGCCTTAGGGTCGGGCTTTATGATTGAGGTTCAGGGCTTGGGGTGTTGGGGGATATCGCCGAGGGAATGTTCAGAGTGCGTAGGAAGCTTGGAAGGCGTAGGAGGGCAGCCGCAACCGGAGCTTTCGGGTTCGTCACTTACCACGGCATCCTGCCATGCAATCGTTTCACCATGTTCCGGTGATGGCTGTCCCAGTTCGTTGTCAAGCATAGGCAGGGTCCCAAAGGAATTGGCTCACGAGATGCTGAGCTGTTGAGCACCGCACCACAGACTGAACCCTCTGAACCCGACACCCTGCGCCTTCACCCCCGAGCCTTAAGCCGTTAATTTCCGAACATAAGAGCCAACGTTAAGCTTCGAAATCCTCAAACCCCGGACCCTAAGCCCCAGACCTTGCTACGTCGCAGGACATGGCCAGTGATCGAGATGTTTGCGCCTGGTGGGAGAAGAAAGCGCGTCAGACCAGCAGCTGCTTGCCTCTTTCGTGTTTCAGAGTTTAGGGGCAGCTGTGGGGCCCTCGTTCCATTGTCATCTTGGAGTGAGCGCAGTATGATTAGGAGGTATACCATTACCTGGGCTTCCTTCTTTTGATTCTATTCGACACCTACACTTTCTAGAGGTTCAGGGATGGTGGGTTTCATTGCTCAGCGATGTAGAGCAGCCGCATCGCTAGAAACGGTGCTTCTTCCGGTGGTTATTCTGCATGAAGGATGATCAGGAAACGAGCGAGCCGTGGCCGTGTTTGTTATCCTGGTTGCACATGTTCTCGTTCTGGACTCTTGCGGTATTCTTGCGCTTCGCCGGTGGGAAGCTTAAACCCCAAAGCAACCCAGGAAAAGTGCAGGAGCTGGTGGACACGCGGAAAAAGCAGAGGTGCCCGGCCTGACAATCGTGACACAAGAAGCTGTAGGCGTCGAGTCGCTGGCATGTTGTTGTGATGACATGATGACACAGATGGTGATGATGAGGATAATGCTAATGCTGTTGTCGGTGATGATGCGTTGGTGCTGGTCCGGTCCTGGTACGGGATCCTGCTACCGATACAGGTGCAGTTGCCGTGGGCTGGGGTGTCATGAGGGTGGTGACGTCATGAAGAAGATGGTGCTGCAGTCTTCTCATCACATCGTCCACTCAGAGCATGATCAGGCATCAGATGTCCGCGGAGATCGATGGCCTCGAGAAAGAGGAGCCATGCCCATGAATGAATACAAGCACAGGACGTGGAAGAATGCATGTTCTGTATTAGAAAGTGTTCGTCGATGTGCTCGTCCTCGTACACGTTGTCCGGGTCAGCATGCTTGTTGTAGCAGCAGTGATCGTGGTGGTGGTCTTGGCAGCTGCAGGAGAAGGAGGAGGAGGAGCAGGAGGAGGGGTAGTGGTGGTAGTGGTAGAGGTGGCAATGGTAGTGGGGGTAATGGTAGTGGTGGTAGTAGTAGCCGTCGTAGTACTAGTACTAGTACTAGTACTAGTACTAGTACTAGTACTAGTAGTAGTAGTAGTAGTAGTAGTAGTAGTAGTAGTAGTAGTAGTAGTAGTAGTAGTAGTAGTAGTAGTAGTAGTAGTAGTAGTAGTAGTAGTAGTAGTAGTAGTAGTAGTAGTAGCAGTAGCAGTAGCAGTAGCAGTAGCAGTAGCAGTAGTAGTAGTAGTAGCAGTAGCAGTAGCAGTAGCAGTAGCAGTAGCAGTAGCAGTAGCAGTAGCAGTAGTAGCAGCAGTAGCAATAGCAGTAGCAGTACTAGAACTGGCACCGGCACAAGCTCCAGCGCCAGCACTAGCACTAGCCGTAACAGCGGCAGCAACAAGCCGTAGGAGCAGTAGGAGGAGTAGCCGTTGTCGTAGTAGTAGTAGTAGTAGTAGTAGTAGGAGCAGGAGGCCGTGGCTTGGCATACGACTGAGAGGTCTCCCCGAGCAAAGGCAAAGGAAATGGCGGGGACATGCAAGAGCAGGGACAAACATTCTCGCAACGGTAATACCCAGAGACCTTGCTTCTAAGCCCAACTTCAAGCGGCTTGTGAAGCGGGCTGCCTGCAGTTGTCACGATTTGTGCGAGTCGTGTTGATGTTTCTGGACGGCACCATGGAAAGGCGCGACAGTTGGCGCGGCGCACGGTGGGCTTGGAGGCACGTGACGCCTGTATTTTCTGATAGTTTTGGAGAGCTGTTCTTAGGTTCTTGGGAGCCAGTGTTTGTAAGAATTCCTGAGCCGGAAAGCCGGCGCTGTTTGCAACGTGCCTCAGCTGGGGCATTTCGGTTTGGGGCTCAAGGTCTTGGCTTGGATTGGGCTTCTCTGTAAGGAGTCTTAAATATGGCAACAGGCTACCCCCAAGACTCAGAGCTTCCTGCACATGAGACCACCCAAATCCCGAAAACACCAGAAACCAAGACGACCTCGCAGATTTGCACCGTATCTTCGAAGCCTCGCTCCCTCCCTGATCGTGGAAGCGTCGAAACGGAGATGGGAGCCGAAAGCTCTCAACTCGAAGCTCCAAGAAGCCAGGAGTACTGGGATCAGTTCCTTGATGCCGAGCGCGCCAGCGAGGTCTCCGGATCGCAGGAGTTCGGTGGCTGAGGGTTTTGAAGATTCGGCAACGACTTGGCACAAGTGTTGGAGTCCGGGCATAGGAACCTTTACTCACGTTATGCCCCTCCCCTCCCAGTGCCAATGTTTTTTTGACAAAACGGGAGATATTGAAAAGAGTCCGAAAGCCCCATCACCCACCCCGCAAGCCAAAAAGATGCGCAGAGCGGCCTCAGACGTTCGTTAATCCTAACGTAGGGGTTGAGGGTTGGTCTTAGCGACCCAGCCTCTGCAAAGCCGCCCGAACCCCAAACCCACGCTGAGCGGATGGAAACAACAATCGAAAAAGCAAAAACACGCTGAGCCCAAGCCCTAAACAATTCCGAAGGCGCTTCAAAGCCTCGTCAGGTAATTGACCTCCTCGCAGCAGAGCAGCGTGCCCGGCGCGGGCCCTTGCTCGGGGCTGTTGGCGGGACTTATGGGGTTTCGCGAAGATGCCTGGACAAGGGGTTGTAAAGCAAGTGAAGAGCATTCGGAGTTTAGTACTTGGGCTCCCCCCCTTCTCTCAGAGTGGAGCTTGCGGCCAGCATTGGAGTCCGTATCTCTGCAGACCTAAGCATAGGAATGAGGTGGAGGAAAGGGGCTTGAGACTTCAGGCGCGACGGAATAGAGGATAACTTTACGTGATAATGTAGTATAGCATAGGCACATGACAGAGTAAACCGCCATATTACTTTAACATATCTTGTACTTTGTATGATGAACAATGGGGAGGCTAGAAAGTCGTGTGAGGGTGAACAAGAATCTGATTGCGAAACTTGCCTTCGAAATGGCCTTGAAAAAACCAGTGCTGTAGTAGCGTCCTTTAGAGTCCCTGACAGTTGTACTACTCCAGAAACACTGGCTGCCATATCAAACCTCACAAAACCCAAGGAGACCAATTACAACCCCGGTCCTTAGGGCGCCTACCAGGCCCAATCACATACCCCCCTGTCCCTTGTTCTAGCTCCTGTAGATTTCTGAAAAGGAACCCGGGGCTATTTCTTCAGCCCACTAAGGCAGCTGGAACACGAAGTTCGCCAACTTGTCCGGGCGCCACTGGATGCAGCAGGGCTGGATGCCGAGAGGTGGGGGATGCTTCCTTAGGGTTGGGGATTTAGAGTGTAGGGCAGGTGCCGGTCAACTCTGGAGACCTTTGGCCCCTTGCCCGCGCATTGAAGCCTCTTCGGCTCTTCGCAGGGCCGAGTTTGTGTTTGGCATCCGCACCCTGCGAGGCGTCTCCAGGACCTGCCGAGAGTCTTCCTTCCGCAGGAGGCAGCTGGGAAGTGGGGCTTCGGAGGCTCCAGGCTCTCACCAACGGCACGCAGAGAGCCGCGAACCTTCCCCGGACCAACGGACGCCTCCTCAGAAAATCCAGTGTATATGGTAGGGAGACCACCTAAACTTTGACACCGAAAGCCCACTAGAGTCGGGACTTGTAAACTCTTAAACCGCCACTTTCCAGACCGAACTGCTGGGCCTGAAGGCTTTGGTAGCCCAGCAAAAGAAAATATGACTGACCCGTCGCGCAGGCCTCCCTTTCGAGCAAAGCCCCCGATAAAATTGGAGTTTGGGGTTTCCTACAAAAGGTGATGCAGAGTTAGAGCTATTGAGCTCTGCAAGTGGGTAACCTGCATCCTTCTTGGGCATATGGCGTATGTATGCCTACCACAACCCAGGTGTTAACCTTGCATCGGGCTATGGATGTCAGCTTGTGAAGGGCAAAGACCTGGTTTTTCTGGAGGATGGCGCCAGGGCGACCCTGGCTCCTGTAGCGGAGCTGGTGGTAGCAGCCGAGGCTCCGGTGGGTGTGTGGATTCGTTTTTGCTTGGGGAGGGGAGTGTCGGGATGCTCTTTCCGCGCGGGTCTCACAAAGCAAGGGCACCAGGCATAGCAAAAGGGCTGGTTGGTGCTAGTACCCGCCTGCAGTCCCTTTTGCCTATACGCCTATGTTATACCCGAAAAACCCCTATTCTTATTGAGACCCCAACATTACAGGTGCACCGTCGCTTTGTCTCTGCCAGCGGGGAACAGAACGCCGAACTGAACGAGATGGTCGACCTGTGCAACAGCCACTGTACCGCACTGGACCCCTCCGGCTTCATAGCAGTCGGAATACTTGGCAGTAGTGTTTCCTGAATTTAATTAGTTCCCATATCATGTTCCTTTGTAACACCCGTATTATGATTCTCGAAGATCCCAGAAAGCTTGTGGAAGCTCTGGGGCTCTTTGCATCGAGACGACTTGGTTGGTATACTAAGTACACGTAGCCTACGATCTTCTTGGGGTACTAAGGACAAGTACAAAGCTTAAGCTGTACCTTTCCTAAGGAAGCCGGAGAAGCAGGGAAAAGCCCGAGCTTCGGAGATCGATCTTTCTCACATTCGCAGTGGTGGCCACATTTCCAAGGTAAGATTGCAGAGAAGGACGACAATATCGCGTCGCTGATCGAGGAGGGCACGATTGGTCCAAAAACACGTTGGCTTTCTGTGCTCTAGGTCTCAAATTTTCTGCATTGGCAGGCTATCTGAAGGCGATACCCATACAGCGGCACGTTGTCGTACTACATAATTAGAGCTGTTTCTACTGCTATTGCAGGGCTTGCCGGTGCAGATTCTTGTAACCCTGAAGAGCCTGAGCCCTCAAAGCTATTTGTACATTATCATGGGCGTTTTGCCTTTCGATCTGTTCACGTTCCGGGATCATAAAACATACGCTCAACCCCGGAAGACCGCGACAATGCTTACGGCTGTTCGTACCCTAGCGTTAACCCTAATCCCTTGACGCAAAACCCTACGCCGCAACCCAGGAGAACATTGGCGAGATTGCCGCCAAGATCAGCCAGAGTCAGCAGGCGCCCCGCAGCCCCAAGCTTCGCGTTGACTGCCAAGCAAAAACCCCGTGGAAACCTAGAGCCGCAGAACTTGGCATGTGGATCGCAGGGTGCTCTCTTAGAAATCACTTGTCTTTTTTAGTATCCTATGACTTCTATGCAATCACGGGGTTATTAATAACCGGATTATTGGGTGTAGGGGTTGAGGTTTTGCAGCTCCAAAGCCTGCCGTTCTGGTTTCGGGCTCAAGAAACCTGGCAACAAGTCCTCCCCAAAGACGTAGTCGAGCACGCTTGAGCATAGCTTGAGCCATGGAAGAGGTTGCCAAAAGAGCACGACTCGCCGGTCAGAGCCTCGCAGGTTCTAGCGGGAGCCTCAGGAACCAGGCTTTAGCGGCCTTCAAGAAGCACCTGGTGGAGAATCGAGCTATGATCGAAGAGGCAAACGCCCAAGACAAGGCAGAGGCCGAAGCTGCCGTCAAAGCAGGCAAGCTGTCCAGTTCGCTCTTCAAGCGCTTGGACGTTAGTGGCGCCAAGTTTGACACTCTCTTGAAGGGCATTGATGAGATCTTGAGCCTGCCAGACCCGCTTGGCCAGGTGACCTATGCAAACAAAGTTGCGGAAGGTCTGGACTTATACCGGCTGACATGTCCGATCGGGGTTCTCCTCATCATTTTCGAGGCTCGACCGGATGCCGCTGTTCAGATTGCATCCCTGGCTATGAAGTCTGGCAATGCCCTGCTCCTCAAAGGTGGCAAGGAGGCACAACGATCCAATGCAGCCCTTGTGACCGCAATGTCTGCAGCTTTGCAAGATGTCGGCCTTCCTGCAGATTGTGTTCAAGGGGTTGACACCCGCACAGAAGTTGCGGAGCTCTTAAGGCAGGACAAGTACATCGACTTGGTCATTCCAAGGGGTTCCAACGAGCTGGTCAAGTCTATCAAGGATTCCTCCCGCATTCCTGTTATGGGCCATGCAGACGGAATCTGTGCTGTTTATGTCGACAGCAAGGCGGACTTGGAGAAAGCCGTGAAAATCGTCGTCGACTCCAAAACGCACTACTGCGCGGCGTGCAACTCTATGGAGACACTTTTGGTGCATGAAGATGTGGTGCAATCTTTCCTGCCAAAGCTCGCAGCAGCGTTGGAAGGAAAGGAGGATGTGCATTACAAGGCAGATGCGACATGTTTACCTCTTTTGCCTGCAGCTCTTTCCGAACCAGTGGCGGAAGATGATTTTGACACTGAGTTCCTGTGCCACACCATGGCTGTCAAGGCAGTTGCTTCTGTCCAAGAAGCGATTGAGCACATCAACAGCCACAGCTCTGGGCATACGGAGAGCATCGTGACGGAAGACCCCGTGATTGCCGAAACCTTCCTCAGTCGGATAGATTCGGCGGGTGTCTACCACAACTGCTCGACGCGATTTGCCGATGGCTTCCGCTATGGCTTTGGAGCAGAGGTGGGCATATCCACAAATCGAATCCATGCACGAGGTCCCGTCGGACTTGAGGGTCTCTTGGTGAATGATAGGTCTCCTTCTTGTTTTTTGTTGTTTGGGCCTCCTACGACTTCTAGAGGGAGCCCCTAAACGGGTCCTTTCCCAAGTGGGACCCAGGCTTGGTGATCCACAAATACCGAATGTATGGAGCTGGCCACACTGCAGCAGGATTCTCAGGCACATCTCCCGAGCATGTGTTCCTGCATGCCCCGGTGCCTGGAGTGGCACGCGTTGACGACATCCCGCAGGCGCAGAAAGCCAGAGCATAAAGGTCGAGTATGAGAGGGCAGCTAGGCCCGCAAAGCAGACTTCAACCTTGTACAGTTGAGAATTGATGTCTTGCCGCTATGAGGTGCAATGCATAGTGCTTGCAATGCCTCACAATACTTCAATACACATTCACATACTCTTGGAAATATTCCAGACGGACCCCCTCGTCCTGTACAGCCCTACTGGCCATTCGGGTCCATTATTGCTGTTGTGTGCTCAGAAGTGGAAAGTATGGCATTAAAGAACCGTTCCTTCCCCTGAGTGTGCACATCCAGGCTGAATCCGGCAAGCCTGTTCCAAAAAAGGATGTCAACCTTGACAAGTGGGCCAAGGGGATTCAGTCAAACCCAGCACACGTTGTTGCATCTGCATGCAAACGCGTAAACACGCACATTTTTGTACGTATGTTTATGTAGTCATCTGTCTGAAGCTATATGCAGAGGTATGCAATCGGAATACATGTACATGTGTTCTATGTGTATATACACATACGTGCATCATGTTATCTGTCTATCTGTCTATATATCTACCCAACTACCTACCTATCTATCCACCGTCTATTTGCCTATCGATCAAGCACTCAGAGTCTATCTGATCTACCTATCTATGTCTCTCTCCATCCAGCTTATTCATTTCTTTCCATCTCTCTCTCTCTCTCTCTCTCTCTCTTTCTCTCACTCTCTCTCTCTCTCTCTGTCTCTGTCTCTCTCTCTCTCTCTCTCTCTCTCTCGCTTTTCTGTGAGTATCGGAATTCCACTCCGCCAGGACCAGGAGCCTGTGTCCTGGCCGGCGATTGCATTGATGATCTCTCAGTCCCGGGAGAGGCCGGCTGGCGGTTTACATGGCGGTTTCGGTCTGAGGGTTTAGAGTTTGGGGGCTAGGAGAGTCCGGTTTCAAAAGGGGCTAGGAGAGTTGAGATCAAAGAAGAGGGCTGCCTGTAGCGACACATGTATACAGCCCACACGTTGTCATTCATCCCTCCCTCCCTCCCATCCATCCATGCATCCATCCGTCCAGTGCAATCCAACGCATTCATTCATTCAGTCAGTCATTCCTTCATTCCATTCAGTCGATCATTTCGTTCGTTCGTTCATTGGTTCATTCATTTGTTCATGAGTTCTGCAATTAATCTTGCGCACGTACCGAAATTCGTAGATACATCATGCATCTCCATGTAGTTTGGAAACCCCGGGTTCTGAGAAGTTAAATGCAGTCAGGCTGGAACAAGCCGCTGTGGCAAAGGAAGCCAGACTCTTGACTTACAGGATAAGCGGTGCCTCGGTTTAGACTTCCCTTTCTGTTCCTTTGAGGGTGTCTTCAAGGGTTCTACAGGGGTATATTGAGGGAAGGGTTGTAGAGGGGTGTCGTTGTGGTTCAGGGTTTCGGGCAGGGTTTTTCAGTTTTAGGGTTTTGGGTTTGCAAGAAAGGCTCTATCCCCAAAGCCGCGAGTGTGAGCGTCGAAAGCCTGGTTCCAAGACCTTGCCTAAACCTTGAACGGCCTAAACCCTAAACCGTTACTGTCCGAGCGTGAGCGCCGAAACCGTTACAGTTTTAATCGGAGCTTTCTGCAAGCTCTCATCTGGCTTGTCCGAGCGAGAGAGCGTAAAGCCTGGAAGCATATATATATATATATATATCCTGCAAAGGAATCGCCAGTAGTACGCCATCAATATGTTCTGGGTTTCACCATGTCAATAAGGAATAGTGAAGGCTTAACGGCAGTGATCTCACAACAGAGTTTGTTTACGGTGCTCCTGTCAAGATTGGGTCGGCTGCTCTATGAGGGGCAGCAAGAGCAATTTCTGAGACGGTTTAAGGGAAAAAAGCCCTAGCAGTGCTGCAGATTTTGCCTGACCACTTTCTTTTCTGTAGGGTTACCCGGCACTCGCAATAGGCCTGGATGCAAAAGGGCTAGGGCTTAGAGCAACATAGAGCTAGCCTAGGTAGGTAATACGGATCTGACTATCCAGGGTTGCTATGAGGGCTCGGTGTTTTCTTGGATTCTGATGTTCGGATACCAGATGCAAGAAGAAAAGGGGAAGTTTAGGGCCCTCTAGTCTCATTGCGCGTCCACCTTTGTCCAAGGAAACCAAGCGCATGCCGCCGGGCTAGCATTCAGTTGCCCTGCTTACCACATACTGTGGAGGAGACCGGTTTCCGAAATCCACTAATCTCTAAAACTTTAAAACCGCCCAATCTCAACCTTGGAATAGTGCTCTGGGGGCTAGACGATGTAAGCATATAGCAGCAATATCTCAGAGCCGTGCTCGAAACAGCCCGAACATTTTGCATGTCGATGTCTGCACCCAAATACAACATTCATACCTGACTACAGTTCTTCAATCCGACAGTTCCCCTAAACCCAAAACGCTCAAGCCCCAAAGTCGAACCTGGAATTGACCTGCCCAGGCCTCGAGAAAGTTCATGTGAGTGCTTGTCGAAATTAGGGTCCCTCTTGAGGCTTTCGGAAAATGAGGTACAGGCTGTGAAGAGGTAGCTCTACCTCGACCATGTGAGACTGGTTGCATAGGCATCCGACGGCTTCCGAAAAGGGACCACAATTATGACCACCACTCTTCAGCATGGGGCCGACCGCGGCCATGAAAAGCTCATGCGACGGGGTTTGCCAAAGGGGCTTACGTGCAGTCGTTACAAGGTTCTGGTGCGAGGTTCCCCAAGGCACGTGCTCATGTTCCAATGTGTGACAACAAAGTCTGATGCTGCTTGTAGCTGAGATAGGTTGAAAAGGGAATGAAGTGCGTTGGGATATGTCACTACTGAACTTCGGGAACATAGCAGCTCAGGTTTGCTGCCGCTTCTGTTTTCTTGATGATCATGATGATGGTGATGACGAACTTTGTAACGACGCCAAGTTTGGCGTGTTGCTTTAGGTGGTAGCTCCGCATTGGGGGATGGAGGTTGTGCGTTTGAGGTGCTCGGGATCTTTCCGTGATCTACACACATGGCTATGCAAATCACGGCGCGTGAGTTTTCGATCTCCAGAGCATGGAGCGACTTCCTTCAGTGCCCCCATTTCTGATTGCTCTGATTCGGCAAACCCTGCTGTCGCACAAGGCCGGGGGCACTCTCTCGGTTCTTTCAACTGATTTTAAAAGCAAGTAGGGGGGATTCGCATGCCCCTAGAAGTTTGGCCGTGGCATCATGCTGTGGCAGCCCAAGATGTTTTGTCTCACGTGCAACTATGGCCGATCGCTGCGACGAATGCTGGCTGCAACACAAAGACAAGAGCTGCGCAGCATAGGAGTTAGGAGATCCTCCTGACCAAGGTGATGTGGCCATGAGAGTCTAGGAGAGATCGCACTCGGGGCCCTTGACAGCTTCAGAGTCCTTGCGGGAGCGGGGTCCAGACAACTCATGAAGCCGGTACCCTAAACTAGAGGCGCTTCATCTCTCTTTGAGCCGACAAAACGGGCCAAAAAGGAACATGTTGCACAAAGGGCTCAGGAAGAGTCTTCGGCCCAAAGCATGCCAGTCCTAAGTCTTCAACTCCCAGCCGTGAAAGCTCTAAAAGCTGCAGTTGAAAGCATCTCGCACAGTGGCCTTTACGCTCGGGATGCCAAAAGAGTTTGGGAGGACTCCGGCAGAGGACTTTCTTGGGGACAAATCCTGAACTTGCAACGTAACACATGCTGCGTGGATAGTTCTTCTGCTCTGATTCCCAGTGAGTCCCACAAAAACCCGCGGCCGTCATGGTCCCCACGTCAGCCTTCCTACATAAGATTTGAGTCCTGTGCTCTCTGTTTTAGGCTTCAGGCTCATTCATGTGGTGTTTGCGGCATACTTCTGTCGTGCCTTAGCATGGCATCTTGGTGCCCCAATCGAGAGGGACCGGAGATCCTCGCTGGGAGACTCCCAAGCTTGGTCCTTGGACCTGAGATCGCCGCCGAAGGATCCGGCTAAAAGGAATGTGCGGGTGTTAGGGTTTCGAGTTAGGGGTTAGGATTCAGGGTCTTTTGCATCTGGCCATGTCAGGGTTAGAGGATTCAGGATTTAGGGCCTCTTCGTTTCGAATGCCTGGGAGAGAGAGAGAGAGAGAGAGAGAGATCCCTAAACCCTAAGCCCTGGGCGGGTGGGAAGCAAGTCCTGAACTCGTGGTTCGTTGTGAAGGTAGGTCATTATTCAGGCTTGAAGCCATGAAGACTTTGGTCTATATTCAGGTTCTGGACAGTTGCTAGTAGGCATGTGAGAGCGAATTGGCGAGGCTTTTGCATTGCCTGTTTTCGGTCTTCATACTTGTCTTGAGATGAAGTCTGCGATAAGCCATGATGCTGTCTGCTAAAGGCAACGCACCCTTCACAGCTCAGGTCATTGAATCTGATTATCCTGCCCTGTTTATCGCTTCTGCTCTCTGACCTGTCCAACCCTGCCATGCGGGCCCGTCCTTGCGAAGTAGGAGGCGTAAAGGCCACAAGCTCCAAACTCTACGAAGTATGAGAGTGTTGTGCTTGGAGTCATGGTCTTCCCCAACAAGGATTGCACAAGATGTGGTTAGGAATTAGGTGTGTTTAGGGTTCAGGTTGTTATTGGATATTAGGTATGATGCATCGGGTGTTGCCAGAGAATACCCACTCGTCCATCCATCCCTCCGTCCCTCCATCCATCCATCTATCGATCGACGCATGCACGAATGCATACGTACATGTGTATATATACCTTGCCTGACTTGATAGAGTATGAGTGCTAAAAGACATATGTATATGTATATGTATAGCATATATGCATCTGTATGTATATGTATATATACTTTTTAGAGAGAGAGAGAGAGAGAGAGAGAGAGAGAGAGAGAGAGAGAGAGTGTGTGTGTGTGTGTTTGTGTGCGTGTGCATGTTATGTGAATTGATGGGGTGTCGCAGGGCAAGTGGGGACTTGTTCAGCATGAAAATCCTCATCTGGTCTTATGGGTGTTTAAGTCTTTTTTTGTGGAGGGCGGGGGAGACTCTGAAGCTACAAGCGCGGAAACCCCGGAGCCCCTACATCCACGGTCCAAGAGGGGCTTCAACATGAACCGCTCCAAAGTCCCATGCCCCCATTGGTCAGCCAAAGCCCTGAATCTTGACCCCTTTCTCACACATGAAGACTCTTCTCACCGAAAAACCGAGAATGGATTGCCCCTATGATTGGCCGACGACTGTAGAGCCGGCGATCCCCAGAAGACGAGACCAAATCCCAAGCCTGTGTGTCCCTGACGTCCGAGCCATGGCCGTGGTGTGCGACATTCCCGGGGTGCTGCTGAAACTTCGGCTTAAAGTTACGAGTTTGGGGGTCTTCTTTTTGTTGGGGTTTGAGATTTGGTCAACGTCTAAATCGAACGTGCCTCACTGAAGCCTGTGTAGATTTTACCCTGCCTCCATTGCTATTCCTATGGTCCTTAGCTATGTCTTTACGCGACCGCACTTGGCCCAAGTCCCCCGTGGAAAAAGGTCACAAGGGTTGACTGACCGGTAACTAGACGTGCCAAGCTGGTAGCCTGGGAAACTTCAGGTTATCAGCCGTAGTTAGCTCCGTAATGGACATCGTGCCGTTTGCAACGGCCGCGGGCAACAACAATGACGGTGGT
The DNA here is from genome assembly GCA_905221615.1 of Symbiodinium sp. CCMP2592. Lineage (NCBI taxonomy): Eukaryota > Dinophyceae > Suessiales > Symbiodiniaceae > Symbiodinium > Symbiodinium sp. CCMP2592. The sequence continues at coordinate 280,489 of CAJNDT010004602.1, forward strand.
ATTGGTGGTAGAACGGAGCAGGAAGCGAACCAGTACTTCTTGCATTTGTTGCAGGAGAATACTCAGGTGAACTTGTTCCTGAATGACCCTCGCATTCAAAGTGCCTTGGAGCTTCGCGCGGAACAACGACATCGATTTGCATTGGACAACGTGTACGCCGAAGCCAACGCATACATTGCACACCTAGAGGCAACAGCGGATGCGAATCATCGTCAACAGCTAGCATTTGTGAGCCAATCCACACACCTGTTGGTGGGACAGCTACACAATGAAGTACGAGTGCTAGAGACAATCGCCCGAGCAGAACGACAATCAGCCAACGAGCTGCAGGCACAGCTGGCACGCGCACAAAGGGAAAGTCATGATGAAAGGTCTATGGCCATGCAGTTTGATGCACATCGGTCCGAGCTGGAAGCAGCAGCGCGCACGCTCACTGCGGAAAACAGACAGCATGAACGCCGTTTCGCGGAATTGCGCTCGAGTATCGAAGAAAACCACAGTGAGATGATTGCCTTTTTAGGGTCTGAGTTTGAGGAAAAGCTTCAATGGGAAGAAAACGAGTACTACCATAGGCTAACCTCTGAGGCACAGCAGTACGATAGCTTGGTTGATGACCTGCAGGACAGGAACGCGGAGCTTATAGCTGAGGTCGACTCACTCAGGACTATCTTGTCGACAGCGGAGAGTAGCCCACCGCAAGGTGGTGCCGTGCCGGTGAAAGTCGATCCCAGTGAGAGCTCCAAACTTCAACCAAGCCCACCGCAAGGTGGTGCCGCAGCGCCGCTTGTTCAGGGTCCTAGCCATTCATGGATTCCGACCCTTCCGAACCCCAGGGAGATTCCTGTGTCGCTTCGGACGATTTTGGGAAGGACCCAACGGTATGACATTGGAGAGCCTGAGGATACCAAGGCCCACAATGTAGCGGTATCTGCTGCTGAACAGAGTGATAACAAAGAACCGGCAGAATCTACTGAAAACAAAGAACCTAGCGTACTTCTCGCTGAAGCACTCAAGTCGGTTATCCAGAAGCCTGATGATGACAAACCCAAGGCTAAGGAAGCTGAAACGGTGAAGCTACCAGACTTCCCTAACCCGGAGACTTATAGGAGCTGGAAGATCACAGTTAGGGAGGCCGTTCGGGCAGCATCGGACAGACCCGATGAGGCATTCAAATGGGTTCAAGAGGTTTACTCCAGGGACGCCGATGCGGAGAAGTTGAGGGACACGGGTAAATTCCTCACTTTGGACACGAAGATCCTTTCGGCGCTCTCGAGGGTTGCTAGGGGTGATCTTGGACGACAGATCATTAACTACAAGGAGTCTGAGGCAGCTGCTGGTAGGGCCGTTCGTGGTAGACAGGTTCTACTGATGTTCGAACACTACTTTAAGACCAACGAAGAAGCAGGCTCCCTTTACTCTGTAGAAGATCTACTCAAGGTGCAGTTGAATGGTGATGACCTTAGCACTTTCATCCACAACTGGGAGTCGGTCATCGCGGGGTTGAATCACCAACCCGAGGAGACTACGCTGAGAGATATTCTACTTCGTCAGCTTCGCAATGCTAGCAAGCTCAAGTTTGACCTGGAGGTTTACGACAGGGCTAAGGAAGGAACAGAGCAACGCACTTATGACTACTTGGTCAAATGCGTGAAAGAGCTGTTGGCTAGAGATAGGACTCGCAAAAACCGCACAGCAATCGCCAAAGCTCATGGCGCCAGATTTGGTGCCCCTGCTCCTTCCGATACCCCGAACACCCCTCGCGGCCGAAGCCAGGACAAGCCCTGCTACGCTTTCCAGCGTGGGAAGTGCCCACGAGGTGATAAGTGCCCATACAAGCATGTGAAGCCTACTCCTGAACAGACAAGGGGCAGAACACCTCCACGTACCCCTTCGAGAAAAGGTGGAGGTAAAGGCGGTAAAGGTGGGGAGAAGAAGGATACCTCCAAGATTCCTTGCATCTTTTACCCCAAAGGCACCTGCAAGAACGGTAAGAATTGCCCATTCATGCACAAGGATGCCGCTCCCTCTGTCCCGGCCAAAGGCGATAAGGCTGGCAAGGACGGGAAGAGATCGCCCTCCGGCAAGCGCAGGCGACCCAGTAAGAAAAGGCCAAAGAGTGAGGACAAGCCAGCCGCTTGCTGTCTTTCCCTCACAGCCACCCTCACGGGTGAGCCACCGGCCGATGCTGTGAAGGCCTACGCAGTAGCAGCCCGCAAGGGCCCTGCCGGAAAGCCCCGAAGCAGGAAAGCCCAGTTCCTAAGGCCAGAAATCATTGACATCCCGCCTGAGGGTGAAGGCTGGAGCTTCGTACCAGACAAGCACAAGTTCGAATTCAGGTACAAGTCTGCGGAGCTATGCCCACCATCAATTCCAGAGGACACCGAAGAAGCTTTGCAGAATGCCCGTCACTTGGAATCAGCAGTGAACGGGATGAAGCTTAAGGTTCGGGTCAAGTGTAACTACAGGTGTCGGGGTAGAGAAGGATTCTGCATTCACTGCAAAGAAGCAATTCCCCTGCCCCAACTTGCTGCAGCGGCGGTGACAGGTGAGAACCTCGAAATCATCGCAGACACCGGTAGCGAGGAAGATCTGATTAGTCACTCTGATTTGGAGGCCCACTTCAAGGGCAAGGCTAAGAAGGTTGCTTCCAACCCAGTGAGTTTGATCACTGCTAACGGACCAGTAGACGCTGATACCAAGCATGAAGTCTACATTGAGTCATTGAGGAACCCATTGCAGTTCGTTGAGCTCCCCAACACACCTGCAGTTTGCTCTGTAGGAAAGAAGTGCATGGAACAGGGGTTCTCTTTCCACTGGCCAGCGGGTGAGGCGCCATATTTCATTTGCCCAGACGGTCAGAAGATGATTTGCCAACTCCGAGGCAATGTCCCCGTATTTGGCGACCGAGGACCATTGATGGCATGCTTAGCAGCAAAGTCCTCAGAATCTGATGGCAGCAAGGTTGCACCGACCTCTGTCAAGTCTGGTTCGGGTTTTCGGTAAACAGCTGCCCGCAAGGGCACGCCGCACCAGCTAGGGGAGAGCACGAACATGAACCTGAAGGTCCAGCTGGCGCGGCAGAAGATCCCATCGAAAAGATGGCGAATTGCATTCCTCCCATTCCTGGGGTGGAAAAGAAGCAACTGCTAAAGGCAGGTTGGACTGTCATCAACGGCAGCCCCGCTGCTAAGGTGGCACATTTCCCAAAGACGTTCCGAACACCGGCTCCTAAGTTCCCAAGGTATAGAATCCGGACTACTTGGGGATTCAAGGATGACGTGTGGTCTTTGTTGGAGGATTCAGTCAACATTGATGAATTGGACGGAATCTATGGGGAAGTACCTGAAGGGACTATTGCGACTATCACATTGTTTGCTTTGCCTGAAGGGGAAGTTGAGGCGCAAGCCGACAGCGATGTCGAGCCATACACAATGCCAAAGTCTAAGAAGGATGAAGCTTCCTTGAGGGCTGAGGCTGTGTCTTTGGAACATCGACTTACCCATAGACCAAAGAATCCGTTCTGCCCCATTTGCCAAAGGGCCAAGATGTATGCGCCCCAGGCGCGTAAATCTGGTGGATCCTCTACAATCTACAGTAAATCGTTCGGTGACCACATCACAGTAGATCACATCGTGACCGCTGATGCCAAGGATTACGGGTTCCAAGATGAAACCGTGGCTCATGTTGTGAAGGACGTGTATTCTAAGTTTAGATACGTGTACCCTTCCAAGACAAAGTCTGGTGAGCAGTGCTACGAAGACATGTTGCACTTCCTTGGTACAGATGATGAGGTAAAGGTTATATATTCCGACAATGCGTTGGAGTTTGACTTTGCGGCCAGACAGCTTCGCGCTCGTCACAACACTTCTAGAGAGTATGTGAACGAAAACAAGGCCGTAATCGAGCGAGAAATCAGAACAATTTTGGAAGGCACACGGGCCAATCTAGTGCAATCAGGACTTCCAGATCGCTATTGGCCTCTTGCATCGCAACATCATGCTATGTGTCTTAACATCACTGCGAGGATTGACAATGGTCAGATTCCGTGGGAAATCAGGTATGGTGAAAAGTTCAATGGCATGCGTATTCCCTTTGGAGCGAAAGTTCTCTATTGGGCCCCGAAGAAGCAACGCAAGCCTGAACGATCCAAGTTTGCTGGCACAGGGATTGAAGGTATATTCCTTGGGTACCACATCCAACCTGGTTTTATCTTCAAGCTTGAGTACGTTGTTGCTCCCCTACACAACATCGAAGCCGCGTTGGAAAACGAAGATCTACGTGTGTTTCGGACTAAGAGACTGGAGCTACCAGATGGTGACTTTAAGTTTCCTTTGTTGCAAGAGCCTGCCTTGGATAAACCACCAAGCCTTGATGCACAACATCACAATGTCCTTGATGAGCAAAACCCGCATCCTCCTCTGGAGGAAGGGGGGGGATACGATGAAGCCACAATTCAGGAACAACTTAGCGAAGACCTGGATGAAATGTTCCCAGAGCTATTTGGTCCTGATCGTGATAAAGATCCTCCGCCGAAGGACGCGAAAGAAGCCACCCGCAAGGGTGAGTCAAAGTCTGATTCCCGTGCAGCATTGCTTGATGATGTTCCGTTCTCTGTGAAGCAGAAGCTGAAGTCCAGCGCAGCAGTAGCAGCGCAAGAACCACCGTATGGTTATACGTGGAGTGGGGAATGTTTGGTCAAGAAGAACAACAAGAACCGCCCTAACGCTATTGATCATACTGCATGGAAGGCTATGTCGAAAAGACAAAGAGCAACAGCAATTGCAGAACATGAGAAGAAGCTACATGAGGAGAATGAGGCACTGTATCGTGAAGCTGTAAAGGCGGTACCTGCAATGCCAGTCCTACATGGGTGTAGCGAGGAACATCGGGAACGACTCAAAGGGCTATATGACAAGAAGCTTTTTCAGATCGCAGATGAGATGTATGCTGTTGTCGCCAAGGTCCTGTCGTCTAAGGAGATTGCAACAAACCCTAAGGCGCAGGCTGCCATGGACAAAGAATGGCAGAAATTGGTTGACAAGGGCTGCTGGGTACAAGGCAAAGTCAGGGAGTTCGAGTCGGTTGCCAACGAAGCTAAGAAATCTCAAACCAAGGTTCACTTTGGCAATGTTTTTGAGATTGGTACCCTAAAGGGAGCCGAGCTGAAAGAAGGCGACCCCAACCGTAAGTATAAGGGACGTTCGGTATTTCAGGGAAATAAAGTACTTGATGAAAACGCCGATCACGCGCTCTTTGCGGAGATGTCGAGCAGTCCTGCATCTATGGAAGCAGGAAAGATTCTTGACGTCTTTGGCTCACAACCTGGCTACATCATCCAGCAGGCCGACGCCAAGCAAGCATGCACCCAAGCTTTGTTCCAAGGGGTTGCCACTTGGGTACGGTTGCCTCGCAATCGCTGGCCTAAGGCATGGCAGGGCATGAAAGATCCTGTTGTTCCACTCAAGTTGGCACTTTACGGACACCCCGATTCAGGGGGGATTTGGGAACATCATTGCGAAGCTGAGTTGAAGAAAGTCGGGTTCGAGGCAGTATTGACTGACATTTGGAAGAGTGTATTCTACCACCCGAAGAAGAAGCTGCTTTTAGTGGTATACGTCGATGACTTTAAACTCGCTGGCCCTAAGAACTCTATCAAGGAGGGATGGGACTTGATCTCGAGCGTCATTGATATGGATCTTCCGGAAGCCATTGGTAGATACTTTGGGTGCATGCACAAGGAAGAACACAACCTCAAGCTGCCCAAGGAAGCACACCCTTTTCGTCACGTGTTTGAGCCCGAATCATCAGCTGCAACTCCTGCTAGAAAAGAAGACTATTGGGACATTGACCCCGAGAATCTCATAGCAATCCGACATCACCGTTATCCTCGCAAAAGACTTTATGTCCCCAACGAGGATGATGCTAGAATGTTCCCGGGGTCGGCCCTCGGAGATACACTGTGGTGGCTAAAGCCACCCGCAAGGGTGAGTCGGAGGAAGTTGTTGTTGACAGTTGCAATCAAATGCGCGATCGCTGTCTTCAGGATTGGTGGGACGGCGAAACCTACTTCGACCTCGCAGGCCGGGAACAGTCTGATTTCGAGCTGGCAGTTGCAGCTGCCCGCAAGGGCAAGCCGGTTCGTAACAAGTCTGAGGCTAAAAAGGAGGCGAAGCAGAGCAAGTTTGTTACATTGTCGCAAGACGTTAAAGAGAAGCCCGGCGCAATGACCAAGCCAGTCACTCGCATCACGTACGATATGAAGGACTTCCTCGACTCTTGCGTTGATCGGTACTGCGAGCTTGCTAAGGTAGAGCGTAAGACCCTGAAACCAGCTGCAACCCCCTTCCATGAGCTACGTGTGGCTTTGCCAACAGCTTCCGAAGGAGAGAAGGCAGGGCGCTTGCAACCTATTGCTAGTAAGGTACTAATGAAGATTTTGTTCGCTGCTCGCATGGCCAGATGGGACCTTCTAAGGGCAACACAGTCTTTAGCGTCGAGGGTGACCAAGTGGAGTCCAGATTGCGACTTGGGACTTCACAGGTTGGTTTGCTACATAAACTCTTCGCTTGATGTCACTATGAGCGGTTTCATAGGCGACAGCATAATGGATTGCAGACTGTGGTTGTTCAGCGATTCCGACTTTGCGGGCGAATTCGATTCAAAATCGACTACAGGATGTGCGATGTTTTTGGTTGGACCAAACACGTACTTTCCCCTCAATGCCTTCAGCAAGAAACAAACATCTATTACAATGAGCTCTACTGAGTCCGAAGTTGTAGCAGCGAATCACGGTTTACGTGCCGAAGGTCTACCTTGCCTGAGCTTGTGGTATTTCCTATGGCGTGGAGATGCCGGCCGCAAGGCCGAGCCAAGGGCTGAGAGGGTGGATTCGATAGTTGCACGCATTGACCCTGAACTTGACGAAATTCGTTATGGGTCCACTAGACCGGATGGGTTGTCAATCGCAGACATCAACGGCCTCTGTGTCCAGCTTCCTGAAAGTTTCGAGGTTAGACATATGGAGGATAACCAGGCGACAATCACTCTTTTGTTGCTAGGGCAAGCTGGTGTTCTACGACATACTGATCGGACACAGAGGGTGAGTTTCTCATGGCTAAAGCAGCAATATGAGGTTGGGCATTTCAAGTTACTGAATGTTGGTACAGCCGAACAAGTGGCGGATGTGTTCACGAAGCCTTTCACTGAAAAGAACAAGTGGACGCATGCCTTGAAGCTTATTGGACATACAACCAGCGCGAACGTAGCCGGGTGCAAACCCGAGTCGAAGGTCGAGGTTGACAACAAGGTTTCGGTAGCAGCAGCTCCGGACGCATCAAAGGTTGTCGAGGACTTCGCTCAACAATCGTTCGAGGCTAACGATTACAGCTTCAAGACCTTCGAAAAGCTAGCTGGGCTTATTCGTACCAATCTCAAGGCATCATTGGCAAAACCGCGATCATTGATGGCTTCTGAGAACCTATCCAAATACTTGGTGTTCGGCGCTTGGGTCCATGGTGGGTGCTTTGGTATTACCAACCGCACAAAACATTATCCATGGATTTGCAGGTATGTGAACGGATTTGTTAAGCAATCATCTCCGAAAGGGTTTACATGGACTTCGTTCGTGTTCAACTTCAATGGCAAGGCCCGCATCCACACGGATAAGTACAATCAGAAAGAATCGTACAACCTGACGTTCTCCTTCGGTAACTATACAGGGGGGACACTGTGGATTGAGGGCGCGAGCCAGTTGGGACCACCGGGAATATACACAGATGATCATGGCAAAGACCACAAAGGCTACAATTGCAACACATACCGCAAGCCCACTCTGTTGCATCCATCGACAAAACATGGTGTACAACCCTACACTGGCGAACGACATTCCTTCATCGCCTACTCTTCAGGGGGGTACCAGAAGTTCAACAAAAAGCAAAAGCAATTCCTACATCAAGCGCAGTTCCTCTTGCCTACGGCTCAGTTGAAGCTCCCAGCTCAGAAGGCAATGGTTTGTTTGAGGTGTGTTGGTTCCCCTCTCGATGAGGGGGGTAGGCTTAACAAACCGTGTTCTCGTTTCGAAAATGATTCGTTTGCACACACATCGCTCGAGTGCACAAACACACAACAAACTGCAAGCCTTGACCATGAAATCTTGGCTTTCTTTATGTGCACGCCTGCCATTGCAATTTCAGCTGGTTCTGATCTTCTCGACTTGCCCGAAGCGACTTCTACGATCCCCAAGATGGCAGCCATCGTTGTGAGCGACGAGTTCTGCAGGGTCAACACCTCCGAAGCAGACAGGAATGGGGTTACCAAGGCCATGAAAACCATTCTCCAATCCGCCGCCCTCAACAACGATATCATTTCGCTCGGCGCCGATCATGAGAGCCAGCTCTTGGAGTCGGCGTACAGCTGCGTATCCACACAATGCGCGGCTGGGGTATCCTTGACCCATGCCGACGCAACCTGTGTGGCTCTGCGCCAGATGGCTGACCTCAGTGACGAGGGACTCGCCAAGTTGAAGCCAACCGCAAGGTTGAGCCCCAAGGCCAAGCGAGCCATCATAGTCGTGTCAGACAGCTCCACTGCACTTTGCAAGAAGAACAGGCGGGGAGTGTTCGTTAAGGCCGACTTGGATGCGGAAGTGAACATCGCAAGCTGGACGCTGGGATGGGCACAGACTCGCTATACCATGTGTTGGGGTAAAACCTTGGCGTGGATTGTCTGGCAGGTCGAGGAGCATGTGAAGGAGCTCAGGAGCAACTATCCGGACCACACCATCGACGTGATCTGCTGGTGGTGCGGGAACGAGATCTCCGGCCAGTGGGGCTGCATCCCCACGCGGCTAGGACCGGGACTCGCCTACAGAGATCCCAATGTCACAACGGAGACCGTCGCACGGAAAGTGAGAAGGGCAGCGGATGTTTTAGCCGCCCTCGCGGGCGAGCCGGACATTGGTTTTGTGAAGGTGATTGGGCAGGTGGAGGCGGACTTGTTCCAACTCCACTCAGCCTACAACGACTTCAATGCCGCTATGTTCGAAGAGTTCAGGCAGCGCGGTCTGCAAGTGCAAACCGCAAGCTCCTTGGTCGAAAAGCTGGAAATGTATGACAGCTTTCACGCCAGCGAAGACCCTCGCAACCGCGAGTTATTCCAGACCTACTTGCATGCGACTATCAATGCAAGCAGGAGCGAATGGCTTGCCCAGAAGATGGCACCCTGTGTCAGGGCTTTGCTTGTTCGCTATGAGCACTTTGAGACTGGCTCCGATGCCAACAATCCAGTGCTCGAGGATGTCTTCAAGCAGTGGCGTGCAGAGAAGGACCAGCTGATGAACCCGAAACAGGCCAAGCCAATGCCGGTCACCCAGGAGGACAAGATGTGGGAAGCCCCAGATGCCGCTGACGCAATCGACGTCAATAAGATCTCCGAGGGGCCACCCATGGATAAAGCCATCCGCAAGGATGTGCCAAGGATCGGTGCAACCACGGACGTCAGTGCTGTGGCGGAATGCGTCAATGACATCGTCACCCAGGACGCAGACGGCAAGGTGTCCTACAACACCCCGGGCACGGTGGAGCTGGTGGACGAGGGCGACCAGGTCGACCCTATCCCCTCATCGATTGGACGTGTTGTTGAGCCAGCGCCTCCGAAGAAGACTAAGAAGTCTGATCGAGACGAGGATGCCATGCGAAGGCTCATGTTCATCGATGAAAGCGCCCCGCAAGGGGCTGCCACTGTGCCAGAGCTTCCAAATGAGTACTTCTACAATGGCAAGAAGCACTTGATGAAGCCCTTCAACCCGGAGGACATTGTAGGAGACAGGCACGTGACATTCAAACACGGAGACCTGAAGTTTCTCACCAAGCTGCTGCGTGGCCATGAAATGGACGACTTCCCTGCATTGATCTTTGACCGTGGGTGCTGGACAGACGTTGACACTCTGCTCCAGGTCTTCAACACGGCACGGGGCGCACGCTGGGGTGTGAGGCAGCTGCTACGCGCAGCGAAAGCCGATAATAAGGGACGGATCAGACTTTTGGGCATTGACGTCCCAATGAAGGACACCCTGGGTCAACCGCTATTCCCTGTCAGAGTGAGAATGGCCCAAGGGCATAACTCCAAGCTCATCGGCAATAACCCGGACGCGGACTTCTTCCTTGCGACCAGGTTCTACAGCGGATTGTCCGAGTACGAGGCCGACCTGCAGAGCAGCGTCAGGGGGGTCACTGTGCTCTCCCGCGAGGATACCCCCCCAAAGCTCTTCCACCGCACTAATGAAAAGGGAATGAAGGGTATCCTCCGCGATGGAATGATCGCCGGCTCCGCGAGGTCAGACAGGTCCCACAACTACCTGTCCCCGTACAAGTTGGACGACACCCACTACAAGAGTGGAATGCGCTCCAACCAGCCGATCGAGCTGACGATAGACACGCAGCGAGCAATCGCCGCTGGATGCGTTTTCTTCGTCACGGAGACCGACGGCGTCCTCACACGGGACAATGTGCCTCCCGATTGCGTGCTGTCCGCCATCGACACCAGCAAAAAGAACCTCCCGCTCTACGTCGCCGAGCACAAAGAAGCCGCCCGCGAGGGTGAGCCAGAGCGCATTTTCCGCGCAAAGCGCGACTATGAGGAGGCCGCAGCAGCAAGCTCATCATCGGCACCGCCCCCAAAACAGGCGGCTATCGCTCCCAAAGCGATTGCTTCAAAGAAGATGCCGAAGGTGGTTCCCAAGCCCGCCGCAATCGCCGAAAAGGACGAAAGCATGGACTTGGATGAAGCCACCCGCGAGGGTGAGCCTGCTGATGCTGCTGGTGCATTCGACCTTGACGAAACCAAGGTTGAGGTTGAGGTCGAAGTCGATGAAGGCGATACAACGGATGCGGGTGAGGATGAGCCGTACCCACTTGGCTCTCACCCATGCCGCGAGTGCGCAGCAGTCGTTGCCAATGGCATGCTGTTCTGCCTCCGTTGCAAGGCTCCCCAGACGGATGATTCCAAGAAAATCACAAAGCGAGTCTTTGAGAATTCGAGACTCCGCCAGCGCCTTCTTGCCACCGCTGCGACTGGAGCCCAGAAGCCCATCGATGATCTCCTCGCGAGTGACCTTCGAGGCCTGGGCGAGGGACCAAAGAAACGTGGTCAGATGAGCGCGGAGGCCGCCGCCATTCGTGACGCCAAAGACCGAAAGATCAGGGCCGCCAAGTTGAACTTTGACACCGTGTCCGACCGCTTCGAGAAGGACGCGCAGTTCAACGTGAGAATGATGCAAGAGGGCCGCAGCCTTGAGGACATGCAGAAATTCGATCACCTGTCGAACGCTGTGCTTCCCGATCCAGGACGCAGTGAGGAGCAGCGCTACTTGCGTGCTGGCTCCCATTATGGTGGTGGCAATGTCCCGCCTGCGAAGCTGGTCTATTATGCCCACTGCGAAGTGGAGCCGTTGAGGAACTTGCGGTTTATCGATGATACCGCGGATGTCCCCATCGGCTTGACCTACCTCGGTGCATTCCTCCCTCCGCGACTCTATGCTGAGGTGGCAGCAGTGAACGACGCTGCAAAAAGGATCCTGACTTTCGACGGCGAAGTCTATGTGTCGGCTACCACAATTGAAGGCATCACAACTGAGATCGGACAGATTCTTACCGATAGCCTCCGTAGTGCTCAGGACCAGACAGACCAAACGGAACGTCTGGCAGAGCGCAATCGCCAGGCTGCAGTCCAGAACCGCCCATCCCAAAAGGGACGTGGTCGCACGACAGCACCTGAGCCCATGTACAGAGGCTATACTCAGGCCCAGTGGGACGAGTACTATCGCCAGCGTCGTGGAGGTTACACTCAGGCCGAGTGGGATGCATGGAACCGCACCCATAGGCGCTGAGTCCTCATTCTGATTTGCTTCGGACCTGCAGGGCTTCCCCGTTGTGCTTTATAAATGCTCGCTTTGGCAAATTCCCAAATCCGTTGAAGCCCAGGGCAACCTGGAGCCATGTACTATCCGCCTTAGCTCGAGCAGCACGGCGAGGGGGGTGTAGATTTTACCCTGCTTCCATTGCTATTCCTATGGTCCTTAGCTATGTCTTTACGCGACCGCACTTGGCCCAAGTCCCCCGTGGAAAAAGGTCACAAGGGTTGACTGACCGGTAACTAGACGTGCCAAGCTGGTAGCCTGGGAAACTTCAGCCTGGCGTTCCTTCATTGTTTCGGGTTTAAGATGTCGAAAGGCTCGAGGTGGGAGGGTATCTCGTGAACAAGTACTAAGTATATGTAGACTCATCAAGCATATGGTTCACCCGGAGGTATGTAGCATAATGATCGTTACATGCCTTCTCTTGGGGCTGGAGCTTTGATGTCCGACATCGAGAACCCTGCGGCACGAGGAACGCCTGTCCGAAGCTTTATGCACGTTTGCCGCCCTCTGTCTCAACTCTCAGGAGAGTGAATCCCAGGTCCTCAAATCTGGAGCCTTAAACTCTGAAGCCATAATACCAAGAAGCATCGATGTCCTGTCGCGCGGCATAGCTTCCGGCAAGCGCCAAAAAGATTTGCATGCACCCTCATTTTCTGAAACTTCGGGCTGGGCAATCATTCGGGTACTGCCACAGCCGGGGTCGTGTGAAATTGGTGCCTTGTGCGCATGTTGAGTATAGCCTTGGCGAGGCTGCTTCCATGAAGCTGCACCTGAAGCTGCCAGGGAGTACACCGTAAAGCCCTAAGGCACCAAACAAAGCAGCCTTAATCGGAATCAGGAAGGGGGCTTTCCCAATGAGTTCCATCGACGTGCGCGTGCTGCCAGGTCGGAGGCCTGGTCCTGCGGTTTGAGGATTCGTGAGGTTTATTGCTGGGACTCTGCATGCATGTTGATTGGACTATCAACATGATTATTACTATGTGTTTCTACTATCGGAGGAGGCCTTTGTGGGGGCCATGACTGTGATCATATCAAGTTTTGCCAAGTTTTGCGAGCTTGGTTTTCGGCTTTGACATTCAGCATTTCCTGCATTTTCCCTTCATGTCGTTGGAAGACTTTCTAGGTGCAGGTCTATCAAGCTCAATACACTCGATGCCTGGGATCTGCAGAGTTATGCCCGACGCTCCGAAACTCAGACCCACCTTTGGTTGCCATTGAGCATCTCCTCACGACAGTCCCGATGCAACTCGCCCGCGAGTGTCGATCCGTTTACTTCTGCGCAATATCGCAGGTGCTATGATGCGGAAGTGGAAGCAATCGTCGAGGATTCCTGCATTTGCACGCACTTTCTTGACAGGTGTGCCAATATTAAATGACAGGTGTGTGTACCCAAATATACAACAGGTGCACAGACAAGTGAACAGGTAAAGCAACGCAATAAGCAAATAAAGATACAAACATAGGTGTGTAGCCTGGGCTCGAAGAAGGTCGTTAGCAGGTGATAGCCACCAGCAGCAAGAGGCGGGCGTACCACAACCGAGTCACCTGTAAGATCCCCCTGAGTTTCGAAGAACGGACGCTTTCCGACATTCACAACCGGGGCACCCGCGTCTTGCGAGATACTGGCATGAGAACACGAGCCTGATTGAGCAATTCTCGTCGTTTACTTTGCGAAGGGAGACTGTACCGAGATCCAAAGCCCCAACCCTCAATTGTGAACCCTGCATAAACCCTCAGCCCTGTACACTAAACCCCGGAGGACCACTGGCAGGCAACACTCCGGCAGAAGCCACAGCTGTTCGATGGCGTTGTGTGGTGCTTGGTTTCCTACAAGGCGTGCTCGGCTGTAGGGTTTCAGGGTTTACATAGGGTTTAAATTAGTCTTAGGCCTGGGCTTCTGTGCGGCTTAAAAGCCGGTTCAGTGGTTCGTGTGTTCTGGTTCTAGGGACATGAGGTGACAGTTTCGGATGCTCGGCCTGAGTGCACGAGTCGCTTGCTGACTGAGTGACTGCGGCCGAGTGCCCATCCTGGCAGAGTCGTCGCAGGCCAGTTGCAAAAGGGTGACGCTTTCACTGTTCAGATATGTACACATGCACTGCATAGTCATATGTACGCACGTATGTATGTATGTATGTATGTTTGTATGTACCTGTGTGTGTGTGTGTGCTGATTGGAGGGTGTTGCCGAAAACCCTGATGGTCCCAGACTGACTCATGTCGTTCTGGCGACGAATTCATGACACATCTTTGCCAAGATGACACGACAACGCACACACACATATCAACTTCTCGCATCCCTTCTTCTGCTTGGCCACCGGGCTAGGGCTGTGAAACTGGAGAGTTTCGAACTGGTTTCGAAGAATTGATGTGGTTGGGGATGGGCAAGCGTAGTTTAGCAGGAGTTCAGCATGTGGTACGCAGGTGTGTATGGGAGAAGTGGCACCGTGCCTCTTACTGGAGATGCAGGACAGTGTGCTCCACTGCCGCCTTATGGCAGTTTTCCAGCCATGCGTCGAACAACAAATAAGAGTGAAGCGAGAGGTTTTGGCATGTTCCTGTAGAAGAGGTCAAGCATCACCCGCAGAGGAAACGAGCTTCAAGTACGTCATCTACACGCATCTGTCCGATGCTGGGAAGCAGATGGATGCTGCCAGGCCGGAGCCCGCTGGATAATTTTGACTGTGAGCTGAGGGTTTTTGGGTTTCAGGCTCTTTACCGCTACTACCTGAGTGTGTACTCCAAAACGTGAGGCGGTGGTGAGATGTGGCTGTCTCCGCAATGGCTCAAGGAGCCCTGTGTTGTGGCAGTTCTCAAGCCTCGACCTCTGAAGCTCCATGCAATGGACCAGCAGCTTCATAGCAAGATCAGCACCAGGATCAAAAGGTTTCATGGAACTTGAACGCCCCATACTTCAGTTTACCGTTCCAATTCGTCCTCGCTGCTTGCATGGTGGCCGCATGTCCTGGTTCTTCAAAGTGGCACGAGGCTGGGCACCTTATGCTGCCGCGCAGTCGGAACGCTTGGAGGCCGGTTTTCGACTCTTCCAAACAGGCAGCAAGGAACACGTGGCGCTGGATGATTGGAGAGTTGACCTGGAGAGAATGATCCAATACCGTGCAGACGATCCCTCTCGCAGTCGACCCGTGAAACGCGAGGGACCTCCAGCATCTTCAGCTTCGAGCGGACAAGGTCCCGCAAAACGGCAGAAGTTGCTCCTGCAATTAGTGGAGGCCAAGGATGAGGAGCTGTTTTGGGACCTGAGCCTGGCTTTTCAATTGTCGCCTTGTGTTCCTTTTGCAACCTGAACAATAAGAACCACGAGCCCCTGATTGATTTTCCCCAGGGTTTTCTGGGACACTCAGGAGTTCGGAAGACCTGAAAAAGGTTGCCGATCGCTTGGAGAAGCTGCAGGCCGGCTGCCAAGGTCGGATCAAGGCAGCAGTGCCCGGCAAAGGCACCGAGGAAAAGGACCCCCCGCTTCCGGTTTGAGTGGGAGCTATAGGGTTTTGTAGATTGTAGGACCTACTACTATACAGTTGTGTTTGGTTCGGGATCCCAGGTGTACGGTTATTTGGAGTGAGATTTGGCCAAGCTACAGGCCGGCTGCCAAGGTCAGATCAAGGCAGCAGTACCTGGCAAGGGCACCGAGGAAAAGGACCTCCAAATAAATGGGGTTGCGGATTTTGCAGGCTGTGGTTTGCCTTCTGTGGGATCTAGGGCCTAGTCTAGGGGTCATGGCAGTTGACTTTAGATCGGGGCACTGAAGGGTTTCATTGAAAAGGATCTCGTGTGGACCAGCTGCGAGTTCACCAAGGCCCACGGAGCGGCTCTGCATTCCCCCGTGGTGTTTACATATGCAAGGCCTGGGCCCAGGAGTCCTTATGCATGGCAGCTAGTAGGTTAAGTAGCCTTTGCTGGCTACCACGGTGAAATCCCAACAGTTCACCTGTCGTGCCTCCGAAGAAGCTGGACAAGTGAGTGGCAAACGACCATGTATGACCAGCGTAGAAGGCCCTGCCTGCTTCCCCGAAGAAGACCAACCCTTTGCAAGGTTGCATGCGAGAGTCGGCAGCCGCCCTGTCCTCTTTCAAATCCGACAAGCGAATATCGTTAATGCGGAAGCGGAGTACAACGCCTTTAAGCTGAGCTACTTAAAGGATGCTCTTGAGGGGGACCTCATTTGGCCCCCGGCACCCTATGAGTGGTCCGCAGATGGAGAGCATGACACCGAGATGAGATGCTGGGTTTCTCCAGTAGTGCACTTGTACCCTGTTTAGGTCTCGGTGCCAAACGCCAGGCAAAGGGTGCCCTTGTCGTTGAGAGACTGCCGAACTTAGGACTGATGCCACTGTCGATGATGGAGGATATCCGCTCAGCATGTGGAGTTCAGGACGATCGACCGGCCAACAAATGGTTCCAAGCCATCCTGGGGACTCTCGTATCAGTTGTGAAGCAGGAAACCGAGAAGAGGACCGACCTCGACTTTCAAACGGCATTCGAGGAGATCGAGGAATGGTTTGACGATTACTTCGAGCACCTCCCAGACAGCGTGATGACCATGGCAGAGCATCTTGCAATCAAAGCGGCGGCGGGAGCTGCCCCCGCGGCTGCTGGCGCAGCCTAGACCCTAGACCTGCTCCAGCCAGTGCTCAACGGAAATATTCATCCGGAGCACTCAGCAGCAAATGAGTTCTTGCTGTAGTTTTAACTCATGCAGGTGAGGGAACCTCCCCCAGAGTAGTTTCAGGATGCGGTTCGGTTGCAAGGCTCCCAAGGTGATACGGATGGTTTTCCTGTTGGTTGTACTTGCGATTTGGTCGCTTGGAGTTCTTGACGTGTTTGGAGGTGTCGTGTCATAACAGTCGGTAGAGAACATAAAGTCACGAATTCATATCACGACCTGCTCGATTTCAAATCTGCGGGGACTCGATTCGTCCTGGCTCAAGTCTATTCGAGCACTGCAGGCCACTGCTGATTCACACTTCGAGTGTAACCCTTGGTTTACTTGTGACTACTGTAGACCTGCGCGTGAGTGATAGCATTGTCGAACCTACTACCAGGAAAGTTGTGGAACACCCCGTCAAACAAAGTTGTGGAACACCCTGCAGTACTAATAACAAGCCCTACGCATTTTTCAACACCCATGAATGAAGCTATGAAAACCCCAAGCTCTTCTTCTTTTCTAACACCCGTTGAGGTATGAACTTCATAGGCCCTACAAGCCCTACACCTCTTTATAACACCCATGAAGCTGTGAAAACAGTATGCGCTATCCCTTTTCTAATTACCTTATGAAATTCATATGCCCCAAGCCCTACACCTCTTACGTTTTATGAACACCCACGAAGCCAAACCCGAAACCCCTCTGAAGTCTTAGAACACCCATGAAGCTAAATCCTAGAAAACCCTAAGCTCGCTTTGCAGGCGCTCTGGGGCCTGCGGGCTGATGGCGCTCACGGAGACGGCAGATGGGCTGCTGGTCTTCGGCCCCTCAGCGAGCATCCAAGCCTTCAGGGATCTGAATATTTCGATGTGGTATAGAGTTCCATATAGGCAGCCGCCCATCGCGAAAATAATGAGGCCTGTCACGATCCCTCTACATGGCATCTGGGGTTTGCGTTTGGAGATTTGAAACTTGGAAGTCGGGGGCCAGCTTGCATGTAAGAGCTTTCTCAATGAGATCGCAGCATCTCGCACGCAGCGTTCTTTGCTTGGGGTAGCAATTGATTTTAGCCCCGCTCTGTCGCAGGCTTTTGCTTTTAATGGTGCACTCGACCAAGTGAGGCCAACGATCGCAGTACGTTGGCGCTTTTCCTGGCTACTTCCACTGCGTGCCCGCAGGGGTGGTAGATGCACCTGACCTGAAGCCCAACGTGAATTCTATTTAACATAGATTAATAAAAGCCCTCGGAGGTCAAGGTATCAGCCAAAGGTAACGACAGCTCGCTCTGCGAAAGTTTCGACTCCAGAGCTCCCGCCCCAGAGAGTAAGTTGCTTGCTTCTTTCATGTAAAGTGCTCGGTTAAGTTTGGAAAGAACTGAAGCATGATTTTCCATTATGAAGAAATTTAAGAAGGGCTCTTTGTGCTGACGGCGCCCTTGGAGTCACGTAGACCCCTTTTAAATCACGCCCCTTGCTTCCTTCATAAGGACTACAATCACTGTCATGGAATCCTTCATGGCCCTCCCGAAATCTTTTCAGAAAAAGTAAGAAGGAGCTCAAAGAGGAGGTCGGCGTGGTCTGGGCCGGCGTCAGTCGCTGCGAGTTCTACGCCCTCTTGGACACCGGCGCAGAGCAGGGCCACAAGCACCCCAGAGAAGGGTCTTTTTGGCCCGAAACGTAGGTAAAACAACAAGCCCAACACCCAGAAAAGGCTGTTCTTCTTCTACATGCTCTTGGTCCAGGTAGGGCAGAACTTAGGATTAGGAACCAGAAGGATGGGGGTCGGTCGAAAGCTTTTTTTGCGCTGGTGTATCAAGCTTCTGACATATTTGGCTGCGTCGAGTTTGTGCAGTAGTTCATCTCTGCAACATGAACCGCCGCTTCCATTGTACCGGGTGTTGCGTAACCTCTTGCATGACTTACGCTTGAGTGTTCCTGCATGTTCGTAGAAGGTGCAAAAAGGATGTCTGCGTGACCTGCGACTTTGTCGAATCTGTGAAGCGCTTTTGCTATGCATGTACACGTCACGCTGCTCAGGTACGAGTTTGTGTTGTACCTTCGGCTCGCCCTCTCCGCCAGCGACGTCTTCAGGCAGAGCCGAGGGACCAGTGACCAGCATCAGGTCAAAGTGAACTTTCAAATGAAGCTGGAGGGTACGAGGTTTTCAGCTGTTCGGAGGAGCTTGGAAAGCAGGAAGTCTTTGTCTGCGCACAATCTGCAATGTCCAACCGGCGCCCAGCGCCTGTGAAGTCTGAGGGCTGGGAAGTAGCTTTTGAAGTGCCGGTATAGAGCACACCGCATCAGAGCTTGCAGTTCGAATGAGGCTGTATCAGAGCGCCATCGACAAAAAGGAGCACGAGGTTGGGTGTTGTTCCGCTGGTTGGTTGAACCCTCGCAAGTCCACAGTGCGCGCTGAGGGGTAGGTGGAGGATGCTTTTCGATGTTTCAAGTGCAAGAGTGCAAGAGCAACGACGGAGAGACTGGACTGGACTGGAGCCAGTCTTTTGCGCACCCCGGATCGGCTTCCCTGACAGGCCTTCCTCTTTCTGCAGCCTGGGTCCAACACGGCAAGGCCTGTGGCCCCAACTGGCCTGCCCGTCGTCAGCGTTGACGACTTCCTGCAGCTCGGCAACCCGCAAGCCCTGCTAAGCCTCCAGCCGCATTAGGCCTGCCCTGCTGAAGAGATAAGTTTGGAGCGGTACTTTGATAGATCCCGGAGAGACTGAGCTAGAGAGATCCGGGCATCACGAACCAGGTGCTCTCCCTTGCAAACACCGTTTCATTCTTAGGTCTGGAGGCTACCTCATCACAGACGTCGCCCGGAGAGCTCTTCAGCTTTTTCATGCCGAAGACTACAAGACCTGACGTGATTTTTGGATGACCAGCACCAGCCTCGACCAGCGACCATGCTACGCTAATGTGCTGGACTCCTGTGGTCTTCTCCGATGCCACCGCTTGTGCTGCGCATGATTGCGCAAGAGAAGCTGCAGACCCAGATGATTTCTGGCATGATTTGCTGAGGAGCGCGCCGTGTAGCTGGGCTTCGTCAACTTTGGTCCAAGAGCCATCGGTTTGGCGAGGTTGTTGGGTGGCCAAGCGGACAAGCCGAAGACGTGCTAATGAGGAATGCACGAGGCCGGCGTGCCACTTTGAGAGAGGCAGCATCGGCAAAGGCATTTTAGCAGGTCCTCGCGAGAGGGACGATGAGGGCGGAGAGTGATGATCGCGGTTGCCTCCAGTACGTTCGCCACACCGTCCTGACAGAGGCAGCTTCCTAGGGCTGGGCAGCATGCCCTTTTCTCTTGGACCTGGCACTCCAGAGGTTGAACTCGCAAAAGGTGCCGTTTGAGAGCGAGTCTGCACCTGCTCACAGCTGCACGATAAAGAACACCCAGCGTCCCAAAGTATCTCTTGGAAATTTGTTGTTTTCGATTCGTACCTGGTCTCTCCGCTAAGACTCTGGAGCCCGTTGGCACTTACAGCCACTTGCGTTTCAACAAAGCCTCAAAACTGAAGCACTGAATACTGAATACCGGCAGTATGGAACAGCTATGCCCTACCCCGAAGTCACAAAGATCTACTCTGGGAGCGGACCGAAAAATCGAATTTCTGAATGAAGGTCGAAGCTCTTAATTCGTTGAAGAGGGGTCCTGCCGAGGTTCCTGCGATCCCTAGCCCGCGTCTTGCCGCAGCGCGTGCGTGAGTTCACACCGCAAGGCCTATGCACCTGTGGCACTGGGGAGTTTTAGAAATTAGGGAGCAGAGCTTGAGAACAGAACCTGAAGCCCTAAGTTTTGGAACGCCTCGCCTGGCATGTCGCAGTTGCGGGAGTCGAAGTGCAAGGGGCAGGGAGGCTCGAGGGTTTTGAGCAGAACCCGGAGATACCACTGCATGCAGATAATAGATCTTCCAAGTGGTGAGAGTCGAGTCTGCATCGTCTGAGAGGGTTTCTTACGGGTTTCGGGCTAGGGCTAGGGTTAAGGTTTGGGACATTAAGGTTGCAGCGTCTGAGAGTTACGTATGTTTACGTTGGGTTTGCTGCATTATGAGGATTTCGGTCTTGGGGTTTAAATGATCGAGGAGCATTTGGGGCCCAGTGTTACGGCGGTGGAGGCTGAACAAAGAGTGCTGGAGCCCTAAATCCTAAGAGTAAAGAGGTCGGAATGACTACGTCGCATGTTGCTCCACAGTATCCTCTTCTTGTCCGTGATGTTGTTTTTGCATATGAAGGTACCACAAACTATTAATCTGTTACTCAGTAAGGCCCCTAAAAGCTGCATTAAGTGTTTGAAGTCACACCCTACATGTAAGCCCACAGGAATCTGCATCACGGCACATGGCCTCGCCTTGATGCAGTGGCGGCCCTAGTCTTCTGCGAATCGGGGCTTTAGGGTTTGCAGGTGAAAAGGTCTAGGGATGAGGGTAGATATGAAGTTTTGTGAAGTGCACCAGGCTGGGCATGCTGGCACGTTAGGGTATGGAGGTTGTAAAAACAAGGCTCCGGAATGGGAGCGCATGGGATTTGGGAGTCTGGCATTGATGTCAACTGGGTTTCATGGAGTACGAAATGTTGGCTCGTGTGGCTCCTTAACAGTTTGCCTCTGCATCCTCGCTTTGTGTTGTGAGCTTGTCTCAATCTCGATGACCACGGGCCCCCTGCCCCTTGCATGGGAACCCGAGCACTGAACTCCCAAGCTTGGACACATACAATTGGGGATGTTTCTCAACTTTCGATTCGTGTTATGGTGGACTGTGACGAGACTGGAGTGCCCCGTCTTCATGGGCAAAAGACCGGTGCAGGTTAAAGTTTAAATCTATCGCCTTCACCTATGGACCCATGAAGAAGATAACAGTTGAGCAGCTTGAAGCCAGATATTTGTGAAGACATGCGAGTGCCCTGGCAGTTGACAGAAAAATCAAAGACAAGCAGGCCGCCCTTCCTCAGCTGTCGCCCGTGCATCCTTCTCGCAGGCATTCCTCATGCTGGCATTATCATGTGCGTGGATCGAAGAAGCAAAAGAGCGTGTCGCTGTCGATGGGTTCCCGTGCGTTCTGACTTGCATTGACATGGTAGCAGGCCCGTGCAGTACATGACTTGCATGATCTTGTGGTGCATCCCAATAGCTGTTCGGTCCAATGGCATGGCCGGGCAACTGGGACAATTGGCGGGATGCCAAGTGGCAGTATGCCAACTGGCAGACTGCCAACTGGCAGCAGGCCTCGGCGGCCGGAGCCGTGCCTGCAGAAGGAGACGCTTCATATCGCTCGGCAGCTGATCCTTGCTGCTTTCTTCTGTGTTTTCAACATATCGTTCCCTGCCTTCTACTGCAAAACCCTGAGGCCCTGCTCAACTCCAACACCCTAAACTCTAAACCCAGATCCTCAAAATCCCCCATCCCTAACGTTGAACCGGACCGCCATGCGGGAGCCAAAGAACCACTTCTTCGTCCATGGTATGTTCCAATATTTCCAGGAGGCCAGCAGCCCGCTCCTGGGGTGGCTGCTTGGCCTACAGATTTATGAGTGTGCGCGTGTGTGGCTTTATCGGGGAACTCACTTTTCCAGCATCGTCGGCACCATACGGTAACGTTCGATATACGTCACGACCTACTAGTACATATGTTTCAGCCACCATATCTTTGTCACTCAGCCTCGGATTGCATGGCTTAAAAACGGACCTCCTGCAATCGATGGGGCCTCGTGGGAATTAACGATGCAAGGTGGTAAGTGCAAGCCTGCAGCAAAGGACGGTTAAGAGTAGTTTTTACATTATGGTTTCAGTATTTCGTGTTATTTTGCACCCCTAACTTGTGTTTTCCCTGTGTTTAGTTCAGCTAGGGATGCTGCCTCGGTTCAGAAGACGGATGTTACGATACTTCTGAATTGGCATAAGGAATTGAGCGATGGAGACGAGGGCACGAGCAGTGGCGAAGGCAGCTCGGCCTGTGATTTGCAGCGGTGTGGCCAGCCTGGCAGCCTAGCATGGCTTGGCTGCACAGCAACTCCCACGGAATTCTGTCCAGTCTAGCTTCTGAAACCTGGTGCGTGGTCGGAAGAGTGCTGCGGCCAAGGCCTCACCTCTAAAGATTCTGTAGGCTGCGGCTCTGTTGGCAGGAACAGGAATGCAATACAGCCAGAAGACAGACTGCTTGCTGAGGTGCCGATGGCACATCCCTCAAGGTGCAAGTCCGAATCATGGCCCGCGGGGTGGATTTGGGCTTCCGGGTGCAGATTGGGCGAACTTGTTTTTTTGTTTCCGTCTTTGCATGCTTTTTTTGCTTTACGAGAGGCAGCTTAGCAAGCTTGAGGCCTAAACTAATGAACAGAAGGCTGGGTACCTCAATCCCGGTTGTTGGCTCCTGTCTACAGAGAACTGTTGAGAGTGTACACAAGCACCCTGGGAAAAAAATCCCTGAGACGCGGCTCTCGCTGTGGCGCCGTGCATAGTGGTTGCGCTCATGTCAGATCATCTTCACAGGATGGCGGCCGACACGGTTCTCCAGGAAGCCGGGCTACATTGCAAATTCATGATTATACATGGGCCATATGTTGGCCTCCAACACTCTGAATTTTGTCTGTACTTGGGGGAACGTCCTTCCGCAGGGGAAGCATGCGCGCCGTGCTCCTGAATCCCGAAAGGTCTCTAGGCGATCTTTTGCTTGTCTCCTCAGGGTGTCCTCCTGTTCTGCTGATGGTCGTCCTGGTAGTGGTCCGGTGGTCTTGCTTGTCTCGGTCGTCATGGTCCTGATGGTCGTCGTGGTGCTCCATCACAGCTTGGGGATATTCGCTGGCATAATCTTAGCGCGCCGAAACAAGCGACCCAGGCTTGAGCCTGCCGACGGCCAGCAGCATCAGACATGTCATGGTTGAGCTGGAGGAACGAGAAGGAGCTGACTTTGGTGCTCAGTACCTCTTCGCGGCGTCCTCCACCGAGCGGCTGCACTCGGAGGCTTGCAGGGCACCGGTCTTGCTAGGGATGCTTTCGAGCTTCGTTGGCGGGGTCATTACTTGGATTGCACCTCTTGTCTGATGTAACTCCTCCAATACTACAGCCAGTGCTTACCTGAAGGCTTGAGGGAAGTTTGTAGGCCCCATGGTCCGAAAGCAGGGCACTGGTCCAGTTGTTCGTGGCTTAGATCTCGAACCCCCAGGATGAAGTGGAAGATGGAGCTCAGCTCTTTCTGTCCAGTTTGGAGGACGAGCGGTTGCTGGCATTGCTTCCAGACTCTTGGCACATGTACTTTCCCGTGGCCGTGCCACAGGCATGGGCGATCATTTCTGCAAGTTTCGAAAGTTGGACCTGCTTAGAGTGGTTGACGTAGTGTCGACTGAGACCACCGAGGACCCTGTGCGAATGCTTGTGAACCCGGTCACTCTGGTAGACGTCGTCCTGGATTTGGACCGGCCGCCCGTAGTCCACGAGCGAAGCCTGCAGGGCAAGCTCAGCAGAAGGATCCTC
Source organism: Symbiodinium sp. CCMP2592 (assembly GCA_905221615.1). Classification (NCBI taxonomy): domain Eukaryota; class Dinophyceae; order Suessiales; family Symbiodiniaceae; genus Symbiodinium; species Symbiodinium sp. CCMP2592. The sequence continues at coordinate 304,523 of CAJNDT010004602.1, forward strand.
CATAGCTGCCCCATCTTGAGACAGCAAGACTTGGACTCCGTTTACAGACACGAGCTGCTGTCTGGACGATGGACACCGGACACTCAGCTGACTTGGATCTGATCTTTCAGCTTGAGCTGCTTCTGGGGATCGTGGTAGACCGTAAGCTCACAGCAAGCAGCAATTTCGCAGAACAGACGTCTGCCGCTGGCATCGTGCTAGGACGACCGCTCTGGCATCTCGGGAACTCTGCACCGGGTGTCGCGCTTGCTTGACCCCTACGACGGGGGCAGCTTGATAGGTTTGACTCTGCGCATGGCACATCCGATCTACGGCTTGACTCGTGCGGCACCACAGCTACAGAGAGTGATCGAGGCCTGCGGGTGGCTTCTTGTTGCCATGCTCGGAGTTCTGTTTGCCAGTTGGTCAATGTCATCGGCAGTTGTCAGTAGCACGGCCCAGCAAGACGAACCTCGCTTGCCCTCTCTGCATTCTACTTGTAGTACAGGGTTGTTACCCAAAGCATCACAAGCAGTTGCATCGCTCTCCTCGAAAGGCTGGGCGATCACTTCTCGTTCTTGGTCCTCCCGGCTGCGGAAAGACCACGCTCTTGCGTGAGATTGCTCGGGTGTTGGATGCCGAACTGAACCGCCGGGTGTTTCTGGTAGATACATCCAGCGAGATTTGTGGGCTCCCCGGCGATATGACATTCTTAGACGATCCTTTGCATGTGTTTCTAATAAGCACAACCTCCGAAACAGCGTCACCTACTCTGTTGCCTTGACTAGTTTCCGATCCTCTCTCCCTAGATGCACGTATGGGCAACTGCAGTTTCGCACAGGCGACGTGCGACTTAAGCAAAGTTTAAAAAGTCGCGACTGCAGCAGAGACACACACTCCCCCTTTGGGAGTGGGACGCGTAATCTACATGCTTGAGTGCAGACTGTCAGGTTCGGCAGAAGCGCTCATCTGGCCGTTGGCGGAACGACTCGGAGGATGCAGGTGGCCAACCGCAAGGAACAGCACGAAGACATGCTCAAGGCTGTTGCCCGGCCGTCCTGTTGCATGGTGGTTTCCTTGTCTTCGTATTGAGGATTCAACAGCTCCCCCGATCCAGGGTTCCACCATGGCTTCGTTTGTGACAGCCCGTGCAACCGAGGTTCAGAATCACACCCCAGAAGTCCTGGCAGCTTGGCCGCCTTTCACCCCCTTATTGCAGAAGCAGGGGGTGCTGGTAAACAGAGTGGCTAGGATTGGACGCAAGTCGAGCCGTGACTTGCCAAGGTCATCGACGAGATCGGAAGCCAAGAAGAGGTAAATGCTGCCGGTCTTATTGGCTTCAAGGGAGTCTCATTGGTGGCCACGGCGCACGCGAACAGCTTGCAGGAAGCCATGAAGAACCCAGGCTTGCAGCCCCTCTTCGGAGGACTCGAGAAAAGCACCGTCTCCGACCAAACAGCTCAACGCTCCGGCGGCCGCAAATTCGTGGAGCAGCGTCGGACAGAGCCTGTGTTTCAGAGTCTCGTGGAGGTGGGACCGGAGACTTGGGTCGTCCACGAGGTGCTGGCGGACTCCGTGGACCAGATTCTGGCGAAGCAACCACCGAGGACATCATGGGTGCAAGCACCGTGCAGCCCGGTCCCCGTCGTGGAGCAGCGCTCAGGAGATGACAACACACCCTGACATTGTAGGCCATGGCGGCACGCAAGTGGTAGCTGAAGGCAGGCTTTGGACATATAGAGTATAGAGAAATTACACGGATCAGGTTAGCATATGCTGCAGAGGAGTCCGACTGAGCCGGCAAGCTCAGCCAAACGATGCCGGAGCTCGGCCGGCAGTGGCTTCCACAGCTCCTCGCCGCAGCCTCACCACCGAGGAGATCGAAGCAAGGCGATCAAGACGGGAGCGCGAAGTCTCAGGCACATAATCCCTGCAGTGAGTCGGGCTCTTGCCAGTGCACGCCGTGCAGCGTCGCAGAGCAGGTGCAACTCTGACGCATCTTTCGTGGACTGTCGTAGGCATGCCGTGAGGCAGAGCCTACCGCCTCCGCTTCGACGGCGGCGTGGATGGCGGCGACAATGCCAGGAGTCAGCAATTCAGCCTCAGCATGTGTTGACTGAAAGGTTGTAGCAGCGACTCATATACTACAACCTTTACACCCCGAAAAACCCTATACCGACCTATACCCTCTAAAATTACCCTATAAAACCCTGCAAAACCCCATGCCGTGTCATCTCCGTGTTGGAGATCACTCAGGGCCCTGGCGGTGCAGGCGCTATTCTGGAGCGCCTGCGCCCGGTCACCGGCCGTGCAGAACGGAGGCTTGGGCATATATATATATATATATATATATATACATATATACAATATGTATATGTGCCACTGATATGATCTATTATGCCAGTCGCGAGGTTCACCGATGCAAGGATCATGTAAAGTCGTGGGAAGGGCTGTGCATATGCATGCAGGGGGTTTGGATCGCGAATATCGGTGTGAGTTTTGTAAGCACCAGGCATGCTGCAACAATCTTGTTGAAACTTTCAGTGTGATGCAGACCTGTATACGTCACTCTTGCTGGCAGCAGAGCTAGGGTAGCAATAAAGATTGTGTTGCGACGCACCTCGGGGGTGCTTGTTGTGCTGACGAGCCCCTTAGGGGCACAGTTAACGTACAAGTCACAAGCTAGTCGCATTCCCACCCTTCTGTGAAGCTGCAAGGTCTGCGAAGAAGTGGATGCTCTACGTTCCAAAGTCTTGTCCGGAACTCATGGAATATGCCGGGCTCTTCATCGGCCTCTGCGGAGTAAAAGAGGTGTTGGAGGACCTCGAGCCACAAGCGGACGTTCTCTTTGTAGAAGGCGACTGCTCCCCGGATGCATTGAAACCACATGCTCAGCCTGTGCATCCTCAATTCTCGGGTCCCTGCAGCATTGAGGCAAGTTCGTGGTTGACCGCCACTGTGTCGGAGCAGGCTTAGATGCCCGGGGAGCGGATGGCTTGCATGAGGAGCATCCTGCAGTGGCGGAGAAACTCGATTCTTGGCAGGCAAGAATGCAGCAGCACCTATGGCTTTAGCTTAAGCAATCGCTGCCGTATTTGTGGAGCCTGTGAGGAGCAGCTAGCTTGCCGAGTTGATGAGGCATGTTGGTGGCATGTTGTGGTGGACAAGTTTGTGTAGAGAAGGGTTGCTGCATACTCATGTGGCACCAATCGTGGCAAACGGTTCAAGGGATGGTTGCCCTGTGGACAGGTGCTACACGCCCTCCGAAGACAACTACTGGTTGAAGTGAGATGGCGCAGGAGAGCTCGCAACAAAGCCGCCGACAAGCTGACGCACGAAGCGCGGATGCACAAACAAAGTACAACGGTGGTGAATGATGAGATGGCGGTACTGCTGCGTCCGTTCGACACCGAGCTCGTTCCCACTTTGTGGCACATCGATGCAGCACATCCCATGCTGTGTGCGACAGAGGGCCACCATGTCCGGCATCCGCGACAGAAGTTTGGGTGGGTGGGCCTTCAGTTGAAACATGCGTCTGCGGACGGGTCCTGCAGCTTAGCAGCCGGGGACTCAGGGCGTTCTTTGCACAGACTGTCCGTCATGCAGCGAGAAGCAGTCGAAGTCCTGTGCCTCACAGAGTCAGTGCTTTTCGAAGGTAGGTAGGTAGGTAGGTAGGTAGGTGTGTCTGTGTGTGTCTTTTTTTTTGTGTGTGTGTGTGTGTGTGTGGGTGGGTGTGGGTGTGGGTGTGGGTGTGGGTGTGGGTGTGGGTGTGGGTGTGGGTGTGGGTGTGGGTGTGGGTGTGGGTGTGGGTGTGGGGGTGGGTGGGTGGGTGGGTGTTTGCGTGCCCCCGTTCTGTAAATGTAAGATTGCTTAGACACTTGGCTTCCTTCTGAGAGCCTTGTCGCGAAGGTGAGACTGGAAGGCCACTGGCAGAGTCGAGATTCTTTCCTGTTGGGCCTGGTACCACGGCCCCAAAACCAGGTCGACTTTAGCAGGGCTGGGAACTTCTTGGCCCAGGATGTCGGATTCTGGTTCAGCCCAAGGTCAGGCACCGTCTGCGGCAGTTATACCAGCAAAGATGGCACTGTGCGCCGGGCTGCATTCATTCTTCCATCCTTGAGAGTGGCCTCCGACCTTCGAGCAGGATCGCGAAGTCGCATTGGGTTGAGAGACGTTGAACGAAACTGGCTCAGCAGCAGTGCTCGCTGGGCAATGACGCTGCGAAGAGGACGTCTCGAATTCTGGTTTGCGCGGGGAGATAACGGTCTCGAGTCGTTGGGGCACGTGAGCTTCAGCTGCATTTTGCATGGCTGTTTCCTGCGGATAACATTGAAGCCGTCCCGACTTAGCCCACCAAGTCCCCTTTCCGAAGGTGCTGGCCCTGGGGGGACACCTTGCCGGAAGGCCAGTACTCTGCAGCCGTGCTGTTCAAGCCGCGCAAAACTTTGCGGTATCCGGCTTTGCGGGATGGGGGTGCAAGACACCTTGTAGCTGCACCTTCTCACAACGCGGGAAAGGTAAAGGGTAAGGGCAAGGGACACGGTAAATCACCTCCCAAACGACCATGCACAGTGAGTGCCAGCCTGGTTCTGCTGGGGCACTTTGAGGGTGCGTTCGCTTCTCCTGGCTGGCAAGACTTGCCCGCGAATCCCAAGCCTGATCTGGTGGATCCCACAATGGGTGCAGTGCTGAACCATCTTCGCACGTGCTGCTCAAAGCCCGACTCACCAACAGAAGGCCAGCTGAGATACCTCGCAGATTGCATTGTGGCAAGATCAGAGTTTCGTGGCGATCCTCTGTTCTCGGATGCCAGGAACTTTTTGAGTGCTCCGAATGCCGTGGCGAGATTGGTGGAGTGGACGCGGCCCGGCACTTTACCCAACAGCCCCTTCCAGACTGAAAGATCCAGTCCTGGCATTCGCATGGATGGCCGACTTCTGTATCACCCTCAGCAGGATAACGGAGTGGAGTTTGTGCAGTTTGCCGACAGGCAAATGCTGCTTGGAGTGCGTTGCCATGGGAACTGGGAGAGGCGTGACGGCTTCCTGCTTGGCGTGACCCCAGCCGATTGCGATTTCGAAGGGTCGTCGTGGCTTTCCAATCTTGGTTATTTCTTCTCGCCCCGCAGCCGGAGCATTATCGGACGAAGCGGTGTCAACTTTTCGTGGCCAGACACATTGCATGGTGTTTGGCTGAAGCAGCTGCAAGAGAACGGCTACCAACATGGAGATTCCAGTCGAGTAGAAGGGGGTCTTCGTCTCGTGCACGGGGCTGGAGATGAAGCAGCAGCGTGGGGCCTGCGCTTCTCGGAAGCAGGAAGGCTGGAGGTGTTTTACAAGCCCTGCAAGTGGTACCAACAGCAGCACCAGCCGCACTTAGAGAGCAACATGTGGCTGAAGCTTGGAGAATTGCCGTGGGATCCGTGGGTCAACTTTTCTGGGCACGACTGGCGTTTGACTATCGTCTTCAAGCCTCGTCATGGAAGCAAGTGCACTGCAAACCTTTCCCCAAAAGGCGGTAGGGGGGGAAAGAGCAGAGGCCGAGGAGGCAAACGAGGGAAAATTCCGAACCGACTCCAGGACCCCCCTTACTTGGAAATCCTCGAGACATGCGATGATCATCTTCTTGGATGTCCGGCATTTATTGGTGGAAGGTGTCAGTGGAAGGGGAAGGGACCGCCGCTTTTCCTGGCAGACTTTATAGAAAAGCTGGAATGTTGGGAAGAGGAATTCTTTTACAGGCGCTTGGCACATCCCAATGGAGGCGGCTGACTTGGGCTTCTGCAAGCTCCATGAGCGGACACACCAGAGGCCAAATTCTTGGAATGCAAACCCTATGGTGAAACGGTGAAACCTATTTCGATAATATAATAGAACATATTGTTTATTCGCTTATATCTCGTTACTGTTTTTATATGAATTGTAGATTTTCTGTTGACCTATTCTTCTAATATTCATTATCATCTCTATCTTCGTTCCTACTCGATCTTCCGAGTTTCTCATTTCATTCTATCTCTGCCATCTCCTCCCATCTATGACCTATCCTAAATTTTCTGGCAGATCTTGCAGATTTTATGAGTTCTATCTTAGAAATAGTAGACATAGTAGCTTATATCTTGTATTTTTAGTTATTTATTTAGTTTTTTTTTTAGTATTCTCTAGTGTGGATTTGTTCGACTTAGATTCGGGATAGATAAATAGATATACAGGTGTATGTGTATATATATATATACATACATATTCAATATTCAGATTTCTTTCTTTCTTTAAATTTTGCTCTTTCTTTCTCATGTGAGGCCTCTCTTGGATCGAGATATTTTCTTTACTAGCTCTATTATAACATTTTATAACTAAACTGGTTGAACATTATATATATATATATATATATAGAATTTTTCTTGTATAGTGCTTATAGAATCTTATAGATTTCTCTAATAATAATAAAATTGGGTCGTGCTAGTTACGTCCGTGATTCTGTGCGTAGTTCTGCCCCCCCTGTAATTTGGTCTTTTTGTCTGGGCCGTGTCCGGATTCGCGCTTGGTTCACGTCTGGGTTCGGGTCTGGTTCGTATATGCATTCAAACATCAATTTGGCGTCTGGTTCGTGTCCGGTTCATATTTGGGTTAGTGCCTGGTTCGTGTTTGGTTCTTGCTTGGTTCGTCGTGTCTGGTTCTGGATTTCGGTTCGGATTTGGATTGGTGTCTGAGTTGGTTTATTACGATAACTAGCGTAACGGGTCTTAGATTTCTACTACAATAATAATTCAATTCCGGACGTGCGCTACTAAATCGCGGAGGAGAAAGACGATAGAAGATAGAAGAGAGAAAAGAGATTTATTCTGATTGGTGGCGCGAGGGAAAATGCACAAGGAGGGAAGGGAGGAGAGGAGGGAAAGACGGGGAGGAACGAAGAAATAGATAGAGAGGAGAGAATGTTTAGAATGAATAGAGGAGAGATAAAGATAAGAGAAGAGAGAAGATAAGAGTTAGAAGAATATAGAGAATAGAGATCCAAATAATTAATAAAGAGAAGAAGAATAGATTAGAGAGATGATCAAAGAAAGAGAGAAAAAGAGAAAAGCCGGGAGAAGAAAGGATAATTATTATATAGATTTCGTAAAGATTATCTATAATAAAAAGATTGGGGAATAAGAAAATATTCGAAATAATCGAATAGAATCTTCACAAGGTAGATTTTAATCGCGACAATAGAGATAATAAATATGAAATTAAGATAGATGATACGCTATATAAATATATATATATATAAAGATAATAGATCATATGATATCAAATAATAATAATTATAAATATCATCACGGCAGAGAATAGATTATATAATAGATTATGATTTTTGCTTTATGGAATATTTATAATAATGAAATTTCTAGATAATGATGATTTGAATTCATTTCTAAGTTCTAATAATAAATATCGATATAAATTTCTTTATGATGAAAATATAGATCTTAATTCTAAAAATTGGGAAATTTTGGATAGAAATTTCAATAGTTATATTCTATTATATTGTTTTTTTGGGAAATATCTTCTTCTGCAAATTTTGAATGATAAATTCAAAATTAAATTCAATTTCTTTTGAAATATGAAATCTTAAATAAAGAAATGAATTATAGAATTCTTGATTATATTAATATTTCTATATCATATTGAAAATCGGATTCTATATTAATATCGCGATTCATTTTATTTCCAAAAATAATAATGATTCAGATCTCAAAAATTATCTAATAAAATGGTGTCGTGCCGCTTGCGTGCATGATTTTGTGCGCACCTTGGTCCCTCTGGAATGCGGTCGTTTGCGGCATCTCTTCCTGTCTCGAGCTACTAAAATCCTGGAAATTTTAGTACCGCGAGCACTTCTCTCCCGGCTCTAAAACCTCGGAGATTTTGGTAACTTTAGGAAATCTCACGGTATTAAAATTATTCAAATTTTGGTAGCTTTAGGCTGAGATGCTCCCGGTAATAAAATCTCGGAGATTTCATCTCGGGTAGTGTAGGCCTGGCGTCATGTCTTTTTGGAACACTTCGACGTACTGGTCGGCCTCCTCTTGCGAGGGGCATTCGTTCCAGTAATCATACAGGGTAATGCCAGTCATCTCGGCGAAGTCATAGGTGTCGTTCATGAACCTCATTCCGCGCGATCCCTGCACTGCGAGCTTGGTCAATCGCTGCTTGTCGGCCTCAGCCTTTGCAAGGCGAGCTCTTTTTGCAGCGTGCTCGGTGCCAGAGTCGCCAGACAGAATGCCTCCACCATAAATGGATGCGTCGATCGGCATCGGTCGAATATCGCCAGAAGACGAAGCTGCAGTACTCGCCGGGGTAACGGCCTCCACCTTAGGTGGGGCTTTGTTCCATTCCGGCGAATTGATCTCCTCTTCTGTTGCGAACACACCGGGTGCGACGCTGATGACGTTCTGAATCTTCATCTCCTTGAGGAAGTCGGGGACCTCAGGCGCAGGCAGTTCGGCGTGACTTTCGTCACGCTTCTCCTCCCAGTGGCGGCAGAATCTTTTGAACGTGCAGCAACACTCAATATCGCAGGACTTCGTGGTAAAACACAAGCGGAATACGGTAATCTGCAACTGCCTCCGAGTTGGAAATATCATCTGGTTGTATCATCATCCTTGCCAGAGTGCTGCACGGCTTGATGCGTAGGAGCGGAAAGAGCAATATCCTAGATCGTGCGCCCATATCTGGCGACCAAGTCCAAGCTTCTTACCTCATAAGTTACAAGATGATCCGCGGAATTACGCCCCCGGATCAGAGGCCACGACGGCGCCTGCAGCACCGCGCAGCCCTCTAGATTGCACTTCAGGACATCCACGTCAACGAACTGCAGCTTAGCCTGTTGAAATATTTATTCGAATGTCTACGATGAAAAGGCCTTTCTTGATGAAATAGAATCGATTCATATGTAGTTCGCACATTCTGCCATACAGGAAGCATAAAGCTAGCTCGGCTCGTGGCTTTGACGGCATGTGGATTAGCATGCTCGGCTGAGTTGACGCCCGAAACCTATCGAAATATATTCAATTATATGAGTGGCAAGAGGCGGAAGCCAACGGAAGAAGTGCGCGGCAAGTCCAGCAAGTGCAAGAGGACATAGAACCCCCAGGCAGGCAAATATAAGCGGATATGCAACTCCCAGGCGGGGTATGGGTGCCTGTACCAAGCTACTAGAAGCAGCGGGTCCACTCTAGTATTAAGAAATTCGGTGAGCAATTATCGGGAAGAAGAAGATTCAAAGATTTAGATGAGCAAAAATATTTTTTTTTATTGAAAAATATTTTTTTGAATATATATATATATATATTCTAAAATCAAATTTATTATATATACGATAGACAATTATATATATATATATATATTCTATGCTGACGTAGTTTCAATTTATGGAGGACGGCCCAGGCCCAAAGATAATAGAGGTAATATAGATAATCTATTTATTTCCGGAAGTTTAGATATTTATTATCTTCCAACTTTCCAATTCTCCAATCTTGCCCTCCAACCTTCCAATCTTCAATCCTCCGGAGGGCTGGACAGGAAGGAGCTGGAAGGCTGGAGGGCGAAAGATGCACGGCAGGGGCAGGGCTAAATCAATATTTCCAGATATATTAAAAGCGGGCGATCCAAATCCACTACCATTAGACCTAAATCAAATGATTTATTTATACTATTTAAATATCAGGGAATTTAAAAATTATACGATGTAAATTCATATTTATTATATATAAGACTATGATTATTTCTTAAATCTATCATTATATAATTATGAATGAGTTTCAAAATTTTCATGAATAGTATTTAAATTATTTTTTCTTATATCTATATATATGAATTTCCTAATATTCATATATAGAATTTCATATTTTATATCTTTTCAATTATTAAATATAAATTTCTTTCAAAGCAATGGAAAGTTTGAATATGAAAGAATATGAATATCATAAAATAAAAAGATTTAAAAATTTTAGAATAAATGATTTCGAAATCTATATATGAATCATATATTTCTATATGAATCATCAAAAGATATATTAAATCATAAAACGAAATCATAAAGAATCTAAATCATAAAAGATTTTCTTTTAAATTTATGAAATCTATATATAAGAAATTCGATGAATTTCCAAGATATATATATTTCAAATAAAGAAGAAGAATATTATTTAATTATGCTTGAATTCATTACGAAATATATGAGAAAATATTAATATTTTTTAGAATTTCTATTCTTATTCAACTTCTTATCTCAATTCATAGCTAGATTTAAATTAATCTATCTAATTTAAAGAATTCTTCTTTTCATAATAATTCTATATACCTCAATTTCTCTTTATATATCTCCAGAATATTTAAATCACCATAATATAAAGACTCAAATATGAAAAATAACAAATCTTATTCAATAATTTTATCTAATACGGGAAATAGATCCAATCGAACGAAAAATTCGTTAGACGAATCTATTTTATTAGGCACCAAGATACGTCTATAGAATCAATAAGCTAGAATAGAATAGAGAAGGAAAAATTTGAAATATAGAAAATCGATCTTCGCATCGCTATAGATATTATCACTTATAATCATTACTAATACTAATCTTCTCTCATTATTATCATTTTATTAAATATTATCGGAATCTCCTCTATTTTTAATATTTAATATATCGCGACCATTTATATATCTTTCGAAAGATAAAATGAAATTTGCGGGCACTATGCATACATTGAATCTTCCACTATTAGAACAAAATCTCGGAAATCTATTCGATATCTATCTCATTTTTTCTTCTATCTCTAATTTCTTCTCTCCTCTCCTTTCTCCTCTTCTCTCTCCTCTCCTATCTTCTCTCCTCTTATTTCTCTCTTCTATCTCCATTCCTCTCCTCTCTACCTCTCGTTCCCCCCCTCTCTTTCTCTCTCTCTTTCTCTATTCTCTCTAATAAAAAATAATATCATCTCATTCGACACCATCAATAAGAAGAATTCTCTTCTCTCATCTCTTTGCTCTCTTATCTTTCTTCCCTTCTCTATTCCCTCTCTCTCTCTCTCTTTTCTCCCTCCTCCCTCCCCCATTCCTCTTCTCGCTCTCGCTCTCGCTCTCGCTCTCCCTCTCCCTCTCCCTCTCTCTACTAGTAACAACAACACCAACAATACCGCCATCCGTCACCACCAATAAGAAGAATAATAATAAGATCAATATCATCGATAAGAACACCTGGTCCCAGCCGATTTACCCTCTTCTCTCTCTCTTCTCTCTCTCTCTCTCTCTCTTTCTTTTATCTTGTCTCTTCCCTCTTCTCTCCTCCCTCCCTCTCGTGCTCTCGCTCTCGTTCTCTCTATCTTTCCCTCTCTCTTTCTCGCTCTCTATGACAACAACAACAACACCTCCACCGCCGCCACCACCATCAAGAAGAAGAAGAACAAGAACGTCGAGATCCACCTGCGGCCAAATATTAATGACACATTTTATAAGTAGAAGTTAATATCAGAAAATCGAATTTCAATTTTCCGTTGGAAATATCGAAATTAGTGGAGATCATAAATCAATGAAAATCGTCGAATTTGCCGGTAGATAATCAATTTGACCAATAGTCATCCCTGAAATATATTAGATTTTATATTCTGACCATCGGAGTCGCTGAAATAAACGGGAAGTCTCAAATCCGCCCGAGGCTTAATAAATACGGTATTTTTTTGAAATAGATTTTAAGATCAAGAAATCAATTCCTTATTTTCCATTGGAGATATCGAAATTGGTATTATCCCGTAAATTCACGAAATGCTTCGAATTTATCAATGAATACTCATATTTCCAGAAGCCGTCCTTGAAAAAATTTGGCTTTTCCTTGTTTCTGGCCATCGGAATCGTTGAAATGATGAGAAGTCGTTGACATATAGGGATTCCCAAGATCTCCCCGCAGCTTAATATAATGACGAATATTCGAATTTTGCAGTAGAAAATCAAATCCCAATTTTTCGTTGTAGACGCTGAAATTGGTGGAATCCTTCAAATCTAGCAAAATCACCGAATTTGCAAAAGAATTTTTTCTCTAATATTCAGATTTGATCGTCAACCATCCGCGACCTAATATAAATAACACAATTTATAAACAGAGTTTGATAAATTTTCCATTAGAAATACCAACATTAATGGAGATCTATAAATCTACGAAAACTATCGAGTTTCCCGATGAACATTCATCTTTTCAATAACCATCCTAGAAAAAAAAAAAAAAAAAAAAAAAAAAACAAAAAAAAAAAAAAGACTAAAAAAAAAAAAAAAAAAAAAAAAAAAAAAAAAAAAAAAAAAAAAAAAAAAAAAAAAAAAAAAAAAAAAAAAAAAACAAAAAAAAAACAAAAAAAAAAAAAAAAAAAAAAAAAAAAAAAAAAAAAAAAAAAAAAAAAAAAAAAAAAAAAAAAAAAAAAAAAAAAAAAAAAAATAAAAATCTTAGAATTCTATATTTCTGTTCATCGAAAAAAAAAAACGTCGTGGAAAACAGGGAAGAATCCAATTTTCGGTAAATTGTCTATATAAATAATATATTTGTCTTAATATAAATATTATTTAATATCAAAATATATGTTGGTGGTATTATAATCTGTATATAATATTATATATTTATAAATATAAATAATTTATCTAAATCAATATTTATATATATTTAGTTTTTCATAATAATTAATATACATTAATATATTATTTTTAATATTTATAGTATAATAATAATACTATTTGTATATCATTAATTTATATATATTTGGCCGCAATAAAAAGATTCCTCCAAATCCACGAATATTATTGAATTTCTCGATAGATACTCTTTTTTTTCCTAGAATCATCCCTGAATAATATTAGATTTTCGATAATCCTAATTATCGGAACCATTGAAATGAAGAGAATATAGAAATCCATCTACGATCTATTTTATGTAAATGGCATACTCTCAAATAGCATTTAGTAAAATTCTCCGAGTTTATCGTGAAAAGTAATTTTTATAATAACCATCCTTGAAAATCTTTAGATTTTCGATATTACTAGCCATGATAACCATTAGAAAAGATAATTATATGTTTCTATTAATCCAAGTGCTCTATTCTAGTTAAGAAATCAAAAGATTATATAATTCAGTGCCCCTCCAGAGAATACTATTCGTAAAATGAAATGAAAAATTATTATATTATCTTCCGCGAAATTAATTACCGAAAATTTTGCAAATCCACGTTCACGATTATAGAATTTTTTGCAGGAGAGAAGAATCAGAAGAAATAGGAAATATTATGGTGGTTGCGTGTTCCGGAGGCTTTACTTGTACGAAATAATCTTCTGAATCTCTTAAACTAGTTAGATTTGATATACGGGATACGAAATTAGCTTCCCTTAATGAAAAATACTACGTTAAATCGTTTAAGATGGTGTCAGCTAATCCATCTCGCCTGCATTTCTGTTCTAACTACACACGGACACCTGTGCGAGACTAGGCTCCCCAACAGGAACAACTACGAAGTGCATGAACAAGATACCATTTTATAGCGCAGATAAGGCATAAACAAGATTACTAACATGATATCTTTATCTTTTTTCTTGTATTTTTTCTCGGTATTTTCTCAATTTCTTGTACAGTAACAATCGAAGTACATTAAAGTTTTAGATAAAAAAGGAAATCTATAAATAAGATGACAAAGAACTGTATAATGTCAATGAGAAAAACGGATAAGACAGTAATATCATAGAATCTTTCAACAATGTGAGAAACAGAGATGAAGCCACTCCCGTGGTTGATGTGGAAGGCGACACCACCAGAACGGCTACGTATGATCTTGAATGACTTTTCATGTGGATCATTGCCATGGGGCCGCCTGCAGCAGCGAAATGCTGGGTGAAAGAACTGGAAAGCATAAAACCGCTCCAGCCGGACGGATAAGCATTGCTAGCAAATGCATGGCAATTGCAGAGAATTGGCCATAAACAGCCAGAAAATTCTGCCGGAGGTTCAAGAGCCGAACCAAGCAACCAACTACTCACAAGTCTTCCACTGTTGGCATCTATTGAGCTCTCTTCGAGCAAGGGATGCTGCTAGCTTTTGAACCTCATGGGCAAGCTAAATAACATGGACATGCGGTCCTTCTCAGCGCTTGTAGTGATGGGGATTTCGCATCTTCCACTCTGCCACCTTCCGAGAGTGCTGGGCCGCGAGGCGCGGGCCATCGCGTTTATGCTTGTCTCTCATCGCATGTCGCTCAGTGCTTTTCTTTGCTTATGTAGATGACCACAGTCAGCAAAGAATTGAACACTGGGGTCCACGCCTTGGGATCCTGGTCCACCGCACAATGCAGAGCCCACAGAAGCGGGAAGGTAGTCTGGATGTACGTGGGAGCTATGCCGTCGATCCTGGGGAAGGACATGTTCGACACACGCCAGAAACGCTCAGCGACCGATCTTATTGCCTAATTGCTTGTCCAAGAGGCTTCAGGCTTGAGCCAACACGTACCCTGACCTACACATCACGGTTTCTGGGGAGAGCACAGGACATAAGACAATCATTCGGAATTAGTGATCAGCTACTCGAAATCCAAGCTCTATGGCCCCCGCCCTGCGGAAGCCCGGCTAGCCAGGATTATCTGCTAAGGCTCACCCCACTGGAGATCCAGCCCACAGCCCTCCAGATGGCGAGGTCGGCCACACTTAGCGAACTGCCTGCCACCTGACAGCCAAAGAAACCCGCAGAGGGTAGGTTCTGCACTTTGTTTGCATAACGCGTTCGACTTCTCAAAGATCTTCAGGTTTTTGGGCCAGGAGTCAATGAGATTGGCATAAGCTTTTCCGATCCAGGCTCTGTTGTACGGGATGCGGAACACCCAGTTGGCATGGTTTCGGCGGTCGTGCTCAACATGTTAGATCTTGGTCAAAACCCGGGACACAGCTCAGAGGCCAGATTACTTTCAATTGCTGAATACGGTCACGTCACAAGAACGATTAGTTGCGACAGTGTCGCTAACACAAACGGAAGCAGAGACTGGGGCAAGTCTGCTAATGATACAGGAAAGGCCGTGAAACTGCACCCCGAACGTAATACGATAAATGACATGTTACAGTACATGCCGACATGAGCAACAGAAAGGACGAGTGCGCAGAGTCTCAAGCAGCATCAACGGCAACTCTGGTATAGCTCTGAATCACAATAGAAGTGACACGAGTCTTGGCAACAAGCACCACTTCCAAGGCAAAAAGCCGCGAAAGTTAACACGGGCACATCTTGCGGTTCTGGCAGGAACATAGCGGGAGCATTCACATGCGCTTCTAGATGCAAGGAAAATCGGCATGTTGCGCATGACAGCAGTAGCAAGCAAACCTTTCGACGTGGTACGAAGAGCTTCAAGAACAGTCTAGTCGTATGAACGGCACTCACATTGGCAGCCGGACTTGATATAGTCCTAATGCATAACACCCCTAAGGCTCTGAGCAATACAACTCACAAGCTTGCATCAAGTTCTCGAGCCACGTACGGCACTGGACGGGCACCGTTCTGCTTCAGCAGCGTTTCCAGGCCATTCAACAGCCTCAATGCAGGCGGGCCCAAGAACGATGATAGGCATGTGGGGTGCAGGGGGGGTGGGGTGCTGCTGGGGTAAAAGGGAGGTGCACGCTAAAGCTTGAACACGTAAAGGCTCGTTCTTCCACTATCGGGTTCGGTCGTCAACAGCTCTTGGGATTGCCTTAATCGCAACTGCAGTTTGACAGGCACCGATGCAACTACTGGACTTACCGTCATTATTTACCGGTCGGCATACTCGTGCTACTACCAGTGTGATTGGAACGTGTCAAACAACCAGAACCAACACTTTACCTTTTTTGGACGAGGTCTCTCTGATGTGCCTCCAAGTTGCCTGCCTCAGCGATGGGTCGTGCATCACAAGGCACCAAACACGCTAGACCGTATTGCAGTCCAGCAAACCCGGGCCCGAGTAAGTGAATACGCCACGACTCAAGAAACACCGTGAAGGTCACCACTACACCCCACTGTTCCCAAACACTTCGTGAAATGTCTGGAAGCTGCGGGAGCAGTACATCGACATTGAAGCATTGCCTCATCATGAACCCTTACCTCAAAGCCTCAACTCTAACACCAAAAGCCCTAAACAAGACAGGAAGCAGAAAGCTCAGAGGCCCCTTCTGAACCCCAGACTCTGCCGATCAGCTGGGAAGCACAGAGGCCCCGAAACCCTAAACCCCAAGAGCCAAGTCGATACAAAGCCAAGAGGCATGGTCATGCGACCATCAGGGGCCACCAGGGCCGCCCTCCAGGCCATCTTTCGCTTTGGGTCCCGCTCCTGCCACTAAGGTCTCTTGCAGTCCGCTGGGCCATAAGGGGGGGGCATGTATAGGAAAGACAGCTAGTGGAAAGATCGTTCATCAGAGAGAATCGGTGCAGGTTCGGCAACCGGATAAGCATCTGGACACAAGCTGTCTCACAGTACGGCATGGCACTGCCGCTCCAGGTCGTCTTCTTGTACCTTTGACGTCGTCATCCATCGCTTGAGGTTTTCACGACTGTGACTCTTCCCCGAGAACACCGTCCGTCACAGCATCGGTTTGTAACATGCATTCCTTGTGATCACACCAATGCGGTGGCAAATTCAAGCTTAAAACCTTGATAACAAAGCTCCTGCATGGTATCGGTGACGAGGTCTGAGACATCTGTGAGGCCATCGATGGCTTCGTCACACTTCGCAGCCAGGAAGGGGTCGCTAGGGTACATCCCAGTGAGATGTCCCACATACCGCGCAATGGCTTGCGTCTGGTTCAGCACGCCCTTTCCCGGCACCACCAGGGCCGGAAAGGTTCCGAAGGTCAGGGCCCCTGACGCATACATGCCCTCGTACCCCATGCGAGCATCCTCGAAGGGAACTCCGGCCATGAAGAGGGCCAGGCGCGCGCACTCCGCACGCCAGTAGTGGTGATCCAGGTAGATCAGCTTCAGCTGCGATGCAGTCGCTGCCATGGCTTTGGATGGAAGGCTTTAGGTGAAGGAAGCGGTGACACACGCAGCTTCGCAAGCTGCTCTTTCTCATGGAATGAGCACATCCATATTATGAAAGTCGGCCTCAGGGTCGTTTCGGGCGTAGAGGAGCCACAAGCAGCTGGCTATGGTACCATTGATGGGCGTCGCTGAAACATGCCGGCACCAAGCTCCAGTATCACTACGAGAAAGCACATGGCGCAAGCACCCAAAGTGGAGCAAAATGCGAGCATTTTGCGTGGGCAGAGTACGCACCACCGCATCCTGCATACGCTTCTGGCAGGCTGGGTACAAACAATCCGACGACATGAAACGAGTGCACTCTGCACCGGATTAAAAGATCCTCAGCTGCAAGGCAGCTGTACTATGCACACGCTCCCGGCCATATTGCCGAGCACATCTTCGGCAACGCATGTAAGTCAACGACAGGATATGATCCCGGGAATCTTGAACCTTCAATTTAGAGGTGCATCTTTTAGGGCTTCAAGGCTCGGGCATGTTACTACGGCGAACTGTCCAAGAGTGGTAAGTCTCTTGGCATTCTCCGTGATGCCATCCTGAGCCATCAAAGACAAGCAAAAAGTTGGAAACACGCGAAATAACCTGTTTCTAGATGCGGGGCCCACGATAACTCGGCCACATTCGTCCAGATTTCTGTTGGTCTTCGAGGTTGCAAGATGAGTTTATTGGACACATCATTTCACGCTCGGTTGGGGCTGCTGTTCGTGATTGACAGGTCAGAAATTTCCAGGGCCCTTGAATCCCAGAATCGCACTAGGCTCGAGGCCTCTTGTTTGTCATGTACAACTAGGGACTTCATTCCGTATCATGATAGTCTATCAGTACTTGCTTGGATCCCCTCTGAGGCCAAGAGGATGGCGACTGAACTCGAAGGATGAAATCTCACATGATTCCGACCAAAAGACGCAAAACCCGGCCCTGTTTGTTCCAGGAGCCCGAAGCCTAAGACCCCAAGTCTCTTATCTCTCTCCTCTCTCGTTCTCGATTTCTGAAGATCCGGGCTCCTGGCCTGTTCACCTTGTCCAAGCTATCTTGCAGGTCTTGCCTCAGCACAAAATAAGATAAGGCCGGCTGGATCTCTGACTGAGCCACTAAACGCAAAAAGCCCAAAACCTCGACATCCCTACAGCCGAAACTCTGATCCCGCAAAGGACTTCGCCTTCACAATCCACGTTCGGCAAGAGCCTAGTCGTGGCAGCATCTTTCTCGAATTTCTGAGTGTCGGGGGTTTAAGAGACATCACGGAAACGATGTGACGTGTTCTAGGGCTACGTTCTGTTCTGCTCCAGTGCTGGGAACATCCGGGAAGACTCACTTTAACTATGGCGCAGAGATGCGCAGAGTATGAATTACTGCTTGCAGCGGCAATTTTCTTGCAGAGCAAGCCATCAGTCAGGACGAGGACGTCAAGCAAAGCTTGCCGCTCGGCATGCGGGGCTCTGTCTCCTTCTGCGAAAATCGGTTGCAGGTCTTTGCCATGGTCGCATCCGGCTGTAGGTGGGGTGCGTCGTCGGAAGCCTTGGCTTTGCTTTGAGATTGTGTCTGCCAGGGCTAGGCGCATCTAGGAGCCCATACCAGGGACACGAGCAGAGTCAGCAAAGCGCTTGCCGTGCTTCCGAAACTGCATAACCACAACTCAGACTGCGACTCCCATACCCTGAGAATTCGGAGCTCTATCAGACGAGAAGCCCAAAAGGCGAACCAGCTGGGCTGCGGCCCCCGCGTTTCTAAGGGAAGCTTCAGTCCAGCAGGCTACCCGCCCGGCAGAAACCGCGAACCTCAACTGTCATGAATAAGTACATGTGTATATTATCCAAGAATGCTGCATAGGTGTGTTTGCGTGTTATGTAATTTTAGACCTTATCCACATACACCACTTTATGTCTGTTTTCTATCCGTTTGGCTGAAGTACCTTTAAACTGTCATGCGTGTTTCGCAACGGCACCCGCGTGTTAAAGAGTCAGGTCTGTGGCCTTGGAGTGTGCCCTTTGAAGGATTGAATCTGAAGGACTGCCATGTTTGCGATATGGACTCTCGCAACGTAGAATCTAGGTGTTCCTGAAAAGTAGGGTCAATGAAGGGCTCATTTAGTTCAGAGGATCATGTGCGGTCTGGAAATACTTGGTATGGAAATACTTGGAGCCCCTGATTCTCTGAAACCCACGTATGCCTGGCATGGGCTGCAACCTGGTGGCAGGTCTGTGAGGACGCCGCAGGAACTCCGGGCCGGACCCCGTGCCAAAGGCAGCCAAGCGCTGGAGAGCCCACCGCAAGAATCCGTGCACGTTGCGAACATCCAGGGAGCCAGCATGGGCGATCGAGAAAGCGCATGGACCGAAGACCTGGCAGCTTAAAATGGCTCAAAGGATCCTGGCCCTCGACGGAAAGCCTACGTCAACAATCCAGCTAACCTGGCATCCCTGATTTAGGTACAACAAAGGTAGCCGACCTCAGAATTTCTGAAACCATCCGGAACCGTACCCCGCTCTCCCACTGCTTGCGCCTGCTCGCTGGACGCAAAGACAAGTCTTCCAGAGCGCTGCACGTATTCGGCAGAACCTGCTGGCGCAGGCAGGCGTCGAACTGCGCGGTCACGGCCTATGCCAGGGGTCAGAGAATGCCTGTGGCTGATGGCTGATGTGTTGCACGTGCGACCGCGATTAAGCAAACAGCTTGCGACCAAAAGGTGCTGTCGTTGCAACGGCTGTTTCAATGAGGGCAGGGGGTGTGTAAGAATTTAAGAAACGGAAGATTCGAGTGGCATGGCTGGGATGTCGTCATGACGCGGTGCACCTCTCCATTGCTTCAAACTTCCCTATCTACGTCGCAGAACCCACCCCTTGCCTGCTCTTCCCAAAGAAGCTCGGCTGCACCCATCACAGCACGGAAGGCCACACGAGGGCTGCGAGGGGCAACAGCCGGCGGAGAAGAAGCTCCCTGTAGTGCAGCGGGGGTCGGAGTGAAAGACGTCAACAACTTGTCAGTTGGAACACATTCCACTTCGCTCTCCATGATCGATAGTAGCTCCCCGGCTTTTGAAGACCTGCATCTGCATTCCTCTATGTAAAGGCACACAAACCTGAATCAAGTTTCCTTCGGCACTCAGAAAGCCGCCTCGCGGCCTTGCCAGCTCCGCATCTCTAGCTGGCCTCAGTGCAAAATGAAGCTTCTGGCCCGTCGAGGCGGCTACGGTAGAAGGTTTTGGCAGGTTTGAACAAGGCAAAGCAAAGACAGCAGACATACCGCACGTCAACCCTCTCATCGCTTCCACCCTAAAGTCCGAGAGCCCAAGACTCCAAATTGCTGAACCCCAAGCACACCACCACTCTCCTGAAACCTTTCCTATGCTAGTACTGGGGGGCCGGGCTCGATGCCTCATCTCGAACTGCCTCGAGCCACTCCTCCGGAAGAGGGCTTTGAGCTTGAGAACTCTGCTGGCTTCTGATGCCTAGGGAAAGGGATCTCTGCCTGTTACGGGCTTCTAGGACTTTGGGCTTTCAAAGACTTTGGCAACTCGGGCGGTTGTAGGGCGGGTATTCCGTTGCTTTCCCGGTGGCATCTAGGCTCGCAACCAAGAGTTCGCACAGTCTGGGTTTGTAAGGACAGCTGGGTGGGCGTATGATTATGGAGCCCGGGGTGGTTCAAGGACCATCTGGGAGAGATCATCTGCACAGGCCACAGATTCTGCATAATAGTGTCAAGTACAATGACTACAGTGAATAAATCATCAATCTACAGCTGCAACTAGTTACATGGCTCCCCGTGTCGTCCTGAGATTTCGGAGTGATACCAGGTACTACTTGAAAAGGCGACCTTGCATGTGTCTTCCCCCCGTTCAAGCTACGCTCCCGCAGCTGCGCAGTGGCCGGGGCGCCATCAGACTGTGACAGCGCATGAAGCACCTGAGCTGTAGAAGACCACTGTAGATCCCCAGCCCTGTTTTCATTGAATTCGAAACATCCGGATTCGTCACTTGAGACCGTAACGTCGGCTGGCATCCGATACCTTCATCACCTGCGCTTTATTTCTTTAACCCACCGCATCCACTCCCAACAGCTGGTGCGAAGAGGCCACGGACTCAGCTGCTGGCGCCTGCAAGGATCGCACCTGCGGCAGGACAGCTTTGCTTTCAACATGAGCTTCTCATCACACGAAGCGCTCAAACAGCGATTCCCTGCAGGATCCCCGAAGGCCAGAAGTGCGTTTCCATCCTGAACCCTGCGGATGATAATCGTTAACCCCGAGTTGTCTTTCTGGCCTCCCAGAGCGCGGTGCCCAGGCACAAAGCTTCGGCCCAAGCCGCCGCCCCTGCGGCCGCCGTCGCGGCGGCAGTGAATGACATGGCCGAGGCAGAGGAGCCTGCTTTGGAGGTTTAAGAGTGGGGTTTTCTGGGGGGCTCTGATACATCTGCAGGGGAGGCCTCTGCAGTTCTACTTGTGTTTGCACAGCCGATCTGCACAAATCGAGAAGTGTACTAAGGCATTTGTCAGGACCAGTGAAGCATGGCCCCTGACGCAAGGATGACACGCTTGCCAGGACCATTGAAGCATGGCCCCTGCGCAAGGACGACACGCCACACGTTGTGGCTCAAGCATGGTGCACAAATCGAGAAGTGTACCGAGGTCTCGGCAAGGGTTTTTGAGCTTCGGAGTCTGGGGTTTGGAGCGGGGTTGTGAGGGTACCCGATATCCTTTTCCCTCTTTGTTCCCCACCCCTTTCAGGGTTATTTGGAGCTTGATTTGAAGGTGGTGACTGTGTAGTGTTGATGGTGACATGGACTATAGTTCGCTAGATGATGTACCGTATAGTGTAAGGATGAACCTGCAGCAACAACAACATCAGCAGCATCAGATTATGTCACCAGCGTTCAGCATCGTCACAGACAGCAGCCCTCAACAAACACAGGTGATGAGCCCAAACGCTCCACCGCAATCCCTTTCTGCAGCGAGTGCTTCAGTGGCACCACAGCTTCAGCACTTCGACGAGCCATCATCAGAAAATGTGGTACGTATGAGGATGCAGCAGATGTTGCAGATTCAGGCGCCAGCCGAAGTTCTGAGATTGCTTCAATCATCAGCTGCAGTAGTGGCAGACGCTAAGACCATCAAGGACGTGCAGAGCAATGTTCGTTTGGTGGCTCAGGAGCTTGAGGCAAGAACAGAGCGATTGGCATCGTGCTTGTCGGGAATTACCGGGGACCTAGATGGGGTGAAACATCAATCAGAGAGACTGCTCAACGCTGCAAGTGATCATCATGCTGCCTTGAACAACGCCAACAACAAATTCAAGGAGCTTGAAGAACAGATCCAGCAGATAGAGAGTGCAGTCACCCAATTGTCGAGGCGTCAGGTCACCTTTGAGTCTGCGATGGAGACTCGGTTGGGTGCCCTTGAGAATCAGATCATACAGTTGAGAGCTCAGGCTGCATCAGCGGACGCGCTGAAAGATGAAGTGGTTTCGATGAAAGCTACATTGTCAAGGCTTGAGCATCAGCAACCCGAGATACAACAAAGCGCGCAGACCAAGAGTGAAGAGAGTGAGACCCGCATCCAGCGCAGAATTGACGAGATGGATGTGTTGTTGAAACATTTCTTCGAACGTGTGGATGGAAATGAGAAACTCTGTGAGAAGCTTAGACAGCGGTCGGAGGATCTCACCAGCCGCTTTGAAACCTTGCAAACTCACGTTGATGAGGGGTTTAGTTCGGAATCCAGAGCTTTACCACGTCGTCCTCAACTTCAGATGCCCCAGCAGATTGCAGAGGAGGTGTCCGATGAAAGGTTTGAGGAGGAGGCGAAGGCTCAGGAGATCATTGAAACACCAAAGCATCGCACAACGTCAGGTGTCCAGATGTTCCAGATGACTCCCCAGCGTGACGGAGCCGATGATTCATGGCAGAAGGATGCTGTTGATGAGTGGCTGGAACAGGTAGAGGAACCTCAGGTTGTGCAATCTGTTCCTGCGGAGCCTCCAGGTCTAGGAAGTTCTGGTGCAAAGATTCCGGCGGGACAATGGAAATTGATCAAAGATTTTCCCAAACTCACGATTCCTCACGGAGAGCCGTGGGAAAAGGGAATGGTGTTTAGACAGTGGTGCACAGAAGCCGCATCATTGGCAGAGGCGATATCACCATACTTTGCACAGTTCTTCCGAAAGCGAGTGCAGGAGGGACAGACCAATTATGAGAAGCGCTTGAGGGATGGTTGTGAGTCAACGTTGCCAGCAGTTCATCAGGAGGAGCGGGAGATGGAAACCCGATTGAGCCTAGCTCTGCTTAAGGCAATCCCATCTTCTTTGAAGCAACCGGCTCTTGAGAAGGGTACCCCAAATGAGGCGGTATCCACGATTGCATTAATGGAGACAGTGAGCGAAGTGTTGATGCCAGGAGGTATTACTGAGCAAGTGTCGTTACAGAGATTCCTTCGGCAACTTCCCACGGCATCATCTTGCAAGGAGCTGCTTGCTACACTTAGGAGGTGGAGACTGGCCAAGCAACGCGCTGATCATTTAGGAGTCCCAGAACAAGCCCCTCATGAGTCAATTGCTGCATTGAACAGCTTGTGCCAACAGCTTGAGAAAAAGCATGCTTTGTTGGGAACAAGATTGAGCTTGTTGAGATTGCAGCACAACATCCAGGTACCATCCCACGACGGAGTGACATCGTTCCTTCAGGTATTGGAAGCCGAATGTACCCGGATTCAAGCTGAGGAGCAGACGTCTTCGTCGTCCAAAGATGCTCGGAAACATGAGGGAGATGAATACGCGATTCCTTCGGCAAATCAGGCTACTGGGGGAAAGGGTGTCGGTGTAAAGCCGTTATGCTCTTACTTCAACACTGCCAGAGGCTGCTTGAAAGGAGCAAATTGCGAGTTCAGACATGAAAAGATTTCAAACAAAGGGAAGGAGGCCAAAGGCAAGAGCGGCAAGGATGGGAAGGATGCTAGAAATTCTTCTTCGGATAAGGGGAAATCATCTGGTAAGGGTGACGCGAAAGCCATTGCAGATGCAAAGGCGGCTGAAGAAGCAAAAGCTAAAGCCGCCGCGGAAGCGAAGGCTAAGGTGAAGGCTGAAAAGAAGGCGGCCAAAGCAGCAGCAAAAGCAGCAGCATCAGCCAAGGCTTCTTCAGTAGTGACCATTGCAAGCGCAGCATTAGAGGAGGTTCCATCATTGGTTGGTGCAGTAGGACCGACTTCATCCGGGTCAACAGCTCCACGCATCATGATGGCACAGAGTCTGGACTGCGAGAGTAATGATCTTAGCGAGTCAGAGTCGCTTGAATCAGAGATTCCTATGAGAGCTGAGGGTGATACGCCAGAGTGGTCGGAAGTAGAGCGTGGCGATTTCTCCAGTGCAGAGCCTTCTTCAGAGGAAGAGGGTCAGGCTGGTGAAGACCAGCCCAGGCAGTTGCATCCACTTCGTCTATGGGTGTTAAACTTGACGATTGAAGATTTCATCATGTGGACGAGGCCTGGTCACATTCAGTCACATGCCACTTCCGAGTTCCAGATTGAAGCCAATCCAAATTCCATTATGTGGCCTGTCTGGTGGACGATTGAGCATGATTATCTTGATGACAACGAACAGGGAGTGATCCCTGTGACGGAAGATGTGGTGATGTTGAGGTGCGATGTGACGCCAGTGTTGTTTGAGGATGGCATCATTCGGAATGTCTTTGTGGTGTGGCTCCTTGAGGAGGAGACTGGAAGAGAGCGCAGGGTTGCAGTGATTAGAGGGCGAGTTCGTCCCATTGTCACTCCGTGGCCAAATCGGGAACTGAGTACAGCAGCCTCAGCAAGCAGTCCTCCAGTTGCGAAGGCACCGACGATCACGGCGCCGCCTCCGGAGTTGCATCAGGGTTTCCCTAGGATAGGTTATCCCATAACTCCTCTAGCTAAGGCTGCAGCTTACGCTTGGAGAGCAAACGAGATTCAGGCGATTGAAGCTGTCACCGCAGTACCCAAAGCAGCAGCGAAAGCAGTAGCTAGAGCATTCCAGGTTCCATTCGTTACAGCCCCTCGAGCCAAAGCTACAGCATTTCCCAAAGCACGAGCAGTTGCGAGAGCACCTCGAGGAGGAGCAACAATGCCGACAGCCATGCGTTGTGTATGTGTTGAGGAAGAGCTTGATTTTGAACCTCCCATGTTGGTTGGAGCTAAGGCTGAGCCAATCACCGCTAGCAGACTTGAGTGTGTTGATCAACCAGTTGGAAGTGCAGTGGTCAGTCAGCAGCCGTCGGTGTTGGTGGATTCGGGTGCAAATGAGACTATTCGTCCTTGGCTTGCAGATATAAAGGAAAGTGGATGTACCCACACCGCCGTTGTAACTGCGAGTGGTGATCGAGTAGCCGCGCTTAGAACCAGGGATGGAGAGTTATGCATCAAGTCCACCGAGGATAGTAGGGACTGGCTGTTGAGTGTTCGTCGGCTCGTGGAGGCTGGTGGAACTTTCAAGTGGGATCGAGAGGCAGCAACAGTATCTTATTTTGACGGTGAAGGGCATGAGCAGTACGTGGATTGCAGGATTCAGAATGGGTTGCCCTTTCTTGATTGGGAGAGCTTCAAGCCGATTCGGATCATGCTCTCAAAACACTTCAAACGCAGGCCAACAGTTGCACGCGCAGCTACAGAGACAGCTCTTGAGTGGAAGAGTTGCCAAACATGTTCCATCGAGGAGTTGAGCGAGGCTGTGTGGAATGAAGAGGCATACCGCATGACAGCCGAAGAGAGCGAGGAGATCGCAAAGGCAATTTGGGAGTCAGAGTCTAGAGCTAGAGAGCTTTTGAGTCGTGACAGTATATCGCATGAGGATGTGTGGCGACTTATCCGGGAGGCACACTTGAAAGGTCAAAGAACGCATAGGCAGGATATGTTGGTGAATCCAGATCAAGACCGAGTACAAATCTGGATATTCGGAATGTTTTGCCACGGGGGAGTTACAGGGATCACCACTGTTACCCGCGAACGACCTTTCTTGACAAGGTTACTGGTCAGATTCATTAGACAGGAGTTGCCGACTTTGACGTTTACCACGATCTCACTGGCAATCGATGCTACCCTGCGTCCGCACAGAGACCTTACGAACGCTGTGGGGTCAGTGGCGGGAATCGTGGGAATTTCCAAATTTGAGGGTGGCAAGCTGTGGATTGAAGATTCAGCTGGCACGGCCAGGAGACGTGTATCGCAGGATGAAGTCAAAACTGGAATGCTGCTAGACGTGTGCCAAAAAGCACACATCTTTGACCCAAGACGTTGGCACGGAGCTGAGCAACATCGGGGTGTTCGATCAACGGTGGTCGGTTACACGGCTAGGCAGCTGCAGCGTCTTGATCAGGATATGACAGACAGGTTGAGACGATTGGGTTTCAACTTACCGGAGGTTTCATCCAAGGCCACAGTTGCAGTCGCAAGTCAGGGCAAGGCGATGGCGCATCAAGCAGTCAGTGAGGTTTCAGATCATGGAGCCCAGGAGGACAGCAGAGTGCATCCAGATGACCTCGATGATGAGGATGAGGGTGAGGGCTGTTCGGGGTATGAAGGGTTTGTTTCCTCCGGGACGTCGGGTCGCTGTGAGCATTGTGGGATTTCGTTAGTCCGAGACATAGGCTCATCCGTGCAGCCATGGAGCGTCAGAAGCGCTGAAGCTGTGAACCCTGTATCAAGCTTTGATGAAGTCTCGCAACAAAGGGCGATTGAGCTACTCAGGAGGAAGTGTGCACAAGGGTTGTACGAGCGTCATTGTCCCAGCTGTGCTGAGGCCCACGGTCATAAGCGCAAGTGCAGGAGATTGACTCCGGAAGAGATCGGTGAGGGCACTTTGTCCATGGACCTGTCAGGTCCCCATCCAGCCGCATTTTCAGGACATCGCTACTTCATGGTTGCAAACTTGAGCAGAAAGGATGGTAGTGACATCCCGTTTTCGAGGCTGTTGTTCACCAAACAAACTGAAGAAGTGGCTAAAGCTTTGACCTCTGTGATGTGCCAGATTGTATCGCTCGCTCAGGGTGTTCCCCCAGTGTTCCGTATCCACAGTGATGCTGGTAAGGAGTTCGTGGGAGGAGCATTTCAGAAAGCAGTGGAGCAGTGTTGTGTGTGGCCCACGATGAGTGCACCATACACGCCACAGCAGAATGGTCGGGCAGAGAGGCTAGTAGGATTGCTTAAGGCAGCTGCGGGATCCCTGTTGCTGCATTCGCAATTCCCTTTGCAACTCTGGGATGAGGCAGTGCTGGAAGCCACGTTCCTGCGGCGATGTAGGGCACTGAAACTTCTAATCCCGAGGGACCGCCCAAGAATGGGCGACACAGTGTTCGTCCGAAAGCCGACAAGCTCCGCGGGGCATCCATTCGAACCTAGGGCAGAGGAGGGCCTATTCCTGGCCAATGATGAGCGAACGCCTGGAGGGGCTCGGGTTCTGGTAACGCGGGACGGTAGGACCACTGTGCGTGTGACGCAGATGCCAGTTCTTAAGGACATTGAGGCGATCAGATGGCGAATTGAACGGGGACCTCAAGATCAAGCAGTTTGGGTGAGCACCACTGGGGATGTGAGGTGGAATGCTCCACCTTCAGACATGATTACGGTCGAAGAGTCGGTAGGGGAAATCCAGCCGTGGAACGACGGGAACACCGCATCTGAGATCATCAGGGAGCGCTTCAAAAAACATTTGGTGCCCGAGGCTGAGAAGCACTTGTTTGGATTGTTTGGTCATGGATTCTTGGTGACTCCTGTGGAAAAAGAAGAACCTGACGGCGAAGCCAGGGTAGGGGTAGTGGAAGCTGAAAGGCCAAATCCAGAAAACACCAGGACAAAATACGTGATCTACTCCAACAAGGTGGAACAGCAGATGATCAAGGATGAGGCAACATCTCAGCGATTGATGGTCACAGAAGCTGCGGATGCAGGGGTGTTCGTGAATCCATCGACTCCGGAGTGGGAGCTCAACAAGTGGATGGCAGGACTCAACAAGGAGCTAGACACCATGGAAACCAAGAATGTGCTGGAGAAAGTTCGGCAGAGCGAGTTCTCAAAGGCAAAGCCGGTTCCGAGTAAGCTGGTGCTAACCAAGAAGCCAATGGAGGATTCGGAGGTAATCATCAGATCGGACATGGGTGCTTCGGAAATCGCTGCTCTCATTCAGCAAGCTTGGAATCCTAGAGTCCGGCTAGTTGCGTGTGGAAACTTCGAGAAGGACTCAAAGGCACATGATCCAGAAAACTTTGCAGGAAATCCAGGTGCGGAGACCGTGAGAATCTTGCTTTCACTACTGGCGAGGCGTCCTACCAACATGACGGCGGTGGTCCTGGACATCTCATGCGCATTCCTGAATGGCAGACTTGATCGAAGTCCGGATGCGAAACCGGTGCTCATTCAGCCGCCGAGTATCCTGTACAAGCTTGGCCTCCTTGAAAAGGGCTTTATCTGGCGTGCTCGGAAAGCGATTTACGGATTGCGGAGGTCCCCCCGTCAGTGGGAGATAGAGCGAAATGGCGAGCTCGATGGTGTGACATTAGAGCCGCTTCCTCACCATGAACACGGACTGCTGAACTTGGAGAGCCTGGAGTCAGGGACATGGTTGATTCGGGATTCGAGTGGCGAGATTCAAGGCGCAATGGTCATGTACGTGGACGACGCGCTGATCATTGGTGATTTGGAAATTTGCGCCAGGCTGAAGGCAAAGCTGTCCAGTTTGTGGGACTTGAAGGTTCAAGGAATCCTCCAAAATCCTCACATGAATCTCATGGTTGGGGAAACAATCATGCTGGAAAGCACGCCCGTTAATGTGAAGGATGAGCTATCTTTCCTCGGCATGAAGATTGGAAGGGATGCCACCGGGATCTACTTGCATCAACACGCTTGGATTTCCACAGAGTTAAAGAAACGTGGATGGAGCACGATGGGGGGTTGTGATAATCTTCCTGATGTAGAAGAAGGTGTGTGGATGCCAAAGGAGCACACGGGTCAGTACTATGCTGATTTGAAGATGTGCCAGAAGGAACTGGGTTGTCTACAGTGGGTGTGCCTACGTAGCAGACCGGATCTGAGTGCATATGTCGGCACACTGGCGAGTCTGCAAACAATCGATCCTGCAAAGGTTCTTCAGCTTTGCACGCGAGCGTGGAGGTACTTGAAAGGTACCGAACATGTAAAGCTACACTACGACTACACGGATGCAGTGAAAGAGTGCTTGAACTGTTATGGTGATGCCTCTTGGGCAACAGGAGCATCCAGGTCCAGATCAGGCGTATGGATTGCATGGGGAAATCATGTAGTGATGTGGCGGTCTTGTCGTCAAACCACGTGCGCATGGTCGGCATTCGAGGCTGAGGTAGATGCAGCCGCAACCACATGTCAAAGTGGAGCTCAGATCAAACACCTGCTGAGTGCAATCACTGGAGATCAGGAGATGTGCTTGTTCAGTGATAACGCCGCATGTGTCATCAACCTGGTGCGTGAAGACGGTGCATTGATTACCACGAGAACCAGAACGGTAGGTATCAGGTGTTCGTATGTCCGTGATCAAGCTGTCCTCGAGGGTTTTGACATTCAGCACATGTCGGGAAATGAGCTACCAGCGGATGCACTGACAAAGACGCTGAAACGATCGGCTCTGGAATTAGCCCGAGCTCGCTTGAACCTTCGATGAACAATGAGATTCCGAGATGTAGCCGAGATACGCTTGCACTACGATGGAATTGCCCACTGACTGTAGTGTTGAGATCTGCATGTGTGGGATGCATGTGATAGTTTGCCGAGTGTTGCCGAAGGAATAGTCCAGCATCTCTCAGGCATCAATCTTGATACGATCTTTTGTTTGACCTTTGTGCATCTCGAGTGCAGAACGGGTTGGCACGCTCACTCAGACACGCTCGCGTGAGGAGGAGTGTGTTTGCACAGCCGATCTGCACAAATCGAGAAGTGTACTAAGGCATTTGTCAGGACCAGTGAAGCATGGCCCCTGACGCAAGGATGACACGCTTGCCAGGACCATTGAAGCATGGCCCCTGCGCAAGGACGACACGCCACACGTTGTGGCTCAAGCATGGTGCACAAATCGAGAAGTGTACCGAGGTCTCGGCAAGGGTTTTTGAGCTTCGGAGTCTGGGGTTTGGAGCGGGGTTGTGAGGGTACCCGATATCCTTTTCCCTCTTTGTTCCCCACCCCTTTCAGGGTTATTTGGAGCTTGATTTGAAGGTGGTGACTGTGTAGTGTTGATGGTGACATGGACTATAGTTCGCTAGATGATGTACCGTATAGTGTAAGGATGAACCTGCAGCAACAACAACATCAGCAGCATCAGATTATGTCACCAGCTTTCAGCATCGTCACAGACAGCAGCCCTCAACAAACACACTACTAGTAGCTGCTACGAGCTGCTTCGTTAATTTACAGGAAAGGATCAACAATACTTCTGCCGAAGTCAAGCAATGCGGCCTCTCCGCGACTGCCCGGCTTCCAGGAGTCGGAGGCACTGCTCCCATCGACCAGCCTTCCTAGGCTCTGGGGTCAGTTGATGAGCCCTGCGCATCCCCGCAAAGGTCATGTGCGGCATAAGTAGTGTCATGTATGTGTATAAAAGCGTGCATCTACATATACACCCTCAAAGTCAGCAGAGGAACTCGCAGGCAGCAACACCGGCTGTCAGCGAAAATGCATCCAGGGAGAAGCCGCATGAGCTCACCGAAAAGAGAATACCTGGGCTGCAGCTTTAGTCTTGCCTTTTCTCGATGTGCGCACAAATGCGGGAGCAGCCCAGTCAAGTGAGAAACTTGCAGGAAATGGAAAGCACGTGTGCCTCCTGTAAAGCGCATATACGTAAAGCCTAGCCGAGCCACTCACGGACTGTCTCCAAGCCTTCGCTTTCTCGCAGACGCTGGCCAAGGCATTGGAGCAGTAGCTGTTGGGCTCAATCCTGGGTTTCGCTTTCTTATGCCCCTGCGGCTTGCTACCGGCTTTTGTCGTTTCGGGCTCTTGGATTCGAAAACGATTTGTGTTGCGATATACGAGGGTTTTTGGGATTGGAGCCTGCAGTTGGGTTCTGGGAGTCTGAAGAGAAGACCTTTCAGGAATGCTACCGTCGTTCGAGCTCTCTAGCCCATGTCCTAGAACTCCAGCTCTGCTCTGCTCCGTTGGGGAGCAAGTGCAAAATACCCAGAAACATGTTGCCGAGAATCTGATGCTGATTCATCCACCTTAAGACCTGAACGGTGCGGTTGACATGTTGCGACTCATCAGGGAAGTGCGAGCAAGACATTAAGTTCTTGCCTGCGTGATTCCAAGCACAGAAACCGAAAATGCTCGCCCCGAGAAACCGTGAGGTCCAAGAAACACCCCCCTCACTTGCGATCAGCATCTGCCCCAGCGATAGCCTTACCTCTCCCCACCTCTCCGCCCTGCCCTGGGCCTGTGCTGCCCATTCCCAGTGTCGGAACTCTTGCACCGAGGCGATCACGGCACTGCACCCGGCCACGTGTGGCGGCACACCCCTTGGATACTGACCAACTTGATGTTATGCAAATGTCACGATTTCAACAAGTAGTAGATGTACACAAACAGCGCAGCAAGAGCAAACCGACCGGGATTATCTGATCTTCTTGGGTGATCCAACCGTGGAGTTCTTACCGTAGAAGACTGCTAAAGGATCCTGCCGTTCAAGCTTAGCGAGACAGGATCAACCAATGCGGACGTCGCCCGAGGTTCTTCTGCTGCATGTCTTCCAGAAATCCCGCCGCCCTCGTCCATACTTCGCCCTGCTCAGCTAGGCTCACAAGGGAGCTGTAGCTCCAAGCGCTCGCTTCCAAGTGCCGGCTTTGGGCGCTGGCGAGCAGGGTGAGAGCTCTTGGCCAAGAGCGATCCCGATCTCCGAGGCTGAGGCAGGTGTCCCAACTCGAAGCATCCCAGGGCATCCGGCAGGAGTCGATAGTCCGCAAGATGCACAGACCCTGTGCCCATCGTGCTGCATGTCCCAAAGAACTGATCGAGGCACCGATGGGGATCAAACTAGGACATGGAAGCGCATGGCAAAAGATCCGAATGGCCCAGGTCCATTGAGTTTGTGCGCTACATGCTGCAATCGCCGAGCAGCACATGCTGCCGTCAACGGCTCCAGTCATGAAGGTGCCGTGAAAAAATTCATCCTCCAGGACTGACAAGGCTGCGTGCCACTTGGACTCTTTTCTGCAGGCTGCGAGAATGGCCCCGCGCATTGCTGTGGTCGGTTGGACGTCGTCTGCCTTGCAGGACCGGAGAACCTGCAGCGCCTGCCCGACACATCGACAGCTCAAGCAAGCGGAGATGCCCTGACGGTAGAGGCTCGAGTCTGCACAGCAGCGCTGCTTCGCTTGAGACAGAAGAGACATGGTCCGAGCCCAGCTTGCGCTCACAGCAAACATTACTCCCTCGAGGTGACGGCGACCCGTCTCCAGGAGCCGGGCAGCCGCCTCTTCAAGCAGCTGCTGGGAAACTTCCCAATTCCCACCTTCCCTGCACGACTCGATCGTGCCGGCGATGGTCTCTGTGTCGGCTGAGCATCGGTGCTTTGAGAGGTAGGACAGCAGCCCCAGTGCCGGCATCCAGTTTGTGCTATCCTTAAAGGAGGCAGAAAGGCTGTTCACCGATACTGTCGTCGGGAGGAGGGCCCTCCAGGAAAGGTCCTCCACTACTTGGAAGGCTGTGATCCAAACAGAGGCCGTACTACATGCACTCGCCGCGGCATTGCAGCACGGCGTATCCACGAGGGTCTTCGGAAGCTCATTCAGAAGGTGAATGCCACGGTCCCACTGCCGGGCCCAGCCTAAAGCTGCGAGCTCCAGAGAGCACACCACCGAGTCCGACTCTACCGTTGCATCTTCCAGAACCCGGAGAAGGTCCACGCTGGCCTGCCAAAAGAAGCGCCGTCCGAAGGCCCGAACTTCGGCGCTCAACTGGTACAAATCGACATCTCTTCTCCTTTTTGGGGGTCTTCGGAGGCCGGAAGCATGGCTCCTGGGTTCGTGTCATAAGGAGGCTAGTTTCAGCGACTACTGGTACCATAGCAGGGAATGCATACTACTTACATGTGCAGTATACCGGCATTATGATGACATTACAAAAGTTCCTCAACAACAGCCCAGTTTCTCCAGCCTGGCCGTCGGCTTGGCCATGGTGGAAAGCTGCTCTTCCCTGGTGGGCCCATGTCGAGTTGATGTCCCACCGTCGGGAGGGGCGCCGGGCCGACATGATGGAACGGCAGAATGCAGCGGAAGCACGCCACTTCGGAAAGACGCGAACGGCTTTTTGGAAGGATGGCTTGGGAAGGTCCGAATGTCTTGATTAATCAGTGTTGAGGTGCAACATCTGCATAGCAAACCATGTCTCCATCGGCATGGCTAGAGTCTAGAGAGATCGTGGGGCACGTAACCCCACACCGCTGAAGCGTCGCAACATCCTCAAGCACGTAGATTACCTTCTTTCCGCGAGGCGAAGCCAGGCTACACACACTCGAGCTGGCGGCTGTCGTCAGACAGGGTTTAGGAATTTGATAACGCCGTTTGTATGTAATGCTTCTGCAGACGGTTCAGGGTTTAGGCGTGGCTTACTGTTTAGATCTGCGATAGGGAAGTTTAGGTCTCAGGGTTGCTTAAGGTTTGGAGTTGGTGCAGGGAGTGCAGGCTTAACCTCCCGATCGATCGGTTTTTTTGACACTCACTCTCGGACAAGCCTGGCAAGGTCTGAAGTAGTAGGTTCGGCGAAGTTCGTTAACCCCTGCAAGTCGGTTCACTCACAGGGTGGCTGTCAGACGCAACCCTCAGATACGCCAACACCAAATATCTAACCATAGTCGATGGTGACAACTGACAGCAGCCTCCCAGAAGGCAAACGGTTCAAGAAACCCACACCCTAGTTCAGCTTCCCAGGAGACAAGTGAAACTAGACTGGCTACCATAACGACCACATCCACAGATCGATCGGTTTAGGGTTTAGGGTGTAGCACTGCCAGTCATGAGCAACCACAAAGAAGCCTTTCATTGATTTCGAAGTTTAGCCCGTGGCCCTCCGTCGAAATCGCCGAGCCTTGGAGGTGAGCAGAAACGCGGCTTCCAGAAGTGCACAAGGAGTTTTTGCGGTCTTTGCCGCTTGGGGTCTACGTGTTAGGGTTTTGTGCCTAGGGCTTGATCAGGGGTCAGCGCTTGGGGTTAGGGCGAAGGGACAATTTCATAAAAGCTTGAGCGAAACATCTCTTGCGGGACGGATGGCCGGCCTGGAAGCCAGCAACGAATAAGTCCAAAGTCCACCACCCTCTGCTTCTTGCTGACACTAGTAATAGTAATTGTGAATTCGCTTCTTTAATCTCTCTTTCTGTCTTTCTCTCCCTCTCCCTCTCTCTCTGTCTCTCTCCCTCTCTTTCTCTTCTTCTTCTTCTTCTTCTGCAGGGCTCTCTCTCTCTCTCTCTCCCTCTCTCTCTCTCTCTCTCTCTCTCTCTCTCTCTCTCTCACTCACTCACTCACTCACTCTCTCTCACTCACTCACTCACTCACTCACTCTCACTCACTCACTCGCTCACTCACTCACGCACGCTCGAGTCGTTGAGGCTGCATATCCAGCAATGCCGTGTCGAACGTCCCAACTCCTGACCGCAAACCCATGAATCTCAATCCGAACCTGCTTGCCTACCCTGAGCCCTGGTCCCTATTCTCAATCCCAAGAACCCTCTCCCAAAGCGCCAAACAAAACGTGCAGTACTGCGGCAGAAGGCCCCCCCAAGATCCGAGCAGAGACTCCAAGCAAAGCTTGCGGGCCTGGCATACCGTTTCGACAAGTACACTCGCAAAGCAGCCGTGGATGCAGGCAGCAGCTGGCATACCGTTTAGGGCTGAGGGATTTAGAAGGTTCAGGGTTTCGACGCTCAAGCTCGCGCAAGGCAGGCAAGGCTCCGCGTGGTCCTCAAGCTTTAGGTTACGACGAACTACGGTTTGCAGCAGGGGTTTAATTCAGGTCTCTGATCTCTTAAAGTGTCTTGCTGGCCTGATTTGCTGTGGCTTATCGGGGCTCCGATCTTTTAAGGGTGTTTTGCAGGTCTGATTTCGTGATCAGAATAAAGTAGTGGCGAAGGCAAGCTCAGTTAATTTCCATTTGGGGCCGCTCTGAAACACTGCGCATCCCAAAATAAAGGGTCCGACTGGTTATGACTTTCACAACGGCTCCTTCTAGCGAATCAAACCTTCCTGCTCCGCTCAGTATCCATACAAGTACTAAGCGAAAAACATTCACGTAAATCCGAACATCGACATCGATATCAATGCCAGTCGGAATAGCAGTGAGAATACTTCAAGTAACCACCGCTTACTACGTACCCTCAAAGAACACGAACCTACATTCCTACTATCCTAAACCCCGGTACCTGGCTTTTGGTGGCTTCGGACCTCCCGGGTTCATGAGTCAGAAAGCCAACGGCCCCTGAAACCCGACCCTTGCGCGAGCCTCCGCCTCATTGATCTCCAGGGCACCCTGAAGCTCCAACACCTGCAAGCAGTTGGGGTTTTAAAGCGCTAAACATATTGGGGAAAAATACTAAACTTATTATTTTTCCCCAATATGTTTAGTGCAAACAGTTCGGGTTTTGGTTAGCTGCTTAGGGCGGCCATTTGCAGTCTCAAAGGGTTGCGGCTTCAGAGTTCAACACAGATCCCGGTGAATGCTTAATCTTACCCCTGGGAACCCTAAAGCCCTAACAACTAGATCCGAACCCGTAAACCCGAACCAGGACACCTTGTAATTGAAGGCTTTGCCTCGGAGGAGTCACATGCTTTCCAACCCCTTGTCGCTAAAAGTGCGTAGGTCTCCACTGTGGGCTTGAGGTCAACTGCAGCATACGATTGGGAGTATATACCAGCACGTGAACGACACTTCTATGCAAGACTGTTGAAAGACTTTTTGCGCACAGAGCATGCA
This sequence comes from Symbiodinium sp. CCMP2592, assembly GCA_905221615.1. Classification (NCBI taxonomy): domain Eukaryota; class Dinophyceae; order Suessiales; family Symbiodiniaceae; genus Symbiodinium; species Symbiodinium sp. CCMP2592. The sequence continues at coordinate 340,492 of CAJNDT010004602.1, forward strand.
AGGAACAACCGGCTTGAGGCATTCAAGTCATCCCACAGACATGCAAGGCCATTTACGCAACATCATTTAAGCCACCATGATACCGGCAATTGTTGTGTGGTAGAACTGCTCTTCCCAGAAGCCCGGAAGGCCCTTCTGAGCCTTTCGTCTTCGAAACCTGAAAGAACGACCGAAAGATTATGAGATGATTAACTAGTTATTTTGCGAAATATTGCAAAATCTTTGCGCCAGGTTTTTGCGTTATTCATGCTCCCCGTATTTCGGATTGCGAAATGGGTCGCGAAATGGGTTGCGAAATCTTTGCGGAATGTTTGCGGCTTTTTGTTGCGAAATCCTTGTGAAATCTTGGAGATTTGCTAAATACAAGGAAACATTGCGAAATCTTTGCGAAATTTGGCAAACATTTCGCTATAAACTTTTGCAGCCCAGACTTTGGGGAGCAAAGATTTCGCAACCCGTTTCGCAACCCAAAATCCGACGAGCATAAATAACACAAGAACCTGGCGCAAAGATTTTGCAATGATTTCGCAATCATTTTACAAAAAAAATTAATTCTGTAAAATGGATGTGTAGCCCTCTAATCATCTCATAACCGAAAGAGTAGAGAGGAACAAAGCTAGGCCACAAGGCCTCGATGAGGCACTCTTCCGCCCGCTGCACGGCCTGCTCGGCCTGGTCTTAACGGTGCTCGGGTTGAAGGTTCATGTAGTTCTGTTTTTTTTTGAACCCTCTTTTCCGTCTGCCCCGAAGGTTAGGGTTCATGTAGTTCTAGATCTGAGGATTTTGCGACACTCCTTTTGCGCTATGGTTGTTGTCAATACCGCGCAGTGGAAGTATGGCGATCGCACGGGTGGCTACTTGCTGTTGGCAAGCCCGGGTTTATGCGCTTTTTCTCGATTCTCTGTCAGTGTAGAGTGGGCCCTGATTGAAGGAGGCAGTGACTCCGAAGTCGCAAGCCTACGCCTAAGACAGGTTACTACTGTGGCCTGCTCAGAAACGCAGACACCGCTGCACAAAGCACATCCGCTTCAAAATCCAGAATCAGGCTGCCATGAACTCCTAAATCCTACACCCTTCAAACTCTGATCCTAAAGCCCCAAGGCCCCAACTACACTCAAAACACTAACCGCCCCGAAACCCTCATACTGTACTTGGGCCGCAACTGTTGGGATGAGGACATTCCTCGCCTCCTTTTCGACGCTGCAAGCGCGCTGGATTTGCGAGAAGGTTCAAAGATGGATGCTGCATGATAGCTTGCTCCATGACAAAATGACTCCTAGCTGGTTGAACAGTATGACATACAGCCGTTGGAAAAGGAAGGGCTAGAACTGAGGAAAGAAAATGAGATGGGAAAGCCGGCCGAGCAACACAAAGGGCACGCACCTCGTGGTGCAGCAAACCCCAGAACCGGCCAAAACCGCGGGCAAAGCCAGCTTGGCCGCTCACTGCAGCTTCCTGCCTTCTGCTTCCAGGAATCATTAACAGGACTTGCAGCATGATCAAACATAAGAAGAGATATAGCCTCATGCAATGCAACTCCGACAATAATCGTTTCCAAAATTAGTCCAGAACGAGTCCAAAGGGTTGGCAGCCTCAAAGCGAAAGGTCCAACCCCACATGCAGACCGCGCATAACACGGCCCAACACTCCTTTTGCAATGCTGCTGGCATGGGTTTCGGGTGCTGTCCATCCCTGAGGATACAAAGAGGAGAGCACCGCTCCGGGTCTGAATTTACCGGGCTGTTTCGGTCCAAGGCTTGGCAGGTTGTGGAGTTCGAGTTCGTGATAAAGGCGATAAAACTGTGCAAAATCATGTAAAGCAGGCCAGAGCAGAAGCAAAGCCGGCCTAACGACATCAACTTATGCTGTTCTGTGGTGTTGCAGACTGCATTCTGGTCTTCGTGCAACATTCGTAGGGATTGAAGACTGCCAGCTCTCAACCACCTCACCAAACCACGGAGCCGCACGTGTAGCATGCCAAGTTTTGGCAGCCTATTTGGCCCGCTACGGACGGTTGCCTTCCTCGAAGCCTGCAAAGGCGATTCAGGTCTGAGATGCAGGATTGGGATATGCGAATTTGTCGGCTTTCACTCTTCAGGGTTTGGGGCTGAGGGCGTAAACAGGTGTGTCTTCACTTCTCGGAAGGAAGCTGAGGACATTGGATAATCTGGTGCGTGGTTGTTTGGCTGTTTGGCCGGGAGTGGACTAAGCGAGAAGTCTCTGTGGCCTTCCCAGCCGTGAAGTTCGAACTCATGATGCTTTCAGCATCCGGGAAGCAATTCGCACGTGGAGCTGGTTCACTCCTGCGACGCAGTGGCGAGGACATCTAAAACTTTCGCACGTGCCTGCCAAGCGAATCAGCAACAAGTGCTTCTGCGTCTGGACTGCCCAAACCGCCTCATTGAGTCAATAGAACAACCATGGCGGGATGGACCTCCCGCCGTATGCAAAGGTTGCTTTCGGCTAGATCTTGTTCACCAGGCCCGCAACGGTTTGTTGCATGGATTCAACCCAGAAGCTTCCCGGACCCTCTGCTTGTCACCATAGTACAGACATTGCAAGCACAGACTTGAGACCCAAAATGCCGGACCCTGAAACCCGAAAGCTCCTGCAGTCTTCCCAGGAAGAGCCCTAAATACTACTACTCCCAAACCGTAGAACCCCAAACCCTCGAGCCCAAAGGCCTCTGCCTGGATCTCGAAAGCCGAAAATGCAATCCCTTTTTTGTGTCCGCTTGAACCTGGAGCTTAGAACCCTAACCCGAAAGGACGTAAGACTTGCTCTGTTTGCTCGTGTTAACCACACACCCCAGAACCCTCGCTTCACCTCGGCGGGAAGCTCTTCCCAAGCTGTAGCCACGCGCTCGTCCACCCCTTGGCGCTTCTCTTCGGAGGTCGAGGAGACCGAAGCCCGAAACCCTAAAGCTCGAAAGACGGGGCAGAAACAGGGGAGGAGGAGGATGAGGGAGGGAGGAAAGGAGGGAAAAAATGAGACACGGAGACTTTAACGATGCAGGTTGCTGTGTTCAATCTGGATAAAGATATCACGCACACATTTTGTTCACACCTCTTTGCCGCACTGCTAAAGTAACCACCCGACGAGATGTCCCTCTTACCTTTCATAACCCCAAAAGCGCTAAAGGACACGTAAAGCTCTAATCCAAGAAATCCTAAGCCTGCAGCAGTTGCAGCCAGTACAGCTCATACTGCGGCCCCAGTGGCCCAGAGCGCCTGCCGCGGCACCCGGGTCTTCGGGACAGATGCTGCCGCCTTCAAAGAGTCGGAGGCCTTCCTGCGCAGAGCAGCCGCGGTTTGGGGTTAGGGCCAGGGAGGACCGGATTGCTGGGAAGACAAGAACAAGCAGCTAGCACATTTGCTGCATCGTCTTGACACAACTCTTTGTGCCCCAGTCTCTGACCAAGCTCAGAAATGCTCTCAAGAACCGAACAGGTGCTCCTCCACCGGCCACCAGACCTGAGACCCCCAGATGGGATCGAAGTTCGTCTTGCCGCCTCTGACATCCAAGCTCTGGCCTGCGCAGCATCTCCCAAACAGCTCGAAACATGATGGAATCCACTTGCGCTGTTGCTGCTGAGAGGCGCTTGCTGCCCAGGAATGGCTGGTACTCCTCTGCCTGCTGAGCAGGCCGCTGCGACGCAGTGGGCACTTGCTTCTTTCAGCACTCTCCATCCGACCACCTCCTGTCCTACCGGTCGCTCCAATGCATATACAGACCCGCACTGAACCTGAGGGGCAGGCAGTATCTGCAGAAAGAAGGCCCAACACAGACGACTGCAATCCCACCTTCAGCGAGTTTAAGTAGAGCCCAAAACTCCAAACTATTCTACCTTGAACCCTTTTTGAATGAGGTCTCTCTGAAGTGCCTCCAATAGCCTCGCCTTACATAGGCTTCCTTGGGCCTCGCCTCAGCAGCCTACCCTGAACCCTTACAAACTTCCTTGGCAACCCGCCGAGAGGACCCCGGGCCCGGGCCTGGCTCACGTACTCGATGGTCCGCACGGCTTCGCGAGGAACCCAGTAGATGCAACCTGAAACCAGAGCTGTTCTACTTGGGAGTCTGCCGTAGGGTAGGTAGCCAGAATCCTCAATCCGAAACCCCTACGCCCTCAGCCCTGCGTCCAGTGTTGCTGAACAAGACCTCAAGATCTTCGCAGCCCTTTATCCCTGGAAATTATGGAAACAGAGTCTGCTGACTGCAAATCTGAGCCTGAACTGTAGGCTAAGATCTCTTGAGAAACCTCCGGCACTTCTCCACTCCTCCCCTGCAAAGCTTCAGAACGTTGTCATGGAAGTCGTCCCCCAAGTTGATGCTAAAAGCTGCCAGAGCCCTCAGAAATTAAGAGCCATGCTTAAAAACCCCTTTGAACATTTAGCCACTTTAGTCCTGAGACTACATTCCCCCCGCGAATATTGATTGATGCCTTATGTCTCTTCTTATATACTGGCATGATTGTGCCAAAGAGCTCCGGGGACAGTATTTGACGGCCTCCAGGAGGGCCTCGGCAAACTGTTGCGCTTCTCCGAAGCAACACCACACTACAAACCTCTTGCATCCAGCTTTTGTTTGTTCTGGAACCCTGAACCCAAGAGGCCTACATAAAGCCTGTGTGATCCCAATTCATGGTCTACTTTGTATCGTGCTATCGGCTGTAGCTCATTGCAACACGAGATGTCGCAGGATTAGCTGCGTTGCATTGCATGGCGCGCAAATTAGCTGCTGTCTTTCATTGCACCATATTGCACCCCTTACCATCGTATCTCACCTCCCTCCATGGTGCAGAGTGCTATTGCATGACCACCCGCGACGCACTCCGCCCTGTCCTGCCTCCTCACCATCGCCCCACTGTGTAAGCACGCGGGCTGTCCTTCCACCGCTGCAGTTGTCGTCTCCGCCTCTGGGGTCATTATGCTTGGTGGGGCAAGGCTTTCCCTCCCGAACCCCGAACCCCAACCCGAAACCAGACCCTAAACCCTTGACAAGAAGCATTTTGATTCGCCTCCGCCTCCGACCTTCTTGAGTGATCACTCCGTGAGTTTCTGTAAACCCTTGAGGCTAAGCCAAGTCGGCTGAAACCCTTCATCGTCTGGCTTTAGATGCTCCAGCTTACCTGGGTACTCGACGATGTCGAAGGTGTTGGGCGCAGCATCGACACAGATATTGCAGCTTACGCAAGCCACCTTTCCGAGAAAGGTTTGAGCGAACAGAGCTGACGGTCGAAATGCTAGGAATACACTACGAAAAGAATGGTTTAAGCTAAGGCAGCGAAGAATTCGGAAAGCAGCCTCGTCCACAACAACACACTCCTGGGCCGCATGCTTCTCGCCACGCTCCTCTTCCTCAACGTTGGCCCACTCGTCGTTTGCAAATGTCACGTCGGCCATGGATGGCCATTTCATCTTGGGGCCATATACGTTTCGCACAGACTCACCCTGAAGCAACGCCTCATACTCTATTCGACCCTGGGATGTGCTGAGGAGGCCCACGGCTTCTGAGAGCAATGACGTCACCGCACTGCCGCCGTCCCCTGCTACATCCGGATGGCACACACGTAGCAGGGCGCGCTGCCGCTGCTTCAGAAGATCTATGCTCGCAGAGGCAGCTTCAATCGCAGAGAGACCGAGGAGCTGGTACAGGTTCTGAGGCGGTGCAGGACTCTCGGAGGACTGCCGGGCAGATCGCGGCCGACGCTTTGCTGTCCGCCTTTGGGCCGCCTGTCGACTGGACAAGGCAGTCAAGACAGCAAGCCCGCAACTTCTACGACCGCCACTCGCTGCCACAGGCCCTGGTGCTCCCAGATGGGCACTGCGTCCGACTGCTACTGGATGCTCCGGGCCATGACGTGCAGTTGCAGAGATGTACGACAGGGCAGGGGCCGCGTGCATCGCCATCGGCGCATCAATAGCAAGCTAAGCTCAGGTGAGCCGAGACATTGAAGTGAAAGAAAGAAAGCTCCATTTGATTCATGATGTGCTAGGGTCCATCGCTGAATGCAAATGCCACGGCGACGATTGAGAAAAGAACATGTGGCCTAGGCCTAGGCACTGGTTGCCCTAAGAATGCTCCTCGATGTCTTCCGCCTCCAACCAGAAGAGCCTGGTGACGCAATGCATATTGTCTTCGGGTTTATTTGAGCGCAAGCCATACCGAGAACATGCGGAATGGGTAGACAACAGGAACTAGTTATTTCGGGTTGTGGACGTAGCATGTGAAGATTTCAAGGCCTTGAGGTTGAGCATTTTGGTCGAAACTAAGTGGTCCCACGGTGCTGGTCCTGTTCTGAGACACCCAAACACTAATTACGAAATGAAAGAGACCTCGGCGGCTCGCGGTGTCATGCTAGATTCAAAGTTTGGGAAGTTCTGTCTCCTTATTGCCACCGCAACCCTTCCCGGTGCTGCCTCTGGTCCAGAACCCCGCTAAACCTCAGTCGGGTGAAGCGGCTTTCATCTTCGAGCTTATAAACGGGTGTAGGGTTGATGTTGAGGGTAAGGTTTATAAGGTTTAGGGTTTTGATGGGTTTTGTAAAGGTTCAGGTTCAGGTTTCTGATGGGCGGAAAGATTCGCATCTGGTTTCGTGCAAGTGGAGCCTTGACTTCGGATCTTGTGGGGTCTTGGGCAGGCAACCCTCGGACGTCTGGATGCCGTCATTCTTCAGGGCTTTGATGGATGCTTTGATTCTGGTGGAGTCTGGGAGTTATGGTTGGCTTCTGGGTTCCTCCAATTGGCATGTGCGCGATGGTTAGTCTCACAGATGGAGCAGACCGTTGACCGGACCGGGTGGAGGACCAACTGAATGTCGAGTGCCTAGAAAAAACAGGCTCAGTAGGTGCTTGGTTGCTCTGCCTGCCCTGCCCGGGAGGGCCACGGCAGTCCCCGTCTCCAGGGAACTATGTAAGATCTACTCTGAGTACAACGCAGGCGTGGATTCTTAGACCCCGCTCAACTGCACCCGGAAGCTGTGCGTTGCACTCCCGGCCCGGAATTCTACCGGGCAAGTGCGACAGAACCCCGTTCAACTCGATTCTTGCAGTCCCAAACACAGATTCGGTGATTGTTCTGATTCCTCGAAGTCTAAAACATGTAATTGATAAGGATCCGATAAGGTTACCATCCCAGATCTTTTGGATGCAGTGAAGTCGCTGTCTCTTCAGCTGCTGCAGGCGGGCCAACCGAGTCCGCAGCCCGTCCTCTCTGGAGCTCTTCTAGGGGTTGAAGGTTTGTTTCGGGTTCCACAGGGTTACGGGAATGATTCTTATGGATGTTGACGCTCACCAAACTGGGGTGTTGGGTCGGGGTATGGTCCGCTTGTTGGCCAGTGGAGCTGCTGTCAATGTGTATGCCACGAAATGCGTGCCGTGTCAGCCATCTTCGCAGTCTCGTCTGCAGACCTTGCCTGGCTTCGTCCGAGCCTGAGGGCCTAGGGCTTCATGGTTCGGCATTTGGGGCATGCGTCTTAGGATAGCTGTTGGCACATAGACAATCACCTCAGTGTAGGGTTATAGATGAGGTAGATAAACCGGGAGTCGGTAGATAGCGAGGCTTTCAAGAAGCGGCTCGGATGGTCCCTTGTTTCCACGTGGGCTACCGGAAAACTGCACAAGCCTTGCAAAGCGGAGTTTAGGGTCTGCAGCGGAAGAGTAGGCCACCTCTGTCAAAATCAAGTTGGCTTCAGGAAATCCTGAACTCTGAGACTCTAACACGTTCGTTTTTTGCAATTCGGCCTCGGCCGCCGTGGTTGAGTCTTTGGAGCTGTTGAATCTTCTGGGGTTAGGGTTTTGAGTTCGGTTGCGGAGAGTTTTTCTCTGTCACACTATCCGTTTGCCGACTCCTATCACAAATAGCCCAGAACCCCTACCAAAGCCCTACAGGATCCCACCTGCAGCACTCTGATCCTGTAGGTCTTCGGTCTCCAGACTACTGAATAGGGCGTGTGGGTTAGCAACCCGGCGACCTTAGTCCCAAGCTCCGCGGAGCTTAGGGTCTTCGTGGTGTATAATAGGGTCGAAACCTGAGACCTGGCACCTTAGCAATCCTAAGCCCTTTGATGTCTAAGAGCATGGCTCAGGGCGTTTATGCTGGTGAGTTGAGGGCGGCAGTCACTCCTCCAACGGCGTCCGCAGTGCTGCGATGTCTTTGCGGCCTCTGTTGACCTCGCCATAGGAAAGATGGCTTTGTAGAGGGTCATGCTTCGGGGAGTGTTGGCGCCTTAAGGCTGAAGTTGGTGTCTACATCGAACCTCAAGCTTCAACTCCCGAACCTGGCATTCACATCCTTCTGACATGGGTACAAGGAAAGCTCTTTGGTGATCTTGGAGATGGAGGTTCGGGGCTTCGGGCTGCAGGACTGACAACTTAGGATCCTGAAGCCGAGTTCGTTTTTTCCTTCCCACAAACCCCACGAAACACCGAATCGCAAGTTAGGATCGTCAGGAGGCTTCAAGATCGACCTTCTTCAACAGTCGGGGGGTCAGGTCTTGGCCGTCAACATCCCTGAATCCAAGCGAACTCTCCTGGACACGAAGAGGCTCTAAAACTCCAAGCCGCAAGGAAGCGTCCAACCCCACCATCGAGAGTGAGAACCCTCGAAGCCTGAAGACCCCAGAACCCCAGTCCCTCGATGTGACCGCAGGGAAGCCTCAGTGCCTGTGTGGCGCCTGCCAGCAAGCCCCGAGCGAGCTTGGGTGTCAGGATTAGATGCGGCTAGCCTTACGTTTTCGGGCATTCGGGCTCGATGTGCAGAAGGTGTTCGATAGGAGACTGTGGGGGGGGTCTTCGCCTCTCTGGGGTTCAGGCATCCTGGCATTTTGTTTTGGAGACCTTCGCAAGTACGCCTGCCTGTGACTTGAATTGAAGGGTTGCTACATGTGCTCTTTGCTCGCCTTACGACCTTGTGCATATCCGGTTTTCACCGAACCACACAAGGGGTGCTGTGAAAAAATCAGCCACAAACAGCAAAAGCTTTCGTACTCATCGGCAGGAAATCCTCCAGCTATTCAACCCTGTTTTTGAGATTCGGGGGTGATAGCTTGCGCATGTTGCCTAAAGGAAATCGCACCCACGTCATGTCCTGACAGAAATCCTCAAACCTCAAGCCTCAAAGCAGACACCCCTTTTGTTGTTGTGACTTTATGACTCAAGCAGTTAGGCAGCAAAGGGTCGGCCGGGCTCATTCCGAAAGCCCACTATGCACTGCGCTTTCGGAACACTTCGGGCGGGCCTTGTCTGGAGCCTCGTCCGTATTCCGTCCAGGAAATAACGTGCCTGTGGGTGGGCGAGTGGTCTCTGTCTCGCACTGTGCTAGAAAAAGCGAGTCCCCCTACTCCTACACTTGCCATGCTGTGAGTCTCGATGTGTTGAAGGGACCGACGGCTCCTGTGTTCCCGAGCAAATAGGGTAAAGAGTTTAGAGCTTCAGGGATTTGTGGGTATATAACAATGAAGCCACAAGCCCATGATAACTAGCTATTTTCCGACGTTGCGCATAGGGCACGACTCGAAAGCCTTTCGGCTCAACGACTCGTTCTTCATAGTTAGCTAGCAGGCAGGAGGGGACGTGCCATCACAACACCTGACACTGGTGCACGTGTACTTGTTAATGTTGCTCGTCCTTGCTTCTTGCGAGATCCTTCCTACGCGGCACGATGGGTTCGAGGGCCTCGCAGTGACTTGAAGCTTTACTGCACGGATGCCCGCGAAATGGCATGTGGCCGGCGAAACCTAAAGGCAAGCGCTCCAACTGCATCGTGGCTAAAAACTTGCAAAACACCCTTTTGTCATCGTCAAGCTTGTGCGTCTCCGGCTGTACACTGGGCCCAAGCTCTGCAACAAATCCAAATCACACACATGCGTCTCGCCACCACGGTGTCGTGACCGCGATGTTGAGACATACCCGAGACATTGAAGGATCCCCTCAATGAATCTACTCGGCTGCATCAAACAAATTCCACGCACCTGGGCCAGCGGCTGAGTAATTCTACTTCCCGAAAAGGCACAATGAGCCTTCGTGTTTGCACAGTGCGGGGTGAAATAGGCCAGCCGCAGAAGTTGCAATATGCAGTGCTCCGGGAATATTGACATTGCAAGCTTCTTGAGCTTCCCACCCACCCCACGTGCAGTTTCTCAAGTCCTGCAGTCTCAACGGCGGACCCGACGACGAAAGTTTTGTAAGCCCTACTGCGACCTTTCTTCTGTAGACTGTAGACATCGCCTAACACTCTCAGAACCATGTGTGCGGTTTCCGAATCTCGACACATTGTAGGTGCACCTTTCTGACCCTAAGGGCCTTTGCAATATGGGCTCCATGCGAATGCATCCACGGCGTAAGCCCTAAAATTACATCAGAATCAGGCAAGGCTCCATCCTCGCTCCACTCTGGAAGCGGTTGAGGACTGTCCACGACTCGCAGAGGGGCAGGAGCAGCAGGCGGCGCCTCATCTCTGGACATCCGAAGCCTACTTGGAGAAGCAGGCGCTTTCGTCAGTCATACGTGGGGGGCTTACCGAGTCACATGATTCCTGGTTGAATCCGCATCCTAAGGGCTTATTGGGATTTGAGGTTGACTGCTGTTGCAAAAACAAGTGAAAGGTTTAGATTACCATAGATGCATTTCTACTTTAGTCTTGCTGGTCTTGCTTTGGCTGTCGCCGCCGCGAGTCGAGAAGCAAGCAGGATCAAACCCTACAGGCAGCGTGCAAGATCCGTTAGAACACCGACTGAGGCATTATTATGACCATACCTTTCAAGGGTTTACAAAGGAACTCATGATACACTGCGAACTATTTAGGTTCTGGCAAATCATGGTAGCAAGCGCGGTCAACACCGCGCCTCTGCTGCAGCGAGGGCTGCCGGAGGCCCCTCACGCAACATGCGACCCACATTCAGGGACATCCAGACTAGCCTCAGCTCGCTGTGTCGGCGAAAGATGTTTCCGTGGAGTTTAGCAGCACGGCTTCGCTGGAGGCGCTAAGGTGTTGGTATTTGATAGGTTGGTCTCCTCCGCGTTCTCTCGGACTGCGCCAAGAGTATCAACCTGCTTGGGTTCGGGCCCCCCCAAACAGGGGCTTCAAATATTCAGGGTGTATACTGTAGTATATTATTAAGTAAAGGAACCCGATGGCATAATATTGGTAATGATTCGCATTTTTTGGGTGGCATGGAGACCATGATAGTTCTGGGAGTGATTATGACAACGAGGATGACGGTCGTCGTGACTACTTTCATGATGTATGTACTGATATCACTGGGATACCAGCCCTGCCGGGCGAAGTGAGCTGCTGTCCCCTCCTTGGACGTTCGGACAAGTGATTCCCTGCTGAAGTTCCGGCGCTGCAAGCATCCACTCAATCAAGTCTGAATACCCCTCCCTCAAATAGACCAGTTGCGGTCACAGAATAGACCCAGAATTGGGGCTTTGAGGAGCCGCGAGACTTGTGATGTGCCCGACGGTCGATGCTGCGGACGATCATCGCCAGGCCTTCAGCAAAGCCCACCTCACTTGGGTCTCCGGCTTCTCGAGCTTGATTGTCTCAGGTTTAGGTTTAGCGTTTAGGGTTCAGAAATTCGGTATAGGTTTCAGATGCCTGCATGTCCGCTACAAGCACGCCAAGAGTTTACTGTGCTGCCCAAACTCAACCCGCAACGAAGACATACCAATATCTAGATGCCCTGTTGTCGAAACCATGTCCATAGTATAGGTGCGTTACCGTCGTGGGGTGTATTTCACCCTAAGGAATACCAGAGAGATCTAAAACTCGAGTTTTCTAAAACCGGAAACTTCGCCATGCTGCTGAGAAAGTCAGATCGGCCACAAACATCACGAAGGGCTCCACATAGCGCAAAGCCTGACATGAATGCATGGGTGATTACATCTTGTACAAGGACAACCACGCGGCTGCAGGCTGGGGGTTGTGTGGAAGCTGCTTGCCTGCTCAACATTTGGCACTCGATACTGGAACATGTCCCGAAATCTCAAAGACCAGCAGTCATAATGCACAAGCCAACCGAGATCTACACGGTCTGTCTGCTTTCTATACCAAAATGCTGCCGGAACAATGAGAGCCAGTCGATAGCAGCTGCGAGATGGCGCCTACACGTCGCCCGATTCTACAAACCTAAATTCCCACGATGCAAAGACTTAAAGCCCTTTGCTGGAGGTGTGACAGTTTCATTGAGGCGTGCTGCAAGCTATCGCTGCAGTCGAGTCTCCTGGACCAGAGGATCGACCTCGCGAGTCTGCATAGACAAAGGGCGAAGTCACATGAGACCAGGATCCAACGAGCGCCCGAAGCTTCGAAAGTCTTGGCATATACCCTTCGTTTTGAAAAACTTGTTGGATGCATTCCCCGCTGGGTGCTGCCACGCTGCTACGGTGCTCAGGCAGCCGAGGCCGGTGAACTCCGGCAGAGACCGGATGGCCTTGGTTGGCAATCTCAGGGCACTCCTTTAAGATCTGTCATGATGTCTGTCAGGTCACAAACTGTTGGTGAGCAGGGTGGGGCAGTCCAGCATCACGTGTTGAAGTGCGAACAAGATGCCGTGAACACTCCAAATAAACCTCAGCTTCGTTGAGGCTCCAAGCATATAAATCTGCGATCGAAAAAATCTTGCATCTATTGTTTTGCTTGCAGCCCATCTCGCAACTACGAGCTCGGAACCTATGCGGCCGTGGAGACTCTGCATGTATTGTTCGTGACCTGCTCCCCCCTTGCAAAAAGCACCGATTCTGCTTCTCATGGAGGATGAAGATTAGGTACAGTATGCGAGATGCAAGGAATCCCCATTTAATTTATTTATCTGGCAAGCGGCACTCGGTAGCTCGCACGGGACCTGGCCGTGCTACGGCAGCAACTTGCTGAAAGCCTCAACACTAATCCCTGCAAAGAAGCTCTTGGCCTTGTGATCTGAACTGCTACGACGGCTACGAGCGCCGAAATCTGAAAATCTGGACATGTGGAACCTGGTACAGACAAGACGAACACATGATTGTGCGGTACTGTAAGCTTGATTCCCACTACCAAAATCGTAGTACAAATCGGTGTGCGCCTGATGGGAACCCGAGTCCAAGTAAGGTCTTGCATGGATGCTTGAGAGCTGATTTGTTTTATGAGCTGGGGGTTTCGGACAATTGGGGGCAACTTTCTGAACCTCCCACATTCCAGCCAAAGCGGCACCAAGAAAGCAAGCTCAAACCTTTGGAGCTGTCGCAAGAGCCTCGGCGGTTCTGGCTCTTTTCAGAAGCTCTGTTTCTGGATGATTATGGGGTTGGGATTGCACTCTCACTTCCCTCCCAAGACTCTCCCGACCAATGCACGTGAGGCTTCCGGCCACAATGTGTTCTTGGAGGCCCCGATCACTTGGTCAAATCGCTGTACACACGTACAAAGCATGCCAAATGGCTGCCGTGGGCATAAGGTAAACATGGACACTCAAACTGCTGACACGTCTCTGCATGGAAAGCATGCTCTGGGTCAGATGCCTGTACACTGTACAACAAAAATTGGCACATTGACATGGGAATCTGAATACCATGCCGGAACTCTCGATCGACTCACGGGAACAGAAACTCGAAACGTCCCGAAACACAGTATCCGATTGGTTGGCTGCCGAGCTGCCGCACAAGTCTCTACGTTCAACTTCAACCCTGGAAATAATCTCCTTGTTTGGATGGCCTGAGGTGTTTCTGCGGCGGCCACAGAAGCTGACTTCCATGCTTGCTACACAACCTGCCTATTAACCTGACCTCAGTCGAGATGCACCAACTCTTCCCTGAAGCGTCTGCGCATTTGCTGCCGCCGCTTGCGCTGCTCCTGCACCTTGCGGGCAGCAGCCGCGGCATGTTCCGCAGAGCGCGCGACCGTCGCCACGACTCGCGGCTGCCTTCGGCGACGCAGGGGTGCGGCTGCATCATCCCCGGTCCAGGGCCGGACATCTTTCCAGCGTAATGGCAGGTAGTGGTGTCGGTCCTGGCGGCGAGAGTCGCGTTGAGTGGCGAAGAGACGCCAAGGCCGACGGGGCACACGCCGGTAGTCTTGGAAGCGGTTCTCTTCCTCGTCGCCGTCAGCCAAATTCCACCAAGAGCTTAGTGGGTAGCGGAAAACCAGGGGAACTTCTAAGTCTGCCTCTTCGTCGAAACTCGAGGAGTACTCCCATTGCTCGGATCGCCAGCGCAGTGGTGGGAGTGAATGCTCTGGCTCTTCCGGGGTGCGTGTCCAGGGTAGATCTACCGGCAAATAGGCCATCCACAGGAAGAAACCCAAAGTGGTCAGCAGATGCTCCTCCGGTCTGTCGCATCGCCTGTCACTGTCCCTGAGCCATGCTACTGGCGAGTCCGGGGAAATCCGGAGCCATGCCGCAAAGACGATATCGCGGTCCTTATCCAGCTGATCGCACAAGCAATCTCTGGGGCTGCCGCAACCCGCGCAGAAGTCGCAGCCGCAGCGGCAGAAGACGTGAAGGCAGCCATCTTCACGCCGAACCAATGAGAGGCACTGAGGACATGCCTGGCACTCCTCCATCAGCCAGCGTTCGGAAGGCCCGGCTATTCCAAGGACGACTTCCCGAAGCCTCTGCCCATGGCTCGCGCTGCGCATGCTGCCGTAGCGCTCTAGTGCCGCTTGCCGGTGCTCCGGCTCTGATGCCTCCAAGGCCCTCTCCACGTCGAGGGGAAGGAGGCGGTAGCTGCAACCGATTCCGGGGCACTTGAGGTTGAACCGGCCCTCCTCCAGAATCTGCATCTCCACATAGCGGTTCAGACACTTCCAGCAGATGCCATGAGCATCGCAATGCTGGTTGCGCCAGCTGTGGTTGTGCATGGTGGCATACTCCACAGGCCGGCCATCGTCTTCGAAGCAGATCGGACACACGGCTGCCATTGCTGCGAGCTTCGTCTCTAGATGCTTTGCAAAGGTCGTGGGGAGGTTGCGCTTGGCTTTGAGCCCTGCCGCAGCAACAGACAGGAGGCTGAAAGGAGACTCTGACTCTGCCCATGCCAGCCTCCTTCTACTAGTAGCTGCTTATCCCATGAAAAAAAGCGAAGCCAAGAAGGAAGACCATATATACCATGCAGTAATGTAGCCAGGCGTCATCCCAGGAGCCAGCTGCCTTCGTTCCAGCCGAGCACCTTCTGCGCCAAGAACACGAAAGGGTAGAACCTCAGTTGGGAGTTTCCGAAAACTAGGGGTGCCTAATTCGGGGGTCCTTGTAATGAGGATCCCACTATCTAGGGTGCTATATTAGGATCCTTTATGTTCGGAAACTCCCAGTTGGCGTGCTGGATTTCATGTCAACGGAAACAGCTGGTCAAGACTGTGCTGTCAGTAAGGGGTCTGGAGAGCAGGATCCTTATCATTGTGTTATCCGTAGACTTCATCTTCAGGGAGGGTCCGGGTGGGGGGGGGTGTTGCTCAGTGATCTACACATTATCAGGCTTTATCAAGCTTTGGGATCGGCTTCGAGGGGCCCTGGGTCCAGGGTTTCGGGGGTTAAGGGTTTAGGGCCCTGTCTTAAACACCCGTTTCGGCGCTCACACTCGGACCAAACACCTGTTTTAGGTTTCAGGGCTTAGGGTCCCGTCCTCCGGAAGCTGCCAAGGAGCAAGTAGCCGAAGACGTCGTTACAGCGGGCGAGACACAGAACAACGCCTGGGCACAGAAGACTCTCCCATTGGAGGGCCAACACTCGGATTGCCTATTCTCTACCGTGCTCCGATCGCTGCTACTGCCTCGACGACTACTACACTACGGACGCGAAATGGGCAAAAGCAGCTCTGCAGTTTCCCACCCAGCAAGAGGAGCGCGGCATCTCAAAATCGAAACCCAGGCATCGCCGGACCTAAACACCTTCTATCTGACGCCGGCTGCTGTATGGGTCCTGAGTCGACATTACGAAACGGACTACGGTCACCGAGTAGTGAGTAGTGCATGCTAAATGATTTCCGGTGCCCTTCAGCCTCCCGTCTTCTGCCACTAGAGGCCGCAGAGGCACGCAGTCTGGCGATCAGCACAATCATGCCCAGGAAGTTCTTCACTTGGCCTGTGAATGGCTCGGTCTAATGGCTCTTTGATTCGCCTGCCGCCTGCGTTTGAAACGGCATGGGGCTATAGTCAACTCAGTCAAACGATAAGCATTAAGCCTAAGCATCCATCATGTCATGTGCGAGCCTGGTGATGGGCGCATGAAACAAAGGTGTGGCTTGAATCAAGTAGGAGTTTTCTGGCATAGCCACTTCGACAAAGACGGAACCTTGCTCCCTCTTTGCCCTACATGACCCTAAACCCTAAACAAGGCCGTAAACCCTAATGAATCCTGAACCCCAAAGCTCTCTTCCCTAAAGCTTCAAATCTCCGTCTGCGAGGCGCCTTGGAGCAGGACGGCCACGAATAGCCTGGCGGCACCGAGCTCTTGCAGTGCTTCGGTTCGCGGTGGTGTCGTGGGTTCCCGGCCAGGAGGAGAAGGACAAAAGGGCTAAACCCTAAACTCTACATCCAGTTTTGCCGAAGTCTGCTTAGTCAGGTCTGCGAAGTCCCACTGACACAATAGACTGCTCACTCAAGCTTAGAACCTGCGATCGAGCTGTCGGAACGATTGCACAAAACACCCGCAGAAGCTTCCACAGTCCAAGGTTCCAATCTGCCGACGATCTTCAGCCAGGACAAGAATCAAAGCTTTCTCAACCCAGCAAGTAACACCAGCTACATCGCCCTCCCCAATGCGCATCGACGAAGCGAGAGCCGCTCTGCCTCACCAACGGCCAGATGGGATCGTTGCCTTACACATGTCGAGCTCACAGCAAGCACAAGCACGAGAAGAGCGGCTGTGATTAGTTCGGGCTCGGTTTTGGGTAGCGGAGCCGGGGCGTCGGGTGCAAAACAACTTGTAATGGCGTGAGGTTGTGCCCCATAACAATGGCCCAATCGAAAACCTGTGTGAGAAACGCATTCGATCGCTGATACCAGGGCTTTTTCCGACATCCTGAACTCTTACCGATGTCTTACGAGTTGTAAGACACGAACAAGCACGAACTTGAAAGTTGGACCTGCTCTGGAACCATTATTGCCCCGATCAGCTCAACCCTTTAGTCGATCCAAGTGTTGGCACAGACTTGGATCATTCTAGGGTTCCTTGCACCCCCCCCGACTCTGCATACTACATTCTACGTGCTGTCTTCTGTCCGCTACTAATGAGGCAGATCTAACGTTGAAATCGTCGCCAGAGGCATTCTTTGTCAAAGTGGCTCATCTTTTCGGGCAGCATACAGATGTCGAATTTTGTGGGCTTTAGTTTAGTGATGCTTCGGGTACAGTATCCGATATCGTGGACAAGCTCCGACATCTGCCAACATGTCCTGAGTCCTGAGTTCTCTCTACGAGGTCCGAGGCGCCGAAGGGCAGCAAATTCATCCTGGGATCAGAGTCCAGATGTCAAAGTGACACCATCTGCTGCTCTACTGCACATGCCTTCCGAGGGCTGTAGTCTCCTGGCAGAAACTCTGAAGCCAATGCAGCCGTGAAGCATCTGCGAGGCGCCTGCAGCCAGCGCAGCTGCAATGCCCACAACGGCAGCCGCTACCTCTGGGGCCACTTCTGAGCTCCGCTCCCTACTGACATTGCGATGAGCTGCTAAGGCAACGAGTGAGCTCTAAATGGTCGGGGGCTTGACTGTCTTGTCCCGCAGAAGTTCATACGACGACCACGGGATGAACTACTGCCAGGCTGCAAAAGCGGAGACGACTCCAGCCGCAGCCCGACCTGGTCTGCGAATGCGCCAATTGCAAGTTCAGGGTTGGGGGTTTTCGACGCTCACACTCGCACAAGGCAGGCAAGGCTCCACAAGGGTTTCTCTCTCTCTCTCTCTCTCGCTCTCTGCCGTCGCATCCAGCGGGTCCAGCAGCGCCAAGCAACTACGGGGGTTTATAGGGTTGCATATAGGGCTAGGGGTTAGGGGTGGTTTAAGGTTATAGTTGTTGTAAACCACTGCACACACGCACTGTTGTATATACCCGTCCAAGTGTTAACAAGCACAGCAGTATACCATTGGGCATCTACCTTTTTCCTGTTAGAGCACTTGTGCCACAACGTCACCACACAACATGCTACTTCACACGTGCACAAATTACACCCCCCTCGCCGAAGCGTCAGTCTGAGGCGCAAACATGCACGGAAGCTTGGTGCTGTGTGGCCTGCCGTAAAGGCGGCTGGATTGTGGCTCGGGGCTCATAGGCTTTCTACTACCGTAAAGCGGAAGATACGGGAGCAGATTAATTCTTTTAGCGCGCAGTTTAAAGTCGCGACATGCATTATAAAGTGGCGACGATCCAGCAAGCCTTGAATGTTGGCGTGGATACGAGTCGCAAGAACGCGTGCAGCGTGGGACGAATACATCATCCACTGGAGCTGCTGACTGTTCGGATTTGTCACAAAGTGACTGCCAGGAAATGAAGCATGAAATTTTTCTGGTCTTAAGGAAATTCGGCCACCTCTAAGAGGGGCTGTATTTCGGAGTACCGGTTAACGTGACGGAACCACGAAATGTCGATCAGGTACTTAGTACCATCCTCGGGAACCGGAGGAGCGGCCATAGGGGTGGGACCCGCGTTGATAGCCTTGGTCCCACTGCTGCTGATAGCGCTGCTGCTCAGCTCGGCGCGCATCGGCCTTTGCTTGTGCGATGCGAGAACGCTCCGCATTGCGTTGGCGTTCTTCATATGCACGGCGTGCAATTCCGACCTGTTCCGCGAATTTCCCACGGAGCCACTCAGTCCAGTCCTCAGCAGAATAGCCGAGTCGTGGATCAACGTAGAGTGCCTCTTCTGAGAAAGTAACAATCATCTTCACGATTTTGTGCTGGAGGAAAACATCTACGAATTTACGCAAACTG
The DNA here is from genome assembly GCA_905221615.1 of Symbiodinium sp. CCMP2592. NCBI lineage: Eukaryota > Dinophyceae > Suessiales > Symbiodiniaceae > Symbiodinium > Symbiodinium sp. CCMP2592. Next base: position 359,384 of record CAJNDT010004602.1, read on the forward strand.
TATGCCCCTCCCAGCCACATGATGCAAAACGGATCGTCACTCACTGCGGAGATCAGGCCTGCCCTAAGGGCGGCTGGATTGCACTCGTGCAAATAGAGCAACCGAGCAATCTCCTGGTTCCTTGGCCCTTCGGAGCTTCCACCGTAGGTGCCGACAGCTAACTGTCGTTGCTCCTTCGAACGGCCATGGTTCGGCAGTGCAGCATGCGTGAGCACGTCTTCGATGGCCAGAAACTCTCGATCGTACCCATTGCCGATGGAACTCATAGTGTAGTCCACATCATTGTCGAAGCGGTGTACGATGCTTGTGTAGCCTCCTTTTGTAGCCATCTTCAACTGCTGCCTGGCCTTATCCAATGCTTCTGCGTCAAGTGACGTCGTTCCGCGCTGTGTCGAGGAGTCTCTGGTCATTTCATGGATGACCTCCTCCGGCGTCAGCTGGGAACGTGGCTTGCCCGCAGTGGCAGCGGCGGCCTCTTCAGCGAACCAACGAGCTACACGCACTTTCTTGCGTGCGTTCTGCTGGGAAGGCTTCACTATGTGAACGCCACAGCTCAAGCATATCATCTGTCCCACAAGGTGTTGAGCACCGCAGTGGGGACATGCCCTGTGGCGGCCACCCGTAACGGGGGCTGGAGGGAGAGCCAACGGAGTCGATTCCGGCTGAGGCGGTGCCTGCTCGAACATCGGCTCAACTTTGACTTCTTCCTCCTTTTTCACATCGCCTTCGTCTGGCTCGATCTCGATCTCGACTTCAACGGGATCTTCCGGCTCAAGGAAACGAACACGCTTTCTGGACTCAGTCGGTGCCTCCGGTGGTGAAGCGCCCCCCTGGTCCAATGTTGTGGTTTCCTCCGGAAGGAAGTCGGATGCTGTAGCGTCGTTGAGTGCAAGAGGTGCTGTTGATGATGCTGATGGCGCAACCTCAACCTCAACTTCGACTTCAACCATAGGCTCGTCTGCGGGAGCAGACGCTGCTGCTTCTTCATGGCCACCACTAAGTGGGGCTGAAGGTTCCTCCGGAACATCGGGGAACTGCTCCGGCTCAGCTGCTCCTGGATCCACAATGGGCTCCGGGGCAGTTTCCGGAATGATGGTGTCCTCCTCCTCGCTGGACTGGCGGGACCACAGGATGATGCCTTTGATCGTGTCTCGAATGTAGAGCACACAAGTCCCTGGCACCGGATCGCGAGTGAGTATACCTTCGGAAGTTGTCTCGAAGAGGTACGCATAGCGGTTGACCTCCTGAGTGTCGAGAACAATTTCGTAAGGAAGGTTCGCTCGGCTGCCAGCTTTATTCTCAAGCTCGCTCAGAGTGGCTTTCGCGAAGTAGTTGTGAAACTTGCCGCTCCGGTTGAACCCCGGCGTGAAGCCAGAAGAGAGAATATTGAATGCTGCATCATGCGTCGTCCTGTGATAGAGACGCGGGGGAAACTCCCCAAGAGCAAGGAATGGCCTGCCTTGATAGGCGGCTGTAGGACCAAGCTCCTCACGCGTATCGTTCGTGAACCAATGCAGCGCAATGGAGGAATCGGTCACTTGGTCTTTGATGCGTTCGCTGTGACCATGCGAAGCACAAATCCAAGAGGGCCAAATGTCCGTCTCAACGAAGTCAGCACGCGGATCAGTGGGGAGGCCTGCCAAGTTAAACCTCGATTTGTTATCGTAGGCGACTATGGACAAGATACCTCGTGTTCCCAGATCCACACGGTGCTTCTTCCACATATGCTGGATGAGGTCTTGGATGCGAACCCATTTCCCGCGCCGTGAGCTGAGCTTCACGTTCGATCCTCGGACAGCACCTGTGAGGTAGCGCTCAACATAAGGTTTGAGGCCCAACTCAGGGAGGTGGTCCTTCGGGATCGAGTCGGGGAGGATCTGAACGATCTCGCTCCCCTCCGGATCCTCTGGGCACACATCCTCGTCGACGAAGCCACACATTTCCATCAGGTCCAAGTCGTCTTGGTACTTTACCCCAATGTAGTCGTGTGGGCGAGCCCTTAAAAGGCCGCTGGAAGGGTCCCGGTCCTTCTTGGTCATGCCCTCTTTTGCCGCTGACAGAGTACGGTGAGACTCCGTGCGGTAAGGGATGGCCTCGATGACATCGTCAAAGGACACCTCCGGTACGTCGCGAGATGATGCACTGCCAGATGGGCCACCACTAAGTGGGGCTGGATCCTTTCGCTCAGCACGGGCACGTGCTTCCGCCTGCTCTTTCGCGCGCTTTTGCGCCTGTTCACGAGCTGTGGCCCATTCCCAACTCAGGACATCCTGAGGGACCTCACGCATTCCAGTGACCGGAAGATCAGGTGGAGGAACATAAGGGGATTCCCATGGATCAGGGCATTCGTTCGCAGCTTCGCGAATCTCGGCCTGCCTTAAAAGGCGGCGGGAGAGCTGGGACCGATACAGTGCCTTGTCGAAGACATACTGCATGGAATACACCCGCGTTCCTTCTGGATCAAAAGGAAAACGGCGGGCCAGCTCGTCCAGCGTCTCTGCGGGCATCTTCGCGAATAAGTGGTCAGCTTGACACACTTTAATCCGCTGTCCGATCACAGAGGCCAAGGCTGCGCGATGTGTTGAGTCTTCGCGGAAGTGGTAGTGGTCGTGCTTCGGGATCTGGCATACGCTTTCTTTGAGAGAGGCGGTGTATAACCCCCTACTCCTTGCGTATCCGAGGAATTTTCGGATAGCTGTGCGGTACTCTGCTGGCAGCCCGTAGTCCAGTGGGTCGGCATCCGAGAGGATTTGCACTGAGCCCACCGTTGGCCTGCCCTGAAGGGCGGCTAGACGGCCAATCTCACCGCACACACGTGCGGCAATGTCCGCCCAGATCCCTTCTGCGGCAACGCCTTCAGGACCAATCTGCCAGTGTGGCGTCCCTGGGTCGACGAAGACTCCTCTGCGACCGCACAGTTCGTTGCCCATCCAAACAACAACGATATCGACCTCGAGATGCAAGGGGTTTAACGATTCGTTGATGATCTGCGGCAAGAGCGTGTGAACTGCCTCAACGATCGAGTGGAGGTTGCCTCCCCAAATCGCCTTTTGCCGGACATTCGTGTATTGCTGAAGGATATGACCAGGCCCCGTCAGAGCTTTAAAGTCTTCCGCCATCTCAACGAATGTTCTCGCCCCAGCCTTGAAAATGAGGGTAGAGTCGGAAACAATGATGCAGGCTTTTTCACGGCCTCGGCTATCGCCGGGCTGGAAACGCGACAACCCCTCGTCGTTGATCCGTGCCACCTTAGGGAGGGCCTTATAGCCATGATCAACATCTCCCAGACACGTAGACAAAGCGGTTTGCGCGATTGCGCCTGTGTAGAGCTGTTTCACGCTCTCTTCCCAGTCACGGTCTGGGTTGAGTCCGAGCTCGTGTCCGAAGACACCGGCCCACATATGGTAGTGAGCCCACTCCCGCTTGATTGAGTCACCCGATGCGGCAATCGTCGCTGGCGCCGACGGCTTGTTCTCGCCTTCTGCTCGCACTCGGGGATCACTGATCATCTCTGGCGTGCTCTGATGAGCCGCTGCACAGGGGCAGGCAAGCACCTTCCTAAAGTTCGCAAGATTAGCAAGATGTGAAGATGTGATATCCTCTAAATCATCATGATCTGCGGCTTCGTGCTTGTAAGATGCCTTAGCGATCGGATGCTGGTTTCCTGAGCGGAAGCTTTCCTTAGCACAGTTCGCAAGTGGCAATGCCTGGAGCCCTGCGCACACCAGAGAAGCATTTTCAAGTCGTGCAATTTCAACATTAATTCCGTCGAACATACCGTCATCAACGGAACCACATAAAAGAACACAGAAGTTACTGGAGAACAAGTGAGCCAACTCAGCAATCTCAGCAAGACTCCTTTGTAACCTCCTCAAGTCACCTTTAGAGAGCGATGTCATGACCACCGTGACAAACGAAAGTGAAGTGATAATGACTGCTCCCCCCTCATCGCGAACAGAAGTGATGAGGCGGGTCAAAGGTAACCATTGTGATGGAGTTTCATGGCGAACCGCAATCCACCACCGTTGAAGACTCAGTCCCCCCTGATCGGTGCATGCAATTGGCCTCGGCAAAAGCCGGGCTGGAGCAGCGACCGCAGCTGGTTGGGGCAGCCTGAACTTCAATATCTCCAATTGTTCTCTTACTTCATTGTTAATACTACCTACCTGGGAAGAAGTGAAAGCGATCAATCCAAAACGGGTGCCCTTCCAGGGCATCACGCAGTGGTGAAGGTCAGGGGCAAAGTACAATGGAGAGTGCTTTGTGTTGTGAGTTCCACCAGTAACAACGCTTCCATTGTCCTTAGTCTGGGTGGCCGGACCTTGTCCCGGCATCCCTTCAACCCACAACAAACCTCCAGAAAAATCCCCGAAACTAATCGCGAAGTTCTCACTTCCCTTAAGGTTCCGTGAATCTGCATGCAACAAGGATTTGGCGTCACGATTCACCGCGATCGAAGTCCATGTGAAGTCGCGACGTGCATGTTTGCTGATCCACTCGTTCATGTACCTACACGCTAAAGGGTACCGTTTGGTGATGTTGGTAATCCCTTGCATGCCACTGAACGAAAAGAAACCCCAATTGTGGTAGTACGAGTTGTCGTTCGTGGTAAGACGAGACTTGCGTCTCTTGCTCACCTTCACTGGAAATTGTGATGCAACTGATTGCAAACCCTCAAAACTGAAATCCTTAGCCTGAAGTAGAACTTCAGCAGTGGCTTCGAGATCTGCAATCTGAGGTTTCGCAACCAAATGACTGTCTGAGTCCTTGCCACCTTTGTTGGCAACAGTAGGGCACAGATTGTGGTTGATCAACCTGAGAGCGTGAAGCCACTTAGTCTTCTCGGCGAAAGGTTTTGTAAAGATATCGGCAACCTGTTCGAGCGTATCAACATTGACCATATCGAAATGTTCCACCTCGAACTGCTGCTTCAACCATCCAAAACTGATGTTCTGAGTGCGATCAGTGTGTCGCATCTTTTCACTGTCACCTTTGTGAACGATCGTGATCGTCGCTTGGTTGTCCTCAAGGAACTGAACACGAAACTTATCGCTCAAGCCCACATTCAAACCCTGAAGATTGGCTACCGATCGTCCACCTGGGATTCCCCCGTACCTGATCTCGTCAAGTTCGGGGTCAACTCTTGCTAGAACACCATCGATCTTGATGGGTGGAGGTCTCTTTGGCCTAACCTGATGGTTGGCTGAATTGATCTCAACCTGTTGCCATAGGAAAATCCAAAGGCTGAGGCTGGGCAATCCCTGAGCGCGAACACCATGGTTAGCACTGATGACCTCGCTTTCGGTGCTTGACATCGTGATACTGGTCTGTTTCTTGGAAAAGGCATTCAATGGGTAATAGGTGTTTGGCCCTACGAGGTACAGTGCACAGCCTGAGGTTGATTTGCGATCATGTTCCCCAGACCAATCTGCATCACAGAACAGCCAAAGCTTACACTCACTGATGCGATCCCCAATAAATCCCTGCATCCGAACATCAAGTGAAGAGTTGATATAGCAGACAAGCCTGTGAAGTGCTGCATCGCAGTCCCTGCTCCACTTCGTCACCCTACTGGCGAGGCTTTGAGTAGCCCGCAGGAGATCCCATCGTGCCATCCTAGCGGCAAACAGGATTTTCATGAGAACCTTGCTAGCAATTGGTTGGAGGCGTCCAGATGGCTCTTCCCCCTCCGTCGGCTTAGCAATTCTGTTCTCTGAAAACGGAGTGGGAACGTTGATAAGGGACTGCTTCGAAACCTTAGCAAGATCACAGTACCTGTCCACACAAGAAATCAGGAAGTCTTTCATGTCATATGTCATAACGTTCACGGGCTTATCCATAGAAGGAATAGCGTCTTTGCAAATCGTGTCTGTTCCCTTGAACTTCTGTTCCTTGGCTTCCCTTTTGGCCTCGGCCTTAGATCTAGACGGCTTGCCTTTGGAGGCAGCTAGAGCGTGTCTGATCTTTTCGGCATCGTGACCTGGTAACGGGAACAAGGATCGGCCGGTCCACCACTCCTCGCGCTTAAGGTTGGGGTCAAGGTTGACATCGTGTTCCTCAATCGGACCTTCATCGAAAGCGGTTACCCTGGTTGTTGACAAGTTTGGGAAAACCTCAATGTCCCTGTTGGTGGGAACATACAACCTCTTCCTAGGATACACGTGATGACGAACAACTGCACCTAGCTCGGTATCGACTTCCCAGAAGTCTTCTCGAACTTGTGGCCTCGGGTCACCCCGGGCTGGAGCAGCCGTCTTTTTGTCGAACACGTATGCAAACGGATGTGCTGACCTGGGAAGTTGTACCTGGGTTTTCTCAAAATGATTACAACCAAAGTACCTACCAAAAGGCTCAGGAGGATCCATGTCAATGACACTCTCAACTGTCGCCCATCCCTTAGCGAGATTCTTAGTTGGCCCAGCCATCTTGAAATCATCGACGTAGATGACCAAAAGAAGATCAAGTTCAGCGTGATAGAAAATGGACTGCCAGATCTCGGGCAATACCGGGGTCCACCCTACGGTCTTCAGCTGGTCTTCACAGTGTTTTGCCCAGATTCCGCCAGAATCCGGGTGTCCGTAGAGGGCTAACATTAAAGGCACGACTGGGTCGGAAAACCCTCGCCATTCCTTAGGCCACCGGTTGCGCGGGAGTCTGACCCAAGTTTCTACCCCTTTAAATAATGCTTGCGTGTAAGCCTGCTTCGCGTCAGCTTGTTGCTTCGAGTACCCAGTTCAGAGAAGATCGCATGATCGTTATGTTCATCTGAAACCCGATTCCCCTGGAACACGCTACGTCCCTTCCACTTCCTGTCAGGGTGTCCTTCTGGAAGTTCGTCGCCCTTGATGCTGCAGATTTCGAAGATTCTTCCGAAGTGGGTTTTGATGCCTTTCCTGATTGCTTCAGCGGAAACATCACGAAACTCACGAACCTTCGAATGCAACCAACAAGACTTATCGACTAGCTTCTGCCACTCTTTGTCCATAGCTGCCTTGGCTGCTGGTGTGCGATCAATCTCAGCTTGGTTGACGACCCTGGCTACCAACGCATACTCAAGAGCAGACAGTTCCCCTAACTTTTCCCAGTAGAGGGTTGCCATCCCGACACGATGAGGCTCGTTTTCACAAGTCATTACGGGCATAGCTGGAGAAGCATCCCTTTCGACCTCTGCTCGGGCGGCTTCCTCACGACGGCATTTAGACTGATACCTTTCGATGTCAGCCTCGCGCTGATTGCGGGACATCATGTGCCATTCCTCGCTAGAGGTGTCTGGGGGTCGCTTCGAGCCCTTTTTGTTTCGAACAAGTCTGATCCCATCCCAATTGTATCCTTCAGGCACAGGTTTGCCGTCGGGCATGGTGTAGGGATCATGTCTCTTTGGAGGCGGTTTCGGTTTGGAGCTATCTGACGGTTTGTCAGTCGATGATCCACGGCCATCCCCTTCCGGGGGGCTAGAACCACTACCTGACTTGCCATCAGCCTCAGGGAGTTTGTCCTCATCGGGAACAGAGATGGGTTCGGAAGCTCTCTGCCTAAGCTTATCAAGCTCTCCCTCCACGTCTCTGCCCTCTGGGTTCCAAGGGTCAAGTTCTTTAGGACCAAAGATGTCGTCGATACCACCTGAAGGAGGAAGTGTTGTCTCCTTAGCTGGGAAAGCACAGTCTTGATCCTGAAGCTTGGGTGGATCACCCCCCTGATCCTCGGAAACCGCGAGAGGAAAAACCATATCCCCTATCGGAAGTTCCATGCGCTTGACCCGAATGATTCTCAGGTCGTCATTGTCAATTGCATCTTGGCTACCCTTTAAGGGAGCTACGAGGTATTCCTGTCTCCAAATGAAGCCAGGTTGAATGTGGTACCCTAAGAAGATACCGTCTTCGGCCTTTGGGTCGAACTTAGATGCATTTGTAATGTTCTCTTTGGGGTTGTTCCAATAAAGAACCTTGGCACCAAAAGGAATGAGCTTACCGCTAAACCCTTCACCGAACCTTTCGTCCCATGGGATCTTCGCGGTGTCCATCCTTTTGGACAAGTTTAGAGCCATAGTGTGATGTTGAGCAGCTAAGGGCCAGAGCTTCGTTGGAAGTCCTGCCTGCAGCAAGTTCGCCCGTGTGCCCTCGAGCACAGTTCGAATCTCTCTCTCAACAACAGACTTGCTCTCATCAACGTAAGGTCGTGAGGTGTTGTGACGAACTTTGTATTTTCCAGTAGCATTCTTGAGTTCGGGGGCGTTGTCAGAGTAAATGATACCTGGTTCATCATCTACGGTGAAGTAGTGCAACAGGCAATCATAAACCTCTTCCGACTCCTTCGTACCTGCAGGGTACACATAACGAAAGTTAGTGAACACGTCCTTAACCACAAGAGCAACTTTCTCACCTTCGATCCCAAAATCACGCAAGTCCTTGGTCACAATGTGATCAATTGTCACGTGGTCTCCGAACTTCTTCGAAAAGATAGTGGAGCTCCCCCCTCGCTTTCTGGCATGTGGCGCTAGCATTTTGGCCTTTTGGCATACCTTGCAGAAAGGGTTCTTAGGACGGTGGGTGAATTTGTGCTCCGGGCTATTGGCCTGCAGCTTGAGCTGGGCTGAACGTTTTTCGTCCTTTGGGTCAGCTTCAGCTTCTCTTTCGCTGTCAGGCTCCGGCTCGGGGTCATCAACAGGTCTTTTAAAGATCGTTACACTGAGAATGCAGGCATCAGAAGGGAGCTTGGCTACCCGATTGTCCAACGTCCTTACATCCACGTCCTTTTCGATCTCCTGCCATTTCTTGACATAAGTCCAAGTACTCCGGATGACATGCTTTGGAAACCTTGTAGCAGGCGTTCTAAAGGTTTTGGGAAAGTGCCCCACGATCATCTGTGGAAAGGAAGGATGCGAAACCCAACCTGGTTTGTTCAAGTACTCCGCCTTTATGCCTAACGGAGCAGCCTCTTTCAGTGCTTTTTCGATCCTGGGGTCGAGGCCACTGCCCGAGGATTCGCCTTCCGGCTCGGATTCTGCTGCATTGGCGTGCCTTAGTAGGCCGCTGAACGGGGAAAACCCGACGTTGCCTGGATGACTGGCGAATGAGCCGCCTTTTCATCCTTGGCGGGAACAGCGATTGTACCATCCCCAATTACCGGGACTCGCCCGCGCAGCTTGCAGTAAAGTTTCCGGCCTTCGGGTGTCACGAAGTAAGGCGTCTTCCCTGCGTACCAATGGAAATCAAAACCCTCGTCCATACATCTCCTACCAACAGAGCACACCGGCGGCGTTGAATCTAGCACGTAGCATTCAAGGATTTTGTTGATTTCAGGGACCTCAAGCTTAACGGCTTCATTACCTTTTACCGGCCCATTGGCCGTGATCAGAGAGACAGGACGTGAGGCGGGTTCTATGGGTACGTCGGGGAAGTGAGTTCTGCAGTCCGACTTGCTGATGAGGTCCTCTTCACTTCCGGTATCCGCTAGGAATTCTAAGCCGGGGACCAGACCTGCACATGACGGACGTGCAAGTCGCTCGCACTCCTCGCAGAGGAAGCCTTCCTCCATGCATTCATACCCGCATCCCGCAGGCGTGTCGTGAACCATGCATTCGATCATGGTGGCAAACTGCTTTGCCCACACAAGAGCCCTCTTCAGATCCTTAGGATTCGAGCGTGGACATGTCTCGACAGTGGGATAGACTTCATCATAAACCCTGGGAAGGTAGGCATGCTTTCTCTGCTTTCCTTCCGGTTCGATGGCAATCATTTCTACTGTGCTGTCGAAACTCACCTTAGGGAGTTCTTGCATGTAGAAGATCGTCTTTCCTACCCATGTGCTGCCGGGTCCTTTGGTTGGGGTCTTCCTCCAGTTGTAGATCTTGTTTCCAACAAAAGGGGAGACCGGCAAAACCTGCTCGAGCTTAGCTTGGCTCCTAAGCTTCTTGGGGTTCACAGGACATGAATTGTCAGGAACATACCAATCCGTTCGGTACTTCTTGTGATGGCGGATGATTTTGTTGCCGGTGAAGTCTACCTCCCAGTAGTCCTCGTCATGTGACGCTGCCATAGCGAGCTTTGGCGAGATCTCAAGATCCGCTGTATTCTCGAACGCGATGGCGCAAGCGGCCGTCTTTGGAGCCTTGTCACTTGACTTAGCCCTGGGACTTCTCCCTCTGCGCGGAGCAGGGGAGTTGGCCCTGGGTGACCCTGGCTTTGGAGCTGCCGGGGCGGCTTCGGACTTGGGTGCGGGAGCTGACGGCTTCTCTATGTCCTTATGTTGGAACCGACATTTATCACCCTTGTTGCAGTTGCCTTCTTTCCAGAACTTGCATGTCACGTTGATTTTCTTCTTTTGTTTGTCGCCTTTGGGGGACAATGATCTTTTCTTGTGAAGGAAAGGGCAGTTATTGCCTCGCTTGCAAGTTCCTTTGAGGAAATCGTAGCATACTCCCTTTGGGCTAGGTGTCCTAGGCTTGCTGGGAGACTGGGATCTACCTTTGCTGGGTGATCTTGGCCTTGGGCTCTGCGATCTGCCACGGCCTCCTCTTGAAGAGGGGCTGGAAGTTCGGCCAGGAGACTTTGAGGCAGGGGCACCGTACTTATCTCCGTGAGATCTTGCGATGCGGTCACGGTTCTTGCGTTTGCGCTCTCGGGTCAAAAGATCCTTAAGTGACTTCACAAGAAACCTGTACGTGTGCTGATCCGTGCCCTCTGATGCCCTGTCGTAAATCTCAAGATCGTACTTTAGCCTCTTGGACTGCCTGAGTTCACGAAGGAAAATGTCTCTTAGGGTCGTTTCGTCCGGTGTGTGGCTAAGTCCAGACATGACAGATTCCCAGTTGCTAATGAACACTGAAAGGTCGTCATTGATTAACCTTACTTTCAGCAGGTCCTCCACGGAATACAGTGAACCAACCTCCTCGTTCGTCTTGAAGTACTGATCGAAGAGGTAGAGCACCTGTCGTCCTCGTACCGCCCTGAATTTCGCCGCTTCTGTCTCCTTAAAAATGAGGATTTCTCGGGAGAGTTCTCCCCTAGCGACTTTGGTGAGTGCAGCAAGAAGTTTCGTGTCAAGGGTGAGGAATTTCTCAGGGTCTCGAAGGGATTCCTGCGATGCGTCTTTGTCGTAGGCCTTCATCACCCATTTAAACGCCTCATCAGGAGAATCTGATGCTGCCCTGACCGCTTCCCTAGCTGCCGTTTTCCATGAACGATACGACTCTGGACTTGGGAATTCCGGAAGGCTGATGGACTCTGCTTCTTTCACTTTGGGTTTGTCAGCATCGACTTTGCTCTCACCCCTTATGGTTCTTAGGCTTTGAAGAATTGCCATTTGGGTCTCTAGGAGACCTGTGTTGAAAGCCTCCGTCCCTGGCGTGCCGGAATCGGCCGCTGGAGGGGCCGCTGTTCCTGGCGCTGCCTGGGAAGGTCCTGCCTTGGGGATTGAAGATGCTGTTGCAGACGGAATGGACTGAGCATTCAAACCTCCTGGATTCATTGACTCGAACAGACATCTGGCACCCTGGGGGATTACGTTCGGCATTGAGAACATGGGCGCTTGAGGAGCTTTGGGGACAACAGAGGGACCTGCAGGGGTGCTTGGAGCAGGCACTGGCTGACTCTTTGGAGTAGCTGGATTGTACTGATCCAAGACCTTCTCTAGTGCAGTTTCCGCAGAATCCAACCTGTCCTGAAGCTCTTCGTTCTGTTCCCTACATACAGCAAGGGACGCCTCATACTCTTCTTTCTGCCTGTTCCTAAACAACTCGAAGTGTGCTTGGAACTGTTCAACCATGACTTCCTGGGAATTCTCGACGCGCCGTCTCGCCTGTTCTTCGAGGTTCTGTGCAAAGCGTGATTCCGCCAAATGTTGATCCAATGCGTCTGTGATTCGGCTTTGTTGAAGTTCCGCTAGCTCTTGACGCAACCTTTGATCTTCGTCATAGGAATGCGCCTGACTTAAAGTCATTTCCGACAACAGGAGCCTTTCGCGATTTGCCGCCTTGAACTCGCTTTGTGCCAAGGCTGCTTGCAATTCTGCCACCACTTCAAGGTGGTTTCGTTCTGCTCTGTGCTCCAAGTCAGCTGTGTGAATTGCGGATGCTTCTTGATAGGTCAGCATGTGTTGCCTGTGTCTTGCTTCTGCCTGAGCCTCTAGTTCTCCGACTTCCAGTCTGATCTGGTTAACGTGTACTTCGACACTATACTGTGGTGCGAAGACGTTGAATTGTTGGACTGAGGCTGGTGCCGGGAAAACTAAGCCGGGGGCGCCGCTCCCTGTATGGCCACCCGTGACCGGGGGCTGTAAAGGGTTCACGGTGCTTGTAATTGTATCCATACTTGCAGGAATAAGTTCCGGTTCGCTCATGCGCTGATTGATTGTATTGTAACCAACCAGTTGTGACCAGGCCGTAGGCTATACGGCTGATAACCTATAGTTGTTGTAAACCACTGCACACACGCAATCACACGCACTGTTGTATATACCCGTCCAAGTGTTAACAAGCACAGCAGTATACCATTGGGCATCTACCTTTTTCCTGTTAGAGCACTTGTGCCACAACGTCACCACACAACATGCTACTTCACACGTGCACAAATTACAAAGGTTTCTCAGTCTGGGCTACCATCTGAGTTTCATCATTCCGGTGCGGATAAGGACCTCCTGAAACTTTCTCGAACCGCCGCAGCAGAAGTGCATCAGTAGTCGTCGTCGCGATCGCGGTCCGTTGCCGTCGCGGTGGTGGTGGTGGTGGCTTCTTTCTCCGCTATCCGCTACAGGCTGCCACACATCATCTGCAATCTGCAGCACCCACCAGGGGCCGGACTGCACTGCCAGGCCCTGCGAAGCGCTGCGCCCCCGGCTGCAGCCGCTGCAGCGGCGCTTTCCGCGCCAGGAAGCGCCTGCGGCTTCAGGTTGGGTTTGTAGGAAGGCAGCACATCTGAGTTTGCAGGCTTCGGGATTGGGATTCACGGGCTTTTGCGGCGAGTCGTCGGATCTTGTCGCTTGGGGCTTGGACTTCGGCCGGGAGCCTGAATCCCAAATCGATAAATCCGCAGCTAAGCCTCAACCCCAAAGAGGGCTTTAGGTTCCAGTTTCGGACCATCCCAAAAGCAGCTTCATGTTCAGCAGATCTGAAGCTATCACGTCCCATGCTTACTAATGCAGGCTACCAGCAAGAATCTGGCAGCTGCGGTCCATGGAAACGATCAGCTCCCACATCCTGAGCCTATTGACTCCTGATATAGAAGCGTATGACCCCCAAACTTCAAACCCCATTCTAGTTATTGACGCCCCGTATCATTGAACCCCAGCCCTGCCTCCAGGCAGCGGGAAAAACGCCCGGGGTCTGTTCCCCCCTTTGCAGGGGGCGAGGCGGCCTGGAGGGTGCACTTCAGGGCCACCCCTGAGTGTTGCAGGGTTTTCTCGCCATTTTTGTTGTCTTGGGTGGAGTTCTACAGGCCTACAGGATTGCATAGCCTACTGGACTGCATGAAGGCTTTTCATAGGATTGCTGCAGAGCCGGGCCCGGGCACTTTGAGGTGGAGGGCGAAAACGTTTGTGCTTGCACCTGCAGCTTAGGCCGTGAACTGCGCAAAAACGCGCAAAACTAGATCGGGCTCAGTTCTTTGCAGAGCCTGTTTTCCGTCTGCCGTTAAGTCCCCAAGTTTCAGAGTTGGGGGTCACCCAACTTCCGCCCGCCTCACCCTACTATTTCACGCAGTAAGTCTCGCGCTCACACTGGGCCGGTTCATGTGACAAGCCCCCAGAATCGGGTGCCTGAGGCGTGAGGCCCTGCAGGTAGTAGTAGTTCAGCCTTTCCAGGTATCGGGTCGAAGGACCGAAAGTCTTGTATGCCGAAACCCCCCGACAGCTCGCTCTTGCTTCGCTTCTGAGACATATGGGAGTTTCCGAAAATAGGGGACCCCAATATATAGCACCCTGAATAGTAGGATCCTTATTACAGGACACCAAAATATGGTACCCCTATTTTTCGGAAACTCCCATATCCGGGATGTCGAGACTGAGGTTGGCATGGTTGGCCGGCTTTTCACGCTCCTGCCGGTTCGACAGCGCGAAGTCAACGACAAAGCGGCAGGGTGGCCCGAAGAAGAGAAACCTTGACTCCAAGCCCGTGTTCAACTGCAAAACCCTATAAACCCTTGTAAACCCTAAACCTTCCATCAGAATCTTTAAGCCCCAAACCGTAACGCGCCAAGTGGCAGCTCGCGCACCCGCGACTTGATCATGTACTTCGAAGGCAGCACTCGAATGACCACCTGCTGCGCAAGATTCGAGACTACCTTTAGTGAAACCTTTGCTGTATCCATTGTTTGCTTGCTTCGTTGCCAGGTCTGACCTGCTGGACAGGAGAGGAAGACAGCTCTGACCACGACAAGGTTAGCCGTGCAAATTCCGGATCGCGGACTCTCGGAAACTCAGAATACCTGCGTTATCCTTCTGCTGGCCCAGTAGAACTTCTTCTCATCTGGTTTGAAATGGCGGTGCCCACTAGCCGACCGCTTCAACTTCTGTTGCTGTGCGACTGTTCGAGCTTCAACATCAAGAGCGCTGGACCCCTCCCGTACTATTGGCTGTATCTTGCTTGGACATCCGTGCAGGTACTTCTGCAGTAGCCAACGTGACTGTGCTTGTTTCGCCAGAAAGAAGACCTAAGACCGCGAGAAGCCTACAGTCCTGGATCCGCCTCCAGCCATCGTCGGCGAGTTGAAAATTGCAGCTCCTGCGGTGTGTCTCCGTTTAGAGGAATCTGCATCAGTGAGAATGCCGCAACATTCCAGGCACATGCAGCTCATCGGGCAACAGTCCACCTAACTAACCTGGAAGAGATCAGAAGGTTCTGAAACTCAGAGTAAAGAAGTCTGAGAGCACAATGCCTGATCTTGCATTCATGGCTTGTCTGTTCTGTGAGCACACTCGCGAGCACACCTGCGCTCAAAAGCTTTAAAGGCAAAAGACAAGATACGGAGTTTGCGCAAAAGTCCGCTAAGTGCCTCAAGGATCTCACTGAACAAATGCTGCAAATGCTGCAATGGTGTATGCAAGGAGTTTTGCACCGGTCCACAGGGTGTGCATACACTAGAACCACCATCTTCTGTCGAATTTTTATCTGGGGATCGCAGTGCCTCGTCCGGGCTGCAGCAGGCTATCAGCTCCCGAGCAGTGATGCCATCTGCCTGGGATGCGAGCCCTGAACCCATAGACACCCCTACACCCCTAAGCCGAACCGCAAACCTCAAACCCTAAACCCCTTAACCAATTTTTCTGCTACTGGACTCATGTTTAGCCCACGACCTGGAATCATCTGGACTAAACCCCTGAACTCCAAACCAAGAGTCTTCGAACGTGCAGGGCTTAGGCCGTTTTCGACCGGGCAAGACACCCACGAGGACGCTATGG
Organism: Symbiodinium sp. CCMP2592; assembly: GCA_905221615.1. Lineage (NCBI taxonomy): Eukaryota > Dinophyceae > Suessiales > Symbiodiniaceae > Symbiodinium > Symbiodinium sp. CCMP2592. The sequence goes on from CAJNDT010004602.1 coordinate 374,774, forward strand.
TAACATGCAGGGCCATGCAGGACATAGCACTCACCTTTAGCTTTTCGGGTGGAGGGTTAGGACTTCTGATAAAGAGTTTTTTTGATTTGGGGTTTGGGGATGTCGGGCGAAAGGTTCAAGGTTCAGGGCAGGGGTTCAGGGTCTCCTTCCCGAACCAGTGCAGGAACATCCACTCAGCAATGCGATTATGACACACATGATATCATTAACTAGCGCACATCGCAAAGGAATAATGCAAAACCGAAGTCGGACGGCTAATTCGCATACCCTTCGTTGCAATCTTTGGAGCACTGGAAAAAGTCTGCCAGCTCTGATGATGACATGTGCCCCTATTGAAGTCTATGCCGCAGTTGGACCGAGTAGTGCTAGCACACTCATCCGAGTGTCGACATTGCTAGAATTCCAAGCCCTGTGCTCAGGAGCTCGCCCAGGGGACTTTCGTCAATTCCAAGCAGTCAAACTGGTCCGAGCCTACACATCCGACAGTTGGATCGTGCTTTGAGTTGACTTCGGGACCTACCGTGCAGCGGAGCAGGATTGCAACAGCATCACACCAGCGGCACAGCCTACTCATTGCTGTGTGTGGCCTGTCTAGCTGCAGGGTGGAAGCTTTCCCAGCCTGCGCTCTCATCGCAAAGTAGTTGTGCTTCCTGCTTCTTGAGCTCCTTGTGCAGACTTTGAACACTGCGAACCAGCTGTACTTACCGTTGGTTAGTAGGGAATGGAGGAATAGGGTATAATAATCATAACTACTATTACTACCATTCTTCCATTCCCTACTAACCAAAAGGTAAGTGTACGGTGTCCCAGGTGAGCCATGGCGGCGTTGCCACACAGCACTAGGCGACTCCGGCAGCTTGGTCTTACTGAACTGCTGAAGCAATCGACACTCCGGTAAGTTCCACGGTTCCACCATTTGTATATGCTGAGCTCTTAGTAACCGTTTTGCGCCCGTAAGTCCTCCGCCACATCGCCCAAAAAGGGCCGCAGCTTTGACAGCTGCTGTGATGAAAGCTCCTCTTGGTCACAAGGTTCCAGGAATGCATCAGTATTGCTACCATAACGACGGTGATGTTGCATGATGGTGATGATGCTAGTTCTTGTTTTCCATTGTCAACCTCAGTTTTTGACCGTTTTTGTCCTCACTCGGGGGGTCAAGAGATGCTTGCTAACTTCGTGCCGTCGCCTGTCGGGAGTCTCGAAACATGATTCCCGAGCGTTTGCGAGCCAGTCCTGTGGCGCCTGAAGAGCCCCTAGGGTTTAGGAAGTTTAGGATTTAAGTTGAAGGTTAGGGCACAGGGCTAGAACTGGGACTCTAGCAGGCTTGGGGATGGTAGTGGGCTTCGAGTTTCAAGCCCGAAAATGCCGTCTGGGCGAGTCGATCTCAATTTGAGGAAGGCGTTGCTGACAGATAGCATGCGATTAATTTCAAGCCACTCGGCAGAAACCACAGGCCGCAAGCCTGCTACGCATCACTGGAGCCACCACTTCCCGTGCATCTGCTTCCCGTACATCTCTTCAGCGGGGCCCAAAAGACCAATATAAATACAAGGAGATTACAGAAATTTCCGGAACCCCGTGTGCAGACCACGTCTGATGCAAAAGGTAGGATCCAAACCCTGAGCTCCAAACACTCAAGCCCACGTGCTCAGGCGCAATTGTTGCCCCCCAAAACAAGCACCCTGTTACAATGAGACATTGCGCCTTGAGTTCGCCCTGGTTGTCTGGGAAGCTGACCCAAGTCTTCCCGTCCACCTCGAAGCTCAGGTTAAGGTTTTAAACTTTAGGGTGGTCAGGTTCAGAATGATTTTAAGGTATAGGGTGGCTTCGGCTTGAAGGTCGCGTGGAGTTGGCTCGGGCTGCTACAAACTCCGGACTTTCGATGTTCGCCAGCATCCCCTTGCGAACAAGTGTATGCTGTTCCCTGCTATTGAATTTTAGCAAAAATGAAACTCTGCAAGAAAACGGTGACAAAGCCTTCTACTTCGGGGCGGGCCAGAACTCATGGTTGCCAAGACTTGGCCTGGGAGAGAAGCACGCCCGCATTTTGCAGAAGGATGCGCTTGTCCTCCGATCTCTCCGATAGGTTTCAGGCTTAGGGTTTGGGGAGGTGCGACGGTTGGGCGATTGAACAACCAGAAGCTTTGGAAGCTCGCTCTGCGAAGTCCCGAATCTCAGAACCCAAACACGTCTCAGAAACCTGAACTCTGATGTGTCAGCAATAACTCGCTTTCTATAGGGGCCGGAATGATTCATGCTGCTACTTTTTAGGGTTACCCACAGTCTTTCTCTGTTACATCCCTGCCCTCCTCGGATATGTCACCGTCGTTAACGACGGTCCGGAAGAGCTCTCGCATGCAAAGGATGGAAGCCTGACTGAGCCTCATCAAGTGGGCGCCGCCGAAACATCAAGAAACCTAAAACCAGTTTGACATCTGAGCTTTCTACTGCCTGACTGCGCCAGTCAGTAGCACCCACCACAGTCCTTAAGCTTCCCTCAACTAACGCTCATGTTGAAGTAAGCGATCCAAGGAACTTGGGCGTGGATTCCTACACATCCTTCTTAACACACTCTCACTCTTCCTGTCCTCTTGGGATATCCATACATCATCAACCTTGCCACCATCAACGCGCCCTAGTGCGCCCCATAAACCAGGCGTCGCTGATTTCCTGAGTCTGTTTCGCGAATCCGCCTTGGTGGGCTCTACGCTGCAAACTAGTCCCAAGTATTCACAAATAGACTGCCCACACTCGCGAAATTCCTACTTCGGTCAATTCCCAACCTAAAAACGCCGCAACTAACAATCCCTACGTCCCAGTAGACGCCTTCTGCGCTTCGATGGCCGGTCGTCGGACGTCTCCTCCCGGCATGGGGTAGCAACATGAGGTTCAGGTCAGGGTTTCGGGCTGTTGGCTACCGCAACAAGTTCGTACTTCCGAGGCTCAGAGGTTTGTGGATTCCACAGTTTATGCACCCTGGATTGGTGAGTCCTCGGGGCTTGCCCGGCTTGTCACTACATACGGCTGACTCCAGAAGACAACCACTCAATTGGGTTTCGACGCTCACTCTCGCACAAGGCAGGCAAGGCTCCACATTTGGGTTTAGGGTTGGATAATGTCACGCCCACTGCCAACAACTAGCTCTAAAAGAGCGCTGGAATGGGGGAGCAAGCACTCTTAAGGCATCCATGCTAAACTATGGCCAGCGTGCCAGGCCACAGCAAGGCAACACGGGAACCCCAGTCCTTCTACAATGTTGCATGATCAGACATCTTAGAATCTAGTCTAGGTACCTACCGTTACGAAAATCTGGACAACCACCATGTACTGCGATGATGTCCGGGTCAGCACACTAAAGCCACTTCACTTCCTCCGGCCGCTTGCGCGAGGATGAGGAAGCCGATGCCTCCGTTGCCACCGGCGGCACATCCATGGCCGCACGCAGGCGGAGGCAAGCTCCGCTATTGCCGCTAAGACTAAGAGGTTGCAGGTTGGCAAGTCGACTTTCAACCCAAGTTGAGAGTTCGGGACAAAGGTCCGGGGGGGAGGGTGGCAAAGGGCGAGAGGGGCTGCATGAAAGACAGTGCTCTATAAGACTTGCCTGACTATGGGCGAAAATTGCTATGTCAAGTTGTGTTGATGACTAGACTCTTCGCCTTCGAAATCGAATCGGGCTCTCTTATTACTGGGCGACACGTGGGATGCATGCACGGCGGCCTGTTAGGGTTGCTATGAAGACCTCATGATGCTTGCCACCATTTCTTGTTCTTGGGCCAGCAAGATTGTCAACTCCCACCCGCAGTACTCTCACAAATAGTTTTTGCACGCACACAAGACCTGGAGCGGATTGGCTCTCAACATGTCGTACCTGAAGCCTGATGCACTTGACGGTGGGAAAAACAACTTGCACAAAAGCAACTGCTAGAATATTGGCGAGCCCAAGAAAGCCCGTCAACCCAAGCTAGTGATTGACATGTCCACGCGCCAGCTTAATTTGTGCTAACCACGCCTGATCTACGACGTCCTTTTCGCTGTCGTCGTTGTGTGCATTGCCTTAGTAGTACAGGCAGCTGGGATGAAGATGCCATCATTCTGCAGACAAGTCGTTGCCGAAACTCTGCGATAGCAAATGGTAAAGTTGAGAAAGCCTTGCATCATCGAGAGTTGATCCCATGCCTTCTGACAAATCCGAGCGGCAACAACCTATCCCAACCGAACACCATAATTATTCTCGTGGCACGTGCACCCTGCGGATCCACGCAAGCGCATCTCAGCCTTTGACAAGAAAATTACCCAAATCCTTGTTGCAGGCGGCATGCCCCGAAGACTCATGCCGCATGCCCACCGATTCGCCCCGCGATCCCTCCAAGTCCAAACTGGTGGGGCAGAAAGATGCGGACACCATCAACATCAAAACAAATAGTCCAAGCCCCTCAACATCCCACAGCCCACAACCCATGTCTCGACGTCCGTGCATCCTTACAAGTTTCGAAGCCCAGGTGCGCATCCGCTCCAGGAGCCATACCCGAACCTCGCCGGCCTGGATGGCAGGCGCCGAGCGGTAAGACATGACTGTTCGGCATTTTCCTGCAGGATTCAGCCCTGGCGGATTTGGCACTGCCTGCAGATTGCACCAAACGTGGTCTTCGTTGCTCTCACTCTTGCAACAGGACGTGGTCATCACTGCCACCGAACTGTGGCTAGCGATGTGCAGCCACGGGCATGCAGCTTCAACTGCATGTTCTCGACCGCATCTGATACATGTGCGCCTCGTAGTCCGTAAACAACAAGATGCCGACCCTCCACTTCCGTCCTCAACCCTGAACCAGAAAGAGAATCATAACATGGTGGATGCCTTAGGAAGTACAGGCCGCATGGGCTGTACATGGCCAGCCACAGTTCGTCAAAACGTTGCGTCCGATGCCTGTCTGCCGTGCCTGCTTTGATGGCCTGGAATTGAACCAACCACTCGTCACGCTGGTGGTATCTCACTTTAGCATGCTTGAGTTCGATCTTGATGTCATCTCTAACCCAGTCCACCGACGCATTGTGTTTTCCTCGCCGAACGCCGCTCTCCGCCATTTCGTCTGTGGGCATCGCGAAGTGCGCCGAGGGATTTCGCAAGCGATCTATTTGCAGGCCGATTTGCTGACTACGATGCCCTCGAATCACTGGGTTCATCCTGCTCAACGGAATATCGCAATAAACATTCTCAAAAGCTGCGGTGCTTTCCTGACTGAGTCTCGCGTAAAGCGCCTTGGCCCGTGGCTCCCTCATAGTCACTTGGGCAATCAGCTTGCAATGCCCTTTTTGCAACATCTTGTCTAAAATCGTCGACAAAGCCTCTGTCCATGTTTCGTTGCGCTCTCCACGTACCATGATGTCGTGGCCCCGAATTCGCGTTTTGACGCCCACTGTTGAAACTCCCGTCTGTTGATCATGCAGCAAGATGTGGAAGCCAGAAGGAGAGTAAATGACAAGGTAAAGATCGTCGAAGGGTTGGAAGTCCCTGTATCCGTCTCGTGCGACTTTCACGCATGTAAAATGTACTTGCCAAGTTGAATGGCAAACGTCGAAAGAAAGTTGAGAAGCCTTCACCTCGACTTTCCTGCCCTTGACAGTCAAATCCCATCCAGCTTGATTGCGACCTCTGCGTCTCCCATTGACACAACATTCACTGGAGCTTGCGGCCGCATCGCGGTCCGTGGGGCGAGTCTGCCCCAGAACGTCCATGACTAGTGATTCCAGCAGCTTGCCCCGTCTGGATGGGCTAGTCAGGGCCAAGGGGTCGCCCGCGTAGGGCAAGCTTGTCAGCCCCACATCGTCAATGATATGCTGAAACTGTGAAGCAGGCAGAACCAAGCAGCGGCGGCCACACCGCGACTGGGGGAGCAGCTTTGTTCTGATTAAAGTGGTACTGCCACATCGAGGCGGCGCACAGCGACAGAGGCTCAAAACGATCATCTTGAGCTTAATCGCTGACGCAAAGATTTGCAGCATGCGGGTCTGACGTTCTTGGGGAAGCAGGGCTCCATGGAACTCAGGGTGCTTCGAACGAAGGATGCGCGTCGCGAGCTCCCCAGAACAGCAAGCTTCCCAAACCACCTCCAAGCCTTCAAGCGCAGCACTCGCCGGATCCTTCTTCCGCTACTCCACACTGGAAGAGTGTACCCCCATATGAACCATCAGGCCTGGGATGGCTCCTTATCCCAACACCTCAAGGCAAAGAAAGGACAACTTTGGAGAATAAGGGTCAGGTTTGGACTTGATGTTGGGTTTGGATTGCGGGACCGCAGGAGTTAGGAATATCTGTGGTACTGGTGGGGGGGTTTACAAGTCAAATATCATGAAAGCTTTAACAAGCCTTGACCTTTAGACATTAGACAGCTGCTTGCAATTCCTTGCACTTAGAGGTTTGAAGCGTCCCGGCTTTATGCTATCGGCCAACTGTCGACTCTTGAACACCGGCTGAGGAGAACTATGCTGATAGTGCTGATCCTGGCTGCTCACTCCGAATTCAGATCCTACTCCTGACGGGCATCTGGCTTACTGTAATGTCATCAACATCAAGATCACTAGCAACATCACAATCACCGGCACCGGTGCAGAAGCCACACAGCAAACACCGCCGCGACCGCAGCGCGGTTGCGTTGGCGAGTTGACACTCGCGGAATTCTGCAGTTTGTGCTGTAGTTCTGACACGGATGCACTAGGCTCATGGAGGCAGAACAGGGTTCTTCTGTACACCTTGAACATTAGCCGGCGACGAAGGCCGTGCATTTCATTGACTCCTCACCCTGAAACTTCCAACTGCTCTCCGAGTAGATTGGCACCTACTATCAAAGGGGTTCTTGACAGAGACACGGCAGTGATGCTCCGGGATCCAAAATACATGCCGAACCTTTACCCAACAACTCTACTACTACTACTACTACTACTACTACTACTGCTACTACTACTGCTACTGCTACTGCTACTACTGCTACTACTACTACTACAACCCTGAAATAGCCATGCTTTCGCTAGAAGTGCTCTAGCGTCTTCGCGAATCCCAAAGGCCCTGTCACTTGCAGCCCATCCTTGAAAGAGCTGGCTCGATGCCAGAAAGTAGTACCAGCAACACCCCTGTATCTTCAACCGCCTCAATCGCAACACTGAACACCTGATGCAGAAACCTAAACTGCTGAATGACCCACTCGACGTCTTGAATACCAGTCCTGAGTGGCTTGCATATGCTGCAGCAGCAAGAGGTCCAGCTCGGACACTTCATTGCTTCCCGCCTGGTTCAACTTCGGCGTTGCGACTGGCTTCTCGGGATTGGGGCTTCAGGCTTTGGGTTATGGATCCCGAGCGCTACAGCCTGCAAGACTCTGCATCGCCTTTGTTGGTTCGTCTGCTTCTAACTGGAATGTTTTAGGGCAGAGAGCAGCTTAGGATCCCGCTGCAAAGGTTTAGCAGTGGAGTTTCTTCTAAACATGTTTTCACATGTCAACTGCATATCCATTTGTGTGTGTGTGTCTGTGTACCTATGAATGCATATAGACAGACAGACGGACGGACGGACGGAGAGACAGACAGACACACAGACGCACAAACACATGCGATGCTTGCACGCTCATAGACTTAGAAGCATCCACGCTTGCATACGTATCGTCTTGGGCTGTCGGTTTCACAGTGGGCGACGTTAGGCGAGGGCTTCTGATCAAATCGCGGCGGCATGCTGCGAATGATAAAGTACTGCAAATACCATATTGCTACCGAGTTTCGACATTCCTAGCTGGGAGATTGTAGCCGTCGGTGTTGGTGAGGTTGGGCTTTGGACTGTCACATGTCGGAACCGTGAGGCAGAGATTTAGGGTTTGGGGGCGAACCAGAAAGTCGTCTTGATGAGGCGTAGGATCCGCATTGCTCTGAGAAGGCCCCGCGTGGCCCGTGTTGAAAGCACTCAAAACCAAACCCCATAAAACCCAAAGCGCAGCAATTAGGCTGAACTCCATAGCGACAAGCCCCAAGCCACGCAATTCTGCAAGGCTTTTGAGGGCCCGGGTTGAAATTGGGGAAAAAGGGCTGCTCACGTCGACTCCTGTCTGCCTGATGCGGAGGCCTGGCAGGGCGATGCAAATGATAAGACAAGAGTGCTGTGGGGCGGTAAATTATGACATAAGTTATTAAAGTATGAAGAAGTTTAGTCGGATCCCTGTATCACGCTTTTCCGCTCCTGCATGGCCCAAGTCACGGATTGCGGCTCCGCCGGAAGGCCCACATGAGAATTGCGAACATCATTTCTGAATGAAAATTCCTGCCTATGCGGTGCACTTTAGCCGTTGCGGCTGCATCCGCACAGGGGAAGCCCGAAGGAGCGTCGCATTTGTTGAGGCTTCGTGAATCGAGGAACGACAGGGTCTAGCCACCTTGAAGCAGCTAACCTGCCCCCTTTTCGATTCACGTCAACAGTGGTTAAGCACACATGAGGCGAATCCGAATGAACTAGAAATCCAAAGTGAAAGGCAAGCTTCCACGGCCGATCTCCTGATTCCACTCTGAAATGTTAGACCATATGTCTGCCAGGACTGTTGAGGGATGCTTCGAAAAGAACCATTCTCTCACAAAGCCAGCTGGCCGCTGTAGCCAAAGAGTGCTATTCCGATAGCACTGGAACTCATCCTGAGGCAACTTCACTCTCAGACCTCGCTCAATGACCCGACCGACGGACTTGTGCACAAAAACCGCATCATGCATTGCAAGCTGAAGCAGATGATACCCAAAGGGCCGAAACTTCTGCAGTGCATAGCTCAGGGAGCAGCCAGAGGTCGGCATGAACGTTTCCATGTCGTAGTCTTGGTCCCAAATCGGAGAATGGTCCATGTGCCATTGCTGCGAGAACCGAAAGGGGGGCGGAATGTGTGCCAAAATTTCCAGCTGGATAACCTTTGGCCTGACCACTCGCATGAGCTCCTCAATGATGAGACAATCGACGCCATCAACATCTACCACCAACACATCCAAGGGCCAGGGTTTAGGAGACTGACCAAAGATCTTCTCCAATGGAGGCCGCAGCAGCTCAGCAGCAGAGATCGGATCCAAATTCAGGGATACCGGCAGCACCCTTCCCGGGGTCGCGTTCAGCACTTTCACGCACTTCTTCAAGCGAGCCTGGTTCGCCTCTACGGCGATGCCAACGAAGCCTTGACCCACGCTTGATGCCAGAAGTTGATACAAGGGATCTGGCGACTCACACGTTCCGGCTCCGATGTTTAGAAAGGTGCGCGACATGGGCTGCCTGGAAGCGAGGAGTAGGGAGACCAGTGGCAAAAGGACCTGCGAGCCATCTGACCGATCATCTGCTGAGTGACAGATGGCTCCGGGACGATGTATGCCGACGCGAAAATAAAGTCGTGTGGACTTCAGCGCGTCCTCGTCTATCGGATAACCTCCGAACCTTGGGTGTTGGGCGCGCTTGCAGCTCTGATTCAGGTTCCTAGATGACTCGGTACAAACAAATAAGATAATGAAGGCCCTAGCCGCAGACTGTGGAAATACTCCAACTCGGTAGGACCCATGAACGAGGTAAGGTCATGGAACACCTTGTACAAAAGCACCCCATCGGCGGAGATGCCGTTGTTGCAGCAGTGATCCCGGATGCTTTGAACTGTCCAGCACACCGACTCTGGTGGAGAGTCTATCAGGGGGCAGCACCAATCAGGATGGCGGGTATGGGACCAGCATGACGCGGCAATCATCATTTGGTCCTGGCGCGGTCCAGCACGTCGCACCTGGTAAACTTCGCCCGCTGCACCGTTGACTTCTTCCACAACGAGCTTAGCGTATGGGTCCACAGCCGCAGTTTCAGCAAAGTTTCTGGAGCTCCCTCTGTACGCATGGGGCTGGCTTCCTTCAGGCACGTAGGGCATGCGAAGCTGCTCCCCGCGGCTCTCAAAGCAAAAGTGCCGGCCTGAGAATTTGCACTCCAGTGGCGAGCCTCGCCAACAGCCGTATTCAGGATTGTACTGCCAAACTTCGCACGCTTTGTCAGCACAACAGGTGTTGCGGCAAAGCTCGATGCTTGTGGAATTCTTGTCATGAACCAGACCAAAGCATTGCTTCCCGTCCAACTTTCCGAGCACTGGGCAAGAAGGTTCCGCAGAGATGCCAGCGATGGCCACGGTAGCTGCAGCGAGCATGGCCCCCAAGGGCAGGACGTAACATCGGGGAATCGCGGGCGCTTCGGGGTTTCCAGTTTAGGGTCTTGGTGGTGTTATGGGGTTGGGGATGCTGCTTATTGACTTCTTTAGTTTCGGTCTCGGTTTCAGCTCGTACAGGAAGAAGCCACGCCATGTCGAGACAGGTCGCAGGGCGTTGGCTTTCTGGAACCTCGGAGGGAACTTACGTGGATGATGTCCAGAAGCACGGGTCAGCAAAGGGACGTCTACAGCACCTATTTGGAACCTTTATAGTCCCTCCACCCCACCACCAAATAGTTACCCTTACACTAGCACTTGTGGTCCCCAATACGTACTCCGGGCTCCCGCGCGGCAAAGGCCGCGAGGCGGATCAGGCGCACAGCCTCATCGGGATTCCAAATTTACTGCTGGTTTTTGGCTTCAGGGGTTTGGGGTCACGGATCGGCCTATTTAGGGTTTAGGGTTTAGACTAGAGGGTGCATGTAAGCAGGCGGTGCTTAAATCAGACCTCGGACCGCAACCCTGTGAAAAGAAGGCCACTTCATCTTCAGGCCTTGCTTCCTTTAGGGTTTAGGGTTAAGATCGCAGAAGGCAGTTCTATAGAGAAACCGCAAAGACGAAGCTGTTGACGTTCTCGAGAAAAGAAGGGAAACCTTTCGTCACATTGACTTCAAGTACTCAGAAAAATCAAACTTCACTCATAAAGTATACATTTGACTTGCTATCATCTGGCCTGCTATCTTTGCACAACTTGACAATAAAAATTAGATCAGCGAGGCCTTGCCCATCCTCCGATCGGAGAGTCGAACTGGAGGCTCCGCTTCGTCTCGGAGATAGGCCCTGGTGATTCGAAAGAGGAGATTGGAAGACAACTGCCTGAGGCTCTCGCAACTCGAAAGCAGCCATGCCTTTAAATCTTATGGGATTTGGGATGGGCACCCCGACTGCTACTGAAGATCCGGTTCCGAGAAGAAAACACCTTCTGGCTTCCTGTCAGGGTTCCGACGCTCACGCTCGGAGGGTTTAGGGGCAATGGCAATGGCTTCTGTCTGTGCCTTTTCGGGCCTGGGCCCAGGTATGAGGGTTTTAAGGTTCACATGTGGGTGGTTGTCAAAATTATGGTCCTTTTTTTTGGGTCCCTATTATAATACGGCACCTATTATTTAGGGTACCCCAAAAGGGACCATAATTTTGACAGCCACCCATGTATATTGGACCTGTAGTCCCCAATGGCACGAAAACCAAACCCAAAGCCAAATCCTTCCGCCTGAGACCAACGATCAAGTCCAGGAGGCGATCCTGGGGAAGTGTAAAATGTCATATGGGTGGTTGTCAAAATTAAGGTCCCTTTTTGGGTCCCTATTATAGTACGGCACCTAATATTTAGGGTACCCAATTATGGACCATAATTTTGACAACTACCCATATGCAATTTGTTCGGCTTGCGGTTCAGGCCTTTGGGATTCATGCTTGGAGTTAGCTAGAGTTCAGGGTTGGCCAATACTTTCTGAGTTTTGACTTCTGGTTCTCCGGCTCCGTGCGACTTACAGTGGAAGACATCCCGTCCGATGGGCGGACAGCTTCTCTTGTGGCACTTTCAGGGCCCTCGGAGATGCAATGAGTCGAAGCTTCGAGGGAACCCCCAAAACTTTAAACCCTAAGCCCACTATTGTCCAGATCCCGGCTCGCAAGGAGGGACCCAAGACGTTGAAACAAACGACATGCACAGGCTCTAGATTGGGGGAAGCCGATAACTCAGAGATGCACTGGAACCGACCATATCTCTGGTGTCAACTCGGGATGTGGTACTTCCACGGCACCCGCCAGAAAGAAAAAAGAATAACCCTCAAGCCCAAACTCCGAAGCCCCCTGCCCCGAAACCCTAGCCACCTCAAGCCCTTTCAGCCCTAGAGGCCGCAGATCCCTCAAAAACCCTTCAGCTCCTTCGAAGTCCACAAGCCCATCAACCCCCTAAGCCCTCAAATCCTGAATGCATAAACCCGGAAGCCCTAAGGTCCTACAACAACCTGAGACCCCAAAATCCTAAACCTCCTAAAGCCCTCAGAATTCTTAGCCCGAGCCTCAACCCAAACTTATGTTAATACAAACACCTTCCCAACTTGAATGCCAAACACACCAAACTCCTAAAACCCACCCATGAAGTCCCTCAAACTTTCGGAACTTCAAGGGAAGGCACCGGGAACTTCACCGACTCTGCCTGGGTAAACCCATGGGGTTTCGACTCACACTGACTACTTGAGAAAAACAACACCAAGACCCAATAGTAGCCAGCCAACCAAGTACAAAGGGAGCGACTATAGGGTTTAGTGGTTTAGGGTTTAAGATGGTTTAAGGTTGAGTTGAGTGCGCCTTTTTTTGTGGAGGAAAGGGGGGGGGTTGGGGATCTGGGCTGTGGTGTATGGAGGGGCTACTAGTAACTAGTAGGCGTGTCGATCAGGGGCGAGCGTCGGGTGCCTTGGGTTTCGAGGATTTAGGGCTTAAAGCTTTTGGGCTTCGGGTTGGAAGTTCGGGATTTTCGGGTTGTTTAGAGGTTATAAGCTCAGCACAAAGCGAGATTGTAGTCAGGGTTCGGAGTGTATGTGGCTCCGGCTTCCGTTGCCAAACTCAGGATTACCCATCAAGTCTGGCAGGTGCTCTTTAAAGCGAGTTGCCAAGAGTTCCTGCTGACAATGATAAGCAAGAAAACTCAGAGTGAAACCCTGGAGCCCTACAGCACGTGTTCCCGCAAATATCATCCAGGTGCGCTGTTTTCAGGGCTCGGGTGTGTTCGACACACTAAACGCCTCGTCGCAGACAAAATACTAAGTGAAACGAAAAGAAACTGGAACTGCTATCTTTCACAAGCGACCTGGCCCGAAACCCAAAAACACACAAAAAGGACCCTCATCTGCCCTGACCTGCACACTCCAAATTGAAAAGCACTTCAAAACCCCCAAAACCCAATCCTCCTGCCCCCGTCCCGAAGGAACCCGCGCGACCAAGCTGCTGCTAGCCGCCTTGCTTCCTCCGAATCATGGGCCGACAGCCTCGGCACATCCTGCGGCGATTGTGTTTTCTGTCTTGAAAGAAACAACAGAAGATACACCATAGGTGCAGTACACACATATATGTATATATACACACACATAATGCACACATTCAAACACACCAATTCATTGCACATATTGAGTAGCGTGCGAAATCCATTGCGTTCATACATTCGTACATGCGTATATTGACATCTGCAACAATCAATGTGTTTATATATATATATATGTATACGTATGCGTAGGTATGTATACATAGAGAGAGAGAGAGAGAGAGAGAGAGAGAGAGAGAGACAGAGAGAGAGAGAGAGAGAGAGCCAGAGAGACAGAGAGATCCCTCTACATTGTATTCATAGCGCGTGCAGTTATTTATGTAAGTGCGTATATACCATGCAGAGAGAGAGAGAGAGAGAGAGAGAGAGAGAGACAGACGCACATACCGTTGATGTTACAGTGTGGGTAAACAGTTCTAATTCGGAGAGCAAACGGATGTTTCTTTGTCTGGCTCTTGGTGTTTATTGGTTTTGTGACAGTGACGATGGTGACGACGACGATGGTGATGATGATGGTGACGATGATGATGCTGCTGGTGGTGGGGGTAGCGATACAAGTTCTGCTGCTGCTCTGGTGATGACGGTGATGATGATGCACATTGTCATGACAAGGGCTTGGTTGAACACCATACGCACATGCTGCTTTCCAGCAGCATGTCTTGACATTTTCTTCTTAAGGGTTGTAGTATGAGGTTGGCACGTACATCATGCTATGTTCTGTTAGGTCTTGTTGATGTACGTGATGCTGTGGTTTTTTTTGTAATGGCATGCTCTGTTCTGTTTGGAATCCCCTGTGCCGGCTCACACTCAAACCTGTTTGCTTAAGCCTGTAGCTGGCCGGATTATTGGCAGTCTAGTTTCCAAGGTTGTTGTCCTTACTTCCAGGCGTTGTCTATGGCGTTCAGAGTTGTATAAGCGGAGCAGGGTGGCCTGAACAGGTAGCAGGAGTACCCTCTTGCAGCCCCGATCCTGGTGATATACCCCAAATACCCAAAACCCTTCTACTAGGCCTAAGGGTAGAAAGCCCTGAGCCCCAATCGCAAGCCCCGCATCCCAAACAGCCAGGGTGTAATCCGAGAGTTCGGGGCTTCGGGGCGTTTTGGATCTGAAGTTCAGACCACAAGACTTCTTTCTCCCATGAGGGCAGCCTCGGATGGGCCCCCCACTCTTTGGAGACAAAAGTGCGACCCTAAGAGCCTTGGGCTTTACACGACTTTAAAGTTGGGCAGGAGACTTCCTCACCGCTGCTTCCCACCGCGTTGCTGCGTGCATGCTGCACACTGCAGATTCCAAAAGCCTGTCTGAGTCTATGTAAGATCGGAAGGAAAAGTATCAACCATTGGTGAATAGTGCATCCTTAGCTTTCCTACAAAAGCGGGCTTCATGATGCAGTACTTAACCGTGCCCCTTTTTGCGCGCTGTGGCATTTTAGCTTGTATGTTCTAGAGGAGTTCTGTGGCCGCAGTGCAGTCTACATCAACTTAGCAGTGCTAGCAGCAACACCAGCAGATCATTCGAAGATAGCTGCGTGCGTCCGCGCGGAAGAGGCCTGCATGCAGAGAACGGCGGGTCCTGAAGTCCTCAACCGCCTCAACCCCTAAACTCCGAAATCTATAACCCCAAAATGCCCTAAAACCCAGAACCCTAAAGCCCTGAACTCCGGAACTTCCCCCGCACTCCCCACCACAATCCCTGAGGCCTGGACACGAAATCTTTTGGTTCACAAGAAAATCAAGCCTGTAGACTGCAGATACGATGGAGTTTGGCTGCAAAGGTGACGGGACGGGAAACTCTGGTCCGCGTCCCAGTGAGACCTTAGCCCTGAACTCGCGGCCTCTCTTCCGGAAGAACGAGGACACGTCTGACACGCATTCGGCCACCGCTCTCTTCACTTGATCGCCATCGCCGGCCTCGACTGAAGGTCCCAGGCACACACAGTGACACACGGTGGGAAAAGCGGTAAAGACGAGCTCAAGCGGAACTTGCAATTGTTCGAGTGGCACCAGCGAACAAAGGCCCGCAGATCCTCGTTAATGTACCGTGACGAACAATGGATCACCAAAACAAACTGACATGCAGAGTGCTACATGATATACAAAGACGTCTCCCAAAGGCAAGTACCAGCGGCTCTGACACTGTAGGAAGGTCGGCTGACGGACTGCATGGCTTTATATGTATACATACACATACACATACACACAACTATCGCATCTGTACATGTATCTAAACTTACTATATATCTGCATGTCTACCCGCCGTCTCTTTACATTCGCTGCACCCAGCATCCATCTCCAAAGATTGCAAACGCAAAATCACACCAACCCTTAACCCCAGAAGGTTAAACCCCAAACCCCAAACCATAACCCCAGCCACCTTGAACTGACCGTCTTTGATCGCTCCGCGGGCGAAAAATCCATGCCGGACGGTGCGATACCTCTTTGTCACGTTCTTTCCTGTCCAGGGGTCGGGACTGCTGCAGTGGTTCCTCCGTGAAATCATGCAACAGCCCGAGTTGTTCCTGACGTAAGCATACCTTGGCGCAGCTTCGTGTCATGGAAGCTTGTCAATCATGGCAACCCTGTACAAGTGAGCATATAGTGTGCATAGAGTGGCGTGAAATACAAAGCATACAGAGCAGTCTGTCTAACAGCATGCTGAATTACCACGAATCATATGCTTCCCATCATCTGCCTGGAAAGCGTGCTTCCAGTGCCCGGAAGACGTCCCCATCCGCATCGTAAATGGGTGGATCTGCACCGTCTTTCCCTGCATCAGGGTCACATAAGGAAGGGTCTTGTAAGACCGAGAACTCGGGTCCGGGGCATACAAGAACATACTTGTAGGGCCTCGCAGGGGATTTTAGGAGATTTCGATTTCCCTGGCATGTTGCGAGGCTTCGTGGAGGATTGTCGGATTCGAGGGATGCATCGAGAAGCCGAGGATGGAGCCCATTATCACCATATTAGTCTTCTTCTTCCTCCTCCTCCTACTACTACTATATACTGTTGCTACCACTACTACTACTACTACTACTACTACGACTACGACTACCACTCCAAAACAGAACCAATCTGTCAGATCTACTTTGGTCAGAAGCACGGGGAAAGGGGAAGGTGGTAAACCTAAAGCGCTTGCAAAGATCGAACCCCTATGCTGAACCCAAGTCCTAGACCCTAACACCCAAAGCACTCAGACCTCAAACCCAAACCCGAAATCCCAAAAGCCAAAACCCTAAAGTCCTAAAATCCTCAAACCCTCCTCAAACCCTAAAAAAGATCCCAAACCCTAAAACCCTTAAACCCTAAACAAAAATCCCCAAGCCCTAAAGATGCCTACTTCGCCACAGGGGAAGAAGGCCCATGGACACCGGATCTCCGAAGCCAAAGCCGCCGGATCTCCTGGAACTTTCGGGCTTACGGCTGAGGGATGTCAGGCTTAGGTTTAGGGGTTTAGGGGTTAGGGGTTTAGGGATTTAGGGGTTGGGGGTTTAGGGGTTTAGGCGTTTAGGGGTTTAGGGTTTATGCTTTAGGGGTTTACGCTCTCACAACTCGGACACAGCCAGGCGAGGTTCTTAGGTGCGAGGTCGGAGTGAAAAGTGTTCTAGGTGCGATTCTCAGGGGTTTAGGGTCTAGGGTTTAGGGGTTTAGGGTCTATGGTGCCGAGGTAGGGTTTCAGGTCTAGGGTTTCGAAGTTGGCATAAGCTAGACGACACTCCTAAGCTGTGCTTGACCTTGAACTGTACTATCTGTCCCTGGGCAGCGAGGAATCTAAATTTGAGGGTCTATGCCATAAAAGCTTCGAGAGTGTCCGATTGCGCATTATTGGACTCTAGTGTAAGGGCTTAGGGCAGGAAAGGAAGGGGTACACCGAGTTTTCGGCCAGGAGTCCAAGACCATCCTGGACCTGAAAACCGATCTGAAGTCATTCCGAAGTGCGAACAACTAGTCACAGTCACTAAAACCTTGTGCCAGTCACTAAGATCTTGTGCATGGAAACGCGGGGCCCCACGGCGTTCCTTTCTGAAAAACCGAAACCCCCTAAACTTTCCCAGATCCGAAGTCCCGCAACTCTGAACCCTAGGAACCCCGGAGCCCTACGACATCTAGAGACCCAAGCCCCCGCAGATCCTAAACCCAAACTTTGAAACCCTCAGCCCGAAACCTTACACCTTAAATCCTGAACCCAAACCCTAAGGCCCTAAACCTATCTCTAAACTGTAACCCTGAAACCCTATGGTCCTCCCACCACGGCCTCCATGTGAAGGCTAGGATGCGGTGATGCCCCACAGATCCTCAGCGGCTCGACGGGAAACTGTCGATGTCTTTCTTCATTCTTGCCGCTAACCCTGCAAGTGCTCTGGGGCGTTAGCCAAGGGATTGGCTGCGCCCAAACTCTTTAAAACTTCAACCCTGAACATGTACTGTTGACGGTGCAATTATACACTCGCGTCCCGCAATGCCAGTATACGCTTATCACAACCTCGGACTGGTGAACTGCACTACGCACTCCTATGCTGCGTACGCATTGGTTTGCCATAGTTACACCTTACTCTCGCGGCATAGTGCAGCACATATCGACCAATGCGATCCAAGTAATTGAAGATTTACTGCCGTGCAGGCGCAGGCGTGCCAAAGGTGGAAGTACAAGCGACGGCGCTTCTAAGTGCCTCAAGACTGAAATTCCAAGCCGTGCATTCCTTTTGTTACATTACAGTAGGACTTGACTTCAACAACCGCCTGATGTCCTGCTAAACAACATTGAAACTAAATCAACATCAACAACCACACAAATCCTCCTACACAACACTTGTACGTCCAAAACACATTCGAAAGCTCCTCATACACCCCATACACCTTATAATGTAAACAGCCTTTGTACAGCATCACAAAGAACTGCAGCAGGATGTTTGTCACATCCGAAGGGCAGCTCCCAGGAAGGCACGGCTTTGGCCAGGTGGAAGCCCACCCAAGCGCCATAGCAGACGCCCAGGACGCCGAACCTGACTGGGCTGAGGGCTTTGAGGGTTTAGTGTGATGAGATACTGGTTTCTACCTAACACATCTCGAGGCCACGGGAGGACATACCGGCCAATGCAATGTGGCTGCGATGCTGAGGCATGAGATTTCGGATTCCTGGTGGTGGTTTGGAACTTACGGCGAAGGCTTTGTACATTTTTTCAGATTCACAGCTCGTTCTGGTTGCTTCGGACGAGCCCACGAAGCAAAGCAAGCAAGTTTCCGCCGGGTAATGAGCCAGAAGAGGTTTGTCTTCCGAGCATACACTCTTGATAGACTGGTGAAGCCATATCACGAAAACACGACAACAAAACCCAATACCGCTCCGTGACAGGCGCATGGCCTCACCTTAACTTAGCTTCAAAACAGGGTCGTTCTCGGGTGTTCCTGCCTCTCATATGTTCGCATGAATCTTGGTGCTATGTGGTGTTGCTGTTGCTTCGCCCAGAATGATTTACACGGAGGTGCCCGAACTTTCTGCTTTCACATAACGAGGCTTCAGACCGAAAGACCACCGCCAATTTTATCTTTCTGTGTCTTTGTTCAGGCCGCCCCACACCGAAATGCACGGAAGGACTTCGCCCTCAAACAACACCAAGCACCTACCCCTTGAACAACCCTACGCCCCAAGTCCGACTCTCAGACAGGTGACCGTTTCACACCGGACTGTCGCATGGCGTCAACGACTTTCAACCTGTGCTTCGGGTTTGGGTTTACTAGAAGACTTTGAGGCTGTCAGACTGCTTCAAGAGCGACCATAACGGCTATTGTGAGGAGGGAGTTCAGCTTCTCGACTCCCTGGGTCAGGAAACCAGGTTTTGGGGCTCGCCGGCTTTACGTTCTCACAACTTTAGCGTCTTAGGGTGTGGACAATCGGCTTATGACCACTACCCGCTAAGCCTGGCATTCGTTGATTCCAAGAGAACAGAGCCATGAATCTTTAGTTAGTGCCGTAAACTTTAAACTTACCCCTGTAGCACCCACGTAACTGTGCTAGGTTATGCACCTGATAACCTGCATGCTGGTTACCAAGGACCCCGTACTGAACCCTGTTACACACCCTGTAGCACCAAAACCCACAGAACGTGAAGAACGGCCAGAGCCCCGAGCTAAGAACCCTTCTCGTACACTTCACTACTATAGAAACCACATGAACCTCCCTCCCCACACTAGCACCTCCACTACCATAACACCCCTAGTATGCAGCAGATAGTAAACACCTCAACCCAAAAAGATCGGAGCGCTGGAGCCGGGTAGCACCTTCGGTAGCGTCTTGCTTGGATGCCATGGCCCTGCCAGGCTGCAGGGATTTGGGCTCCGGGTTTACAAAAGGGTCTCTATCCCAAACAAATCTGCAAATCACCTCCTTTGCAGAATTTGCACATATAAGCACCACCGTCACAAGCAAATTCTTGCTCATCTGCCATCATGACCATAACTGACGAAGGTTACTGTCTCCATGCTCAGACGTCCAAGAGCTGCGCCCTTCCCTTCAATCGTGTCTTTGAACAGTACTTCCGTAAGGTGTTTCAGGTCGGAGGGCCCAAGAAAGTGCTCCTTTCGACAAAGGATAAATGCAAAACACCTAGCATCTTGACATGATGACAAATGCCGAACCCTTGCTCAAAAGGCGCCTTCGACCAACTTGGGATCCAAAAACTCAGCGACCAGACCAGGGCTCGTTGCCGATACGAAACTACAGCACCAGAGTGCATGGAGGGAAAAGGAAAGCGCTATGTCAACAAACGGGCGTACTACCTTCTCCTTCCTAAGGTTGATCGCGTCTCCTCGCCACTAGCGCATGAACAAAATTGTTTTTTGCCGAAAGGGTCTACTGGCTTTCCCAAGCTGCCGATTTGTTAGCAAGCTAAGGGTTCAGTGTCACCATTTTGCACCAATGACAATATTCAGAGGGCTGGGGGACTTTGAAGAAATCGAACTCGAAGATCCTTTTTCTAAGCCCTGAACCGCAATGGCCTTTGAACCTGTCCGGCGCAATCTCGGCCCTTCGGGAGACCATGTCAAAGGCGGGTGGTAGCCCGTCCCCATCGGTGCCACCCTGCGCAGTAGGGGTTGCAGGGCTTTCGGCGCTCACACTCGGACACTCCGGCTTCAGGGTTTGGGAACTTGGAAAGATGATTCAGGTACTGCGGGCTTCCACTGGAACCTCATAGACTGTAGCCTCTCTCAGGGGAAACATCACTGACACGGAACACCCCACTCTCCGGCGCACGTCCAGATGCCCTGATGCTGGCGTCAGCCACATACTGAGACCCAACTCCCCAGAATCTGCTTCGAGCTTGGAGTCTGTGGTTTAGGGTTTAGGGTTTCCGCCCCGTCCTGATAGGGCTCGAGGATCTTCGGGATCCACACCGAGGTCTGCAAGTCAGCCGCCAGGGTGTCGGCCAGGGCGCGGGTACGGCCCCCGTTCCAGCCCCAAATGTCCTCTTCTTGGTGCTTTGGGATGCGGGCTCAACTTACAAATCTCCAGGCCTACTCTGCATTTCGTTAGCTTTACAGCTATGAGCGTGCTCTGTCTTTCCTTCAAAGGAAGTCCATGCGCTCTATCCGTCTGTTGGCGTCGTTGTTGCTGCAGATTTAATAGCAGGAGTGTCGGTCTCCGGCCCTGGACACCAAGCTTCGGGTTTTACCTTGGCATTCTCGATGCTCGATTCTCGGGCCGAAGCCTTCTACAAGCTTCGGATGCGAGAAGGCAAGACAGACCTCGAGGTAAAGCATGTCGGGACTCGAAGATTCTGCGTAATTACTTGACCCTTCGGCTTCGATGCTGATGCTTGGAGTCGAGACTCAGGTCTCGGGAAGATCAGTTGCGGGGATCAGGAGTTCGGGACACTCGGCCATGAGAACATTACTTTGCACGCCAGCTCAGAGCTGATTGGCAAACACATATTATGTGTATTTTTTGCAAAGCTGGAGCTCCCAACTTGCGGCGCGAGATAAAGCAGTTGTGAAAATGAGTGTGTGGCAGGAGAAATTGGTAGGATTCTCACGAAACTTGGACCTATGGTTCGCCGCAATCGGCTCTACCGCCTTTCCAACATATAGTCTTGCCCTGACTTGTGCCAGTCAGCCCTCAACTTCCAAAAGCCATACCGCCGTGAATCCAGCCTAAAATGAAAGATACCAAGGGCCTCGGAATCTGTGGCCTTGTCGCAAGCAGTGCAACTTCCGCAAGCTCAACTCTAGCACCAAAAGATGGCAGCTTCAAGATCCTTTGCCTCGCCTACTGAAGACAATCAGCTTCCGTTCATCGATTACGTGCACCACGTCTGTCCGGAAGGAACAAGATCGCCGTGCGGCTGCCCTCGCCTACCACGTAGTAGCCTCAGCCACGAAGTTTGACTCATGCTGCGAAAGGCAAAGGCAAGGGTCCTCGAACAAGTCGGACAACTTCGTGAAAGTTAAGTGAACCGCCAGTATCGCGGATGCTCCTAACCACATGGGTGCAGGAGGCAGTTATCAAGAATCCCATCCAAAGACTACGAACCTAGACAGCCGGCCCGCGCCACCCCAACCCCTGTGCGCACATCTATCTGGCCCACTCATGACTCCGCAACAAGTGTCCCAACCGGAAGTGACTAGGCCCTGCACTCAGGTCAGGAGCTCTTGAACAAGCCGTGCCGCCTCTGCCCACCCACAAACAGCAAACTCCCTCTGTCGTAATATAGGGCCTGAATAATTTGGCATAGGGCTTTGGGGCATTGTATACTATACGTGTATTACACCTCTATCTGTCGATAGCAAGCCCACGTCATCCACCATCCAATGCAAGTTGGCCACCCACACCCTGCGCATCTCCCTCTTTCCCGCAGGTTTGGAATTCCGCCGCCAAGTAGGGCTCAGATCCCGAGGGGCAGCAAACCATGGCCAAATCTGGAGGTGTAGGATCTACTGTAACTGTTCTCAGCGAAATGGAAGTCGGGTGACATTCGATGGTGACGGGTTTAGTGTAGACTCCGTTTGTGAAGTCAAAAGAACAGGGACAACCCAGCGGCTGACTTGGGCCTGCTACAGTCAGCCATGGGCTTTTGGGAACGCAGACAAACGGCTCCTGGCAACTCAATCGCGAGCCTCCGCTGCTGACTGCAAAGCTTCCATACACCGGGTGACTTGGTTTGATGGTGAAGGAACCCTCATTTCGAAAGGCCTATATAAACTGTACAATGACGAACTGGGCTGGCGAGAATGTACAATGTGAGGCCACACAACAGGAAGACTTCCAACAATCGCAGAGTTCTCGAATTCCCCCTATAAATCTGAATGAAACTACAGTCCTCCATCTTCTGTGAGCTTGACGCAGCCTCCTCGCCAAGACAGGTCAAGGTAAGAGACCCGGCCATAATCAGGGCCCATCGCAATCTTCCCTAAACCCAGGTCGCCTCGAAGCCCTAAGGTCAACCCGAAACCGTCGCTCATACCTACGATGTCTGCCAACTTCTGCATTTGGCGTTCCTGCAAAAGAACGCTCACATCACGTCAGGAGCATGTGCGCGGTATGAGTATAGGGTGAACCCGTAGCGCCTGCTCCAGTTAGCAGGCTGCACAATCATTAGGTGGCGCTTAAAGCCTAGGTCTACGGTTGAGGGCTTCAGGCATTCAGGGCTCTGGGTTTAGTAGGTCTTCAAAGCTCAAACCTCAGGCCCTGAAGCTTAAAGAACCCTCATACCGTAACCCCCCCCTTCAAGAACCCTTATACAGGAAAAAAATTATACCGTAACACCCCTTAAGGAACCCTTACTGTACAGTTTCGAAAGGTTGAAAGGATATTGGCGCCTCATAGGCTGCTGCGTTTGCATCGAGGGAGCAGCGGAGGAAGAAGGGCACCTGGGCATCCGAGACCTCGGACGAGTCTTCCGTTTGGGTATGGAGTTGGGTTCTTGGGTATAGGGCTGTAGGGTTTAGGGTTAGGATTAAGGGTTCAGGCTTTGGGGCTCGAGGGCTTTCGACTCACACTGCTCGCACATGGCAGGCAACGCTTCACGACAAGTCTGAGATACGACAGAATCACAACTACACTCACATCCCGGGAGGCTGGCAACGGCGGACCGGCACTAGAAAAAAGGTCAGATGGCTAGATGCTTATAGACTTGTATGTCGAAGTAGCTATACAGATCCGCCATGCACAAGATACACTCCACCAAGCAGTAGCAACATGTGCCTCACTGCGAACCCTTAAGTCAACACCCCTCATCTCGAAATCCAGCATCCACTGAGTCCCGAGCTTCAGCAACTCCAAATCCAAAGCCCTCAACCTGAAAACCCGCAAAAGTAAAATCGCCCACAACCCGAAAAAAGCTCTAAACCCCAAACCCCGAAACACCAAAACCCGAAAATGCTCCAGCCCTACAAACACAACCAAAACCTCCGAGAGACCCGCTCTCGGAACTGCCCGGCCTCATGCGGGGAAGCTGTTTAGCGGCTTTTGGCTTCGGCGCTCACCTTGGGTTTGTTGCCTCGCAGATCGCTGGGACGAGCCCAGGATTGAGGGTTTCGCAACAAACTGCAGATTCATCAACCTCAGCTTCCGCACATCTGCCTCTGTATAAGGCTTCTAGGGGTGTTGCACGTGACAACCCTAAACCCTAAACATCCCTAAACCATTACACGAGCTTTTATGGGCTTATTCAGGATCTCTCCGGTTCACAGGCCCCGCACGCAGGAGGAAGCGGTCAAAGAGCGCCTGATCACGTGGAGGTTTCAAAACACAGGGGACCTCACAAATTATACTATTATAACAATACTAGTGGCAACAATAATACGAATATATAATAATAATAATATTAGTCGGAATAATCATAGTAATAACAATTACAATAATAATAATAATAATAATAGTAATAATAATAATAATAATAGTAATAATAATAATAATAATAGTAATATTAGTAATAATAATAATAATAATAATGATAATAGTAATAATAATAATAATAATAAGCTATGCGTATTGCACAGCCCCTATAGGTACTCGGACCCTGAAGATAAGGATCGTAAGTTTCGTAAACCCCACAAAGGGTGTTTCCCGCTTGCGTCAACCGATGCTGGCAGGACACGTATGCATGACAAGCCGTCCAGCTGAATTGACACTGATTCCCGGCACCCCTAAACCCGAATCTCGAGTACATGCGTGTCGTTTGATGTTTCCGGCTTCTCGGCAACAACCTGCTAATCTCGCCCTACCCTAAATCACACACAACCCCAGACACTGAAAGAAGTGTATTCCGCATTGCCACCTTGTGCTAATCCTGGCTGGGGTTGAGGGCTGGGTGCCCCAAGGTCATGAGAAAGGCAATCGTCCAAACCACGATCCTGATCAAGAGATACCGCCTTCATGACCATAATGCTCATTGCCCTACTTTCCTGGATGCCCATAATGTTCGAGTAAGCCAGAGTCTACCGACTGGCACCGGAGCTGTGCTTCTAAACCGTGCACCTCGAGCTCATCACTCTCGGGAAGCTCATTCGATGCAGCCACGGCGCACCACCTCGGAAGATCCCGGATTCTCTGTGACCGGCTCAAAAACTTGAAGTATCCAGGGCGAATGCGGCAGAGGAAGGGAAATGCGATAGAAAGCCCTGGGTGCTCTTGTTGTATGTTCACACTGGAGAGTAGTCGTTCCTCTAGTTCTACTTCCGACATACGTATATGATGTTTCCATTTGCTTCTTGTTTCGCTACCTACTATGTTGGTGGCGGGGATGCTGTGATTGTGCTGCTATGATCGTTGTTGCGATGCTTCTGCGCCCGTCCTGACACTGACCGCCACAGCCAGGCTCCCAACACGAGCAAAACCACACCTGCTTGAACTCTGAAACAGATCAATTTCAAGCCGGGAGCGACTGCCACACGGCCACAAGTGATGTCCGATGCAGACAGGCTCTGTAGACGCGAAGAATTCCTACTATAACTGGGAGCTGCGGGCTTTCGACGCTCATACTAGATCAAGCAGCTCGGAATTGTCCTTCCCCATAGCGCCGGAACATGTCTTGCTCAAAGGCCCTCCAAGCCCCCGCGTCCCGCTCCAAAATAGGCCGCAATACATTGTTTTCCAAGCCTTACCCAGATGCCCTGTAAACACCTATCTTCTTTTTCCTGTCGCACAGCCGTGGGCTCTGTACACATTGGCCTGCCTTCAGCACCGCTGCTACCTGTCATCGGGCGCTGCAACACATGTAACAATCAGCAGTGGGATGCAGAGATAATACCAGTAGCAGTAGCCGCGGTACTAGCGTGACGGGAGTCGTCGTCGGTAGTGTAGTCGCAGTGGTAGTGGTCGTGGTCGCGGTGGTGGCGGTGGTAGAAATAGAAGTGGAAGTAGAATTGGTAGTGGTAGAGGTAGTGGTGCTAGTAGTCGTCGTCGTCATGGTGGTGGTAGTAGTAGTAGTGGTAGTACGTGGTAGTAGTGTCGTCCTTGTCGTGGCAGTGGCTGTGCAGTGAGTAGCGGGAAACTGTTGCGTTCAGCTCATTCGATGGAGGAGCCCTGCAGGTCTGCTGCTTCCTCGGCAACCCGTGCAAAGACATCATGAAAGCACAGAGCCTAGGGCCTAGGGGTGCCAGCCGTCGCCACAGGTACACCACCGCATGAGCCTGGGACTTCACAGGTCTGAAGCTCGTGGGGGCTTTGGGGCGAGGCCGGGTTTCTTAGATCATGAAGCTCTGAATGTTGCCCGAATCCAGGCGGGTGGGCGATGCCTACGTAGATGTCGACAACAACAAAAGTAGATTCAGCTCTGCTGCGGTGGCATATACGCTTTCCGGATGCTCTCTGCCACAGCCGTCGCCGTGGCTCCTCGCCGCCCCGCCAGCAAAGCATGCGAAGTTTTTCGATACTACTATAACTAAGACTATAACTATAAACCCCAAGCGCATCCAACATCTCCCGCTAGCACTGCACTCCCCTAAACGCAGACTCTTTTCTCTGCGGTCCGAACAGACATTACTGTTCCCATGGTCGCGAAGCTGCAAGGCTGCTTGTAGCAGTTTTGTTAACTGCCTTTCCTTCTTCAAGGCTTTCATGTTCCACTATGTTATGATTCAGGGCGTTCACTAAGCAAAGAAACTGAACCCTGTGGCTCAGCACCCACAGCTCTCAACTCAAACTGCAAACCTTAAGCTGCGACTCTAAATTCGAAGCCCCAGAAAAGAACTACGTGTCAAACGAGCTCCTGGAGCATCCCAGGCAAGCTGCTGTACAAGGTCGATCCTTCAGGCGTGGCACATAACTTAGTCAGAGCAGGCTCGCTCACACATGCCACACAGTTGCTTTGTAAAGCACTTGCTAGGAAAGGATTCGTTGTATAAGCTACACAAACACGGAAGGAACTGGCAGAGCAACTCCGATGTATCCATTCCCATGATTGCCCTGCATATTTGGGAAGCCCACATCGAAACCCAACGACTCTTCAGCCTGTGGCAAAGCTCCGCAGCGTAAGCGCGAACATAACCTTCCCGGCAGGGCTGTCGTAGGAATTCCGAAAGCCAAGGTATCGGCTGCTAGCCTGGACCGACTCAACAATGAATTTAACGTGCCCAAAGCTGCAAGCACATGATTTCAACCTCACAATGACTTCCATCTCAGGGCACAGATAGTGCTGTATCTTCGATTCCTTGATTAATCGACTCCACCATCTGTGCCCCGTGAAGTTGTGCAACGGGTCGCGTAGTGCAGCAGAACAGAAAATAAACTGGTATCATGTTAGAGTCGAACTTTTCAAATCTGTAAACTTCAAACAACAAAAGTGGAGGTTCTTTCGCAAGGTTCCAGAAGATACCATCCAACAGCGTCAGAACATTCAAGTGATGTGACCCCTACCAGCCCTACCACAAGGACTACGCCAAAAAAGTGGAAACCGTACCCTTCGCCAAAACATCCGTGCCATAATGCGACTTCCCTGAACCCTAAACCCCGAACTCAACTCTAACTCACTCTGCCACGGAGCGATCGGGGTCTTTGGGCTTCACTGCTTGGGCGGTTGCCCGGAGAGCCTCCAAGCAGCCGTCCTCGCACAGGATATATACAAAACAACACGAAAAAATCTCGGGTGTTGGTGCTCTTTTGCTGCCTGCCGCTCCGTAGGTCACGACGAGTTTAGACTTTCACCCTCGCGCAGATGCTTTGGAATCGGAGCTTGGGGGTAAGAAATGTGAGTGCAGGTGTGGGGTTCTCGATGAACTCCAGGCAGCCCGAGAATCATTACCAAACAATCGCGGGAAGGACCCGCTTATCTGGCTTATCTAAGGAACACTCCATCTCAGACGAAACAACAAGATGCTCGTTCGCAACAGGAACATAAGGAGTCATTATTGGCGCTAATGGCAGTAGCGGTACAAGGTGATCGTATGTAGGAATGCAGGGCTCGCTAGAGGTATCTGTATACTTCCTTTGCGGTGAGGCTGCCACGCAGTAAAACATTCAACCCCCTTTGAGAGCTGCAGCTGCAGAAGATTCAAGGGATCCGCGCATAAACCCTGAATTACGGGATCCCTGTTCTGGCAACGCCGCCCCTGGTAAGAAACCCGAACAAGGAGCCCAAACCTTTCCTTCGCACAACACCGGAAAAATCCATCCTGCTCCAGGGCCCCAGAGGTGAGCAGCCGCAGCAGGGCATGCAGCGCAGTGGCGCGGACGGCACCGACCTTGGCCAAGATACATACAAAAAGGGGGCTTAACAATCAAATAAAGTCTCGGGGGCATGTTGTACTACAAGTGGGCTGGTGGAACTTCTGATAATCGGGGTTATCAGTGTTTAAGTACTGATAGTTATGGCTATGTGTTCGTTCATTTCATTCATTCATGTCTCTGTTTGTTTATTGGGAGGTAAGATGGCTGTTGGTTGTTGGGTGCTCGTGCTTGCTACCATGGTTAGTTTGCATGCTGCTCCCACCGCTGTTGCTTCAGGGTTTTGGGGCTGGAGGGTTTGGGACTGACCCCGAAGCAAGAAAATTCACGTCCCAAATCCTGGAGGTATCGAGATTGGAGCTTCCAGGCAGCTAGGGTCAGGGTTGGAGGGTGCAAGCAACTAGGGCTGAGAGACATACCAGCTCCCTGATCGATGCTAGGCTCTTGGGAAGAACGGGCTCGACGCAGCGATGTTGTCCTATGAAACCGCGAGTTCTTGGCCTCAAAAGGGCTTGAGCTTCACGATTGACAAAGGTCGGATTTCACAACATCCAAGGCCTCATGGTGCCACACGGATAACCAACTTAAATCAAAAGAACATCGGAACATGCAGGCCTTCAAACCCGGCGGTTAGCAACAGCATTACTGTCAGCGGTTTTAGACACGAAAGCCTGCAAGTCTGCTGTGTGCAGCTTCCCCATCTGCACAAACAGGGAAGGGTTGTACAAATCTATTCTTTCGTTGTATTTCGCACCTGACTCCGAGCAAAGCAGAAAACCCAAACTCCGAATCCCAACGCTACTGCAAATTCAAACTTGTGTTGACACCCGCCTTCTTCTGCTTCAAGGCATTGGAGATAAGCTCCCAATACACCAGGCCCCCCTCTTGTCTGGGGCTTTGCAGGGGGCTATCAAATCGATTGAGGTTAAGCAACAAGCAAGCACAAATATACAATAAATCGCGCAGTCAGGCAGGCGGCGGGATCCTCGGCCACAGCGCGCTGCAGTGGCCAAGCACTATCCTGCCCAAGCCAGTCTTTCTGGCACATTGGCCTTCAGGCGCTAACAAACTTGTTACTTATGGACACAGGTTTAGGCATGACCACTGCGGTTGAGCCCGGAACCCCGCACAGAGACCATGCCCAGAGCTTGGACCCGAAGCCCAGAACCTCACCTGTGGGTGCAAGGAGGAGCTCGTACCACCGAAAAAGAACGCCCCAAGCCGTCAGTTTTTCTGCATCTGTATGAGATATACGATATTTTGGCTGCGTTGCAGGTGGCAAGTGTACTCGAAACATCACTGGACTGCAGACTAACTTACCGAAGACAGAAGACAGAAGGCTATACGATATACATATATATATATACACATGCATGCATGATGCAAACATACATGCATACGTGCATGCATACATACATACATACACAGACAGACAGACAGACAGACAGACAGACAGACAGACATACATAGATACACATGTGCCCATATGCGCATCCACCTGTATACATGCAAACATGTATATACACATACATACGCATATACATAGACGTATACGTGTCCACATTGCAGATTTCAGCTTGCAGATGTTGATGTACGAATGCATGCATACATACATACATATATATATATATACACACACATACACACACATACGTACATAACTATATATATATATACATTCTTGATGCAGTGTCCCTTTTTCATTTCATCGACGCATCCGTCGATAGTGCATTGGCATCTTCGGCACACGAATCCCGCCACAGCTATCTCCAGCTATGCTGGTGCCAGCTACACGGGTGGACCCGAGCTGAAAACCCCTCCGCGGTAAGCTACGAGGAACTCCCACTCACCGACGACTAGCTACGCGCGGACCCTGCAGACCAGGGACTCGAGGGTACACCCGTCTCACTGTCCGAACGAAGACAGTTCCACGAGGTATACGCCCGGCATCAACAATGCCACTCCGCAACCAGGGAGCTCTCACAAAGAGTACACCGATGAACCGCAAAGGTGCAGAGAAAGATAAGGAGGGCAGAGCCCTGTATTAGGGTGGGAAGGGAGGGATGAAAAAGGAACTCCTGATCTCAGGTCCAATTTCTGGAGATGATATTTTGGCTTGATAGGAAATGGCAGCGGCATGCAAAGGTCAAGCTCATGCTCAAGTGCAACAGCAGTGCCTAACACAGTTCCTACCAAGCAGACAGCACAATAATGATTTCAGCTCACCAAGCCTGCCCGAAGCACTAAGCTGGGCAACATTCTTGATGCAGTGTCCCTTTTTCATTTCATCGACGCATCCGTCGATAGTGCATTGGCATCTTCGGCACACGAAGCCCGCCACAGCTATCTCCAGCTATGCTGGTGCCAGCTACACGGGTGGACCCGAGCTGAAAACCCCAACGCGCTACTCCCAATGCACTATCCGGCGAGGAAGGAGAAAATGATTGATCGCACCGAGAAAGAGAAGTTCCACAGGCAACACGGCACGGAACTCTCGTGCACCTGGAATCGGTGTTCTTTGTACCAGGGGTCCTGGAGGCCCAACCTTGATATAGAATCACGCTATCTCCAGCTATGCTGGTGCCAGCTACACGGGTGGACCCGAGCTGAAAACCCCTCCGCGGTAAGCTACGAGGAACTCCCACACACCGACGACTAGCTACGCGCGGACCCTGCAGACCAGGGACTCGAGGGTACACCCGCCTCACTGTCCGAACGAAGACAGTTCCACGACGTATACGCCCGGCATCAACAATGCCACTCCGCAACCAGGGAGCTCTCACAAAGAGTACACCGATGACCCTCAAAGGTGCAGAGAAAGATAAGGAGGGCAGAGCCCTGTATTAGGGTGGGAAGGGAGGGATGAAAAAAGGAACTCCTGATCTCAGGTCCAATTTCTGGAGATGATATTTTGGCTTGATAGGAAATGGCAGCGGCATGCAAAGGTCAAGCTCATGCTCAAGTGCAACAGCAGTGCCTAACACAGTTCCTACCAAGCAGACAGCACAATAATGATTTCAGCTCACCAAGCCTGCCCGAAGCACTAAGCTGGGCAATATATATATATATATATATATATATATATATAATTTTGGCTCCCGCTTAGCTGTCTGGCGACTGCATTGCAGGTGACAAGTGGATGAGAGGGACTGACTAACTACACAAGAACAGAACTGGGATTCTGAGGAGTCTGCGACCCATGCCAAGTTGGAGTGCAACACACAAGACACCAACCCTAAACCCATAAACACTAAAAGCCAAGTCTACGAAATACTCTCCGGAATGAGTCGCGACACGGCAGTGAAAGGCGATAGCAGTACAAAGGATCGCGGGCAGTCGACTCTGAAAAAGCAAGGTTACCAACACTAAGGTAAGGCCACGCAGGACGTCGACTCTCGCCCCTTACACTCTACCCTCGTCAGTTCAACTGCCAGGAAAAGCGACAACAACAAATCACACGCAACACCTATATATATTTTTATGTACACCCCTACGCTGCTATGTAACCACACTGAATGCAAAATATATTTATTTGCATGCTCCCGCACACACGCGCACATATACGCACATATTACAACCTCTAAACTCAAAGCCGGCTTGCCCGAAGCGGCCTTCAGGCGGAGGCAGCCCAGGGCCTCTGCGGCGCAGACCCGAAGAAGCGGATCCTCGCGGCCCTTCCTGGGGTTTGGGTTTTAACCGTTTCTGAAGCAGTGGTGCAGAAATTGGGTCTCACACTCGGTCGGGCAAAGCAGGCTCGTACAAAAGCGTGCACCTTTCAGGAGCTGCTTGAAAGCTTAGGAGTTAAACTCTTGCTTTTCAAAAGCTTGTGCAGGTCGAGGTCCAATCTTTGGGCTCAGGTTTGAGATTCCGAGCGTCACCCCTGAGAGCAAGCGTCAGTTTTGGTACTTGGGCCTTTTGTTCGTGTGAAGGCCCAACTCTCTCTCTCTCTCTCTCTCTCTCTCTCTCTCTCTCTCTCTCTCTCTCTCTCTCTCTCTCTCTCTCTCTCTCTCTCTCTCTCTCTCTCTCTCTGTGCTTGGCTCACTCTTCTGAATCTGACTCAATCGCATCTCAGCCCCGCGGCAGTCTACGGCAGACTCGCAATGCTAGTGTACCATGGGTAGGCTAAGTCATAAGCCAACCTTTTTATTGCTACGGCTCGCCGGCCCCCAACCTCCAGGCCCAAAGGCCCAAACTGAAACCGAGAAGCCCCTGGAACCTTCAGACCACTATACACGTAGAGCTTGGCTGCAGCCGGGCTACAAGACCTCCTCCAACACCTCCAGAGCCTCGCTGGTGACCTCTGCGTCCCCTCGGAGGACGTCGGTTTTGTTCTTAGCATTCGGTCTTGCGCCTCTTAGCAAAAACAGCTCCGGAAGGAGAGTTCAGCGAGAGAACGAGAAACAAGCCGTGAGAGTGGGGGGGAGGGGGAGAGTGAATGGTACGCATGTCCGTGTAAACGCGGGCACTGTCGCAGAGGGCAGTTTGATCTTGGCGATAGCTCGTCTCGTGTTAAAGCGTCGACTTCATGCGCATGTGCCTGCCGCACCCGGGGGCCAACCGCTCGAGCACGAAAGGGATCTTACTGATTCAACACCAAAA
The DNA here is from genome assembly GCA_905221615.1 of Symbiodinium sp. CCMP2592. Classification (NCBI taxonomy): domain Eukaryota; class Dinophyceae; order Suessiales; family Symbiodiniaceae; genus Symbiodinium; species Symbiodinium sp. CCMP2592. Next base: position 407,309 of record CAJNDT010004602.1, read on the forward strand.
TCCTTGAACCCAGGGTCCCGATCATCCGCGTTAAGGCCTCCTTCAGAAGCTAGCCCTGGAATTCCAACAAGCTATACTACAGTCTTATGGCTGCCTGTGAGAACGAGCACACTGTCCCTGTGCTCACAACCCCGAGCTGCATCCCAAACGAAGCCAGCTCTGATCCTTCTTCTCGAAGCCGAAAAACGCAGCAAAAGCTTGTGGAGGCCGTGAACTTAGCTGAACTAAGAAGGCCCGACGAAACTTACACTCCCCGAACCCTGGCCCCAAACCCGCTCTCGGCGCCTCCAGCCATGTCCAGACATCTGCCAAGGCCGTGCACGGCATCTGAAGACTGCTGCAGCCCCGGCTTCCTTCAGAGATTCGTGAATTTGGTGTTCGCGAAATCCGGGTGGAGCTCCGCAGCTGGATGAGGCTCCCTAGGGCCCTAGGGCTTTAGAAGGCTAATGATGTCACACTCACTTGCAACTGCAACTGGCCCACACCCCGTCTGGTGTGCGACGAGTGTCTGCAACAAGAACCGTGCAGCCGCAGGACCCAACATATCGAGGACATGCATCACCTGAGCTCCCAGGTTGCAAATGCTCTTACATATTGGCAGCGTTACGATGTTGTTTGAGAGCTTGAAGAAGCAAAATGCCTCTGGCAGGTCCCAGAGACCCCGAGCGGAGCACAGTCAAGGCATTGGGGGTGGACACAAGCGGATTCTGTAGACGCTCAACCCTTGACAACGTGCATAAACGGTAGAATACGTTGTAAAAATCTAGAAAGCCTTGAAACTCATGAAGCTTGACTTCTAAGTTCAAAGACCTAGACCCACAAGACCAAACCCACCAACCTCTGAATGCTCATCGAACTATAGCCATCTATAGCCTCACCCCCCATGAATCCTTCAGCCGCGCGCCGAAACTGAACCGTCCATGTTCGAGACCACTTTCTTTCGCTTCAATATCGACTGGCCGTCCATTTCCTCTTCCTGACGGAACCGCTAAAGTCTGACACGAAAGATTACTAAACCTCCCAAACCCAAAACCCACATTCAACGCAGACACCCTAAATGCCAGCAACAACAACCCCAATGCCATGAAACTCCCTAAACCCTAAGTCCTAAGCCCCCAAAAGAGAGAGAGAGAGAGAGAGAGAGAGAGAGAAGCCGCAAACTCTCTGAAAGCCGGTGACATTGCGGCCCCGGAGTTGAAGGAGCCTCCGCTGCTCGGCTTGAGGCGCATTTTGAATCATTCTGGAGCTCATGAGCCAAGAGGGGTTTCCATAAGACATAAGTCTAAAACCCTAAACCCGAAAATTCCCAAAGCATAAATCCTTAAACTGCAAGACTGATGCCATGCCAAGCAACTGGTCTAGGGCGGCCACGGTCTTCTCAATCACTGGCAGTCGGCCCTTGCCTAGGGAAAGCTTGCAAAAGTGGCTCCTTGATTCGAGTGGTCCTGGTGCTTAGGATTCCAGAAATACCCTGTCCTGCCTTGCCATGCCCGGTCCAGGGCGTAAACTTGGAAAGTCACAAAATCTCGGCCATTAGCATCCATCAGAGCTCCAACAGCAAATGTAAACTGATATAGCGACCCTTATCACACCTGTAAAGTGCCTTACCGTGACCCAAGACCTGTGAACAAGGACCTTACATCTGCTAACATGCCTGGCCACACAGCCTCGCCAACTGCCACGCCGCAGCCACACGCTGCGGATCCAAGGCATCCTGCGCTGCTGCTGCTGCTGCTGCTGCTGCTGCTGCTGCTACTACTACTACTACTACTACTACTACTACTACTACTACTACTACTACTACTACTACTACTACTACTACTACTACTACTTCCACTTCCACTTCCACTTCCACTTCCACTTCCACTTCCACTTCCACTACTACTACTACTACTACTACTACTACTACTACTACTACTACTACTACTAACTACTACTACTAGCTACTACTACTACTACTACTACTACTACTACTACTACTACTACTACTACTACTACTACTACTACTACTACTACTACTACTACTACTATTACTACTACTACTACTACCACCACATTATGACCACCCAGCAAGATCTGGTTGATCGCCGCGCCGGCCGGTCAAAATTGACATCACCCTGCCACCATGGACGTCCTGCCCAGGTCCTTGAATCAGTTCGGTCACAAGCACCTGCCCAGCCACAGAATGCAGCTTGCGGTGCTTTTTCGACCATTGAATGATCACTCCTTCAGCTGTTGACAAAGGCATTTCGAAGCCTTCCAAAACCTCAGAAGTTCTTTCTAAACCGAAATCCTTAACTCCAAACCCCTGGCACGGTCCTGTAATTCCGTCCCGAAGCTCTCAAATCCATCTTCCATGCAACAGACTTAAAGTCCAGCAGCAAGGAGAAGCCAAATCATGGTCCGGTCTGCTTCCCTTTCTTCTCGTATTCAGCTTCTACGAAGATATCAGCCTTCAGCCGAACCCAAGAAGACTTCGAACCGACTCAAAACTAACCGGAATCCCTGGACTCGACCGCTTGCTGTACTGTATTCGAAAGCCCACGACATGGCCTACAGGCGCCTTGACAAAGCAGTTTTTGGGGCTGGAGGCTTCTACTGTTCCAGGCTTCCATAGACTTCGGTTTCCAAACCCTCAGCCTCAAACCTTTCTAACCCAAACTTCCAAGCAGGCTAGCTGGCATATCATAGTAGAACTACAACCAGGAACATGTAGGAATACTAAGTGCTTCCCAAGCCTACGACTCCAAGGGTAAACCCCAAGTCGGGGAAGGCTTCCACTTGCGGGCCTGAATGAGCACGCATTCCCTGACACAAATTCGGCCACCCGGCCTTCACTGCGTCAGCGTCTGCTTCAGCAGCCGCCTCGGCCGTTGGAGAAGAAACAACCGTGCCTCGAGGTGGTTCTCGGCCCTTGCCGTAAACCGTAAACACGGGTAGGCAAACAGCACTTTGGGCAGCTACACCATCCGCTTCAGAGCCACATCGTCTCTGGTCCCGAAGACAAACACAAGACCTGAATCGAAACGGCCAAAACAAGCCCTTCCAGGCCGTAAGTACCCAGAAGCTTCTCCAGCCACCCTCGGCCCCGCGCCTGAACGCTACAATAAACGCGGAGCACCCCAAACCCACCATGCCGAGCCCCGAGCCTCGCTGCTGCCGGCATGCAGCCAATCCCAAATGCCCTGCCATACAGGCCTTTGGATGATGCAGGGGCTTTCATAGCTGATAGATAGAACAGGCCGTGGGGTTGGGGGGTGTTTTGTGCTGATGTACATAGGGGCCATCAGGCGATACGATTACTACTTACTAAGGACCCTGTAGCATTGTTCAAGCTTCTCGCCTGGGAGTGATGGTCTGTGGGGGGCTCTAGTGTTCTGAGGGTATGTGGGCTTTACGTTTCTTTGGGTTTGGGGCTCAGGATTCAGGGCTTATAAACTGTATCCGGCCAGTCTGAAGGTTCGGGTTTAAGCTTTTTTCGATCCTCCCGGCGCTGCCAGCTCAGAACCGCTAAGCAGCGGTTGAGGGTTCGGAGTTTCAGCTTTAGGATTTGCTCGGCGTAAGGGTTAGGACGACTAGGGCTACTGCACGGGAGCTCGACATCGATAGAAAGACCTTTCCCTCTAGGGTCTCTCTGCAACGGCCCACCTGGCTTTACCTTGCTCTTCCTTTTTAGGTGCTCTTGATGCGGACCGTTCGGCCATGAGGTCGGCTCAGGGTTTCAGGTTCTGCGTTTAGACTGGCAGGTTCTGGGGGCTAGGGTATGATACGCCTGGGGTTCGCAGGACCGGACTGTGGCTTCTTTCTTCGCAGGTGATGGCCAGGCTTACCAGTTTCCTCAGCAATCTCTCAGATGTTTGTGGCAGGTGTTTGCTCAGTTTCCTTTGTAGCCTCAAGTTTGTCCTAGCGAGTCGGTCTTGTTCGGTCTCCTCTTGTCCCTTCTCTCTTTTTAGGATCCAGCGACTGATAAGAAACTGCGGCAGCGAATCATTCCTTGAGGAATTGACTGGATTGGCGGTATGATTCACTGCTTCTGCTCTGCGCATATCTTGGTTTACAAGTACGACCTGGCGTTGGGAGCTCTTCCTGCGTGCTTGGCCTTCGGCTGTGTTAGATTGTACTGCCGGAGGGTGGCCCTAAATCCAAGCCCCTGATCCTCAGTCCTTAAACCCATAACCCAGTCAAGGGGCTGCATGCGAGCCGGCTCATCGATGCCGTCCTTCGAACTCTTCGGGGTTGTCGTTGTTTTTTTAATTTGTCAGTGAGATGCGTTTTGTTGCTGCGCGGCACGTCCAAAGCTACGGTATTCTCTCCTCAATGAACTGCTTCCCCTCCTCCACGACTACTGCGAGGATAACTACTACGTTCAGCCTTGGTTTTCTTCTTGTTCTTGCTACTCCTTCTATTAAATTCTTCTACCATCCCTCACCCTCTTTGTTCTGTTATTGACGGTACTACTACTACTACTACTACTACTACTACTACTACTACTACTACTACTACTACTACTACTACTACTACTACTACTACTACTACTACTACTACTAGCCAAACCCCCCCCCCCCCCTCCCAACTACACTTGTTCCATCCGGGCTGGGCAGCGGTAGCTGCTAGGCGCCTTAACTGCGATAGTTGCAGAAGATGCACGGGCTCAGGCTCCTTATCTGTGACAGCTGCAGAAGTTGCAGAGGCTCAGTGTCCTTAACTGTCACAGCCGGTGAAGTTGCAGGGGCTCAGGCCCCAAAACTGCCACAGCAGCTGGAGTTGCAAGCTCGACGGGGAAGAAACTCATAAACCCCAGGTGGTCGGATAGTACGAAAACGCTGTAAATACGGTGCAAAACCCAGGTGCTGCCAACAAGGGTTTCACGTTTCTAAAACCTGAAGCGCAACATCTTCTGAACATCAAAAACAAAGATGCCAGCTGTACGTGGGAGGGGCTCGCCAACACCCCTACCGCCCAACCTCTGCGTAGGAGGGTCTGTTTTTGAAGTGGTGTGTGTGGTGTGTGCGCGCTTGAGTGTGGAAATATTGTTCAGGGTGTCCGCAAAACAGTGTCGTGATCATCCCCGAAGAAGCTTTCCCCCACCCAATTTCGAGTTTTTTTGCATACAGTTCCAAAGAGCAAAGTTTAATACGCATAGTCGAGAAGTAGGGGCTCAGAATATGTAACAAAGTCTGACATCACGAAAGTACCGTAAATACCGAGTTAAACGGCTCTTGTGGTGATACTGCTGGGTGTGTTCGCGTAACACTGTCGTCATCATCCCCCCCCCACCCCCCCACCCACCCCCAGAAGCAAGTCCAAAATCAAGAGCCCGAGTTTGCAAACTCGACAAGTCGATTTTTGGGCCTCTTAGGATGATCGCACATGACGAAAGTGCTGTAAATACCGAGTAAAATGGATGCTGTCTTAACATGGTTGAGAGCAAGTGTAGTTGGTAGGGGGGGGTGCCTACTACTACTACTACTACTACTACTACTACTACTACTACTACTACTACTACTACTACTATCATCTGCTACTACTAGTCATGCTGCTACTGCTACTGCTACTGCTACTGCTACTGCTACTGCTACTGCTACTACTGCTACTACTACTACTACTACTACTACTACTACTACTACTACTGCTACTGCGACGACTACAACAACTACTACTACTACTACTACTACTACTACTACTACTACTACTGCTACTACTACTACTACTACTATTACTACTACTACTACTACTACTACTCCTGCTGCTGCTGCCACTGCTGCTGCTGCTGCTGCGACTGCTACGACTGCTACGACTGCTACGACTGCTACTACTGCTACTACTGCTACCACTGCTACTACTGCTACTACTGCTACTACTACTACTACTACTACTACTACTACTACTACTACTACTACTACTACTATCATCTGCTACTACTACTCATGCTGCTGCTGCTCGTGCTACGATGGCGACGACTACTCATGCTGCCACTGCTGCTGCAACTGCTACTGCTACTGCTACTGCTACTACTGCTACTACTGCTACTACTGCTACTACTGCTACTACTACTACTACTACTCCTGCTGCTGCTGCCACTACTGCTGCTACTGCTACTGCTACTGCTACTGCTACTGCTACTGCTACTACTACTACTACTACTACTACTACTACTACTACTACTACTACTACTACTACTAATCTGCTACTACTACTCATGCTGCTGCTGCTCGTGCTACGATGGCGACTACTAATTACTCATGCTGCCACTGCTGCTGCTACTGCTGCTGCTACTGCTACTGCTACAGTTCTTCTACTTCGACGACGGCGGTGCCACGGCGCTGCGGTGCCTGCGATGACGTCCTCTGAGAACTCAGCGCCATCCCCGGCTCGAAAAATTGGGAACCCAGAGCATGTGCAGGCTTTACTGTGTCCTGGTAGAACTCCTCCCAGTTGATGGCTTTGTCAGGTGCTGTGCGCAGGCGCGGCGCTACGACAGGGCTGAGCATCCGGCTGAACCTCGTCGCGCAGGGAGCTTTCGCTCGAAGCCGTTGATTCAGGATTGAATAGCTATAGGACTGACAACAGTACGGCTGGGCGACGTAGCACTCGGTTGGATTGACAGCTGCGCTGGCTTCTACTTCTAGGTTTGAGGGTTCAGTTACGCGAGCACTACTATAGTATTGGCAATGCTTTTGGTAGCATCTACCACCTCGTCCGAAACCCTTTTTTTGCCACTGGACTCAAGTCTAGCCAGTAAACCCTGAACCCTAAACCCCTATAGACCCTCGTCCCACTGCCACCTCGTCGCACACTGCGCTGCCGAGGAGCTGAAACTTGAACATGTAGCGGATTCCATTACTGCTGATGTTGGCTCCACCCCGATGCCACAGGTCGTAGTGCATGAGGACGACCTCAGACAACACATCCAGGTTACAAGTTCTCACTGCTAACCACAGATGAATATGAACAAATGATAAGCATCAAGGTCAGAGCAGTAGAAACAACTGGCCTTGAATGTACAGCCCTGAGACTTCTTGATGTTAGGCTCGGGTACTTAGTTTGCCCTTTTGGGAATCCCTGTCGCTTATTATTGCTTCTTGATAGCAAGGAGCCGTGCCCGCAGAGCAGCACAAGGGCCTCCCCTGCACGTGCCAACTCGCGGCAGGGATTCCAGTCGCTGCCTTGCCGAGGCAGGTTTTGAGAGTTGAAACTTTGGGGCTTAAGGCTTTTCAGGGCTGTAGGGTGTAGACTATCGACGGGCCGAGTACGTGTAGACCCCTGTTCGGATTACATGGATCAGATGCTCTCAAGATCCTTCTTGAGAGGATTGCTATTCAAGGATCCACATTGAAGCAACCGGGAACAGACAGGGGTGATCATGCATCGCAACAAGACTGTAGCTACCGCCGCTGGGTTAGTAACTAATGGTGCCAGTGGCTGAACATCGGCTGCATGATGGGCTGCATAGAACATCGCCACACACACACACACACACACACACACACACGTGTGGACGCATGCCATGCGTGGTGTTTCTGTCCAGTCCGGTCCGACTTCCAGCATCAAGTGTAAAGCTTAGCTGCCTCAAGACGTGTTTGTTCCAGCCGCTGCGGACATGGTGGCCAAAGCTCTGCTCTCTGATGACTTCGTGGCTCCCTTTGCACATGGGGCAGTGGGTCTACCACCATCACCAGTCCAAGACAAATCCGTATGAAACAAACATCATCAAACAGTCTGTGTGTTGATGCATCGAATTAAGCCCAGAGAGTGAGCCGGAATTGTGACAGAGTATTGGAGTCATGGGAACTCCGTTCATGCCACTTCATCGAGACAACAGCCTTTCAAACCTAGGAAACGAGTGAATGTCATCGCAATAGGCGCAAATCAATTCATGTTGCTGTCGATGCAGGAGTTTGGGTTTTTACGTCAGATTTCATTCTGTCGACCTGCACATCAGCTGCCTGTTCAACGCCTTCCCGCATGGACACAAAACTGTGCTCAACGGCAGCTTGGTCTTTTAGACCACGGCCACCTGTGAATTCAGGTTTCAGCTTTTTCTTTACAGCTTTACAAATCGGCAAGTATAAGTCTCCTCCTTCGGAACCCATGGCTAGGTTTCCGGCTAAAAGGCCGCCTTGGTGAATTGCAAGATCTCATGCGTGCATGCAGTTCAGAAGCCTGCTTTCTTCCAGGTCTGACCGCGACAGCTCAAAAAGTCTTTTGCTGTCAGTAAAAATTTGCGGTAGCCCGGGAAGACCGGAGCATCACTGGCTGTGCAGCTGCCTCTGCCGCTGCCTTCCGGCATCAATGTGGGAGATCAGATGCCTTGCACGATCTTCCAACGAAGAACTTTTGCTTTGCTCCCGTCCAGATTTGCAGCTCGCTCGGCCAACACCTTCGCACGGCCCCGATAGCCTCGCTGGGTTTCCAGGAGGCCCCACGCCACAAGCAGAGTGGCAAGCCACTTGCAAGCCACCTGCACATCACGGCTGGTTGCTTGAGTTGCTGTTCGTGAACGCACTCGAAACTGTCCATCAATCCACACATCCAGCTCCTTTTGCAGTTGCTCTTGAACAAAACGTGTCCCGTCTTGGAAGACGCGCCTCGCAGCATCGAAGTGCCCGTTGTTCTTCTCTGTCAAAGCTAAGTTCAGCCATGTGCAGGCGGCAGCAGCGAATGAAGGCACCTCCCTTGCTGGTGGCATAGTGCTGTACAGCCCAATGGCCGTGCGGTACACAGCCGTTGCTCCATCCCAGTTTCGCTTTCGTCGGAGCTCCACTGCACGGTAGTGGAGCTTCGCTAGGCGCCTGAAGCTGGAGCTCTGTGACTCGATGTCGGAGCTGACTCCCCTAGCTGCACCTTTCAGAGCCGCTGTGTAGTAGCCAAGCACGGCATCCTGCTTGGGACACGTCACCCAGGTTCGGGACATGGGAACCACCACCCCGAACCACAAGCAGCATGCAAGCGCTGGAAAGATCCTTCCATGCTTGAAGCAAACCATGGTCTTGCAGAGTGGCCCCGCTGCTGCAACGTCGTCGCTTGCCCCGGAAACTTCTGCGGTTCGCCGACCGTTGCTCTGTCCGCCCTCATTCGGAAAGCCCTACTCTGGCTAGCTTCCTTTCCGAAATCGAGACTCGCCCTTCAAATGCCTATCTATGCCAAATGCACAGCCACAAAAAGCGGCAACAGCCTCAACACCGACACCACCCGCAACATGTAGCCGCCATCATCGTCAATTCGTCATGCACAACTTCACTATTCATGAGCATCACCGCCAACGTCATCATGGCCATGTGTAGCCATGCCCTTCTGAGGAAAGCAGTTGTGATAAGCTATCGTCGTCATCTTATGTCATCGCTATGGCGATCGAAAACGCAACTCGCAAGCACCCGCTGCCTCGCGATCGCTGAAGCGAGCGCACCCATATGGGCCTGAAGAGAGCCCAGAGCAAAACTAGTTGCTCTTGAATTGGCGCTACAGCACTCACTCTGCTGGCCTCTAGTTGATCTCCTTTCGGCCTCCCTTGATGGCGCTAACGACTCTGGAGACGGTGATTGCGAAGGTGCCCGCCATGGTGATACTGAAGATGAAGCAGGGGAGCATGGTGATTGTCAATGTGCATAAGCATACACATGTAGATGTTTTATGTCACCTGTAAGTGTGTGTGCGCACATATATGTAGGCGTCTGTGTATATATCTGTGTGTAGACATATATACACAGACTCATATCTACGTACCTCCATCCATCCATCCATCCATCCGTCCATCCGTCCATCCATCCATCCATCCATCCATCCATCCATCCATCCGTTCCAGCATGCATGCATACATACATACCTGCATACCGACGTACCTACATACAGACATACAGACAAACAGGCAGGCAGACGGACAGGCAGACGGACAGGCAGCCAGGCATCCATGCATGCATAAACACCTACATGCATAACAAAACAGCAGAAGAGTGAGAGCGAGACGCCAGGATAGAAAGCATGGGCATCACAAAAAAGCACTGGCATGCTCCCGTGAGTCATGCTTCTCCATTGCTCGAAGGCTTCATTGCTTCCGCTTCAGGAGTGGAAGAGTGAGTTGGAGCGATATTGAGGGTCAAACTGGTGTCAGGCTCGGCCAGAATCACACCTCTGCTAAAGAACCAGAAGTCAGTTTGGCAGCCTCGATCGCTCTTCTCATCCTTGTTGTACCACCTCGGAGAATCTCAACCCGATGTAAGACAAGGGCCTGAATGCTTCTAATACCCGTACTAAGGATTCATTATACTTGTTCCACAATAATCCTAATTCCTAAATCACACCCTACACTGAAATCCTGAAAAATGGATTCCGGGATCCTCAAAGTTGACACTAAACCTCAAGCCCTCAAAACCTGGATCCTAGCCACCAGGAGCAAAAATGCTACATCTGTAACCTGAAACCATGGATCCTAAGGCTTAGAGACCCTCAGGCCCTGGATCCTAAAGCTTCAAAGCTAAACCCTAAACCCGCGGTCCTAATTCTTAGACCCCGGATCCCACAGGCTAACCAATTAAACCCTGAGCCTAAACCCAAACGGTCTCAAACCCTAAAACCCTAAACCCAAGCTGGATGAAATCCCAAACCCTAAACCCTGACCTGTAAATGAAATCCCAAACCCTAAACTCTGACCTGTAAATCCAAACTGTCTTAAACCCTAAACCAACAAATCTTTTCTGCGGCTGGGAAAACCCTAAACCCAAACTGCCTGTTGTGAACCCGGACTCTTGCGATCAGCTGGGAAGCAGCACTGCCAAACGAACTAAATCTGGGCAGGGCCGCCAGTTTGGGCTTAAACCCTAAACCCCAAACCTGAAAACCCTACACCCACACCGCTCTAAAGCTCGCATCCCGGGAGCCTCCAACTCCTGAGTCCCGTGCTGACTCCTTGGAAGGATCTCTGTTGGCCCGAGCTCCAGGGGCGTGTCCTACAGGGTGGAGGATTCCAATAGGGCAATACAGGGGCCTTAACAATTAACAATTAGAATAGGGTTTTTGGTGTATATTATACTTTATAACTATAGTAAGGAGCACCCAAAAATCACAGCAAGCCCTTAAAAATATGTACATGCCTGAGGGGGTTGGGACTTTTGGCGGTTTGGGTGCTTGTGGTTTTTTGACTCGGAGAGGGGGGGATTGGTTGGGGGCAGGGGATTCAGGGTTAAATGTAGACCTCAAGTGGTTCCCTTTCGGGTCTTCGGATCTGCACGGATGTTAACCTAAGTTGCTTGTGCATAAACTCTCAGACTGTGCCAGGCAAGGTTTGAAGACGATACTGGGAAAATTCCTTAGCCGGTTCATGTCAGCTGTCTCACCAACAGGACCGGCCGTCGTCAAGTTAAGCTCAGAAAGACTTTGCACAACTTCTCCATTCGAGCGAACGGCTTTAGGGTTTGCCCCGGTAAAAAAAACGCCCGTTCCTTAACAAGGATGATTATGTTCGGGATCCACAAGCTGCGCCAGGCCTTCCAAATAAAGGGCTTCATTGGTCAGGGGTCGACAGAACGGCGAACCCCGATGCTTGGCTGTAAGGGACTGTAAGAAAGGGCCAGGGCGGCTAGGGCATGGGGTTTGGGGGCTTCAAGGTTTTTTTGCCACCTACTTCGCGAGGGCAAAACCCGCATGGCAGGGTCGAGGTTTGGGCCGGTTTGGGGGTTGGAGATGTAGAACATGACTTTTTTGGGATGGTTAGGACTTGCACAGCAAAGGGTGGGAGTTTAGGGCTCGGGAGCTCATGCCAGGGAGGCATGGGGCAAGAAGCCCGCCTGAGGAAAGTAGAGCGCCATGATCCAATAAGGGCACGCATTGCGCGGATGCCAATGCCTAGTGCAAGGGCCGGCATCCTGGCTTACTCATGGACTTGGGTCTCCCACTGCTGCCAAGCCTAGCCTGAGCTCGGAAAGTACATGGCGAAGTCCAGCCCTAAAATCAAAATCTGAAACATAGAACCAACCAAGCAGATTCTCGATTGAACGATCTTTAGGTACACGATCGGCCATTCAACCAACACTTGCTCCAACTGCAAAAGCGGCCATCACTTCTTCAATGTTACTTTCGTATGCCATTAAGGACTGAAATGTTCAGCGGGAGTCCTGTGCTAGGGACGTGCGAGCCGACTCGAGGCAACGCGTGCTTTGCAGGCGGTTGACACATGTAGACAAAAGCTGAGTTGGCCAGGCGGCCCCCAGAAAGAGTCGCGGTGCCACGTTTGCGGCGTCGGTCGCTCACTCGTGTGGCAGTATCTGTGCCTGAAGATTTGGCTGGAGCAGGGGATAGTCAGTGCCGCTCATGCCGACAGGTTTCGGGACCATAGTCATTCCCCTTGTCGCATAGGTAGTGTCAACCCTCTGACTTCTCATGCGGAGCAGGAAATCTTACAACTGTGAAATCTAAAGGCATACCACCGAACCTTGGAGACATGTTCGCCGAGAGTGTTACACTGTGCAGCTGTCCGGAGCATCAGGCTGGTTGAGGACTGCGTTCAAGCCTTGCATCCAAGCTGAAAGCCAGGCCAAAGATCCGACATCTCCTGAAACAGCAACCGAACGCTGCACAACCCGAAACTCAAATCTCGAAACCCTGCTTTAAGTCCTAAAGGACAAACCAAGCCTCACAAACTTAAAGAACTCAAATAGACCCCCAGAGCACCCTCTGAGGCCCTTCTTGAAAGAGCTGGACTTCAGACCGAGCCCCTCAACTTCGACTGCAACGCCTTCATATTATGGTCAGATCTAGTTGTGGCACATGGGAATTTCCGAGAATTGGGGCCAATTAGGGGTACCTTAGTCTGGGGTTCTTATAATGAGGATCCTACTATTTAGGGTGCTTTTATCTATTTTCGGAAGCTCCCATATTGATACTTGTATCAAGGAAACCTAAGGAATAGTAACGAACAGTACTTACAAGTTATATATGCTAAATGTAACTATTCCGGACCCAGTCAACGGAGGATCTCTGCGGCCGAGCGTCGGATGCAGAAGATATCCCGGTCCAAGGAGGCTCTCCTAAGCTTCCCTCTTTGATTCTGTGGGGCACAAAAACCCTGCCCTAAACCCTAAAAGGGTTGAAGAGTTGGGGCTCAGAGGCTTGAGGCTTTGGGTTTGGTAGATAGGACGAACCAACCGAGGAGCCTTTTTGCGGAACCTAAACACTTCCGCCTCTCAAGCGTAGACCCCACCATCGTGCCCACAAGGGTGGAATGGCAAACGGACAGGGAAGCATCGGGCTTTCAAGCGGAAGCCGGTACGTCTTGCGAGAGGCTATGGGCCGTCTTTAGATTTATGTAATGAGCTTTGGCTCTAGTTAGGATAGTCTAGGCTTTAGATGAGATGGGCGTAGGATACCAGAAGCCCTCTTTGGGTGCCATCCGAGACGCGATGGCGCCCCGAACTCGCGGCGACTCGTAGATGTTTAGCAGGTCTGGGATGGCTGGGAAGACGTTGTTTCCGAGCCTGAGTTCGCAAGGTACAGGGTCTTGTGTTGTTTCTGTTCTTCTTTTGGGAGTGGTGCGTTTCGGCTTTAATTTTGTTTTGGTTTTGGGTTTGGGAAGTAGGTCCAGGATTTTCGAGTGCTTACTCATTCAGAACCCACTGGGACTTCGAACAGTGGCCCTATGTAGAGGTTCCTGTCAGGTCCTGACATTTGGCGCTCCCAAATGCAAAACGACCTCAGGGACCCCAACTGACTCTCGCATGCGCATGGGCTTGCATCTTGACTACTATCTGCTGTGTCATCCGACAACAACGGGCACCTGCTTTTCTGCTCACGGTTCTACACAGGAGCTCACACTAAGCGGGAAGCTCTTCGGCGCGGCGGCCGAAGGCAACGGCCTGCTTGTAGATGGAGTCGTGTATCTCGGCTTGGCCTGGCGCCCGTAATTCGGGGGAGACGAGGCCCATGACCAATACTTGGGCAGCCTAGCATGCTGACCATCCTGAGCTACGAGGTCTAAATTTTCGGAAGCCTGAGACAGCCCGAGAAAACAAGTCTCTGTACTACCACAACCCTGGATCCAAACTTGATCTTTGGATGCCCTGCCCCACGCCTCATTCAACAACTGGGTGTTTTCGCATTCCGGAACGGTGAACTCCTAAGCAGTGAACCCCCAAAAGCTCCCAAGTGTTTCTCCTCTGTTCAGGGCTTACGCCCTAAACACAAAAAGCCCTAACCTCCGAACCCCACAGATCTCTGAGCCACTCCCAAAAAGGGCCGTCACAAAAGCAATTTGCTCCAGGCCTTCGTCTGGCGAAAGCTCCAGGAATCCCTCAACGATAAATTGCCTTAGATGGACAAAGAATCCAAATATGGAGCCTTAACAGTTCGAATAGGGTTTCTTTGGGGCTTCGGTGCTTCACGACTTTGTGGTTTTGACACTCACACTCGGACGAAGTCGTTTGTGGTTTATGGCTTTGAGCTTTGAAGGCTTTTGGAGTTAGCTATTGGGCTTATGAACTATCAGGAAGGTGCCGATTTGAGCAGAGGGTTCGGGACCTCTGGCTCATTACATCATATAGAAACGAGACCCACGATATTGGCGAGATTTCTACTGTAAACATCTGTGGGATGCCTCAGGAAGACTATTGCTCCACCACCACACTCCCTTTGCTTGTCCAAGCTGGGCTTGCCACCAAAGAGCCTAAATAGTGGCAATGCCTTGCTGAGTCAGAGGCACAGCTACCGAGGCACGGTTACGCACACAATTCACGAATCGCAAAGCTCCGACCGGACCGGTTGGTTTGAGGGACAAGATGTCCGAATTCGCTCATTATCTCTTTGCTTCCATGGCCTAGTGCACGTGCTTCATTTTGTTCATATATATATATATATATATACGTGTGTATTTCTCCACTGCCGCCTGCTCTTTGCCTAGTACATACTTCGGTCTAGGGTGAGGCTTGGTTCGACTCCACATCAAAACGGGTCCAACCAAACACACAAAAAGCGGATCCGCGGCTTCTTTCCCCTCCGACCCCAACTTGCGACAAATCCTCGTCTGGAGCGGCACGACAAGGCATCTCCAACTACGGGGTTGCTCGCCTTGACCGAGAAGCTTGGCTCCCGTGACTTCGGGGTAAGGTGGGCAAGGTTGGTCACAGAATCCGAAAGCTGTAGGCAGAACCGACTCCATGGAGCCAGGGTGCTGCACCTGCTTGTCAGACCTCAGTTGCCGCCAGCTGCTTTCTACTACGATTTCGAAAACGTCGCTAGAGTGTCAGCACATGAAGCAAAGCTCTAGACATATGATACAGCTACTACAGTAAGCAATGGGTGCAACCACCGCCACCGCCAATCAATGCAATTGCCGTCTCCTCACTACGACCATGCAATAACTCCACGTCAATCTTCACAGCCAACACCAGCACTTCTGCCATTGCCACCAAAATCTGTGCTGCCAGATTCACCACCACTACGATGGTTACGAACCCGAAATCATACCGGGCCTCGCGATCAAACACTACCTCCACCGCCGAAGCCGAAGCACAGGGGCACCGGCACTGGCCGCGTTACCATGCTAGGCCGCGCCGCCGGCTTGGCATCTGTGTAGCCCTGGCCGGCTCTTGCCCTTAAGTCGTTCAAAGCAACATCATATACATCTATTTTTGTGCCAGTATCTGCGCAAAAATAGATGTGAGAGAGAGAGAGAGAGTATGATATAGATGCAAAGTGCCAAGATGTTTCCAAAGGTTGTGACTCCGCCAAGATCAGTTGGTCCATGAGATGTCGGGACAGTTGCGGTTGCTGGGCGTGGCCAGAAGAGGAAGAGATTTAGGGCTGATGGTTTACAGTAAGATTTGAGGGTTTGGGCTCGAGAGTCTATGGCTTCGCTAGTCGACACGAATGTGGACCCCAGCTCAGGAAGCGCTACATTAAAATCTCTTGTATGTCCAGATCCGTGAGCCCAGAAAGCCTGTCGAACAAATGGCCCAAAACGCGAGGACTCTCCAACCTAGTTCTCAAACAGAAGCCGTAACCAAAAGCTCTCAGCTCACTACCCCAACCTTACTTTACCCTGAGCACACAGGCCGGGTTAGGGCCACCCGAAACTGCAATCGTGGATTTCGGTTGAGGGTTAAGGAACATAAGCCCCAACTTGGGTAAGCCCCAATTTGGGTAGGTTCGGGTAGATCTCTAACTTGGCCCCCCAGCCCTAAACCTTGCCTGCCTCGGCAAACGCTGGCTGACTTTGAGCCCCTTGCCGATCCCGGCGCCAGCGCTGCCTGACAGCGGCTCAAGATACTGCCTGGGGGGCTACGACGGATTTGCCGTGCAGGTAGCAGGGTTAGAGCAATGTGTTCAATGCCTTGCATCACACTTTCGTGTGGCGTGAGGATTCACTACCTGTAAGCCCCATCTACTGCCCCAGTGGCTTTGTTGTTGGCTGGCTCGCGGCTGACCGCCAAGGCACCGCCGGAAAATGTCAGGCATGCCTCAACCCTAAGTCCTATAACCAAAGGTGATTCGAGGGTTCATGGTGCAGGCAGGCTTCTGCCGTTTTAACCGAACTTACGAACAACTAGGGGGCTGTACAGGGGGATGTTGTTGTTAGCAAGCCTTGGGCCACAAGCCTGCAACCCCGAAAACCTGAAACACCCAAACCGTTACCCAGAAACACTGACTCCATATAGCCCTACACCTGAAAGAGCCTTCAAGGATCCAACCCAAGACCTGAAGTGTCCAACAACCCCAGGAGCCCCATCCAACCTGCCGACCCCGGGTAGTGAAACAATGACCAACTGGGGAGCCGGCTTCTTCCCACCATCTCGGAAGCAGCTCCAACGTGTGGGTATGGGACTAATGGCTTCTGGTTCTCTTATGATGTGGGTGGGCGGGGGTCTCAGAAAGAGGGGCACTTGTGTAGGTCCTTGTAAGACATATCCTCTCATGCGGAGGTATTTGTGCGGATTCCCGTGTTTTCTGAAACTCGAATATTGCAGGCTGTTCAGTTTCGGAACAAAGGAGTGGTGCATGTGAACGCCGGCTAGTGTGCTTGCTGCCTGGCAAGGAACCTCTGGCATTAGCCAGTCTTCCTGCTCACAAACTTTTCAGCCTCTCGTTCGGTTCATGAACTGTCTGGCAGTGGCACTAGCGAGACACGATCTGTTCCATTCGTAAAAGCCGGTATGGCCGCTTACGCAGAAGCCTGTTCAGAATTACATGCTTGCTGATGCGGATGCCGTGGTTGAGTCCGAGATCCTCCTGCTCCTCCCCCTGCTCCTGGTCCTGCAACCTTTACAGCAGACACTGGCGTTATGACGACCATGTTGCTACTGCCCCTCTGCTTGTGGCAGCAGTGGTTTAGGTGGCGACGATGGCGATGGCGCTGGTAAAGCCCTCGTCTGACGACTGAAGCAAGCTTTTATGTTTTGCCATACATTTGTTGTCCGTGGCACCCATGTAAAAACAGCAAACAGATGGAATACTCAAAATCCTTCGGCTACATCAGCCTGACAAGACAGACGACCTAAATCCTGACAATCTTTAGGCCCGAAAGGAAAACACGCCAAGGCTCCAGGAGGGCTTGGATCTATCAGCTGAGGCAGCGCAGCATCGCACATGGCTCACGAAACGGTGCTGGCTGGGTTCTTGGGCGGAGTTCGATATCCGGGCATCAGTCTGTTCGGATCAGTAGTTGAAAGTTGGGGGCTGCGGCGGGCCGTTGCTGCGGGACTGTGCAATGTAGAATCTATGCTTGGGCGCATGTTGCGGACGGCACCGAGCTCAGATCTTGCGGAGATATCTAGGCTTTCCCCTAACAGATCCTAAGTAAAATTTCCGCCATCATCCCCACATTTGCTGTTGTCATGGCTTCATCGCCACAAGGGTGTCGCAAGCTCAGCCGGAAGTGGCAACGGCAACGAAGTTTTCATGCAAGGTCAACTCCGTCTCGCTCACGGCCGGCGATAAACAATCATTCAGGGTCACCCAGTGTGCCACCACTGTCTTGCAACAGGCCTTACTAGCTCTGTGGGTTCACCTGTGGACACGGCAGGGGGACGTCGATTCGCTCGCCGCCGTTGTCGAAGATGCGTTCCTCTTAAGCTTGGGTTCTGAGCCGGCCCTCGGGTTTTGGGAATTCAGAGGCGATGGAGGGCTTTGGTGCAAGTACTTAGAAAAGGCCCATGCGATAAGGATCCGGCTGGTGGGTGGCTGAAACACATATACAGCGCTGCGGCCAAGAGCTTCGGGGTTTAGGCTCATCTCAATCCATGCTTCCGCAAGTCTTCTCTGCGAGGAAAACCCAAGAGTAACCCATGAGCTGATCCCCTGAGACAGCACTCAAGTCTTAAAGCTGGAGCTGCAAAACCTGGATCCAAAAACGCCGTCCCTAAACCCTACATACTGCCACTCCTTGCGCCCTAAGTTCCCGGGACCCCTTCACGCATGGGCAAGCGGCATTCAGCAACGTGAGCAAGGCATTCAAGATGGAGGAGTTTGCCTGAGCAGGCTCTTTAACGAGTTATGCCGCCTCTGTGTAGCTACGTTCAGGCTGCAGGGTGTGAGAGTTTGGGACTTTGAATCTAGGAATAGTTGTGATGGCTCTGAGACTGGGCCTACCTGGCAGCAGCTTGCTTTTGCGGAGCTTGTGGTGCTATACCGAGGCCCGGAGAAGACGACAAGAGGCCTGGAACCCCTGGAGCCCCAGAACTGTGACCTCTGGCGCTGTAAGCCTCAAGCCCTGAAGCCACAGTTACCGACGACGTGGGTGAAAGGATCAGCTGCCATGAAAGCTTCACAAGCCTCTGAAGGTTTGTACTCCGCAGCCAAACAAAGCACCTTGGAAGACTAGATACAACCTGATCCCCAACCCCCGAAAAGACCAAGGCTGCATACACGAAGCTGTCATGTCTACTACCTAAACTCTACCTTTCCCAATCCTTCTTGTTCCGAAACCCTCTGGTCCCATATCCTCCCCAAACCCACCCCCAACCCCCCCGCCCCAAATGCATCCCCTGCACTCAAAACTCCAGCATAAGCACAAGAAAACCCCAAGCACGAAACCCCGAAATCCCTAAATCCCTAAACCTGCCTGGCCTTGAAGACTTCGTCCAGGAAAGCCACGTCTGCGGTGGGCAAGAAGCCTTCGACCTGCTGAACGACGCCCTTTCCGGTTTTTCTCTCTATGGCTCGGATTTAAGGTCCGGGGTTTTTGGGGTTTAGGGGTTATTGGGTGCAGGGTGTAGGGTTCCAGGATTTAAGGGTGTCGGCCTTAGGATTTAGGGGTTTCCTCACCCTGCACTCGAACAACTCCAGGCAAACTCCAGGCAAGGTCGAAGACGAACCCGGCAATAATAGTGAGGCCGGACAAAGCGTGACTATCCCTCCTGCGCTGCATCGTTACTTGAGGTAACAGAGTCCAGACACAATTCCTCAGGAGGGCCCAGCGAGAGGAGCTTTCAGTGCTTCAGGGCCCAAGGCTTGGGACTCTCGCGCTCGGACGTATCAGGGTCAGGCGTCAGGGTGGGAAGATCACAACCTATGGTTTTTTCCCTCCTACCTAGCAAGGACGAAGCCCGCATTGCAGGGAGTCTGTTCTAGGTTTAGGGCTTGGGGGTTGAAGGTTTACGGATTCAATCAGAGCAGCTTTGCCGGAACACCCTTTGTTCTTGCTGAGCTGGGAAAAGCGTGGTGCGAAGCATCTCCAAGGGCTGGGATCTCTAGGCACAGTGGACCCGAACGAGGGGGGTTGCAACAGCACCTCCGTGTGGAACGACTCCGTAATTCGGGTTCAACCTCGAACCCTGAAACCTGACATGAATACCCAATATGACCAACCAAACGACACGGCATCAGTGACCTGAAACCTCCACCCCTGTACAATAGACTCCTTTCGTGAACCCAGGCTCTGATCCTGTTCAGCTGGAAGTCGGCCACACCCGTGCACTAACCCCCAAAGCCCTGAACCCAAAATTGCCTAAATCGGGGACCCGTAAACCTAAACCCACTTCGCACCGCTCTCTTTTCAGGCCGAGAGGATGCCAGCGGCCCGGCCGTCGGCGGCCGCGACGCGTGTCCGCGACACGACGAGGGTCTTCGGACCCGGCTGGGCGCCTCGGGGGTTGGGGATTCTTGCATGGACGGAGGGTTTCAGGTTTGGCGTTTAGGGATACGAGGCCCCTACAGTCCAGCCTCATAGGGTTTGGAATGTACGGTTTGGGGCCGATATCCGAAAGTGGATATATCAGACCCTACAGCACTAAATCATGCGAGCCCAGTTCCAATACCTCAACATGTATTCGACACCAAGACACAGCCGTTAGAATCCACCGGCGCCACGACCAAACTCAGCTGCCTTGCACGGGTATTAGGTGAAGGTCAGCACCGTGAAGGAACAGCATGTCTGGCCGTGCAAAGCTTTAAACCACATGTTTTTCCAACACGCCCAGCTGACAAAGTGCCACCGCGCAGAGTTTCGTCCAAACTGAAGACTTAAAAAGAAAGGCCTACGTCTCAGCATCCTAGAAGCTCCTCACCTCGGACGCTGGAGCTGGCCACCCTAAATTCCTGCCACCCCAAAACCCTGGAACCCCAATGAATCTGAACCCGATAAACACTGAACCCTGAAACCTACACACTTAATCCGCCATCCTTACAGCCCCACCCGAAAGCCGCACCGCCTGAGAACGCGCAGCTCCCGCTCAGGGGGCGCGCGACCAGGCCAGCCATGGAAGCTGAGGGCGCAGGCCACTGCCTCCGACAGGTTGACGTGTTAAACTGCATTGTGTTACAGTACGTTACGAGAGAGTATATTACGGCATAACTTCAATTTCAAACTGTACAATTTCTACTTCGTATATTAGAGCGTCATCTAGCATATTAAAGTACAATTGAGCATGGTAAACTATTGTATAGTATAGCAGGTATCGAAGACTTCTTATGAGCTGAAGGGTAGCTCAAGGGATCCAGGATCTATCGGCTTTAAAGAGATCAGGATCGGCAGGCCTGATTCTCCATATTTGCTCGGGGTTGCGGAGTTTGTGGGGGCGTGGGCAGAACCAAGATCGGGGTCCAGGATTCTTTTTTGGGGCTGAACATCCTGGTCCTAGAACTATGTGGACGGACTGTAAAGCTTGGGTGAGGTTATTTGTAGTTGAAGTCGCTGATAACATCACCGAAATACGACTCCAACATCCCTCCAAACCGAACCCCAACATAAGAACCACACCTAAAGACAAAAAGCATGCCACTAACACCCCCCCAACACGACCGCAGCATTTTATCCCCAAGAGCTGCACCTGCTTTTGCGTCGGGAAGGAGAGGACAGCTAGGCAGGGCTCCAGCAAGACCACCTGGGAGTTCACAGGTCGTACAGGTAACAGAAATAGCTGAGCTGCTGCCGAGTTTCAGATCTATCTCTTGGTTTCTTTAACCGTGGCTGCTTCACCTCCTTCCTTCCTTCTCTAGTCTTTTCCTAACCCAGACTCTGAATCTGTTCAGCTGGGAAAACCTAAACCTTCAACCTCAAACCCTAGCGCATCAGCCCTCCAGTCCTCAACCCGAAGAGCCCGAAGCCCGCTCACTCTCCCACAGGTGCTCGAAGCGCTGGACCTAAACCCCAAAACCCTAAAACCCCAAAACCCTAAACCCTAAACATCCCCAAACCCTGAACCCTAAACCCTAGAGCCCCAAACCCAAATTGCACTGGCCTCAGCCCCAGGAAAAGCAGTGAGCAAATCCTCCGCCAGGATCTCAACAATTCGGCCCTTCCTGGGCACTTAGGTGGAGCTTATCCGGGTGTTACAGTGTTTCAATGTACTTCAAAGAGGTTTATAGGGTTTCATAAATCATGGTGTTTTAGGGCAACAGGATATGGAGCATAAGGACGATGGATGGCATGTGCAAGCCTTGCAGGCTGCGAAGATTCAGTGGATTCTTCTCCTATGTTAGATCCGGTAGTCTGCTGGTGACTCCACACATAAGGCTGAAGCCCCGTCCCTTCTTGGTGAAGATGCGGACATGGTGGGGTTTCTCCTAGCCCAACGGAAACAGAGAACGAACAAACCCAAGACGTGGACCCCTAAACCAGTGAACCTGAAAGCCCCTTACCATGAATGTCCCAAGATTTCGACTCTCCGAATCTTGCCGAGGAGGCACCCGGAGCGAAAGACCAAGCGGGCAAAAGAGTTGCCTTACTTGGAGGCGCATGGGACTTAGCATGCAGGCTGTGCTTGGCTTTATCACCTTATGCCTAAGTCCGAGCCTTGGAGATGCACGGCAGACGCCCCGTTGCCACTTTGATCATTAAAAACACTAGAGGTGTTTATGGGACTAGATCAAAGGGTGACCGCCACAGGAACGCTTCAAACCCAGGTTCGGTAGAATCACTGCGCTACTCCGTCGAGTGCTCTAGGCCCCACGCCTGCCGCCTCTTCTGGTTCTTCGACTGCTGAGGGCTCCTCAAAAACACCACGATGCTTGAGAACTCCTGATCCTCGTCATCATGACAATCACCATCAGCATCATCGTACGATCGTCTGCTTCTGTTTGTTCGTTTTGAGGCTAGGGCCTAAGGCTAAGGCCAAGGATTGAGGGTGGTTTGTTCACCACTTCGGGGCAGGATTGGGGCGTGAGGGGCTTTGGCAATTCAATTCGGCAACTGATCTACCAGACCACAGCTCAAACACACCCGCTCTTCATCACCGACACTCGGGCAAGGGTTCATGCTTCGAGTGGCTCCCGGACAGCAGGGGTTGTTTAGGGATCAGGGTGGGAGGATCTCTGGGAAGCTTCCATCGGTGCTGGGAGAAGCCTTTCCAGCTCTGATGCCAAGCTCCGGGCCACAAACCCATGGTGTGCACTTGAAACACGTTACAACAAGATGCTGACAATCCCGATGAACCCCATGCTTGAAATCCTACAATCCAGGATAGTACCTCTAGGTCCCGTCCCGCGCTCATTGCACTCTACATACACCAAAAGGCGCAAAAACAAAACCTCCAGCGCCCCAATCCCAAACCCTGAGAACCCCTCAAAATAAAAACACAAAGTCCTGGAATGCCATCCCTAAACCTCACAAATCCCTGCTGGTTTTGTGCTGCGGCTACATCCCAAACCCTCAACCCTCACCCCTAAACCCTAACCCCTACACCCTAAACACTAAACCCTAACCCCTACACCCTAAACCCTAAACCCTAACCCTAAACCCTAACCCCTACACCCTAACCACTAAACCCTAACCCCTACACCCTAAACCCTAACCCCTACACCCTAACCACTAAACCAAACCCTAACCCCTACACCCTAACCACTAAACCCTAACCCCTACACCCTAACCACTAAACCCTAACCCCTACACCCTAAACCCTAACCCTAAACCCTAACCCCTACACCCTAACCCCTACACCCTAACCACTAAACCCTAACCCCTACACCCTAAACCCACTAAACCCTAAACCCTAACCCCTACACCCTAACCACTAAACCCTAACCCCTACACCCTAACCACTAAACCCTAACCCCTACACCCTACCCTAACCCTAACCCTAAACCCTAACCCCTACACCCTAACCACTAAACCCTAACCCCTACACACCCTAACCACCCTAAACCCTAACCCCCCCACCCTAAACCCTAAACACCCTAACCCTAAACCCTAACCCCTACACCCTAACCACTAAACCCTAACCCCTACACCCTAACCACTAAACCCTAACCCCTAACCCCTAACCCTAACCCTAAACCCTAAACACCCTAACCCTAAACCCTAACCCCTACCCTAACCCTAAACCCTAACCCCTACACCCTAACCCACCCTAACCCCTACACCCTAACCACCCTAAACCCTAACCCCTACCCTAACCCTAAACCCTAACCCCTACACCCTAACCTAACCCTAAACCCCTAAAACCACTAAACCCTAACCCCTACACCCTAACCACTAAACCCTAAACACCCTAAACCCTAACCCTAAACCCTAACCCCTACACCCTAACCACTACCCTAACCCTACACCCTAACTAAACCCTAAACCCTACCCCTACACCCTAACCCTAAACCCTAAACCCCTACACCCTAAACACCCTAACCACTAAACCCTAACCCCTACACCCTAAACCACCCTAAACCCTAACCCCTACACCCTAACCACACCCTAACCACTAACCCTAACCACTAAACCCTAACCCCTACACCCTACACCCTAACACCCTAACCCTACAAAACCCTAACCCTAAACCCTAACCCCTACACCCTAACCACTAAACCCTAACCCCTACACCCTAAACCCTAACCCCTACCCTAAACCCTAAACCCTAACCCTAAACCCTAACCCCTACACCCTAACCACTAAACCCTAACCCCTACACCCTAAACCCTAACCCTAACCCTAAACCCTAAACCCTAACCCTAAACCCTAACCCCTACACCCTAACCACTAAACCCTAACCCCTACACCCTAACCACTAAACCCTAAACCCGAAACCCTAACCCTAAACCCTAACCCCTACACCCTAACCACTAAACCCTAACCCCTACACCCTAACCACTTAAACCCTAACCCCTACACCCTAACCACTAAACCCTAACCCCTACACCCTAAACCCTAACCCTAAACCCTAACCCCTACACCCTAACCACTAAACCCTAACCCCTACACCCTAAACCCTAACCCCTTTTTTTGCATCGGGCCTTTACCACCGCCCGGTAATCCCCACATTCGCTTGACGAAGTGTGGAGACAAGAAACATCAAGCATCGCGCATCGACAGTGCTCATGACAGCCGACGCACGCGCTCAACCCACTGTTGGCAAACTTCTGTGAACATCAGAAACCCTAACCCCTAAACCCTAAACCCTAAACCCTAACCCTAAACCCTAACCCCTACACCCTAACCACTAAACCCTAACCCCTACACCCTAACCACTAAACCCTAACCCCTACACCCTAACCACTAAACCCTAACCCCTACACCCTAACCCCTAAACCCTAACCCCTACACCCCAACCACTAAACCCTAACCCCTACACTGAAGCGAGCTGCGGGTGCTGCGAATAGCAGCAGCGAGCGTGCCGAGGCGTCAGCGAGGCTGGCTCCGGAGCTGGCGCGACAGGCGCAGCGAAGGAGCCCCAGCACCGGCCCAGGTGCTGGCGCACGCGACAGGCGTGCTGGTGCATAAGAGAGAGAGAGAGAGAGAGAGAAATCGACTCCTGGCAAGGAGACGGGCACCCGCGTTGTCTCCGCCCCGAAGGGTTAAGACGCAAACGGGGCATGGGGCTCCGCAAGCGTCATGGCCCCATGCGAAGCAGAGCAAAAGCAGCAGCAGCAGCAGCAGCAGGAAGATGACGGAAGTGTGAAATCAACAGTATGCGATCCGAAAGCCGTGGTTTGATGATTTGCAACAAATCAGGACATCCTCAACACACGGTGCTAGGAGGTAAGCGGCGGGAGTCCTGAGGAGATGGGCCTTGCTGAGCATCATGCTGCTTCCGGCTGTTTAACAGGGGTGTCAGGAGTAACCCTCCAGCAGGGATGTAGCCTGACGCAACTGTGATCGACCATCTTATAACCGATGACAACAAGGTATAGCCCGAGCCAACGGGCACCACCACTTCCACCTGGAATAGTACGATATCGCAATGGAGAGTCGCCATGCTGACCTCCACGTGTGAGATGAACTGGTAGTCGGCGAGTGGGGAGCACCATTGCTGCGACCCGGTTGTGGGAGAGGGGAGCACCATTGCTACGACCCAGGTGAGCGGGAGGGCGGGTGGGTGATTGCAATGCGGGGAGCACCATCGCTACGACCCGAAATACAGCAAACGGGGAGCACCATTGCTACCACCCGTGGAAGGGGGGAGAGGGGGTGGGGCGGATTAAGTCAGGCCGTACCATACCGCGAGGAATGTGCAACTTGGTGTCTTCCAATAACTCAGCCGTGTCCTTCCCTCCCAAGGTACTTGTATGATGTTATCAAAGCTCCGTCCGTGTGATTCAGCATCCGATCGCCCCGGTATGACCGACTTCGTGCGGCCGTTTGTTTCCAAGGGCGTATCGAAGACTTCATGCAGCGAGTCGTCGGTATCTCTTTTCCCTCGCTGCCGCTCAGCCTCTATACCGGGGCAGCATCATGACCACCTGAGAGTAATCAATCATGGCCTTCCTGAGAGTAAAGCATGCATGTAAATGTACGGCACTTTCGCCCTAGTGCAACTGGATGGGGGAAACGGGGGTGCTCGTCGAGTCGCCAACGACTCTTAGTGCCGCCCCGGGGGAAAAAATTGTAAAAAGGATGGTTCTGAGGTGCGGTCCTAGGGCCTATATAGTGTTGGTTCTGAGACCTTGCCCTACCCTATATAGCCACCTCATCCGTTCTCTCACATGCTCACCTGCTCCATTCCTGCCCTTATCGTCACCTAATTCATTATATCATTCTTTGTCACCTTCTTCATTCCTCTCTCTCACCAATCATCAACATTGTCACCTGCTTCGTTTCTCATCCCAATAAAAATTTAAGTATCTATAAATTCATTTTTTTCCATTTCTCAACATCGTCCCCTAATTCACTTTCATCTTCTATCATATCGCCTCACCCGTTTTCTGGGACTAGCCCACCTCACACGCTTTACCAAAGATTTATAATAAATTATGGATATAGGATTTTGGGCGACTTCTTCAACTTCGCCACCATCAGGAACTGGCGCGCCTTGCTCGCTTATTGATTGCTGTGACTGAAAGACAAGTTATGAAGATATGTCACACATTGGAAGCATCAACTTATTCTGCAGGCTTTTTGTGCTTGAAGCTTGCCTGTTGCTGTAAGTAGTCTTTTAGACCCTAGCAATGGCTGGATTGTAGGTGCATAAGAGAAATATATGACCCTAAACCTTGGGTAGCAGGGGACTATCCTCCTACCTTGCCCTTGGCCCTGGCCCTGACCCCTCTGCCCTGCCCTGCCCTGCCTCTGCCCGGTTTGCTCTGCCCTGCCCTGCCCTGCCCTGCCCTGCCCTCCCTGCCCTGCCCTGCCCCTGCCCTGCCCTGCCCTGCCCTGCCCTCCCTGCCCTGCCCTGCCCCTGCCCTGCCCTGCCCTGCCCTGCCTGCCACTCCCCTGCCCTGCTCGCCCTGCCCCTTGCCCGGGCGCTGCGCCCTGCCTTCTTGCCTTTTGTGGCCTCCACCGGCTGGCCCTGGCTGACCTTGGATTTCGGCCCCCGCCATACCAGACCAAGCCACAAACCTTGATTTTGGGCACCCGCCAGACCAACCCACAAACCTTGGTTCTGGGCCCGCCAGACCGAGCCACAAACCTTGATTTTGGGCCCTCGCCAGACCAAGCCCAAGCCACAAACCTTGATTGCCCCCCGCCAGACCAAGCCACAAACCTTGATTTTGGGCGCCTTCCCAGACCAAGCCACAAACACCAAGCCACAAACCTTGGAGAAAAACCCTAAACCCGACAAAGGTCATAGACTGGGTGGGCGGGTAGGGCGAGAGCGTTGAACCTAGGCGCACACCACAACACACGTCTCGCGTGGTGGTGTGCGCGGAGCATCGACACACCCTAAACCCCAAACCCTAACCCCTAAACCCTGAACCCTAAACCCTGAACCCTAAAACCCTAACCCCTAAACCACTAATCCCTAACCCCTAACCCCTCCCCTGGTCCATCCTGCCTCGCCCTTGGCTTCCCCTTGCCGGCGCTCCAAAGCTCTGCGCTTTGCGGCCGCCCGGCTCTGCAGACGCCTGAGTTCGGGATTTCTGCACATGGGGGGGGGCCTAATATAGCACCCTAAATAGTAGGATCCCTATTATGAGGATTCAGGGATTTCCGAAAATGGGAGGGCCCTAATATAGTATCCTAAATAATAAGATCCTTACTATAATTGTCGGAAACTCCCATTTAGGGCGCTCAGACTCAGACTCTAGGGATTCAGGGTTTAGGATTTAGGGTTTAGGGTTTCAGGATTTAGGGTTTAGGGTTTAGGGGTGTTCCAACATGAAACAACAGAGCCCCCTGCTCCCTCCCTTAATAGGGCTGTGGGTGTAGGGGCCTGCTGGGCTTTGGCTTTACAAAGACCCCGAAGAAAGCTTCCAGTTCAAAAAACGATGCATCCCAATACCTTGAAATGTCCTTGCAAACACGGTTGGGGAACCTTAAGAAAATCCACCCTTTTCGTGGCCCCTTGCTTTCACCTTTTCTGGCAACCCTTGACCATGTAGTGAACAGCCTAAACCCTGTTCCCTAAAACCCTCTAAAACCCTCTAAGATACACCATGACCCTAAAGCCAAAATACTTCTAAAACCGCAAACCGCAAAACCGCAAAACCCTGAACTCTGAACTCCCAAACAACCTCGTGCGATCCCCTTCCTGCAGTCGTCGCCCTCCGCAGCCCGAACGGGCGCGCGCCGCCGAGGTAGGAGCACTGCAGCTGGCGGAGCCGCTTCGACAGGACAGGCCTTCGGGGTTCATGCCAGCGTTTTCTTGCCACCCGCGTTTAGGGCTGTTTTGGGTTTAGTTAGTTGTTCGTGCTTTTGGGTTTGGGGATCTTGGGGTTCGGGGTTCGAAGCGGTAGGGCTCAGTATGTTGGGGCTTCAGCGCTTATGGCCTTGCTTGGCATGGTCTGGTCGCCCCAGCAAGGCTTGATTACTTACTTCTCTCAGAAACACTTGTAGGGATATAGAACCTACAGAGTTTGAAGGTTGCTTGATTCTCAGGTACACGGGACTTTGCTGCAAGGCTTCAAAGTTGAGAGGTCTGCTTTCGCCGTCAAGGAGTCCCCTAACGTAATGCAGCGGTGTATGCATAACTCCTCCATGTCTGTAGGCAAATACTTTTTCGCACATGTGCACACTTAGTTACTTACATTGCATGGCATTGTTACGTTACCTTGCTTTGCATTCGGCTACATCGCATTGCATTATCGGAAAGTACGTCCGCCATATTACATTACATTCGGTCACCTTATGTCGCACTACACCATGTCACAATGTTACATATGCATGATGCGCATACATTCCATAGTATGCTTACCTTCTTTCTTGCATGCCATACCCATACCGTGCTTCCACTCCTCGTCGTCAGAATCCAAGATTTCGACGACGTCAACTTTCTTGGCTTCCTTGGGCAGCTCCTGCGATGACGTTGCCGAGCAAAGCTCCGCGAAACTCAATTCGATAGAACGCTGCCTTCTTAGGGGCTTAGTATTAAAGCGTACTACCATGTTGTGGGCTTTGCGCTGCTTCGGCTTTATTCGAGACCCGGGGGCTGGAAGTGCGATGCCCCTCCTAAACACGGCGCAATGTTGTGGCCAGGCATCTTGCACTTGTTGGTCTTGTTGAGGTCTTGAAAAGGTATTCCCGCAGATCTCAAGCCCGACCAGCAGCTGAACGGTGAGTCAAAGGCAGCGGCACATCCCCAAAAGGCAGCTTAAGCCTGATCAACATACTCCAGAAAACAAGGCGTGATTTGGCGGTGGATGTGGCTCATATCTGGATCCACCATGTACATAATTTTTCCCCCCTGTACTGTCGCCATGGACCTGGTGCTTGCCACGTCGAACCACGAATCTCTTGCGAAGCAGAACTTTCAGCTGAAGTCAGAAATCATCCACAGAGTAAGGCCGGCCACAAGCCCCAAACCCAAGCCTTAAACCCTAAAGCGGAAAATGCCGCAAATACCAAGATCAAAGCCATCCTTCTCTTCCTCTGCGGCCGGCGGATTTTGTGGCTTTATCCTGAAGAGCGGTCGTTTAGCATCTTGGGGCTCTGGGTGCAAGCAAAGGGTGTAGGGTTGTGTTTTTGGCCCCAAAGGTTTAGAGCGACTGCAGGAAAGTCCGGCCATTGATGATCAAAACCCTGCCCCCTCTGCGGACGTGCTGCTTCTTCTTTCGAGGGGCTTTGAACCGCATGGGCTTCACCTGTGTGAGGGCCGAGAAAATGCATGCACCCAGACAGACGAACATGCAGTATCTGCAGGGACGCATGCGGCAAACTCCTAAACACTACTGACAATAAACCCTCTAAGCCTTGCACCTTCTTTCGGGGCGGCGCCGGGCCAGCATGCCCTGCTGCCCGCCGCTGCTGGGCGCGCCAGGCGGCGGAGGGCTTGAAGGGGGCAGAGATGCTGGAGGCGGCCGCTGCCTGCCAGCAGAAACTCGGGTAAGCCGAAAATGCGGTCCTTGTCCGCGAAATTCCATGAGAGGCTAGGCAAAACTCTTGCAAGCGGGTTCAGTTCTCGGGGGGTCTTGTAAGTCTTCGAACCTTCCTAGACTTCTCCCGAATTCCTCGACTCTCCCTGGAACGTTGCTCACCTTGCGTTTTCGCTCATCGCTGAGCAGATCGTACGCTGCACGGATGCGCTGGAAGCGCGCAGTTGCCAAGTGCGAGGGCACCGAGCGATCCTGTAGGGGCCACGCTGTAGTGCGTAGGGGAAGGAAGGACGGTCAAAGCAAAACCGAAGAGGTATATCCGTGCTAGCCAAAGTGCGGGGTTCAGGGTCCAACGGCTGTTTTACGGTTCGGGCGCAAAGCTCGGGCTGCTGAAGTTGCGAAGTACATTTACAAACCCGCGTCAACAAAGCTGAGACCTTTTTGTTTAGGACTTTGGTGGATTAAGTTCTGGACGCTTACACTCGGACAAGTCCCAGCAAGGGCTGAAGAAGAAACGAAACTAGCAGCTCTATGAATCGGCTCGGAGTACTGTCTAGGGTCATACACATGATGCCCGCAAATCATTTGGAAGCGCTCGGTCGGTTGCATGGGTAGTACTGCCTTTTGAAGTCCCCGGAAATCCCTTCTACTCAGGTTCCGGCCGCCTGCAAATTCAGGGTGAGACTATCTTGTTCCTGAACCATTCCTAGAATCCCAAATTGCCACTCTCACTTTACAGTCTCAAGCCAAGCTCGAATCCTACCAACTTGGACTATCGAGGCCGGCAAACGAAATTTGGGTTCGTCAGCTCAAAACCATACTGCAGGTCCAGAGTTGTAGTATACATATGGCATAGACGGATAGTTATCTCGGCACTTCCTCATTGTTGCCCTCAAGTGCAGAAGTCCTTGTCGGGATGGTATCGACGTGCTAGGCTGCGGTACGCGCAAGTGATCTGCTCGGAGGATGCCGACTGCTTCAGGCCAAGGATGGCAAACGGGTCCTTGCTCAATACTCTCGCGCTTCGGGTTGGGGTCGGATTTCGGATGATATAACTGCTAAAGGTTTGCACACGGGGTGGCCGAAGGAAGACAGGCCACAGGTAGCACAGATCTTCGTTTAGTGGAGAGGTGGGATGCAACCGTTGGTAACCCTCCACCGGAAAAGCTCGAAGCTTCAAGCCGCCTGAATACCCAAGTCCACTCCTGGATGGAAGCTCGGCCGAGAAAATTGCCACGTCGAGCTGCCGGCGCGACAGCAGGCCCTAGTAGGTGAGCGGCGTTTCTTCTCCCCCAGCAGGGTAGCGCGGGTTGAAGCATGCGGAAACCAGGCGAGGCTTCTGCTGGCTTCGTCGTAAACAGTACACAACAGTGAGCTGGAATGGACCGGCAAAAGTCCTGTGCATGAATACCTGTATAACTCAATTCCCAATTGCTGAGACCCGCTACGTGATTTCCAACGGCAGGAACATGACCAGACCGTTGCTAACATAACACAAAGTGGCAAGACGCACTGAACCAACAAGAGGGAGGTTTGGCCCGGATGTCAAGACTGCCCGGAACTGAAGTTTTAAAGGCCATTAGAGTTCAAGGACGATCTGCTCATCACAGTACGGCCTATGACCCTCAAGTCTCCCTCTCAAGCACCTCTGAACAGGAATAAGACCCCATATATAACCCATTACAAGTCTCCACTTCTGACAGAGCCTCCGTCGCCGACGCGGGCCATGGGCTGACAGCCCACTAGGGTGCAAATGCAGCATCAGAGTGAGATGTGCGAAGGTCTACAGGGTTTACCTTAGGCCTTCAGGCATCCAGCTTAGGTTGTAAGTTTGATGCGCAGGGTTTCAGGCTAAAGGTTTAGGGACTAAGATTCAAAGTGTGAGGTTTAAGTTTTTTGCTTAAGTTTAAGGCATCGGGTTAAAGATTTGTATAGGGTCAGATCACGCTTTCATGCTGCCGCCGGCTGGGTAGGTAGCGTTGCCCTGAAAGCTGCAACTCGACAACTTTGGAGCTGTGTCCTGACTGAGCCAAGCTCTTGGGCCGGAAAGCGATTGCAGGCAATCCAAATGCTCAAACCCCACAAAATTCTCCGAAGCCCGAGCTCCACAAACTCAAGCGAACAAGCCTAGGTAAGGACCACGTTAACAGGCGGTGGCGACACGTCCAGACCTGGTCCCGGCAACAGTCATAGAACCAGCGGCAAAGATATGCAAAAAAGATGATAGGCGGATCATCATGACAAACCACCAAAGAAAACGTCGCAAGCATAAGCAAGGACATATCAACAATCATAGGCGTGTCTCAGGGTATACGAGAGAGACCTATAGCTCTCGATCTCAACCCCGCATCTCGGAGCCTTCCTTCGAAGCTCGTCGTTCTCCAGCGCGCGGAGCGACAAGGGGCCAAAGATCTGTCGGGGAGAGAAAATCACAACCAATCTGATACCATAATTACACCCTACAACATGCTTACACGACATGGCCTCATAAGAATCAACCAAAGCTGCAAGAGAATGCCCATCATCAAGGTTTGGCATAAGCCTCGTGCTTTTACTTGGTCTTTGTTGCTGCCAAGACTTTTGCATCTGCGAGCCTCGCACTCAAACTCCCAACCCAGTAGCTGAAGCATTCCCCGCGTTTCACTGAGCACTCGTGGCTCGACGTTCGGTAGCAGCCCCAGTGACATGCCTCTACAATGTGGCTCTACAACCAATCTCTTTACAGAAACCAACAACTGTCCTTTCAACCCCAAACCCTTCAAGGCCAAACCTCAAGGTTCCAACTCCCGCCAACAGCGCGGAATGCATCCCTGCTGCCTCCTCTGGCACCGAAAACCTGTGCGGTCAGGGGGCTTTGGGGTTCCGAGTGAGCGTGTGCAGCCCAAGAAACAGAGTCAGAGCCAGAATGAAAGCCGCTGCCATCATGAAAGCCATGCGTATGGAAGCCAGTAGCAAATGGTCCAAACAAACTCAGGGCTGGAAATGGAGATTTCCAAAACGATGCAATGGCCGATACCCGAGAAGACGTTTCGCTTCAACGAGACTTCTGCAGTGCAACCCTATGGACATCCGACCGCCAGAAGACTACACGCGAGACTTGCAGCTGAAGTTCGCAAGCCAACCGCAAACTCTAAAATCCGACGTAAACTCTACTGCCCTGCACAGCCTACACCTCTTTTGCAACAGGCCTAGTTGTCCAGTAGCCCGGTCTAGCCAACACACAACTCCCCTAACCTACAGCAACCTACACCTCTGGACCTCAAACCTCGGAGTCCGAAACCCACTAGACCCCAAGCCTCCTAAACCCTTCTGGCAACCCTGATAGTAATCGACACTTGGCGCAATCCTATAGTAAAGGCCGCGCACCTCGTGAGCAGTCGCTCGAAGAACTCGCCGCGGCAGACCGTGGCGAGGCGCCGGGCCAAGAGACTCTTGGCCTTGAGCCACTGGGGGGCTTGAATTAGATCTGGGAGTTTGGAGGTGTCAAGGTTTAAAGTACGTACATGGTTAAGGGGTTTGCATGGGTCGCTGGGGCTTCGAGGGTGTAGGCTCCCTGGGTTGGGACTTAAGGTGTGGGGACTTCATGGTTTAGGCTTTCAAGGCTTGGGCTTACGGTATGAGACTTGGGAGCTTTGTGGGTCCTGGGTTTGGGCTTTAAGGCTGCAGCACTCATAACTGGCACAAGTCCGGCGAGGTCTCAAGTGCAGGGGCTGAGGTTTAGGGGGTTTCGGGGATAGGAGCTTGAGAATTGGAAGTGGAAGGTAGCAGCAAGGTGTGCCTCCAACTGCTCAGAAACTGAAAATTTGAAAGCCTACCTGCGAGACAGTGCAAGCTGCGACTCGAAAACCATCAACGGAAGTGCAAAAGAATCTGCATATGGATGAGGCCCTTCAAACCAAGGTCTCCACATGTCTCCACAACAAACCCCCCAGGCCCATAGCTGAAGCCCTCGACCAGCAAACCACACGCTCGATCGGCAGACAGAGTAGACTAACAAGCCTTGAAGACAACGAAAACCCAAAGCCTGATTTACC
Organism: Symbiodinium sp. CCMP2592; assembly: GCA_905221615.1. Classification (NCBI taxonomy): domain Eukaryota; class Dinophyceae; order Suessiales; family Symbiodiniaceae; genus Symbiodinium; species Symbiodinium sp. CCMP2592. The sequence goes on from CAJNDT010004602.1 coordinate 441,436, forward strand.
GGGCTTCCCGTCAGTGCCCGGAGGGCCCAGAAGGAAGAGGTGCTCCCCACCTGAAGTGGCGATGAGCGTGCGCGGTGTAAGGTGAAGTAGGCTAGAGTGCTGGAGGGTTTCGCACACTAAGTGCGACCGTGGCTTCATCAAAAATCGTGGTCGCGGGCATCAAAAACGAAAGCCTCTTTGACAAATGTGTCTTATCATGGCATCGTTCGAGCTTTTGGGAACCTCGCCAAGATCTGCGTGGAGGCTTTGAGGTTTCAACTGCCCGGATGGATTCGACGCATACGGGCCTGCGTACATAAACGAATGGCCATGGAACGAAAGCGTAAATGTTATCGAGAATGTGGTATTGCATGCATGCATGCATGGAACATGTACGAATGTGGGCATGCTTTATGGTAGTGAGGGCACAAGGCCGGGGAAGGGGTGAAGGATGCATGGGGAACTGAAGCGAGGATGCAAGCAACATCGTCTCACGGAAGACCATGGTCGAAATCAGAGCAAACAGGAGTTCCAAACTGCATTAGCATCCTCACATCTTCAATGGCTCAATGAAGGCGGCTGGTGCAAATGCTGACAGCCGGCAAAGCTGAGAGCTCAACTCAGAGCTGCGAGGAGAAGAAGCTTCGCCTGTTGACGGCTCACCAAAACACCGAACTAGCACGGCAGTACCATGAACAGTGACTTCACCGTGCCAGATAATTAGATATGAGATAGTACAACTACAGGCAACAGCCAAGAGCCGCGCCAAAGAACAGAAGCATGTGCGAATGATGCTACTACACTTGGCCTTTACCAACAGAACTCCACGGCCTGGGGCCGGGAAGCCCCACCGTATTGAATGTGTAAGTACACTTCGATAAGTATCGCAGCGCAGCGACCGGCCTCCACCGTCCGCTCTACCAGGCCCTCCGTCAAGGTCTCAAAGGCCTGAGACCTGAATAACGCAGGGCAAATTCTCCCCATTGGTGCGATGCTTGTCTGTTGCCACAACTGTTATTGTCCTGGTTTGGGGTTGTTTTGTGATGGCAGCTTGGTGCGACTCTGACCATGATGACGGCCGTTGCTGTTGTATCTATTGTTGCCACTATCAGCGTTACTGTCACCGCTGTTTTTGTTTTGCTGCCGGCTGGCTGCCCACACTGTAACGACGGTTCGGTTACTAGTCTGACAGTGTTTCCTGCTCGAGCATTTTAGTGGCACTACGGACTCAACCAGCAACATCAGCATCTTCTTAGGCATGGCTTCTTCATCCTGTTCATTCGACGGGTTGTGGAACAGTCTAGGGAGGCTCTTCCAAAACCGGAGGGGCTTCGAAACGGAAATGTTGGCATCACTGTTGCCACGGAAATGGGTGAGGTCTTGGCCGTAGAGTTCGGGGCGCCCAGCAGTAGCACTTGAGCTCCAGCTTTTCTGAACACGTGGTGTGCGCAGAGGTCATGACGTAAATCGAAACCCTGTTGCAGCGGGCTTGCTTCGGAGCGTGGGAGCTCACTCTGCTCAGAACGCTTCGGGTTACCCCTTCTGTACTGGACCCAAGTCCAGCCAGACCGGCTTCAGTATCCTTGAACCCCGAACCAACCCTGCTGTGACCACGGCCTTAGGGTAATGCCCGGACACCGACAAACCAACGACACGCATCTAACCCTGAACCCCAGGCCACAAACTCTCCAACACCATGTTTCAGTACATGTGACAAAGTTCCGCAGGCACCGAGGGCAGCACAGCCGGGCAGCCAAAGGCGACATCGCGGAGTCCTTGGAATCCTCCCGTGCGTGAAGGGCGGTCGAATGTATGAGATGCTCCAATTTTCTGAGCGATCTGCATTCTGGCAGCCGCTAACTGGAATCTTAATACAATTCCTCAGCGGTGCAAGCTCTAGCCGGGTCTTTGGTTGCCGTCAAATTCGAGGATCGAGAAATGCCCCTCTAAGCTCTAAGCAGATCGATACAATATCAGTATTGCACGCCATACAAGTCTCGGAAGATCTCCCGACAGCCTTCCACTCTCCTCAAGCCCAGCCCATGGAGCGATTGAGTTGGGGACTCCGCACAGCCATTCCGTAAACAAACATGAAGCACAGTTTCCCCGTAGCCATCGGCCGAAGTTACGGAGCCCTGCAGCAAACACGAAGGCTTCCTGCGAAAGCTGCAGACCAAATTGCAGCCATCTTCAATCCCCAACCCTGCCCCTGATGGGCATAGAAGGGCCTCGGGTGAAGAGGCGGCCAACTCCGCGCTGGCCCTCTTCAGCCTCAGACGGATCAGGGTAGCTTCGAACGACTTTCAATCTAAGTTCAAGGCTTTCGTTCGAGGACTGATGTGGAGGTAGCAGGGCCGGCAACTTGAGATTCTGCTTCGGTGACTTAAGGTGTCTGTGGTTCTGCCTTAAAGATTCGTCGCACTTGGCCGACTGAAAGACAAAGGTCTGTCAAACTGTTGAGGGCACAGGCACTATTTTGGCAACCCTTGGTTACTCCATCTCTGCATCGGAACTCGACGGCGCAGTCTCCTTATTTCGCAGGAAGCTCCTCAAGGCCTTTCAGCAACCTTACAGGCCTCTACATCGGAACATCGGGCTTACGGCACTGGTCTTAAACACTACAGCTGCAAATAGATGCCAGAGCATCGCCTCTCGGTCATGCACAAGCCATCAAAAAAATCACATTCCCTCAAAACCTTTGTGAAGCCACTCCTGTCAGGAACCGTCTGAATAGAAACTCGCACACTCCAGTCCATCTGGGTCTGCCCACTCTGCGATCTTGTTCGCTGCCTTAGGAGTTTTGGTTGCCACCTTGACGCTTTGGTTTCAGTTCGGGTATTGAACTCAGAGCTGCCTTTGCGGAGTTGAGCTTCGTGTTGGGTCGGGACGACGATGTTGCACAAGCAGCTCGGTCAAGCGCCTAGATTTGCTGTCCGTGTTTCTTTGTTGCGCATGGAGTTCCCCTATGCCATTCATTCGTGCTCACCATCAGCCGCAATCTGAGCAGAGCCTGTGCCTGGTCCCTGAAAGGCCCATACACCCGGAAAAGTACCTTTCTTCCTTCACACCGAGCCAGACTGGCGAGCTGAGGCCCTGAGCATTTAAGCGAACGATCGCCAAAGCGCCCTGCCTCACCAAGCAAACGAAGTTATGGCAATGCTTCCTTCCATCAAAGCTTCCGTCCAAGTTTCGGCTGGAGAAGTCACGACAAGAGCATCTAACCACCAGTCAGATGAATGAATCACACGAGGTGGCGGAAGGCAGCACATAAGTGTCTGACAAGGTCTGTAGCACTCTCCGGCGGACTTCCTCGCGGTCTTGCTCGAAGTGGTCGAGCCTCCGCTTCAACGGCACGTCTTGAAACTGAGTCGGCAAGTGATACGAATATGAAGCGACTGCTAGGTTTGCGGCCCACTAAAAATGGTGTGCTGCCGTCTCCTGCAGAAACTGAGGCCTGTCGTTCGACATGGCAAGCCCAGACTCCAACAACAACTGAGCCCCCCGATCTGTTCCAAACCCTGTAGACCCTTGTGAACATGAGTGAAGACTCTGTTTTCAACGGTGTGGTAGGCCGAGGTGCAGCCAATGCGACTCGCCCTGCTCCTCTTTCCTTGGGACATATGATATATACGTGCATGTATGCTTGTACGGTCTTGTACGCAGCTGCATATGCGAGAACGTACCCATACGGGTAAGCATCTTCACATACGCACGTTCAAATACCTGTTTGCATGCATGTGTGGGAGCACTCATGCACATGCGTGTATGAAACTCGTTGTTTTGTGTGTTCCATACTTTCTGCATGGGTCAGACACAGAGGCGCAGGGCATCGCCCTAAATGAGCTGGGCTCCGCAAGAAATCCCGAATTCCCAGACCAGCATCAGCAGAGCCAGCAGAAGATGCGCAGGCTCCACTGCCTCACGCCGCTCCGCTCGAGCATGGGGTGGGGCTGTGCGGGGGGTGTAGAGTCGCGCTTCTGGGCATTGACTTGTGGAATATAGAGGCCCTTCTCCAAAAAGAGAATGTAAGGAGCCCGTCTGAAAAGCAGTGAATCTGCTTGCGACGCAGCAGGATTCAGCCGGTACATGCGACTGCGGAAGCTTCTTCCGTGACTTTCGTGGGGCTACGGGTTGACGACTGAGGCGGAGATGCTTTCAAGCTTGCGGCAGTCGTAGCTCAAGGCGCCTGGTGGCCCAGGAGAGTCTTCTCCTCCTCGGCATGCCGCACCACACGGCGCGTCATCGGCCTCAGCCGCCGTCGTCACGTGTCAAACTGGCTGCTGTTAACCGTACTTTCGTACCTGGTCCCCCGCAACCTAGCACAAGCTCCAAGACGAATCTGGGGGTTCTATTCGACTTGAGCTCTGTTGTTGTGGCAGGGCGACTGAGGGCTTAAAACATCTTCTCTTGAGCTATGCGTTCGGAGAAAGAGACTGTTAGAGCCAAAGTTTACACTTGAAGCCTACACCCAAACCGAACCCTACACGCCCAACCCAAAGCATAAACTAATGCATCCCAAGGATGTTGTGGAATCGGGTGCGTTCTTGTGTATTGAACACAGATAGAGTGGGCGCCCAGCGTGAACACGAGAGGTCCCCCGCTAGGTGGCGCACCTGCGTTAGGTTTAGTTTGCCTTGCTCACTAGCTCACATGCGGCCTTCGCTGTTGGATCGACATCAGGCTTACATCGCCAAGCTCGCAACATGTCCGGATGACAATGCTTGTACCCCTAAATCAATAAGCGCAATGCTAAACTGCTAAACACAAAGCCCAAAAGGCAACATTAAATCCGGCTAGTTCCTCGAACCCCTGACCTCGTAAATCCAAAAACAGGCCACTGGTGACAGAAGGAGTCCGGGGAGGCTCGGAAGTTGTGGATTTAGGGTCTGAATTTCGGGGGTTCAGGCTTTACGGTTTTGGACTTCAGGGGTTTCGGCGCTCACACTCGGACAATCCAGGCGAGGCATGTTTGGGGGTTTTGACACTCACACTCGGACAAAGCCTGGCAAGGTCTGCGAAAGTAGGTTCGACGACTCTCGTTAACACCCCAGCAAGCACATGTAGCTCGCCAGGTGGCTGTCAGACGAAACCATGGAAACGCCACCCCCAAGTACACAACCATAACAGAGGTTCCAACTGACAGCCGCCCTCCACAGTGGCAGCCGCTAAACCGCAATATCAACCACAAGACCTAGTTCCGCCACGCAGAAGACATGTGAAACGCTGCGATGTCTCGAGATGCTTATTCGGAGGCTTCACTACCCGCTCTCAGCAAAATACCAAGCGGGCCACATGCAATCATGCACTGCCAGATTCATAGGGTTTTGGGCCTTTTCGGGGCTTGCAGAATGCAGGGATCTCCGAACATGCGGGAGCTGACCTCTTCACCCAAAACCCCAAGCCCGAACCACAAAAACCTTTGGATCCTAAAACCTTCTCATTAACTTATAATCCCTGAAACCTCCCCCGCCGCCTTTGGTGCCACCAGTTCTCTGAGTGACCTGGAAAGATGGAACTCATCGAACTTCGGGTTTGGGATTGTTGGGTTTGCGGGTTTGGGTTTGAGTGTTTCTGAAAATCTGCACCCACTTCCCAGCCGAAAGGTCTGCGCAAAAGGCGGTATCCGCCTCGTAGCCTAAGGTACTTAGGAGCTTGCTGCCTTTGCCACGTGACAAAGCTACTCCTATTGGCCTATCAAGTCACGCGCTTCATCGATGTGCTCAAGTCTGGGGCCACGACATATGCCGCCACTGCAGTAGCTTCAATGCCTCGAGCAGAATTATCCGCATCCCAAACACTCTACAATTTACATTGACCCCTGATAGTACCCTGAAGCTTGAAATCGCTGAGGTCGCGCGGGGTGGAATCGCAGTACACGGGAGAAGCCTTGGGCAGGCTTTTCCGGACTTTTCGGCTGACCCCAACGGGCCAAGCCCTGGGAAGGTGTGTCACGACTGCCGCGAGAGCTTTGCAAGGGTCAGGTGCTCCAACGAAGTGTGAGAAGTTGCTCAGCATGTGCGGCTTCAAGCTTGGCCTTCATGCGCCGGACAGCATTCTCCATGCAAGTATCATGCCTGTCTCCCCGAAGGGCCAGATTCTTGCCCTCGATGGCGGTGTGCAATCCCCGACAAGAGAGCTGACCAGGGTGATGAAAGATGTCCAGGCTGAAAGGGCTGTACATTGCAAGCCAGAGCTCGTCGAAGTAAACTTTGCTGGAAGCATCTGGCGGCTCTTCCTTGATGTTGCAGAAGTGGCACGCCCAACACTTAGCACTTGGCTCAAAGCACACTTTCGCATACTTCAGCTCAACCCGAACTCCGTTTCGGATCCAATCCACAGCGGCATTATTGCAGCCTCGCCTCTTTCGGCCATTGGCGGAAAGCTCGCCCGAAGCGCAAGCAAAACTGCCGCCAGGGTTCTGCATCTTATCAAATTCTAAAGCTATCTGCTGAATTCGATTTGCGCGATCTGCTGTGCGCAGATTGCTCATCGGCACGCCCTCGTATGCGCGGTCACGTGCGTGCAGTGCGCTTTTAAGCACCTCGAGGTAGAGCGCTGAGACTGCCGGATCGGTTCTAGCAACCCTGGCCACCAACTCGACTGAGCCGGTCAAAGTAAACTTGTCCAGAATAGTTTTCACGGCCTCCTTCCATGAGGTTTGTCCCACCCGCCCTTGCACGCGAATACAATGCCCCTGAGTTGTGGTCCGTGCACCAGCCGATGCAAGGCCGGTATACAAGTCGTGCTTTATGAGATGGAAGCCATCTGGGGTGTACATCAGCAGATACAGATCATCAAAGGGTTGCTTCTGGTGCGCCACTTTGACATTGGCCCAGGTGACCATCCAAAGTTGCTGCCTGGAGTCGAAGCTTAGCATGGCGGTCTTGAGCTCCACACGCCTACCACCCAATGTGAAATCCCATTCGGCCGCAGAAGTGCCGCGAGCACGACCATCTTTACACATCAGCAGAGAGCGCGCATTCTCAGATGGCTTGTCCGGATACCTGCGCTCCAGCAGACCGCGAGCAAAGGACTCCAGCAGCATCCCGCGGCGTTTCTCACTGAGGCCTGCAAGCGGATCGTCTCCATAGGCTGCTGAAGCGGTGTAGTTCGGACAGTCGATGACGTGTTTGAAACATGAAGAGTCTAACACCACCAGCCACCGAAGCGAGGGCCGCAAGCTGCCAAAGCATTGATTTCTTGCTTGGAGGCGGGCTAGCATCGCGGAAAATGGCACAGCAAATGAGCCGAACACTTTCCATACACATGCGACTTGCGATTGCCGTGACCTTGGACCGCAAAGACTTAGAACTGCAGTTTGTACACCCAATCATCTTGCTCCCCGGACCTGATGAGAACGGTAGTAGCATGAACTTGTGACCGCATCAGCCATCAGGAACCTGAACAAGCCCCCTGCAAGTTCCTGGTGGAGAGACTGGCACCCAGCTGAGCCCGACGAGGTTCTTGTGCAACCCGAAGCCCCACACCACAAACCGTCAAAAATTGTGATTCGAGCTGGCAAAAGCTTCTGCCGGCGGGCCTGGAAACGCAGCACTTCTGGTGGCCTGATCCAAACTATGCAAAAAATCTCCAGACTGAAGGAAAAGTGAAAAATTGCCTCGGCACCGGGGCACACCTCAGCGGTCAGGAGGCCCAACCTCAGAAGCTTTGTGGGAAGGGGCTCGAACCTGCGGGACCCCGTGCGTCCTGCACTGCTTTGCCGTCTATCGTTGCACAAGCACTTTGACATTGCTAGCAGCAGCCGAACTCACAGCGACGCAACGAAAGAACGGCCGTATTTTCTCTGCATGCAAAGACCTCACCCTTAGAGGCAGGTTCCTCGGCCGAGGGGTTCGATCACGCCATGAACCTGGGCACCCCTCAACAACGAATCTTGAATGTTAGCTAAACATTCCGAGGGCAGAACAAAAGCGCTTCAGTTCCCACTTGCCTTGCGTGGAATCGCTTTCGGCAACAAGCGTTTGGAGGTTAAGGATCTAGGGCTGTGGACTTCACATGGCCGTCCCTCTCGATGTCAAAGATTCTAAGCAGGTGTTGTGCCTTCCGACTCCAGCAATCTGCAGAAGGGAACGATGCGGTTTTGAACTAGGGAGCTGATGGTTCGATTTCAAGCTTCAGGACCAACCAGTAGCTCCCAGTCCCGAAAGCGACTCTTGAGCGTTGCGGTTGAAACCTTCACCGAGACTTCTTCAATTTCAGCCTCCCTTAGCTAACCCCGAACGAAGCCGAGGCTTCGTGGGCCGAAGTGCATGCACGAGCTTTGAGTGTCAATGGCTCGTTCCGCCTTGTCGCGACAGCGCGATGAGTTCCCGCTGAGCGCAGCCAATCAAGTTTAAAAGCACGAAGCATTCTTCAGAAAATCTTCACAGCATCACCTCCAAACCCAAGCAGGCCAATTCACATGACCAATACCTCGAATCCGAAAGCTCGTAAACGCAAACCCGCTCAAACTTCTCAAGGCACAGGTGAAACCCGAGAGTGTCGCCGCCCTGTTGCTCAATAAAGCTCCGGCAAGATGCGCTTGCTTCAGCTCCTTAGCCTTCTTTTCGGCCTGCGAAGCGCTTCGCTCAAAGAGGAACGGCAACTCTTGGGGGCTTGGGAGCTCGGAATCTTGACTTTTTGACCTCGTCTGGCTGCGGGTTCAGCCGGCTGCGCTGGAGCGCTCAACGGGGGTCAGTAGCTCGGAGACCGGAAATTGCCAGAAAATCTTGGACGATTTAGGGGCCATGGACCGTCTGAAGGCCATTGCGTTGAGAACGGTACCAATTTGAAGCCGCGAACCGCTTGCCCCCAAAAATCTGAGCGAAGCCTGACTGAGAACGAGGATAAGGTCGTCACTGAAGCAGGCCTCAGATTGAGAGACAACGCCAGCCGGGGCTTTCGAACTTAGGAGCTTCAGGTACGGGGGGGGGTAGATCGTTTCATAATCGGACTATTGGTGGGTCAGATTTAAGCCCATGTGCGCGCACTGGGATTGCAGCGGTTCGGTCAAGAGCTTCTCGGGGCTTCGGGTCCTGGCGGTTTGAGTTCGCCACCCTCACTCTTGCAGGTATGCAGGAGAGGCTGCCATTCGTAATTTAATTTAGGCTTCCAGGGTTAGTGAGGCTTTAGTCAAGAACGAAATGGGGCACACCTTTATGAGTGTCGGTGCATTGGGTTCTCGCATTATGCCGTGTTGAGCCTGCTTAGATAGGACCTATGAGACTGACAAACCATGAAGCTTTACAAAAAGACTGCATCAGTAGCCCACATACTCGCACGGGACACACCAAAAGACTCAAAGGCGACCAGGTGGCGTAGTCCGGCGTCGCCTCCTCCACCCCAGGTTTGGCAGTGAGCGCAACATAGTGCCGCCTCTGTAACGCTGTAAACAGCACGACAGATCGGGATGGTTAGGATTTCAGAAAGGGGTTTGCCATTGCGTATTCTGAGACTTTACCTTGGAGTCCTAAGTTTCAATCTCAAGAATCACATGGCATCCCTGAACCGTACGACTACAGAGAATCATCATCAAGAGCCGTTTGCTCATCATCTTCATTTCCGTGACCAGCGCGATCGTCAAGCATCGCCTCAACAGTGATATGCTTGTCATCCTGCTTCTTTCGAGTGCAGGCCGGGTGAGGTAGTCAATGAAGCCCGGAGACACAGCACAAGGCCGCTCAGGCATGCAGAGGCTGCATAGGATGAAAGCACTGGCAACACGTATACGGCAAGAGATTGCAAGGGATGATCTGACTGCAAGATGGCATAGCCATTTTCTTGCCACTGCTGACACTTCAGTGACCGTTGTCAACTAGGGTAACTTTCCTGTTAACAAGCTCAGGGATTTGGGGGTTTGAAGACCTTAAGGTTTTCCACTCAGATAGCAGAGCTAGCTGTCGCAAGCTCTGGATGCAAAGCTGAAATCCCATCCGATCCCAAGTCTTTCACATCAGGCCGTAGCCCCGGAAGGAAAGCTCTCAACATACTCAACTGCCACAAATCCTGCACTTCCCTCATCCACCCCGTGCCAAAGCCATGCAGGCTGCGAAGAGCCTGTACCCCGAAAGCCTTATCCCAAAACCAGCCCATCCTCCGCTTCCCTCTCCATCTTCGGAATCTGCTGGTCTCCTGTTCCAGCTAGGATTTCGGATCTCGGTTCGGGATGGTCAGAAGTGGATAGGCGGTTCCCGCTGGTTTTGCGGCGCGTGGTTTTGGGTGCGAGCGAAGAGACCCTGTTCAAAGTTAGTTGCACAGAGAAAAGGACCACCACACAGCGCCATGGCCGTCACAACCTCCCACAAAGAGCACCCTGATGCGACACAATGCCTTGGCCACTGCACCTAAACCCAAGCACCCAAGCAGGAGCCGTCAAATCGCAGCTCTTTTTGCGATGTCGCTCACCCAGTCCCCTCTGCACCTTGGCTTCACAGTAGGGCAAGCACTCACAGACTTCTCGACAGAAGTTTCTGTAGCCATAAGCAAGCTCTTGCCCTGTTCCTGGTCCCGAATGGTCCTCCAACGCCCCTGGATCCTAACGGTCTGGCAAAAACACCAACACACCCAAAACTATCGGCCGGGAGATCTTGAAACTTTAGCTAACGTTCGAGCAAAATGAAAATGAAACCCCAAAGACAACGGCCCGACTCCGAAATCCCCAAGCCAAAACCCGAAGCCCTTGAATCACATCCCGACACTCTAGCCGCTAGCCTCAACCGCTGAATCCTCAACCCTTTGTTTGGCCTCAACCAGAAAGCCTAGACTAGCTCCATTCCAACCCTGAAAGCCAAGCGACGCTGCAGCACCGACTTCACGGCCGCTGCTGCGAGCTTTGGCGAGCGGTAGAGGCTGAAGACCCCCTTGTTGTTCAGGCCTGGCTTTCATGTAGGGTGTAGGTTCTTGGGGCTCTGGGTGTATAGGGTTGCCTACGGCGTCTTTTGGTGCTGTTTGCAGCTTAAGGAGATGCTTCAGGAGGGCTCGCGGGGGCAGATCCTGGCATCATACGGCCAAGGGCATCACAGGGCCCTCGGAGTGGTGACCACATATTGTCAAACTTATCTTGGGAGCCAACCGGCAACAGAAAGTATCCTGAGCAACGCTTGTTCAGCTTTTCGAACGGACCCAGCACAAGCGCGTGCAATCTCAGGGTCGGCAGTCTGTCGTATTCTCAGTTGGTGGTGGCGGTTTTGCTGGCAAGAGCACGGCAAGGCCTGAGATATTCTGAGTGTTTCGCACATGCCGCAAGTCGCCGTCCGCAGCCCCTTGCAAGCCAGAATCTCAGAAAGGGATCTGCCATCTTCAAGCGAAACAAGTCCAAGTTCACACTCAACCTCAAACTCCCCCAATTCAGGCTCAGGGTTTAAAATCCTGGTCAGGTCTGTCAAAACAACCCTAGCCGCAGCGCCTCGCGGGCGATGCTGCTCATCACTCCTCGGCCACTGCGGGGGGAGTCTGGTCTCGATTTCTTATTCTTGGGCCTTTCAAGGGCTTACGGCATAGTTGAGGCTTGGGGCTTCTGGTTTATTCTGACCCAGGTACACGCTGCGGTCGACTAGGATGTCGGCGAACTGCCAGAGAGAGATGCCTCACGGTCACAGCTCGAGCTGTGCGGAACCCTGCATCCCATGACGTAACAAGAATCAAAAAGCGGCAGGCGTCACTCCGAGCCAACACAAGCATTCAAGCATTACCCTCAAGGTGTCCGCTCAGCCTCAATCAGAAACCGACGCTCCCATTGCCTGCGATGTGGGCGCTCGTGGTGACGGAAGAGAGGTGGGCGCCCAGGACCAAGGCCTGAGAAGAGACCCTTTCTGCGTGTCGGGGCTTTGGACCTAAAATAGGGAGGGCGGTTCCTAAGCACGGGAACCCGACAGGTCTGCTTGGGGTCTATAGACTGTGCGAAGACTTCCTGTGAATTGTGAGGAGTGGGGGCTTTCTTCTAGTGTGAAGCTGTTCTTGGGTTGGGGTCCGAGGGTTCGGGGCCCCCAAGGTCCAGCGCATGCCCGAGTATCGGCTTCAAAGCCTGACAACTCTGCCGACCGACCTGCCGAGAAAACCTCCAAGCTCCATTACACCTCTCATCCTACTCCCTCGAACATGCCTCGGGCCCTAAACCCTAAAAGCCCCCGAGAAGCCTCTTGAACCAGGCGCTGACAAACCCCAAACCCCAAAAGGCCTATGAACCCTACTGCCACCTACGCCCAAAACATGTGAACCTCAAGCCGCAGCCCCCAACCAGGCCTGGTACTCCTCCGTCCACTTCTGCACCACGGGGCCCCGAAATCCGAAGACACCGCCGGCCCCTGCTTCCTTGGCTGTGGAGGAGAGTTTTTGGGTTTTGGGCCCAAGGATCAAGTGAGGGCTGATGGCGCTCCTGAAGCTTAGGATATAGGGGCGTGTAGACTGTCGTGTTTTACTTGCAAGTTTTCCTGAGCTTTGGGACTTCGTTTGTTCACTCTCCGGCTGTACCTTGTTGCCCACTTGGAGTGTGCTTTGGTGGGAATCGTGAATGGTGGGATTGGCATGGTTTGTGTAGCATGAAGAACCCCCAACATGTTCCCTTCGCCTAGGACTCTGAGTATGCAGATATGGCCTTAGCCTTCCCGTAGCTGTCGAGAAGCGGTGACAAGCATGGGCTTCTCGCCGGCCTGAAGTCTTGGGAGTTGTGGGTTCGGGGTTTAGGGCTCGGTTCAGGGTTTAGGCAGGATGCACCGGGCTTAGGGCCTGGTGCTTCGTAGGCCTCGCAGTGACTCTTGGCTTGGCATTGAGGTCCCTTGCTCTCATCTCATCACAGCCTGAACCTGGAACGCCGCATCGTGCAAGGCCACGAACACCCAATCCCAACCTCAGAAGCCATCTTCTTCTACCAGCCCAACGCCCCAAATCTCACCTTGCGCGAAGTACTGGCGCAAATCTCACCCTGATGCCCGAGGTTTCGGAGTCCCTTAAAACTACCCGTCTAGAGACGGAACCCCTTCTGTGGGCAGAAAGCTGACACCCTGCAAACATCTTTCTGGGAGGGCCTGCAGCGCCCAAAGCCTCACCTGCTCCCAAATGCTGGGGATCTCGTCGACCTCCTGGCGGTTTGAGGCTCTGATGTTCTTTGCTTGGGCGAGCCTAGCAAGGACCACTAATTAGTAATGTTGGTAGAGGCTGCTCGCTGGCTCTTGCGCGCTCCCTCTCGTCATCAGCCTCTTCCTGTACATAACTACTTTGCCGTGAAGCGTGAATCTGTCTAGAATCGGAAGGTCGGCCTGCTTGTCGACTGGGCGGGTTGTGGGGTACCAAGCCAGATACCTCAGCGGGAGAAACCGTTGAAAAAAAAACTGCAGCAACAACTGCTTGATTCTGATGATGTGATGATGTTGGCGATGGTGATGGGGGTAGGGGGTTGAAAGGGAGGAGAAGCGCAGAGCAGTGGTGCAAGCTGCAAGCATCAAAGGGAGGTGACAGGGATGTGTACGAGGCATGTCGCATCCGAAACTTCGAAACCCTTCTCACGGTTGAATTTCGTAACGTGCATTTATGAATCCCCAGCTAACCGGGTCAAGACACAAGTGGAATGCATAGACATCCACAGATCCCAGCTGTCTGTCCTGGTCCGCACCGCTGCTTGAGGCTTCGAGTTTCTACTAGCCGCATTTCAACTAGTAGAGCTTCGGGACACCACCCTCGACCACGCTCCTGCAAGGACTAAGCCCATAACCCTCTGTCGGAAGCCAATCTTAATCCATAAGCCACACCCCAAGCAAGTCCCTGTGCTTGCCTCGCCGGCATGGTTGGAGCCGTAGCTGATCAAGCGACTCTGGCCGCTGTACCTGAAATGCCGGAAAGACGGGTAGATGAAGCTTTTGAAGGTCGAGGTCCATGGTCTGTGCGGTGCTGTCTGCTGCTCCCCTTTTCCCATTTGTCGACAGTTAACAGGAAGAAGCTTCAACACACCTAAAAAAAACACAAGCTGGCAATGGTAATACGTTTTTCGATTCTTGATAAGCGGCTTACCACGAAAGCAAGTGCTGGCAAGCTGCGGCAAACCGCACTCAACACATCGCCGAATCTGAAACCCTCAGAAACCCAGCCTGAAACTCGAAACAAGTGCAATCCTACGCCGTCATTCCATAGCCCAGCAATACGTTCGAAACACTAGAAGCAAGATTCAGGCGACAGCGCACGAGCTGAAACCTAACCCCCTTTTGCAGACCCCTGATTAAGTTGACCCTCCATGACCCTCCTCTCGAACAAGACTTGACACAGTTGATTAAGACCCTCACAAGAGGGGAGGTCCCGAACAGGGAGTTCTTGACCAGGAGCCTGCACAAACCATCAAACCTTAAACAAACGCTAAACTCTAAATGCCAAGAAAACCCTAAACCCCTTTTTGCTACAGGACTCAAGTCTAGCCAGACGACGCCCTGCGATCATCTTGACCGAGGCCCGATACCAAAGCCGCTAAACCAGAAATCCCAAATCCGTGAGCCCTAAACCTCCAGCCTTCGCAGCTGCGCGGCCATGGACTCGTAGGCCCAGCTGGTGGCCTCTCCATCGTCGAAGGACTCCTTGGAAATCTATACGGACTCCTCTAAGCACTCCCTGAAAAGGGTTCCTATTGCGGTTCCGCAAGTAACGGCCATAAGGTTCCTACTAACTTTAAGGGCTCGGACTCGGTTTGGCTTGAGAGTTGAAGAAGGGTGATGGGGGACATTAGGATAAACCGATCAACGGACCGAAAGGTGGCATACTACTATCGATTATTCATTCCCTGTGTTGCACGCGTCTCTCGTACGGGAAACAGCGACTCCTGCTCAACCGTCCTTGCTCCCTCGCGGCTTTATCAAGACGACATGACCGAAACAAAACTTGGAGGAGTTTGTCCAAGAGTCACCTTCGTTGAAGAAGCCGTAGAAAATCACCTCGGCCAGCTTCGAAATCCCATGCAGCAATCCCTACAGTCATGAGACTCGGACAATGGCAGGGCATGCTGCGTTACAAGTGGGATAAACCGGAATACGATACCGATATATCATCGTGTGAGCACATGTGTTGCACGCTCAACCGTTTGCTGTCTGCGGAGAGTCGGGATCGAATGGCACGAGGCATGCTAGTTGCGGCAGCTTAGTCCGGATTTCGGAAATACCTCGCCCATGTTCACCCCTGCATGAGGAATCTTTGCTATGCTATTTCCACTCCAACGAACCCTAATCTTCACCTGGGGTTTTATGCCGAGATGTGTGCAATGAAACTTCAGCTCGGCAGCAGACGGATGGTTCGCCGACGCCCGCACCATCTCTTCGGCCATGCCTGAAATCACCAAGAAACCGGAAGCGCAACTGTTGTGGGAAGCCTTAGAGGCAAGGTTTGGGATGCAGGATTCGGGTCTGGCAAGCTCTAAGACCCTGAGCCCCCGAAACCGACACTTTAAGCCCAGACCCTGTATCCCGCCACTTCTAGCTTCCTCGCCGGCTCACATTATGCGGTAATGATGTGCAACACCCCGAGACTCCAATTTCGGAAAAATGCATACACAAGACTCGCATCAGCACTCACACTGCGAGATGCCAAGGATCCGTGACATGAAGGTTCGAAAACTTACAGTAGGCCCAGTAATGCCCAGTCGTTCGGGTTCAGGGTTACGCTGAGCGAACTACGCGAGAACTCTGAAACCCTAAGCCGAAAGCACCCTAAAGCCATCGGCCGACCCGGAGTCAAAACTGGAATCGAGGGGATTCGGACTTCGTCGTAGCCCAAACGCTACGTCATCCTTTCAGAAAAACATAAACAGAACAACGAACCGAACAAAGCAGGCACAAAAAGAAGAGCCTGCAAAATCGCAAGGCCTCTTGAATTTTAAACGTTAGGAAGATGTCAAACCCTGAGAGGCCCAGCATCATACCTCACGAACCGAAATGCCCTCAACAGAAGTTGAGGAAACAGTCCAGAGAAAGAAGACCCCCGCCGCGGGGCGGAGGCTTTGGGCCATGAAGGTGGGATCCGAAAAGTCCGACACCGTGTTCTGCCAGCCCAGGACTTCCTCCATGGCTTGCACAGATTTGGGCTTAGCTTAAGCAAGCTCATCTCTTTAGGACTTCGGGTGTCTGTTGGGCTTCTAGCATATAGAGTCTAGGGATGGTTGCTAGGGTTTAGGATTGTTGGGCTTGGGCTGAAGGACTTGGGTGCACCGCATGTCGGTTTGTGGGTCGTGGTTTCGCGGTTTACAAGTCAGGAACAGGGTTCCGGAACGAAGCCGCTCAGCGAGCTGCAGGAAACATCTTCTCAAGACATCTGCGGCCTCCCAGACCAGCAGGCCGTGCTCGTCGCACAGGTCCAAGAAACGCTGGTCCTCTGCGCCAGGGGATAACAGCACCAGTGCTGACCTGTGAAAAGAGCAACTTCGGGGGTGGGGCTGCAGAAGGCTACGGCTTGGGTGTAGTGTTTAGGGTATATAGTCCCAAAGCGCGAAGCTCCTGCGGATAGTGCGCCCCTCGAATGAAGTTGGCCCCAAGGTCTTTCCTGGGCTGGAGAAGGCCGCCCGGTCCAGCGTCAAAGGAGGATGCTGGCTCGCCATGGCTTAAGATTTAGGCCGTAGGGTTCAAGGCTGGGGATTCGGGTTGCGGGGTTTGGGGCTTGTCAGGGATTGGGATCCATGGCTCAGGGTTTGGGTAAAGAAGAGAGCTGAAAGTCCCGGCATTGAGGCCCAGGTCTTCCAATATGGCCGCGGCTCAGCAGCAAGACGTCTGTCACGAGCTGGTCGTAGGTGACCACCTGGCTCTGCTTTTGGGAATTTGCAGGCAGGCAAAGACTTGAAAGCCCTTATGATCATGGATATGCTGCTTCGGGTGGCTTTGAGTTTGGGGAGTAAGCCAACACCCTAACCGGGAGAAGACATGACATAATTTGCAATGCTTCGTGTTGTTGCTACCCCTGACATGAATCGATGACATGCCCACAAGTCTGCGACGCCCCAAACCGAGCAAACACTCACCCACAAATCCACCAGAATCAACGGTTTGTTGTTGGATTTTTGCTGTCGATGTCAAGACCGGGTTATTGGACTATGGGTTGTCGTTCCCGCAGAAAAAGTCACATATTTCCTCGTCGACACCACTACCGTCATGGTCGTTACCATGGCCATCACTGTCGGAATTCTCCCAGAACCAACTCCATGTGTGATCACGATTTCGCACTTGGCAGCAACTACCGGACCCCCGAAGCCATGCCGGAGATGCTGGGCTGTCGACCATGTCATGGCGGTTGAAGCCCAACAGCTTCAGGGGCGAACCGTTGAGCAGGAGCTGGTCCCCGCCTGACTGAGATTCGCAGGCTCGGTGTTTTGCTGTGATTGAACGCAGCCCCCACAAGGCGCTGAGGAGGCAAAGAGAAACATCAAGAATGTGAACTGCGGCAGCGGTTGCACCGGGTTTGCAGCAAGGATTAAGAGCAGCGGCGACGAGCATCTGCAAAGCAAGATTGGCAACTGTGCGAACTAGCTGTTGCCATCGGGAGCAACAGCCACTGTGACAATGCTATCAGGCTAGGAACACGTACGAGTGCAAGCCCAAAGCAAGTGTAACCAGCATAGCATACATAACTACTGGAGACAAAACCTACACGTCGAAGTGCTGAAGATGACAGATCAACCATCTTTGATCTAACCGACGGCAAGGTGACAACTTTGCACAAGCACCAACCCCGAACAGGGGTTGTAAGCCGTTAACATTTTTGCATCCAGGCCTATTGCGACTGCCGGGTACCCTGTCCTGAAATCCTAAACCCTAAAGCCCAGCACCCAGAATGGCTTCTAAAGCCCAAACCCGGAAGCCCTAAGCCTGCTCTACGACTCCTCAGACCAAGCTTCGTGTGCCCACCCTCCGAAGTCCGAAGCGAGCACAGTAGCAGTCCTCGGCAGCTTCTTGGGGGAGTGTCCGAGCTTCGGGTGCGGGATTTGGGCTCCGGGCAGGGCTCAAGCCTGAACCTCCCAAAGCACTAAACATATTGGGGGAAAAATATATTTTTCCCCAATATGTTTAGTAAAATAATTTTTTCCCCAATATGTTTAGTGTCAGAGAGCTGGGCTTCCGGCCAACATCTCTCCTTCCCGGAACAAGGCCACGGAGAGGCGGTGCAAGGAGGGCGTGGCTGTGTGCCACACACTGGCCTGTCACGTGGAAGACATTGTCTACAGTTTAGGAGCGTATCGTGCCTGGCTGTCAGGGGATCATGAGCTATCTATATGTAGCTGCAGCTTTAGAGCTAGACAGATGCAAAGACCTTCGAATTTGAACTAGAGTGAGGATCCTAGAACAGCCAAGGCTTGGCCGCACGGACCAGCCCGTGTGCTCCCAAGCACCTCCGGAACCCGAAGTCGCGTCGTCGCACCGGGAAGCAGCTCCCAGCGGGCCGCCTGCTTGGAAACACTTGCTGTCAGCAAGGGGCAACTATGATGGTAAGTCATGCCCCGAAACCCGAAACCCCACGGCCCCACGGGCCCGAAACCAAGCCAAGCCCTAAGCCGCACGCACCTTTCAAAGAACTCCGAAACCCACAAGGGCTCAAGCCCCGAACCGAAGCAGATGCCTCTAAAGCTGTAGACCCTGAAGACCGTGAAACGCCCCCGAAGCTCGAAATCTCGGTCAAGGACCCGACAAACACCACTCTAAGCATGCTAAAAATCGGATGCCTCTTGGCAACGGCTGTCATCATCGAAGCGGTAGCGGAAGACAAGGTCTGTCTGCCTAGCTGCAGCCGCGGACGCCTCCAGCAGAGAGCTTTCAGATTTCAGGTGTTAAAGTGCTGGGGTTATGCTGCTTCTTTTGGGCCTGGAGCTTTAGGGCTCTCTGTAGGATTGTGGGTTTATGTCTGGGAATTCAAGGTGGCCGAGTTTCTTTCAAATTGCACTTTCCGGCTTCTCAAGCCAAGCAATCAGGCCCCATTCTGCCAAGCACTCTACCAAAGGAATTGGGTGAAAGACTTGCATCGTTTGGAAGGTGAGCAGGCTGCAGCTTGATGGCCCAGCAGGGTCGTGAAGGCGGGCACAGGAGGGGCACGTGTCCTTATCTGTTGATTGAGACTCGAACCAACAGAAAGCGCAGCATTAACATTCCTTTGCCGACCCAGCAATATTGCAAGCGGCGACTTTCCCAAGCTCATGAAGAGCCAGCTTCCCTGGCTGTATGCATGTCTATGCAAAAGGCCACCTGCAGCTCGACATCCACCTCTGCTTCGGAGCGTGGCCAAATGCCTGGGCCGATCTATGCCCGATCTCAGCTCCTAGCATGCCTGACATAAGTAAAGGACGAACTTCGGGATTCCTCAAGGGGGGGTTCTTTTCGGATTCTGCACAGGAACACCGGCCAAGTGCTTCAGTTGGAGTCTTTGTGCGTGATGTTGCTTTGCTGTGGCACCTCATGACCACCCGTCTCCATGTATCTGACTCCCAAGTGCTCGGTCATTGTGCAAGCCCGACTGGACAGGGAAGGGTCCCGCTCTGCAGTTTTTGGAAGCCTATCTCACCCCACACTCAAGCTCTTAGAATATGGAGCCCAAAGCCCCGAAGCTTACTCCCCTCCCAAAGTGACTCAAATCTGAAGCTTCAAAACTCCAAATCCCACAAAGCTACAAACCCAAAAGTTCAGCGAACCCAAAGCCCTAGGCACCCTTGAAACCCCGAAAGGCCAAGAATCACCCCCAACCCTGTGCCCTCAGAGCCTTCGACACCCTGTAGAAGCCCAACGATCTATGAACCGGTTCGCGATGGCCGAGGCGCCCACGGAAGCTATGTACAGCGGCTCTGGCCCTGATTCTGGGCCCCTAAATCTTATAAAGTCAAACAGAGCCTTATCCAAAACCTAAAGCCCTAAAACCTAAAAATCTAATCCCTGACTGGGGTTCGGTGCTAGGAGCTCTTGAGAGGGTTCTGAGGGCTTCTTCGGGAGCTCTTGGATGTGCGTTTGCGGTTTAGGGCTCGTCCGGCTCGCAAGGCTCGTGGGACCCATTGATTTTCGGGTTCGGGGTTAGGGTGGTTGGGGTTTCGGAAGGCCTACAACGACGCTTTCTCAGGTGGGTGTTTGTTTTGCCTTGGGTTGATCGCGTTTTACAGAGGACTTGAGGTGTTTAGGGACATGACACAGGGCGCTTGAAGAGCTTCGGGGCTTCGCTTGTTGGGTCTGGGTTGCGGAGTTTGTTATTACGGGTTGAAATTCAGACGGGTCTGGGTTAAGGTTCTTGGTGTGTCGGCATGAGGGCTGACACCCCCTAAACCCTATTTTTACTTCTTGAAACCCAAACCCAAACCCTCTTATTAGGACCTGCGACATGAAGCTGGAATTGATGGAAGCCTTAAATCCCAAAGTCCTCCAGTCCTACACGGGAGACGGCCCCGATTCCCGGCATCGGCATTCAAACCCTCTTAGTCACAGTCTGTAGTTGTTTGTGCAACCCCTTCTGAAGGTTTGCCTGCCAGTAGTTTATACTATTCGTCTTAAGAGTCGAGAGGATCTGCGCAATCCTGCACCACACTATCTAAACCCACCAGGGATAGATCTGGCAGGAAAGCCACGGGTCACGGACTGACACAGTTCTGCCATGCAGATTTTTCCCCCACCGTGGATACGCACTTCCAGAAGCGCTCCATGGTTTGGTTCATGATCAGGGGGCGCTGGTTCTCAACTTCCGGATATCCCAAGCCAAGCCCTGCGTCTAAAGAGGCGTGGGAGACGTGGATGGCCAGATTGAAGGAGCCAAAATCGACACAGTTCGAAGTTGGTCGCCTTATGACTTGCTTTTACCGGGCCTTTGAGTATTTATAGCATGTTGTTGTATAAATATCAATAAACATTTACTAGAAGGGGATTCTATTGGGGAGTTTTCATATCCGTAGATTTTGTCAAGGCACACTATTTAAGGCAGTTCGTCTTGGATTAGGGATTAGGTCGGGAGGGATTCACCTCATGCCCATGAAATTGAAACGACTCCAACCAGCACATGCTATATCCGTCGACCACTAAAACCTAGACCCTATTTCCTAAACCCGAATGTAAGGGCACATGTCTCATCGGCTTCGAATTGCAGTAGCTTGCCGCTGAGAGCTCAGAAACAGCGAAGCACCAATGTTGGCCTAGGAAGAAGCTGAGAGCCGGACACATAGTCGCGTGCATCGGCCACAAGATCGAATGCCTCCAAGACATCCAGGGACTTGTTCCGTAATCCTGACCGGTCCACCAGTCCCCCCATCGAGTGCATGTCGGAGACCAGGAGCGGCATTGGCGATCGGTGCGCAAGCAACAAGGCACTCTCTGGGAGCAGAAGCGCAATGCGCCGCCACTCATCCTGGCTTCCAGACATTAAGGAGGGGACATGATGCTGCAAAACGGTAAATCGGCCATTCTCCATCAGATCGCTGCTTGCTGGGAACTGCATCGGCAAGGTATCGTAGTCGCTCATCCAACCACCACCGGCCTCTGACATGGCTAAATAGCGTAAGTAGCACATCTTTTCATATTCAGGTTGCGGCCCCAGGGGGATCCTGTTGTCGAACATCTTGAGAAGCTTCGGGTAATGCGGCGACTTCCTGGCATCGTGGAGACCAAGAACCCGCGTTTGCCAACCCATTCGCCGCCAACTCAATGCCTTGGCTCACTCGTTTCGGATTTACGCTCTCAGAGCTCATTTCAGCTTTCGGAGCTCACACTCGGACAATCCAGGCGAGCTTTGGGGTTTAGCAATTCAAAAGTACCGGCCCCGAAAAAACAAGGGAGTGTATCGATCCGAGCTGGGGTCTAGATTCAGGTTTCTACAGCAGCGATTCGGATGATCATCCTCTTTAAACCTCGTACCACAGCGATGTCAGTATTTACAAAACGTTCGCGGTTTTCGTGCACCTGATCTGTCAAGCCCTTCTGTCATTGGCAAGACTCGCGGCTTAGCAAAGCACAAATGAAATGGGATGGTACTCACCGCACGTTCTTGCTTCTGTTCTGGTCAAAGCGATCGGAACCGCACACATGCTCGCACCAGTACTGACATCCATGTTCGCACTACCTCCATTTCCCGAATGCTGACTCCAACTTTTCATCGTTGTTGTGCTGCACCCAAACAGCACACCGATTTCAGCAGTTTGCGAGAATCGGAAGTGCAGTCGTTTGTGCGCGTGTGCTTTTGGCGAATCTGAACTCCGAAGGCAGCGCTGAGCAAGCCTTGGGGCGTCGTTCACATGATTTGCCTGGCTCGCTCTCTCATTTGTTCATGACACTTCGACACCCTGTCCTCCACTTGAGCCGGATTGGAGAGCAAAGGGCTGTTTCATACGGGACTGCAGGGGTAGTAGAGTGCCCTTCATATTGACATCCAAGTTGCCCAACTTGCCAAGGTTTGCTGTCTGGCGCCTTCTCGGTTGTCGTTCGCAGTGGGCTCGTAAAACGTGTGCATCACTCGTGGCGTCAGCGGATTCGGGACTAATCGCTCGCGCCAGCGCTTGCCACTCTCCGAAGCTCGACATGGCTCAGTGCCCACTGCAGCACAGTAGGGCTCGACATGCGACTGCCTGCACAAGACCGGACAAGTATAGTGCCCGTCTGGCCAGCGACAAACATCACCATGCGGTCCCTCGTGTAGTTCCAAGATCGTCCGCAGTGGACAGGGATCGGGTGACCAAGTTGTGTTGCAGGAAGCCCAGTGCTCCCACAAGTTCTGCGACAGTTCCTGTCGCATTGCGGAGCTGACATAGTCGGCAACCCAAGCTGGGTACATGGATCTCGTCTGGCAAATCGTCTCAGGAGCTGTGGCATTCTGCCAGGCCCTCACCTCTTCACTTGACAAAGAAAGGTCCATGCTCAAAAAGCTTGCTAGAGAACGCATGCTTTCATCGGGCTGCGATGCCAAGTCCTCATAGAACAGTACCAGAAATCCTTGCTCTGTATATTGGCGATACCGAGAGTCTGCCCAAGCCGCAACAGAATGGATATGTTGGATAGCGCACTCAAACTTGTTCAAGCATTTGTGAAAGCCTCTCTTGTCCCACAAAGCGGTTACCACGTCCCGAGGGTCGCGCAACAGCAATACAAACATTCGAGATTCCATGGAAACCTCTGTCATGTGCCGAACAGTTTTGCCATTTTCCACCTCGCAAAGAACCTGAGGGCACCCCACCCACTGCCTGCAGGTTGGCGCCACGCTTGCTTTGAGGACCCGGCAGATTTCTCTGCTATGACTTCCTGCATGCGAAACCAACACAATCTGTGTTGATTTTCTGAAGAGCATCCACACAAGCGTCTGAGTGAGCCTGAGCTGCTGCTGAGAACTTCTCTGGTTTCACCGAAGCAATATTCCATATCAACAAACAAGCTAGAACAAATCAACATTCGTGCATAAACTTTTAAGCCTACTTTTCGAGCATGTGAACGCCCACAGTGATGTAATAGTAATAGGTTTGCTCTAAACTAGCCGATGCCGCTGCATCGCAGATGGACCCTGGCCTGCAGCAAACATGGCACCAGCTGCCAAGCAACAGCAGCAGAACTGCGAGGATTCCGATCAGTATGCGTAGTCTCGTGAGGCTTGAGAAGCTGCGCAAGGGGAGCTGACACAGGCGACACAAGGATGGCATGGCTCGGTTCAGAAACAGCTGCAAGCTTTAAAGTTTGGTCAGGCTTCGGAGCTTCACGCTCTCACACTCGCACGTTGCCGCCGGCGTACAGCTTAAGGGTTAGGGCAGGGCTCAATTCCTGCGCAAATCCTGTTCGCTGAACAGCCTTAGCCCAGGAGGGATTTGTTTGGTGTCTGCACAGTGCGTATAGCTTTTTCAGCTCCGTGTAAGGCGGAAGCTACAAAAGGGGCCTTAACAAATTCCGACCTCTGCATGAGATCGTTGCGTACTCCTGGATAGTACGGAAATGCTGAAGTAAAGATGGCCGGTCTAGCACCGTGCCAGATGCCCAGAGCTGAGAAGCTGGCACTACATTCCGGCCGGCTGGGCCAGAAGAGCAGGAATGGCGGCGGGCATACGTCGACTGGAATGGATGTCCTAACCCTCTGAACCCGCAACCCTGCACGCCTGCAAGCTTCATTGCAGGGTTGCACAAACTAGGAGAAATGTTGAAGCGTTGTTCTTCATTCAAGCTTTCATGGTATCGCGAGCGCACTCCCCAGCAATGCCCAAGGCCTCCAACCCACTGACTCTTCCCTGGTGCCTGGACCTTGTCCGGATCCGAGACTCTGGGCCAATTAAACCCAAACCGCATGCAAGATCCTGGACCCTAAACCCCAAGCCGTCCATAAACCCTCAACCCTAAACCCCCAGACTAAACCTTAAACCCCAAATCACCCAGAAACCCCAAACCCTAAACCCTAGATTCAACCCGAAACCCCACCGGACCCGGAAACCGCGGACCTTTCAGCGCGTGAAACTGCACGCTGCGGATGAGACCACCAGCCTCAGGAGAAGATAGGGTTTTGGGCTTTCGGGCCGTTGGGTCGGAGGGTTTATGGCGGGTCTTAGGGCTTTGGGATTTAAGGCTTTAGGGTGTTGGTTCTCTGGATTTTTGTTGTTGAGGGCTGTGAGTTTACGGTGTTCGGGTTAGGTTTTTGGGTTATGGGTTTTTGTTGCCTCCTGCATCGCTGAGGTTATCGGTTTTGGTTTTGCGTGTTTTTAGTGTAGGGCTCGAGTGGCGATACACGAGCGAAACTTTTGGTGAGTTTCGGATTTACAATTCGAGTGTTTGTCTGTCCAGGCGGGTTTATCAAGTTTGGGAAGCATGGCCTACGCGACTAGGGATGTTTGGTTCATGCGGCGGTTCCAAACATCGGCAGAGACCTGGGACAAGAGTCCTGCAGTGCTACGATTTCAACACTCCTCCTTCATGTTGACGAAACCAAAGATGCAAAGGGAACAGCCGCCCCTGCACCATGAATGGCCATTACCAAATCAAGCTGGAACCCATTCCGCGGCCTAAAGTGCCTCAAATCCCTTGGCCCCACATCTACTGCTCTCCCGGCCTGGTACCAGTCGTACTTCGGCTGATGGACCTCGACCGTTCTATCATAGGACACACTGGAGCCAATGCACAAAGTACGGCCCCATCTTAAGCCTTTCTTACAGCAGTCGAGACTCGCAACGCTGCACCCAAGCTATAGCCCGTTCAAAGCAAAGCCATCGGATTCAAAAGCTGCTCGTCAAGCTCAGGTGGCCGGGTGCGTTGTCATGTTGAAGGTGTTGTCCACAATAACCAGGATCCTTCGCCGCTCCTCCACGCTGGAAGGCACCTTCGGGGGTCTCACTTAGGATTCAGGGCATAACGAAAAAGATAAGCTGTGGTTAGCTGCTGAGCTGAGTTCGAGCTGGTTGCCATGTGGTTTCGAGAAATACCCTCCCAAACCTAGACCCCAAGCCTGCAGGAAGTTTAATTGCTGACCTCCAACCAAACCTATCCTGTAGATTCTTGAAAAATGCCCGCCTCCACCTCAAACGGCGAGAGGCCAGCGTGGTCTGCAAGAAGCTCGCCTCAGGGCTGGAGCAGCAGAACAAACCCTGGCATGCCTTGTAGATATATATGTTTAGCAGAGATCAGCGGTCTGTTTGACTTTGGGCTCTGCTTCGTTTGCGTCTCAAAGCTTGGAGGTTCAGGGCCTCGGTCACGTGGGCCTCGGGTTTGAAGAACGGCTTCATGGACTATATTGACTATAGTACGAAAGGCGACGGACTGCATACGCAAACCAAGGGAACTGCCATGAATGCACAACAGTTCCAGTGACTCCATGGCTTTACCCTACTAGGAACAAGCCGGACGAGGATTTGGGAGTGTCACACTACTCTGCACACAAACAGGGTTCGGGGTGACCATAGACAGAGCTACGGCATCGTAGCAAGCGGTTCCGGCATTGAGTTGCGGCGAGTCTGCTTCACCTGCAAACCCCCGGCCTGGGTTCTTAGTTCCTAAACCATGACACGAACACGTCCCGAGCTTTATGGATTGGGGGCCTCCTCAGGTCGCCGGGAAGCCGTGCTCAGTTTACTTTGTCAACTCTTGTAGTCAGTTCCTGATTCCTGGCATGAGGGTGCGCCATGCTACTCGTACAGTACATCTACAGAAAGCTACAACACTCCACTGCAGCCCCACTGAGCCCTACGAGTAAACCCTCGAGGAACCCTGAAACCCCGAGCCCAAACTCCTTAAACCATCACCGCCCTGATTGGTGCACAGGGCGCCGTCCACACGGACCAGGCAGCGGTTGGTGCAGGCGGCAAAATGCAGGATGGCAGCAGTGTTCGGTGAAGCCTTCGGCAGTTCAGGTTGCATGGTACTGTAGTTTGGGCCCTTAAACACTCGCAACCTAAATCGACTAAAACCCCATCAACCCGATTAAATTTGTGGTTTGGAATTCTTTGGGTGTAGGGGTCGGGGGCACTCGTCTGCATGCGAGGCTTTGAGGTTTTCAAAGCTCAGATGGGACGGCCAAATTGTCCAAGCTCCTAGCCACTCTGATTCATGGCAACCGCCTTTCCTTGCGGCGATCGGTCTTGGCTGTGCTCCGGGAACCTGCCTAGATTCTCCAACCAGTTCCAATCCAAGCTCTGCAACAGCCCAGCCATACACAGCTCACTCACTCCTCTCCTAGAATCAGACGACAGCAGATCTCGCCGAAGATTCCCCTTGGGCCCATCCGAAGAATCCCAGCTTTGCCTCGACCTCCGTTTGGTACAGCGCCGTTCCGCGTCGCAGTCGCAGAGGGTCTGGTCGGCAGCAGGCTTCAAAGCCTCGCAGTTCAGGGTTTCAGAGACCTGCTTACAGAAGGCTTCGGCCAAGGTTCGGGCTTGTTCTACGCACTTCGACTTGCACTCGTGACATATGCCACGACAAACTTTGTTGGGTCGCAGGCCAGTCTTCTGGGTTTACTCGTCATGGCATGACCATGAGCGAGGCGTGCTGAGCTTGAAAAGGCTGAGGGTAATGATGAGATGACTTTACCGTTTCGGGTCGTGTTGCAGCTTTGACGTCCCCATGTCCACTGTATCGGCAAGATACCTTGCCAGTGTGGACCTTGCTCGTAGATCCAGACGCCATCCAGATACCTGCCGGAGGCACACGAGAAGCAAGACAAACTCTGCACCCGAGTCAGGTATCTCTGCGACTGCCCGAGCTTGAAGAGTAAGACGATGCTGAAAACTGCGACTCTAGCACACCCGATTGAAGCAGACACTGACTCACTCCTGCGGCCCCTCATCGAAGCCCACAACCCCCCCAACTCTAAACCCAACACACCCGAAAGACTACCTGAAACCTAAGTGCAAGATCTTAAAATCTACAAAACCTCTACAGAGCGACTGCCTCCGATCGCCCCAGCACTCGGGGTCCCCTCGGTGGCCAAAGCTTCGATCGCAGCACCTTTCGCACTGCTCCCTTTCGGGCCAGCCTTGGTTTGATGCACTGCGGAGAGGCAGGCGGGGCTCTGGCTTTGGCTTAGGGCTTTCAGAGTGAAGGGTTTTCAGGTTTTAGGTTTGGGGTGTTGCAGCCCAGAGAATGGAGCTTTAGGCATTTGGGTGGATGAGCATTCAGGCATCTTCGTTTCGGGGATAGCTTTTCGGGCTGAAAGGGCATTATGGTCTGTGCAAGGGCGATGTGGGTTTACAGACGTTCGTTTACTGTTCGTGGTTCTACGGGTCGGAAACACGGATTCAATGTTTAGCATGCCGGAGCTCACACCCAGCAATATTGAACTAGCATACCATACCGCATTTTCTTCCTAAGCTCCAGCCTGGTGCCCGAAAAAGCCAAACTTTACCGCAAAGCCCCGACAACTATCCGAAACCCCCAAACCCTAAAGCCCTTACACCCTGAAACAACGAACCCTGGGCCAGGCGCAATTGCAGTTTGGATCCATCGGCCTGAGGTCGAAGGCATCGGGGACTTCCACGAGCCTCGGGTGCCCAGAGAAATTAAAGGGGCCTGGGTGACTTTGCGCATCCCAAGGACAAGCCCGCAGAGCCGAGGGTGTTGCTTGTTTTGGCTGTTAAGAACTCTTTTCCCCCATGCCCGGCATTTCGGCTTGAGGGTTTGGGGTGTAGGGTGTTAGAGTGCTTTTGCGCTTCTGGCCAAAAGGCTTTGGGGTCTAGGTAGACGCAGTCACTCGAGGGCTCTTTGGTTCAATGGGGTTCTAAGGATTCTAAGGTCTAGTCTAGAGCAAGTTTTCGGCCTGTGTGTCGAATAGGGCCCTTACACTCTGCAAGCCCTCAACCCGTTTTGGGTTGAGGATTCCATGAACCCTTAAACCTAAATTGCTGCCAATAGCTTCGATTTGGACTGGTAGAGTGCGCAGTTTATGATTGCAAGCCTGTTTCTTCTCGTCCTGAATGTTTTCAGGTCTTCAGACTCGTCGCATCCGTGCATTGCAAGGCCATGCGGGCGGATCGTCTTAAATTACAGTCTCAGCCCCTGTCGCAACAATCACATCAGTGTGGAGTGTCTCCTCGAGCCACTGAAACCCAGGAAGGCCCAGGAGCTCCCAAGCATGCGGCTCGGGCAGTGGCCAGGCAGCGGGGTCCTCTTAATCGAAATGGAGGTTGTTTGTGTGTGCCACTGTCACGGACAATCTTGAGACTTGCCATTGCCATGACCGTGAATGCTACTCATGCTGCTGCCAGGCTTCGATCAGGGTGCAACGCAACGGTCCGCAAGGATCCAAGAACAACTCCGCAGTCGCTGAACGTCTTAGCCCAAAACCTGAAGCCACCACCTAGGCGACTCTAAACCACCCCACCTTCCCAACATGAAGCGTGTCCTGCTGGCCAAGGAAGGCAAAGGCCCAGGAGCCGTTGAGAATGAAGACCTGCAGGGAATAGAGCCTCCTCTTTCAAGGGATTGAAGGTTCGGAGTTGAAGTGTCAGAGTGAGGCTTCAGCATTGAGAGCCTGACCTAAACCTGCGTTTGATGGGGTGAGGACTGAGAGGTTCATGGCTACCTCGGCTGCATTGTTGCCGGCATTATGAGTAAAGCTGCTGCTGCTGCTGCTGTTGCTGCTGTTGCTGTTGCTGCTGCTGCTGTTGCTGCTGTTGCTGCTGTTGCTGATGTTGCTGCTGTTGCTGCTGTTGCTGTTGCTGCTGCTGCTGTTGCTGCTGTTGCTGCTGTTGCTGCTGTTGCTGCTGTTGCTGCTGTTGCCGCTGTTGCTGCTGTTGCTGCTGCTGCTGCTGCTGCTGCTGCTGCTGCTGCTGCTGCTGCTTTTGGCTGCTGGTGCGGGTGTTGTGGTGGTTGGCTTCCTTGCTTCTGCTGCTGCCCGGTGGTCATCCTGATGAAGAAAATGATGACGACGACTACGGTGGTGGTGGTGATGATGGCGGTAGTGGTGATGGCAAGGACTGTCCCGATGGTGCTAGGTGCTTCAAACCTCCTGAATTCTGGACCTGATCTCCGGGATGACCTGGCCCACAAGCATCATAAATTGCAAGTCCTATTGAAGGTCACACAAAACTCCACAAGCCGGTAGGTTTCACTAGTTTGCATGTCTTCCTGGTCCCCTTCTTGTTGGGTCCGGACGGATCCGACAAACTCGTACTTGCACCTGCCGCCCGTGGTAGTGCGGGTAGTGAGGGGGCTCCGTGGGCCAGGCACTCGCGGTCCACAGCGCAAGGTGAAGGGCCCGGATTCGCATGGCGCATGACCCAACAGGGTTTGGGCTTTTGGGGTTTGGGGCTTAGGGCTCCGGCTTTCAGGCTCAGGGCTTAGTTCGGGCAGAGGGTTCAAGGTTTCAGGTTTTGGGGCTTGGGGGTTCCGTGTGCTGGAGGCCGTTTCAGGTACGTCCTGAGAAGTCTGGAGTGTTGGGCTGGGGGCTTCTGACATGCGTTCAGCTAAGTTTCAATCACAAGGGTTTTCGGGCCTAGGGCATCATCCGGTCTTGTCTGCAGCTAATCTCACCTCTATGGTAGAAGGCTGCACGGAGCAGGGGAGGTTCTGGTAATCAAGACCGTCTGCTTTGTTTTCGAGGCTTTCTCGGAGGAGCTGTGAGCTGCTAGCCGCGCCACCAGAGATCACGTTGCTGATGCATGGCCTCATTCATCACCTACACTCCGACCAAAGCTGATCAGGCCATGCCTCCACGCATGTCATATCCAAACAGCTGTTCGAAGCTTTCCGCGCTGCACTCTCTACAACCTCGGAGCAGTCGAGGATTCTCAGACTGCTCCACCGGGTGAAACATGACTGCTTGTGATACCAGGCGCCGTGCGCCGAACTATCCTACCGTGCCCTACTACTTGTCCAGAGTGGGCCCTCTGACAATACCGGCCGCCGGCGACCGGCGAATTTTAACAGGGAATTCGCGTACCAGAAGGATCAGAATTACGAGTTTAGCGTGCTTGAAGTAGGGCTTCGAGTTGGGGAGATAAGGTTTTGGCCCCGGATGCACCAAATTTCGCGCTATTTCCGCCTTTCCACTCAGACCCAGGTGTGCTGCATGTTGAGATGGAAAGAGACGGCACTTGGCTCGTGCTTGGGGCTGTAGAACGCTGGCCCAGGGGCTCCACTCCTTGGGTCTGTAGGGCTTTAGGGTGTGGGGTTTGGGATTTGGGGTCTTAAGGCTTACGGGTTTCTGATTTAGGGTTTAGGGAAAGTTTAGGGGTTAAGGCCTAGGGTTACGGACACGGATGTACGGCGCTAGAGCGATTTCTCTTCTTGTAAGATACCCCGCGGCACTGACATGTGAGTGTGTGTGTGTGTGTGTGTGAGTGTGTGAGTGTGTGAGTGTGTGAGTGTGTGACTGTGTGACTGTGTGACTGTGTGTGTGTGTGTGCCCGCGTGCATGTGCTCTCTCTGGCCTTGACTGGACATGTGGGCTGGAAACCCCCCACCTCTTCAAAACCCTAAACCCTAAACCCTTAACCCTAAAACCTAAACCCTAAACCCTAAACCCAAGCCAAGGCGCCCCTGCTGCTTTGAGAAGCGCTCGGAGCTGGAGGCCAAGGTACTCAGAGGCCAGGGCGCGTCGCGCGGCCGCGTCTGGCCGATGGGTGGCACGTAGTCTGTGGGACCCGGCCCGGGCTGTCGCCATTTCCTGACAGGGCGAAGGAGGCTCAGGCTGATGGCATTTTGTTAATGGATTTTTGTGAAACTCTTGAAGGTGAGTTCTGGCAGTCACTTCGCAGGTTTCCGCTACAAAGCCGGGTTCGAGGCCATCCGTCCATCCCTTTCGTCCTTGGGAGGTGCGAGTTGCCGATGTGGAAGGAGCTGTGCCCACGCGCGTTGAATTGCTTTGGGCCTCTAACCGCATCCAGTCGGGGGGTGTATTGACCAGGACCAGGCGAACTCTCGTCCTCAGTTGTGTTGCTCTTCAGTATCTCTGCCCCACGCCTCAGCTTCAGCGTTTCCAGATCTGTCATTGGCTCCGGCCTCGGACTCAACTGTTTCTGACTGAGCCGAGTGCTCCTCAGTCTCTCCTCCCCGTCTATCTGATCATACTGCCCAGGGCCGGGAAGGTCTGGATCCCGCACCTGCTGCGTGGCACGCGGGCTGCTGCCGAACACGGCACGGGCGCCTTGACAGCCGATGGGTGGCACCGCATCGTCGGGGCCCAGGTAGCTTGCAGGGCCCGGTTCCGTCTCGACCACATTGAACTTCGCAGGGTTGCCCGGGCCCGGCAGCGAGAAGGCCGCTGTCGGCGAGGAGTCGCGCTGCACATCCCGCGTGATGTACGTCCCCGGACCTGGTGGCACGTAGCCGTGCTGCTTGGAGGGGTGCACCAGCCTAGGTGTCCGAGATGCAAAAGGGCCCCGGCCGCGGAGGGCCACCTGCGACGATACAGAAGCTGAGGTGCTCGTTGAAGTCTTCGTGGACTCCTCCAATTCTTGGATCACGAGATCTCCAGCATAGGCCCCAGGACCTGGGACGACTTCTGCCATAACCCTTGTCTGCGCAGTTCGCGTAGTGCTGCATGAGAAGCCGCGTTTCTCCCTGTTCTTCCGGTAGAGCACGGTCTGGTATTTGGTCGGCATGCTACTCGGTGTCGCGGGATCCACATCCTTTATGTAGACCGGGATCCGCTTTTTGATCACGCCGCCATTCCCGCGGCCTATTGAGCGAAAGTTCGACTTGCCGGGCGGTTCGACTTCGAAACCTGGCCCTCTCAAAGGCAGCCCAGTCTTCGAGGACATGGCACATGGAAGCCAGTCTATCGTGGCTCGACATCCAGAGCCAAGGGCCGCCACATGCCTGATTGCAACTGCCGACCCTTCAAAAGCCCATAAAACCCTAAACCCTTCAAAAGCCTCTAGGCGCTGAGCCCGAAACCGTTGTAAAAGCCCTTAAACCCGAAACCCTAAACTCTTCAAAAGCCCCTTAAACCCTAAATGCTTCAAAAAGCCCCTCAATCTCCTAGGCCCTAGACCCTTCGAGAGTCTGATAAATTGTCGGAGTCTCAAACCTGAAAAGTGTCTCTTTGACCTTGTTGAACATCAGCATACCAGCTACACGAAACTTTTCCAGGCAAGGACGGGTAGATCAAAAGAGCCTCAAGCCCAAAGGCACATCCTAAACCTTGTATCCAAACCCAAAATCCTTAGCCTAGCCCGGCCCAACCTCAGCCCTGGAAGCCCCGAATAGCTCCGAAGGCCAGAGCTAACAACCAGAAATCCTCTACAGAATTCCGACGGCCTTGGTTTTTTGCGCTCTAGGGTCTCTAGGCTTTAGGTTTTCGTTTAGGACTTTTGGGTTTAATAGCACGGTGCCACGTTTCACGGTGTACAGGTTTAGTTCGGCACTTGGGTTCACCGTGAGAGCGCTTGGGCGTCAAGTCCGGGGTTTGGCATCATGGCGGAGTACAAGTGCCATCACTGCGGATTACACGTGCCAAGTCTGATACACGAGTTCTTGGTTGCTAAGACCTAAACCCTAAATGGCAAAAGTCCTCCACAGGGGGTTAGGCAGAACCCTCGAACCCCGACACCCCGCCCCACGAACAAGCCTCAGCCCAAGGCCCTCAACGCACTGGTTCCCATAATGTCGTAATACAGAGACCCCACAGTTTACGCAGCTCGGACACAGCCCACAGTTTAGGGCTTAGGGCTAGTTTGGGGCCTAATGGTTAGGGTCTAGAGGAAGGGAGTTGCACTATCTGCTCCGAAGACCAAACCCAGCAGCGCATTCTGTCCTCCAGCCGACGACACCTCAGGCGAATTTGTTGAAGCGGTTCAGGGTTTCGGCGCTCACACTGGATGACCGGACAGTTGGGTTTGTGAAACATCCCCGCGTAAACTTTTCCCGCCCCTCAGTTGGATTATCGCTTTCTTCTGTCACTGTTTTGCCAATGAAGCCCACTACTTTAGAACGGGTGATCTACTTTATGTTGAGTGTCGGGTCCTGGTCAATCAGAAGATCCGGTCAAGAGAAGACCTACATGCGATATTACACACAAGTAGTAGTAGTCGTAGTCGTCGTCGTAGTAGTAGTAGTAGCAGTAAAACTCGCACAGGTGCTTTGTACGGTACGGACGTTTCTGCAGGCCCCAAACCCTAAACCTCCTGCACGCCAAACTGCAACCTAAACCTACTAGGAGGCTTAAGAAAAAGAGGACACTTGAAAGCTCTGGTCTAAACCAGAAACTAAGCCCAAACGCCTCCCCCCAACTTGCACCATGCATGGATGCAAACTCCTCAGGCTCTTAAATCTAAACACCTCCACTAGCCCTGGCAAAAATGCCTGTTTTTGCCATCAACTTGTTTCGCCGTCCAACGCCGCGGTTTCACTTCGGTGTCCAACAACTCCAACACAGCCCCTGAAGAGCCCCAGTCTCAAGCCATTGGGCTAAAAGATTTGTACAATATGTGGGCGTCCATGATCAGCAGAGGAGTCTGGATGGAAACGTATAATATATCGGCAGTAACGAACCTAACGAACGGGGCAGTCGTACAAACTCTTTTTGTTGCGTGGGGCTTCTGGATGATAAGTCCGTTTAAGGTTCAAGCCCACGAACTCCAAACGACTGACATATCTGACATAAGCCCAGGAGAGCAGCTTCTCTTGATCAGCTATACATGGAGGATGTCTTGAGAGAAGGCTCTTGTCGGGGCGGAGGGGTGGAGGCTACGAAGTCTCAGCCTCTCCTTCCTATCATTGAAGAAGGAAGGCGTCAGCCTACCGTGAAACTTTGCCAGGAAGGTGTCCTGACGATGTCCCTCATCTATATAGTAGGGTTCTATTCGAAAAGGGTTTCGGGGCCCATTTTACCGTAATTGCAAAAAGGACCTTCGGCTTGGCTCCTTTTTCTGGTCAAAGGAGCACTCCTCCAGGTGCCTTGCTGCTTTTGCTTGGGCGCTTACATGGCAGAACCCTTCTGATTTTGCAGCCTCGAAGGTTCCCTGGGTGCCTCAAAGCCAAGAAAGTGGGCTTGGCGGTCGGATCAGGTACTGTCGAGCTTCGGGTTAAGGTGTACGGACGGTGGATTAGACTTTAAGCTTCAGGGCTTAAGATTTGCGGATTTAGGGTTTAGGTATTAAGCTGAAGGCTTAGGGCTGTAAGTCTTACAGCAGGCCATTAATCCAGTCTCCTTCAGCGCGTGCAGGTGCGAATAGCTTGTTTCTTTAAAAGCTTAGGGGTGAATTCAGGTGCCTCGACAATGAGAATATGGCTTCGGACCCTATTTGTAATATACTTCCACGAAGGAGCCCTAACGAAGTAACCCCCGGGCTATTGTACAAGCTTTACGACTACGGTCAGCCGGCGACAGTCTCTGGACTCCAATTCAACACCTCGGAACCTCCGGCACAGTTTGGGTGCGGGGTTTTTTTGGGCTTTGAAGCTCGGCCTTCGATTTTCAGGCTGTGCTGGCTTTGGGGTTTATGAGGATACGGGTTCGGATCTAGGG
Organism: Symbiodinium sp. CCMP2592; assembly: GCA_905221615.1. Lineage (NCBI taxonomy): Eukaryota > Dinophyceae > Suessiales > Symbiodiniaceae > Symbiodinium > Symbiodinium sp. CCMP2592. The sequence goes on from CAJNDT010004602.1 coordinate 476,248, forward strand.
TGTGGGATTTAGGTTTGAGCGCTTCGGGCTCAGGGTGCAGATTAGGGCTGGCTGGGAAGGAGACCGGATGGGACAGTTTGCGGAACAGAGGTACGATGATACGCTGTAGGGTGTAGGGCTCAGGGAACTCCGCCTATTTCTCAAGCCTTCTTTCTTTGTATTAATATGTGCTGGGCGCCTGCTTAAGCAAAAAGTGTGCAGAAAATGAGTGCTTTGCTCACGCCCGTGGCCACGCCTTGTCTTCTAAGCCTCCATGTTTTAAAGTTCAGCCGCAGCAGCTCCACGCCAGCTTAGAGAGGATTCGGCTGAAAGGCGGCAAGTGCTGGGCAGAATCCTGACTCAGCTACCCCGCGAGCATGGCTCATGATCTGTTGAGTGTGACAATCCTACAAATGTTTGGCATGCTTCCGGCCGCCATCCCTTACTTGTTTGGTGTCTACTTACGTCTTATTATGAGTCTTATTACAAGAGATTTGGTATTTGTGCCTTCTTTTGCTTCACCAGGACTCGAACCAAGGGAGAATATAGCTAGGGATTCTTCCTCCTCAACGATGCTTGCTTGCGACGGACTCTCGAGTTCCTATGCCCTCGCCGCACGAGGACAATGGCAAAAAAGCAGACCCAAAGAACTGCAAACCTGAATGCTAAGACCTGGGCCCCAGAACTTCCAAAACCTTTTGACTCTGCGTCTGGGCGTGGCCAAGGGCTGCAGGTGGGAGTGAAGAACCCGGGCTCTCAGCGAAGCATCCGGCTCAGCTAACCCCAAATGGCAAAACCCATAAGAACCAGAACAGAATGTTGTCATGCGAGCGTCGGATCTGGATGCATCACCGACCCGTCATACCCCTGAGCCTCTAGACCTTTCTTTGTCTTTTACATTTCGGACCCCAACACGTATGTGAACTCTCTGTCCGACCCCCGAAACCTTCAAACCCCAGCTGCAACCTCTGGGGGCCTGGACCCCTGAGAACACCATCCTCAGATCCCTCCGTGAACCGGAGCCCGGGTAATGCCCAGAGCTCAGGCCAAGAAGGAGTGGCCGTTGAAGACATGCGCCTCGCAAAGGGTGTGGAGAATAGAAACTTTAGACTTTAGGGATCTAAGGCATCAGCACAACTCAAGCCAGCGTCGTCAGCATCAGCGTCAACATCCTCTACTCACGAGGGCATCGTCAACATCCTTGAGAAAAAAAGTCCAAAATGCTATGCCTACGCGAGGTTCGGGCCGGCCCCACCTGAAGAATGGTCATAAGAGCTGCATCGGAAGCAGCCACTGAAACGCACAGCAAAAAGAACCAGCAGCACGAACGCATCAACTACCACAGCGGGAGCACTGCCAAAGGCACCCCCAAAGCCCAAAGACAACATGAGGGGACAAGACTCAAGTCTCAGGTTTCTTTATCGCTCTTCCCCCTGGCTCGGTCTTCTACTTGACGACATCCCGACACCAGTTAAGGACTAATTCTGCGGCAGAGGCATTCAGCAAGTCATGCTCGAAATTTCGGGATGGTCTTCCGTGAGCATAGGACCGAAACGTTGTGCCTGCCTTCGCTTGTTTGCAAGTCTGAGGTTCTGGATTTTACTGTTTAAGAGTAAGCCGCAAACATCCCCCAACCTGCCCTCGAAGACGTTGCAACCTACGTAACAGATCCGTAGACCGACGTCTTGACACCAAAGTCGCCGTCGGAGTTTGGGATGTCTCTTTGAAGGGGAGCGGGGAGCGGGGATGGGGTTGGTAATCTACCGGCTTCGACAATAGCGTACGCTAGTCTATGGGATTCAACATGCTCGTTGGGCTCTACAGTTTCAGGCTCAACTTTCGGGCTCGAGGGTTTAGGATGTGGGAGTTTCCGAACATAGGGACCCCAATATAGTACCCTAAATAGTAGGATCCTTATTATAAGGACCCCAAAATCAGGCACCCCTTGTTTTCAGAAACTCCAATGTTGACAGCGTCAATCGGCGCTTCTCTTTCCGCAGGCTGCCTGCTTCAAGGTCTCGGTCGCTTCTTTGGCGGAGACCTTGCAGGCTCAAAAAAGGCGGTTTCGGACTACAGCTGCGCAGGGAGTCCTACCCAGGCTGGAATGAGTGGCCACGGATCCCGGAATATGCCCTCACCCGACCAAGCAACAACAGATCCTCAAGGGTTTCTGGAAGCAGGGCACTACGGCTATGCCGACCCCTCCAAACCCTGAGCTCATGTCAGGACAGGAAGGCCGATGATGAAGCCAGTCATAATGCAGGTTTAGCATGTAGATCCCAATCCGCAACAGAGCAACAGAGCTGATGACAAGGGTCTTGCTTAAGAACCCCCCCTTTACGACGGATCATCTCCAAAGTCGGGTCGCTGTGAGATGATCACGAGCTCCACACCTTAATTAAACTCTTTACGCTGAACCAGAAGCCCGAAAAGTTTACAGGTTGCTATTGGACCTCTGGACCCCTAGACCCGAAATCCAACTACTAAATCCCAATCTCCAAACCTCGGGAACTTCAAAAACTCGATCCGTTCAAGCCCAGACTGTCCCTAATTCCTGACCCCCCACCCTGATTTCTTAGAACTCTTGCGCATGAAACTAGAACCCCAAGCCCCCAAACTTAATTCAACACAGAAACCCTAGCTCCTGCATCCCTAGCCACAGTCCCCAAACAACCACCACTCTACAGCACGCTAGTTGCGCCTCGTCGGCACCATACTTCGTGACGCGATAGATCTTGTCTGCGGCCTCACCGCAGCTTTCGGATATTCACGATCCCAATATTTTGCATGCATGCATACATGCAGCTGTTTTGGGCTTCTTGTGGCTCCTGGCCTGGATAGCTCGGCACCAAAGCCGCCCGACCCAGGAAGGGGACGAAGTGGGACCCCGACAGCTACGCTACGCCAGACCGAGACCGAACAGACCGAGACCGAACAGTTAGGCTTTGGTGTTGAGAGATATCGGAATTACTATGTTTATATAGGGCTCCAATTCCAACAGGTTTCGTCTTGAGGATCGAAGGGTTTGGGTTGAACTGCAACGACCGTTCCAGCAGCCAGGAAGTGTCAAAACTGATTCCAAAACTTGAAGTCGAGAACCCCAACTTCAACTGACCCCCAAGTCCCCAGGGATTGCCAAACAACAGGAAACGAAACCTCAAAACTAGAAGACAAAAAAGTTAAACGCCCGAAAGCCCTGAACCAGAAACCTCCAACCCTTTTCTTGGAACCGTGAACCATGAACTGGAAACAACCCGAACACTCTCAACCCTAAACCCAAAAATCTATGACGACAACAACCAATCTCGAAACCTGACAATCAAAACGACCCTAACCCGCAAACCACTAAAACCGGAAAAGCAGCAAAGACATGCATGTTACTAAGCCCTTCCGAGTTATTGTGAAACCCTCAAACACCGTATGAAACCCATTCGGCGAGCGGTCTGCCAGCCTCTAGGTTGTAGGGGATCATCGTAGAGAGGATGCCTCGGGCTACAAAAGACAGGCTGCGGCTTTTAGAACTTTAGAGCTTAGTTAGGGCTCTGGATTTTACGGGCTTTGTTTGGGTTCCTCAGCCCTTTTCAGCACTCACAACTGGGACAAGCCTAGCGAGGTTACCGATGCGGCGACGGAGTCTGATTGGCTCCCCCCCCAGGGTTGTCAGAAGTGTGCCCGAGGCAAGAAAATACGTTTGTCGATACCCTCAGCGGATACGACAAGTCTCCACTCCGAGTTCTGAGCACCGCTGCCTTGCCCGGACTGCGCAAAACATGGGGGTGTGCAGCGCGCACATACTGTCTTAGGGGACATGGGTTATCTCTCGTGCCCGTCGACTCGTCTAACTGATACCTGATGACAGCCTGCCTCCCTCAGAGCTTGTTTCCATTCCAGCGAAGGATACACAGTGTCATTTGCTTCGTCCAGGCCTCGTAACCCCTGTTTGCAGCCATTTCCTAATGATCCACTAAACCCTAAATCCTGAGTTTAAACATTGAATCAAGCGCATGACAAGATGCAGGTTCGCGGGCGGCGCTGTCGGAACGACGCTTCGTCCTCCCACGCAGCCGGGGTTTGAGAGGGGAAGTGCGAGCACGTGCAACCCCTGGACCCGACAGAATGACTTATACTCCATCCAAACTTTAATCGCGAATGCCAAGTCCAACCAGGTCTCCAGTCGGCGCCTGCTGCCTCTCCCTAGCAAAACACAGCGCGCTACTGGCTTTTGCCACGACCTCCCTTCGGCTCTTCGCCAGCTTTGCGGTCCTGGATGACGCCTCGATTGCTAACCTTGGAGGCCCGGCCATGCCCGGCCGGTGGGATGCAACGGTTGCGTTACCCCTTCTGCCCTTCTCAAGGATCCGTGATGATCTCAAACCCTGTGGCTCCGGGCTGTGGCCGAGAGACCATTATTGAAGGCTCCCTCGGCTTGGATACAGACAAAGTATGCGCTCCAAACTTAAAATCCATGCAACATAGGAGGCTTGATTTATGCCATCTGTACTGTAGCACTTGGAGGCTTCGTAAAGTCAGCTGGAAACCCTCTTCTGTGTGCCGCAAGAGTTCGATGATACCGGCGGGCAGTATTGAGGTTCCACCACCAAATTTCGTCATTCCATAACGCCGACGAGGCTGAGGACTACTCCCCTCCAACGGAATCAAGACACACCTGAACCCGGACTGCCGCTAAGGGGCGAATTCCTTGAGCACCTTCCCAACGTTGGCTGCAGATCTCTCGTCCAGGGCGATAAATGGCCTCCCGTGCCGGACCACACACTAACAAACAGCGAAAAGTGGCTGAAAATCATGCGACGCGTTCTGCAAAGCAGAATTCTTGACAGTATGATGGCTTCAGAGACTGGAAAACAACCTCGGAGCATATGATCTTGCAACGAACTGTAGAACTAGGAACGATCACCAACGCCAACTCCTATGTACACTGCTGCAACTATAAATCCATCCTAAACCCTGGAGCACTGCTGCCCCAGCCTGTGGATGATCAGCCTGGGCCAACATCAAAACAGCACAGCAGTAGTAGTAGTAGTAGTAGTAGCAGCAGTAGTAGTAGTAGTAGCAGTAGTAGTAGTAGTCGTAGCAGTAGCAGCAGCAGCAGCTGCGCCAAGTGATATCACGCACTTGTTCAATGGAGGACCCTGAAGGTCGAACTTGTTCAGAGTGTCGGACCGAACCGGTTCGTCCTCCTGGGGTCCAAACACAAGGGCTCGTGCAGCTTAGGAGCACATCTGGGTTCGCGATCACCTGACAGCAGGGCGGACGCAGTGGGCGTTCGGAAAACGGGTGACGCTGTGAGGAGCTACGGCTGGGCACTTAGAGTTCGGCTGTTTCGGAGCTTCGTAGATACCGGTTTCATCAGATGCACCGAAAAAAGCGAGGAATTGCTTGCAAAATACAGACTGAATCTAGACTTACAGCGATCCCTGGCCCGGCACCAAGCTAGAAACCCCCCAGTTTTTTGCTTGAACCTTTTCTGTGTTTGCTCCAGGGCGTTTGCACCTACCTGGATGGACTTGCCCTTTGAGCATTCAGACTCGCACCGAAACTCCGGAGATTCAGATTTCCAGGGATTGCCAACGGAGAGTGGATTTGCCACAAAAGGAAAGAGCCCAAGATGGCCCGTTGAGTTTTCACTGAGTTCTACGGCTTCCTAGGCATACTCATCCCGACATCTACTCTAGATCCAAAACAGTGGGATCATGGGGGAAGGGATCGGGAGCCCGAGCTAGACGCTTTTTACCTTTTTCCTCTCCGACTTAGCAAGGACGAGCCTGCATTGCAGCGTTAGGGATTGAGCTTCGGCTTTGGGATCCAGATCCTTCTTCGGCATTCCTCTCTGACGACTCGGGCGTTGCAAGAGACGTTGGGGAGTCTGCGAGCTTCTATATTTACTCTTTGGTTGTGGTGCTTTCCGAACCAACGGAGGAAGGCTTCTGAACGAAAACACTGCTCATACTTCCATGGCCACTATCAGAGATGAGAGCCTACACCCATTTGGGTTTTTGACCCTTTTTAATAAACCCTCTTACGTTTGCCTGGCCCAACCCTCCTGAGGACCGCGCTGCCCTTGCCAGAGAGATCTTCCTGGGTCCGCACGGATGAGTCGGCTCCACTAGGAATTCAAGATGAGTTTGGGGGGTTTGAGGTTCCGATCCATAAAGTACAAACAGTGTAAAGAAAAATGTCTATGCATTTGTTTATCTATACATATACATAGACACATACATATATATATATATATATGCACAGACATACATACATCGCATGTGCGTTGAACAGGCTCGGCTGCAAGCTGCCCTGCTGGCCAGGAGGAATCCCCAAAGCAAAGCTCGGATACATTCCGTTTCGATGTTACTAGGAAATGTGGGCATATTCAGCGGCCTAAGTCCAAGTGCTCAGGCACTTGCCTTCTGCAGTGCAGTGGAAGTGGGAAAGTTCCAGTCCCTTCTCCTCTTCGCACATCGCCGCAGAGGCTATGCTACCTTCTCGCTAAATTCTGCATCCAGTGCCAGGAAGAGCCGGAGGCCGAATTTCACGACTGAGGCTCCAGACCAAACACCCGAATCTACCAGGCCTTGAGGACTCAAACCCGCAACTTTCCCCTGACTCTCAAGCCACAGCACCAAAGCCCTAAGCTGCCAACCTGAACCCTCGAGAGGTTCAGGATGTGAGATCTCTCAAGGTACAGGGGGCGAGGCTGAGGATAACTTTGGGCCTCGGGTTTCAGTGTCCGGACTAGGATTTGTGGCCCCCTCCTGTGCCAAGCTGCTGCTTCTCTGAGAAGGACAGCACACGTCCCCAGTCCAGGCGTGTTTTCGTTCTCACCAACTCCATCACGGTCTGAGAGGCATGTTGCTTCTCATGGTCGCGAGCTTGCCCGACCAGGTTTCTTTGTTCCGTCTGAAAAACTAGATCACATTTTAGTTCTAGCTTGAGTTCGGAGAGCAGACACCGTTGAAGTTACATCTGTGCCTAGCCCAAGAAGCTCAGACGCGGTTTCAAGCTCAGCAGAGCTCAGCATCAGCACCTTACTCCCTGATAGGACCCCAGCCCCAGACCATCCCAAAAACAGATGGGCTTCTGACTCTCCAAGATCCTACTTTTCAGAGGTCTATATGAGGATCTCTGCACATGCTCCCCCGCCATGGCTATCAGTCAGGCCTCCCAGCACCCGGTAAAGCCCAAAAATGCCCAACAAGCGGTCTCAAATCCACGCAACACACCGGCCCCAAGAATAAAGCCGCCGGAGCCCTGACGCGTTGAGCAAGCCCCTGTAGTAAGAGGGTCTGAGGCTCGAGGCTTCTAACCTTCATCATGCTTTAGCTTTACTAGCAGTATGGTTTGATACTTAGCACGCTGAACCTGGATGCTACTAAGAATCAGGGTGCCAAAAGCAAAGCGAGACCCCCGTGTCGAACAAGCCCTCACTTGAAGGAAACAACCCAGATCCTTCAACATGCTTGAAGGGAAAACGTGTCCAACAGCTCTCAACACAAACCTTCTGCCTTGAAAAGAGAAACTCCCAGACAAGGAACCCAAAAAGCAAACTATGGTTATACGCTATAAACCCTCTTACCCCACCCCGCCCCACCCCAGCCCACCCCCAAAGAGAAACGAATACCTACCTCTGGGATCTCCAGCATGGAGCAGATTTGGAAGATGCGGTCTTCGGACCTCAGTTCGTGGCTTCAGGCGCCTCTGGTGGAGACCTGTTCTGGCGTTTTTTGTAGAGCCAAAAATGGTTCTTTTCCCTATAAGGGTCCGTGTACCCAAACAGGGTTCCTATAAGGGTTCTATAAGGGTTTCTATAAGGAGTCACTCCTGAGGGTTGCTGACGATCACTATGAGAGGATATACACCAAAATTTGCTTCGAATTGTCACGCTTAAGGAATCGCAGTCGCATTGATGATTCAGGCCCCCAAAATTATGGGGCTTCGAGGTTTGATGTTCAGACGCCCAAGGACAACTCTCACATCTTCTGAGCTCCTTGAACCGCCGGATTACTGAAGGCTCCGGCTAAGCCACGAAAACTGAATAAAATGCAATTGCGAAGGCTTGAAGGGTTCGGCACTCGAGATTCCAGGACTTCCGGCAGGTACTCTATCTGCCTAGCACATCCGACGAAATTCCACAGACAAGCGGCGCGTCTGGGTCGTTTGCCTTGACTCCAAAAGTCAAGTTGTCGAAAAGCCTCGGCTCGAAAGACGCAGCATGTAAGGAAGGCCTCAGCGCATGTAAAGAGCCCTGACATGACAAGCTGGTATTTCCAAGTGGCCGAAAAAGTCGAACGGTACGGTACCCCATGCGCACTGCGCTCTGTTCTTCATTGAAAAACCCGTGCTGCTATCCACCATCACTATTCCTATCTATTCGTTGTGCTGATGCCCCTCCTACTACTTCGACGACGACTGCTACTCCTGCTGCTGCTCGTACTGCTGTTGCCGCTGACGGCACTGCAGCTGCCGCTGCTAACTGCTACTGCCGCTGACGCTGCTGCTGCCGCCGCTGCTGCCGCCGCTGCTGCTGCTGCACTGCCACTGCCACCGCCTTCGCCACCGCGACTGCTGCTTATGCGTCTGCTACTGACACTGTGAGAATGACGACGATGACCATGACGGCGACGACCAAGATCATCAACATCTCCTCAGACAGCGTCCAGACCAGAAAATAGCATGATCCTCGCCTCGACTGTGGCTTCCAGCTTTTCTTGCCGACTATTCGCCCCTGACGGGTTGTAATGACCTGCAGGCGCGACTGCAACTCAGACATCCAAACCCGGCGCCCTTGCCGAGCCAAGCACCCCTTGAACTGAACTAGGGTTGTCTTGGCTGGACTTCGTCTAAGAGCTGCTTTCAAGCACACGAAATCATCCACACAATTCTCCCAGCAAGTGACGACCCTCGAGAGAACATCGGCTCCGAGTCAATGTGCAGCACCCTGAGGTGGGACGGGATGAAGATGCTCTCCTGAGCGGAAAAGCCTTGACATGGCCCAAGCATCCTCATCCCACTGCCTCAAACATGGCTCGAAATTCTAGATACAAGCTTCCGTCGTATTGCAATCTATGATATCAGACCTGCAACCGCACCATCTCTGTTGCACGAGACCGCCAAGCATGTTGCTGCGACTGAGTGGCTCTTAGTCTTAGTCCGTTGCTCTCTGCTGAAAAGGCTCTGACTCTAGAACCTCCTGCACCAATGGCCACACCTCGACACCCTATATAATTTGTAAAAAACCTTGAGCCCCCAAGAGAAAGCTCCAAACCCTCAACATCTTAGCACGAATTGCAGGGACCCTGATGCCAAGAATCCAAGTTGTCCGGCAGGATCGCGCCGCCTAAGGCTCTGAGCCTGCGCAGTGGTTCTGAGCATGGAACATGGGGTATTTCCAAGTTTCAACCATAACATGAAAGAAACAGGAACCCCGAACACGAATACGTATTGCAAGGAAAGCACGTGAAGTCGTACAATACTAACAACTAAAAACCAATGCAAAGCATAAGAACAATCATGATGCAGTGTGCGTCGGCGTCGCGGCTGGCTTGTCTGGATCATACGAGGACAACATGTTTTTTTGATTTGAAGTTTTTGGGTCTGGGCTTTGGGTATCTCAATATTCGCCGACTCACGCTCACGACGCCGTGTGTTACCCTCCTAAACCCCAAGCCCTACAAAGTAAAATCGATCCATCGGTGCCCTGTGCACTGGTACCTCGAAGCTTTACCTCCATTCGTCTGACCGATGAGGACGACCATCCTTGGAGGTTGTGGTCTCAGGAGTAGGAGGATGAAGGGGCTAGTTCCGGATTTGGCAGCGTGGGGTTCAAACGAGGCATTTGAAATTTGGTTTTTCAGGTTCGAGGCTTAGGACAGCTATGACGCTTGTAATCAGCGCTTCGATTGCAAGTGTCGCCAATGTGGCAACACATACTACCAGCCAAACCCCCTTCGCAATAGATTGTGCTTCCGGTCTATCTACCATCTTGCAACCGCAGCGAATTCACACGCGACGAAATGGGAAGGCATCGTTCTGCCATGAGAACCTGCGTCCTGAATACTGCGCCTGTTCTTCGCAGCACCAGCAAGCACGCAGGCAACTTTAGTTAGCGTCGAATACGAACCATTTTCCTAGAGATCGAGGGGGTTTGAGCCCCGAATCTCCTCACCCAGACCTGAAGCCCTAAATCCTAAACTCTGGAACCCAAACCAAACCTGAAGCCCTAAATCCTAAACCGTAAACAAGGACTGAAGAGCAGAGCCGAGACACGTGCCCTGCTCGATGCTCAGCAAGCCCTTGAAGAGGTGCGTCGTGCTATCACATCGAGCGACTCCTGTTCAGGGCTTAGGGTGTGCCATCACATCGAGCTACTCCAGTGGGATCGGGGCCACTACAATCAGGAGCATGCCGGTCGTGATCACCATGCTGATCTTGCTTCTGATTTCATCGCTGCATCATCGTGGCCACTTTAACTCTCGTCGTCCGTGCTTGCTTCTGACGCAGATGAAACTAAACCGAGAAGCCGTGCTTGCTTGCAGTCACTATATATAGCTTTCACAAAGGCTCAGCATCACTACCTCTCACGCTTCGACGACGAAGATGCATTCACACACACACACACACACACACACCATGCTACGACTGTCATTTGCTTTGTCCTCTTGTCTGGCTTTGGAGGCTTCCAAGTCTGGGGCTTCTAAACGGTTTGAAGGACAGTGGGTAACTCGCTTCACGACACAGAGCCGTTGCAGTCCGTCTCTGAGGGACTGTGCGACGTACGTGAGGCTGAGGCTCTGCAACCTCGATGATCCAACTTGTTTAGGATATAGATTGAAGAACTGACATGGGGCCATATTTTAAGATCAAGCCAAACGCTAAGGCCAGGTTGCGGGCGAGGTTAGCACCGAACCCTAAGTACACAGCCAAACGCAACCCAACGGCCTCAAGCACCTCAAGCCCCAAACTCGAGGCCTCCCACATTTGCAGCCACGCATCGTAATGGGCAGGAGGTCCATTCGAACCTAAATGCAACACTACAGATCGAGCTGGACTGCTAGGAATGTCAGGTCTGCCACATCGATTGAGACTGTAGGGCTGAACATCTGTGATATCCGGAACAACTCGGGCTCGGCGTGCTGGTCTCGTATACCATATCGGGGCTCCGGCAACCGCACCTTCCTTCCTAAAGCTTAACTGAGTTTAGGGTTTCTCGCTTCGGCGTGGGATAGCGTGTAGCTGCTTAATCACAGAAGAAGTGGAGCCCCTTCAAAGGCGAGCTAACTTAAAGCCTACCATAGACATTTCGATTGTTCAGACGCAGGGATCTGTTTGGGTAACGCCTCTCTGGTCTCATATGTGCTTGCCAGTAAGGGTTTACGCTCTCGCAACTCGGACAAGCCAGACGAGGTCTCGGGTTCGAAGTGCACCCTGCACCAGTCCGATCAACCTCAACTGCAGGCGAGGCGACATCATCCGCCCGCTTCTTCTCCACGCGCTCCCGCATGTAGGCAGTGGTCTCCCGCAGCCGATCCCTTCGACGATCAGGGGTCAAACAATCCCTAAACCCTAAACCCCGATTACAGAGCTTAGAGCCAGCAAGATTGCAAGCACATCTGATTTATCGCAACATCTTGCCTGAGTTCGGGCTTGGGACTTAGTGGCGGAGTTTTGGGAGGGTTTCTCAGCTCGCAATCCCAGCTGAGTAATGCACATGACGGCATGGATCCCATGAATAGAACCCCCCAAACCCCAAACCCTAAACTCCATGAAGCCCTAAACCTGAACCCTATATCTTCTATCCTGGGGTTAAAGACTGGATCCGAGGCTCTGCAGGTTCTTCCGATGGTGCAAGTCCGTGGGCAGATTCAGCAACACCTTCCCCCAGTCGAGGCTAGGGCTTTGGGGCTTTTTTGGGGCTTTGTTTAGGGGTTGAGGGCCGTGGGGATTTGTGACGGGCTTTGGTGGCTTTGGGGCTTTAGGAGCTTGGGGCTTTAGCTTTCGGGGTTTCGGCATTTTTGTTCAGGCTCAGTTTATGTAGTTCAGCATAATATGAACAGCAAATCCGAAGAAGTATATTCTTGAGCAAAGTGGCCACGACCCTCATCAGCGCCGGCTCGATCGTCCTTGAAGCAGTCCCCGCGTTTAGGGTTCAGTGGGCTAGCGGGGTTAGGGCCCAATTGGATTCAGGCTTTGGTGAAACCGGCCGAAGTTTTGAGGTGTTTTGGGCCCCCTCGTCGCAAGCCGATGCAAGCACGGCAGGTCTCTTGAGTCGTCGGATAATTTGAATGCACTTTGTGGCACTCTCAGCTACCACAGCCTTCTTCTGTTAGTGCAGTTCAGTTTCATCCCTCGCAATGGAAACGACAGTGGCGCGCACATCAGCAAAGGATAAAGGCTGCATCTCACTACTCACTCAAAGGCAGAGCAGGTCTAGGTTGGAGGCTTTCGCTGTACAGTTGAACACATACGTGCGGGGTGTGGTGGAGGTTGCTTCGCCCTGGCTTTGCTGTTCTGTTCTTCCCAGCCAGGAGACTCCAGCTTGACGATCATGGTGTAGACTTGCTCTGTGATTTCCTCCATGGTCTGAAAGATTTGGATGTCGCACCTCGTCACCGAGTCTGCTGCTGTCTCTTCGAGACTAGAGAACCAGCACCCGCCCGGCCCGCATGCCCCCAAAGCCTTTTGCCCCAACGCAGCAAAAGAAACCCATCCCCATAACCTCAACAACCCGAACACACTAAATCCCTGAACCCTAAACCCTCAACCCCAAAAACACCTAAATTGTGGTTTACCAGGAGACAAGAACAAACCCAGAGAGAGCTCCCCGGAGATCACGTGCATACCACCGAAGCCAATCCTGCAGCTGGGCTAGACTTTTTGTAGCGGTTTCGGCACTCAAACTCGGACGGACTAGGCGAGGCATATGCTTCGAGGTCTGATTTTAGCGGTTGAGCACATTTGAGGTGACCGAGGAAGGCGTCCCAAAAAATTTCAAACGCCAGTGTTTGGAGTTTCATGTGGTCTAGTGGCTAGGATGTGAAGACGTCTGCTTTTGTGCTGTAGAGTTAGGGTGTAAGCACGGTTTGGGTTGCTGTTCATTCTTGGCGGAAGAACTGCTGCAGCCTATCAGTGCACACTCTCCGAGAGAAGTTGCCGGAATAAAATTGGCAGGTATTGCAGCCGCCACCGGTGCACCGCAATAAACTACATGAGACAACGGTATTCAGGTCGACAGAGCCTGCAGACTAAGCCTCTGCCGCAACTGCACGCACACCCGAGCCCGTACGTCTTGTACGATTTCCTCATAAACGCCCCAAGACCCTGGTTAACTTGGAGTCGGATGGCCGAAAAAGCTCTGCCAGCCCATGACTCCAAAATTTCTAGCGCCCAGAACTACAAAAGGATGCCCCGCGACATGCCGGTGTAGGCTTTGACTCGGAACCCGCAAAACCAGCAAAGCCACCAGAAGACGATCAGCAACTGACCTGATGCGCAGGGTTTCAAAGAGGGCGAACTCAGATCGGAATGCCTCCCTCGAACCTGTTGCTAGGGCATACGTAGATCAAGCTAAAAGCAAACTCAGACCCAACCCCGAATGAACTCCGCACCCCGAAACTTCCCTTTCCACCAGCTTCCGGCTTTCCGCGGCTGCGGATTCTCGCGACTGAAACCTTACGCCATACGCCAACCCTTTTCGAAAGCAGGGGTCATGATAGGGATGGGGTGCAGGCTGCGGATTTAAGAGTATTTAGTTCGGGGAGGAGGGTTTGAGTCCGAAGGTAGCGGGATTCGGAGCTGTGGATCTAGGACCCATCCAACAAAACGACTCAAGAGCTTTGCCCAGCCAGCTGCAGAGACCCAAAGAATGCCCCGAACCCTAACCTCACCCTTTTTTGCCGCAGGCTTGCAGGCAAGGATTCCGCCCCTAACCTCACCCTTTTTGAAACCGGACTTGATGACTGCCAGCACTGCCTCTTCCGCTGCTCTTCAGCTGAGGCCCGAAAACTGTAACACCGCAACCTAACCTCACCCTTTTTCTGAGCACGGACTGAGATTGTATGCCGGCAAGGGCAGCACCTGAGGCAGAGCCTTCCCGAGTCCAAGCTGTACAAGCGGTCCCGAGGGATGCAGTCACAGCCCAAACCCCGTCCCCAATCACAATCTCGCTGCAAGCGGCTCAACCATTTGCAGAAGAACTGGTTGTTGAATAAGAGCTGCCCTGCAAGTACACGAGAGCCGGATGCTGTTTGATCTTTTTCGGGTGTTTCGACTCGCACACTCGCTCAACGCAGGCACGGCTTCATGAGGTCTCCTTTTCGGGTGTTGAGGGGTTGGGGTTGGATGTGAGACAAGCTTTTAATCCACGGGCAGGAAGTACTCGAACCCTACACCCTCAACCCTACCAACCAGCCCCATCCTTCGAGCCTGATGCATACAACACTTACCCGAAGAAGCTTCCAGAGGATGACCGGGTGACTAGCCAACCCGCTAAGTCCGAAGGGCCGAGAGACCTAAACCCTAAACTGCCCTAAACCGCACACCCTAAACCATCAGGACCCGGAGCTTGTCTTCTTGAGTTCTTGGCTTTGTGACACAGCAGTAATTTCAGCAGCCCTCATTGTCCAGAGTCTCGGCCGTGGCACAACAGCAGAAACACAACACACACCTCAGAGCCACCGGAAAGGAAGAAAGGCTACTCCTTGCACCCACATCAGAACCTTCAGTAAGAAAGTGTTGGCACCTTCATTATCAAATGCATGTGTGTACTGTAAACCTATCGATCGATACATCTTTCGCTTTGTTTGTTCTGTGTGCACATGCTTGCACGGCCAGCTAGCTGAGTCGTGCTATACCAGTGTACTTGGATAGTAATTAATAGTTATGTCGGCGTTGGTTCTATTTCCTCCTGGAAAACATAATGCACCTGCCTGTGCAGGTGCTAAGCAACAAAAACAATCAAAAATGAGCTGGACTCAGCACACCTGCAACTCCACTAAACCCTAAAACCCCTCAAACCCTGAAGCCAGTACAAATCACATCCTAGGCCCTTGTTGCAGCTGGGCTCTTGGTGTCAGCCAGCGAGTCCACTCCTAGGCCCTGTGGCAACAGGCTTCGCACTTCGCCTGGAGTCAGCTCCCAGTAGGCCCTGAACCCTGAACCCTGCGCCCTGAACGCCCCAAGCCCTAAACCTCTCAACCCAGCTTTAAACCCCTAAAAACCTCTCAACCCTAAGCCCTGAGCCACCTAAGCCCCCAAGCCCCAATCTCTGTATCGGCCTACGGCCCTCGCCGCGCCACGGAAGGTCACGACGTTCGACTCGAACCTGGCTTGGACTGCGAGGGCTTTGGGCTTCTCGCTTTTCTCTTCTTTAGAGCGGGGTATGTAGCTGTAGCTGTTGTTTTGCGATTTGGAAGGATGTCTGTTGATTAAGGTCCGGAATGTGGGGGCTTGGCCCCACATTTTGGGAAGCTTAGAGCTTTTGGGGGGCTGAGGGTTTCGACTCGCACACTCACTCAACGCAGGCACGGCTTCATGAGGTCTCACTGCCACCGTTACTTCCGTTATATACCGGCAGAGGGGGTACGACAGATGGACGAAGCCCCGTAGCATGAGGGTTTAGGGATAGACTCGAGGGCTTTGAATTCGGAGTTCAGGCTTTGGTTGTTTTGGGACTGGAAGCTAGAGGCCTGGGGCTTTGAGAGTAGAGTTTAGGGATTGGGGCTTTAGTTTCATGCAGAGCTTAGCAGCATGGGCTCGTGTCGGATTTGGCCCTTAAAGCAAAATCCGAGATGTACCCCCCCCCTAATGTACTTAGTATTCAGGATCGAAGGGGCGTGTTTGTTCAGGGTTCGGCTTTGTCTCGCCCCCAACATCCCCGCAAGTCGACCCACAACATCCTTGAGCACACGCCGCTTACACTCCGACTTCAGCAAGCGGGTTCAGGAACTTTCGTGAATCTGGTCCTCGATCCGACATCCCCGACACAGGAAAGACCGACATGTCTTTTCGGAGGCGCACCGTAAGTCATGACAGTCAGCAGAAGCAATGGATAAAGGATGCTGACCGAAATGGGAACCCAACTCTGCCCGAAGTTCCAACGCAACCCTCGAAGAACCCCTTATGGTATCTATAGTACTAGTATCACTTTTTTAGAACCCCGTATTTTCGCTTTATCGAACCGCCAAACCGTCCGGACTGCTGTCGCATCGGGAAGGGGGTCAATAATATGGCCTGTAACCTTCAGCCCCCGTGCCCATCGAAAAAACACCCGTGGCAAATCGTCAACTCTTCACTCCGAACGGATACTATGGCAATCTCGGGGCTTCAAAGGGTGCCCGAGACCGATCGAAACAGCATAAGCTTAGCAACGCTTCCACGACGGCACTCCGCTTGCTGTAGTCCGAGATGAGGCGGAAATTCATCACCTGGTATCTTCGGTACAGGATTGAACGTAGGGAACATCCTGCAACGGAACGTTGCACAAATTCACTCCCTCTCTCGCTCTCGCTGTGGCTTTCTCACTCTCATTCTGTCTCCAATCTTCGCTCTATCTCAAAATCATGGTTGAGGCCTCAGGTCAGCCGAAATTGAAACTGGAGAGCCTGAAAATCTTTATATGCCAAAGCCTTAACAGCACACTTCTTCTGCAGCACTGTAGTGCCTTGCATCAGGCCTAGTTTAGTTCGAAAAAGCTTCACGGCTACGAGGCCCCGGCCGCATGCTCGACTTCGCTGACCTCGCTCGCAGGCGCAGCGCCGCTGAACACTGAATCCCAACATCAACTTCAACGATAATTGCGGTAGCTACTTGTGTAAGTCCTCCTGGGGCTTGTAGATGAGGTACAAGTGGATTCCAACACTCATCACAAGCCCCTCTATTGGTCCTGGCACTCCCACAGCGACACCGCGATTTCACCGTGACGGTGCATATATTGATAAGCAGACTGCACCCTTGTTCATGCGAATATGTCGAAATATAACTGGAGATCAAGGACTTAGGGCACCGTAAACTCAAATTTCGAAACCCTGCCAGAAATTCTGAACCGCAGTAAACCCTGCACCCATTACCCCATCCCAAGTTCTCAACGAAGTGGGGCTTCCGTATAGATTTCAGCTGCTCTGCTCTGACATCCTAACTCCCAACAGCCCTAACCCGTTGCCGAGAGGCGCTCTCCGCCTGGGCTTTGGACTCCTCTTTCAGAGCCTGTGTCAGCTGAGCAGAATTAGGGCTTAGGGTTCAGGGCTTAGGATTTCGGCGCTCACACCCGGAAGATCCAGGCGAGGCATGTGGCTCGAGGTCTGTTGAGTGAGACACATCTACTCGGGGTTGCCCAGGCTTGCCAGGGCTTAGAGCTTAGGGTTTAGGCCTTACAATAGGGCTTAGGGTTTAGGGTTTAGGGAAAAGGTACCAAGGTTATATACAGTGCTTTTGGTGCCTTTTAGGGGCCTAGTCAGACCGCTGTGCTGGACTTGGGGCTTTGGATTTACAGCGTTTGGAGTTCTTGTGCTAGAGCTTTAGCGGCATTTCACGGCTAGGGCTTCCGGGCTTAAGGCTTCCAGGTCCAAGTTCAGTGAGCCCACAACACGAAACCCTAAACTATACCCACAATAAACTAAACCCGCAACCCTTTAAACCAGCCCTAAACTCCAAACCCACAACCCTAAACCCACAAGCTCAGCCCTTTTTTGCCACTGGGCTTGGGGCTAGCCAGATCCTTGCATCGCCCTAAACCCCAAACCCACCACCCTAACCCCACAACCCGAACCCATAAACCCTAAACTCGAGACCAGTAACTTTAATAACATTTTTTGGGATAGCAAGGTTAAGGGTTTAAGGTTTGAGGCCTGGGTCGAACCGGCTCCCGACTTAGAGTTCAGATGAGATTAGAGTTGAGGATCTAGGGTTTGGATTTTGCGGTTTGGGGCTTCCGGCGTAGAGTCGAGGTGAGGGCGCTTAGGTTTCGAGTTCAAAGTGTACGTACGTCTTCGGGGCTTTCGGGCCCAGAGTTTGGAGCTTTTCTTGCAGGTTTGGAGTTTCGGGTGGAGCTTGCGGGCCTCGGGCGCGGCCTGTAATTATTTTCTGTTTAAGACCGGCCTGGAGCGAATCCGGCACTCGACCGCAATCACTAAGCAAGCAAGCCACTTGTGCCTAAGCCCTATATAACTAGGTGGTTGTCAACATGAGGGTCCCTTCTTGGGTCCTTATTATAATACGGCACCTAATATCTAGGGTACCCAAAAAGGGGCCACAAATTTGACAACCACCCGAAATAGCAAAAAGAGGTTTGGACTGGGATAAGCCGATGCCCTCAAACTTAAACGGTAGTAATAGTTCCTTAAAGGGATCTATAGGGCTCCTGAAAGGGATCTATAGGGGTTCCTTATAACGGGATCTATAGGGGTAGTCTTACCTTCAGTTAGTAGGGAATGGAAGAATGGTAGTAATAGTCGGTATACTTGTAGCCCATTCCTCCATTCCCTACTAACTAACCAAAGGTAAGCAAATGCACGTGGCATCCTCCCTGGAGGCCCGAAGAGCCAGACCCATCCTGAGCCTGCAAGTACACATGGGTAGTTGTCAAAGATAGGGGCCCTTTTTGGGCACCCTAAACAATAGGTGCCGTACTATAATAGGGACCCAAAAAGGGACCATAATTTTGACAACCACCCACATGAGAACCCCAAACCCCTCAAGCCCGAAATCCCGTAAAGCTCCCAATAACGACCTTTAAAGACCCTGATAAAACAAAAAATGCATCACAAGGCTTCTACTGTGGTAGCCTCATTAAAACAAAAAAAGCCTCAGGACCGCCCACTTTGCTACCCAAAGGCGCTCCCCCGGCCTTGCGAATAGCGCCGCTTCGGAAGTACAGGAAAAGGAAAAGCACCTCGCGACTTAGGGTTTCGAGGGGTCTTAAGATTTCCGGGTTGGGGTTTCGACTCGCACAGTCGCTCGGAGCAGGCACGGATTCCAGGAACAAGGTCCAGCCAGACGCTGACTGAACCAGGGTGGGCAGACAGACTCCAAACATACAAGATCATACCACGAAAGATAAGTACAGATCAATGGACAAATCAGTAACCAGTGCAAAGTCTACCCATCCTAGCCGATTCTCAGCACGAGGGATCGCTGGCCGAAGCGCCATGAAGGCTTCCAAGGTTGAGACTTGGACTTGTGAAACAAGGAGAAGGGTAAAATGACCGATGCACCACCCTTGTCCATGCCGAAATGAGGGAAAGAAACTCACTGTCTCCCGTGCTTCCTCACATCTGGCCCCACTGCTGACCAAACAGCTTCCATCAGCTTTCCGGTAACCGCTAGTCCGGAACCGACACGGTGTTGGTCAGCACCTTGGCGAAGTCTTTCAGATCCTGCTTCCTAGGATCCTCCGTGCGGGGATCCTGGGCCATGAGATCGAAGGGCACCCGGATGTCCTTGCTGGCCAAGGGCCCTTCGGGCTCCACCAGCCACCGCAAGCTTGGCGGCAGCTTGTCTGGAAGGAAGGCAGGCAGCAAGTAGCCCAGCGAGCGGATGGATGCTGCAGGCTCCCGGTCGGGACCGTAGAGCTCAGCTGCCACAGTACCAGGCAGTCCACCATCGCGCAGGCCGAGATCCCTCGCACCCTCCGCCACGACGCAGACTCGGCTCGTGAGACCACCAGAACTGAGCAGCGGCGGTTTCCGGATGCCAGGCTCCTCCGCGAGACGTGAGATCACCCGGCCCGTCAGCAACGGACTTTCGCAAACCACATTAGGATCGCGGCCGCCCGTCACACGGTTGATCCTCTCAACATCGCCTTTCTCATACAAAGACTGAACGAACTCAGTGTAGACCACTCCGGGCCAAATGCTGACACAGTCGATGCCAAGAGGGCCGAGCTCCACCTGCAGATCACGGACCAGCCGGTCACTGCCGGCCTTTGCGACGCCATAGGCAGTGGCGTAGTAGTACGTGACTGCGGCCGGCGCGGAGGTCACACAAACCAGGGGTCGCCAGTCGTCTCTGGCAGCATTGAGCAGCATTGGCGCCGCATAGTATGAGGCCACGTAATGGGAGCGAAGACCAACTCGGTGGACGTCATCCCAGACTTGCAAAGGCAGCTCGAAGAATTTGGCGCCCTTGCCAAGAAGCTCGTCGCTCTTGGAATCTCGCTGAGCCGGATCCTGGAAGGCATTGCTCACCAAGATGTCAAGCTTTCCGCCCGTCTGCTCCTGAATCTGCGTAAAAGCGGCCTTCACCTGCTCGTCTACCGCGTGATCGCACACGACGGCAACACCTTCGCCACCGGCACGGGTCGCCAAAGCTGCCGTGTTCTCAACTGCACTTTTCCGCCTGCCGGTGACGAAAACCTTGGCCCCCGCTTCACCGAGTGCAACTGCAATACCCTTGCCGATGCCGCGGCTGGCCCCTGTCACGACGGCGGTCTTCCCCCGCAATCGTCCTGCAGCGCCGGCAGCCGCTGAGGGCATCAAGAGGAGCCCCAGCAAGGATTGCAAGGAGGCGCGCCGTCGCTGTGCTCGCTCGACATCCTCTTGAGCCCTGCGCCGGATGGGAGATGGCACTGCCGTTGCGATGCGAGGCCTGGCTGCGCTGTGATGGAAAGACCGTGCCGGAAACCCAGACACCAGGGACATGGCAGCTGCGGACTTTAGAGCTCGGCGTGAAATGCTGCGGGCTTGGGGATCACGGGCTTTCGAGGGGCTTCGAAGGACGCTTGAAGTATCTCCGGGCAAACATCCGGGACATGCGAACTGCAACACGGAGGCCAAATCAATCAGCGAACCCTGAATCCCACTCTGGAACCACGAGAGCTGGGTTTCCACGCCAAGGGCAACACCATCACCACAGCGATGGACATTGGCCGGAAGGGCTTCCCGAAGACGGCGGGCGCCGTGAACTGAAAGAAGATCATGACTGCCTCGACACACTTGGAGGGAGTGCTTGCTTCAACCTTTTCTGGCTCCACGTTACGATGCTAAACGTCCACGCCTGCAGTTCTCAAGCCTTAACCCTCCACCCTTCTTTCTCCTGAAGCCTGGACCCTGAACCCCCAAAACATCACATCCTTGCATCCCAGGAGCCACATTGCCAAGCTTCTCCATCCTGGGCTTCAGGTTTAAGGAGCTACTCGAAGAGTGTGGCGGAAGCCCGATTGGCTCGGCATTGGGTGTAGGGTAGGGCATTTGGGCTATTTCGGGGTTCGGCGTTGAGGGGTTGCGGATTTGGGGTTTAGGGTTGTGGGGCGGAGATTCGGAGATTCAGGGTTTTGGGACTGAGGGTTTATGACCCTATCCGCCTGCACAAAGCACCAAAGCCGAGATGCAGAGCGAGGATGTTGCAGTAGCCATCCTGCTCAAGACAGGTGAACTCTACACCTTATAAAACCAGATAAACCTGTCGTACAACCCTATGGATGGCCCTTTATGATAAATGGCAAGGTGTTTCGGGGCATTTCCGGTTGAAAGCCGATATTCTTTGAGGATGGACATCCGTGCTTTCAATTTCAGGCTTTAGCCACTCAGAACGTAGCAAGAAGCTGCCAGTAGAATGTATTCACGTTCGTTGTCCTCGATGGAAAAACACCAAGGAGGGGTGCTCCTTTTCCGAGCGGACCCTGAAATTTCAGAGACACTCCTCGGCCAGCAAGAAAGCGTCCTGATTCCTGGGAGCTCGCAGGCTCTAGGGCTTCTCGGGGTAATGGGTTTGGGACTTACGGTCGAAGGGTTCGGACTTAGGCGAGACTCTAGAACAAACTTCCAAAATCCGGAAATGTCGAACACCAGAAGCGCAACTATGTATTGAGCCCGCCCGCATACATTGCACTACTGAAAGGTGCCCCCAGCATGGGATTTCAGGGTAGAGCTGTCACAACGAAGTGCAAACGCTCGGTTTCCTCATGCATGCCGTGCAGCTCCGTTGGGCTACCATTAACCTTTTTGTTGCTGGCACTTTTCCTGGTTGCAGCATCCAGGTTTCGGGCTCAGGGTATTGTGCCTGATGGATGGACAGCCTCCGGCAGGTGCTGCATGTGTATGTCCATGAGCTTATGCGTGTGTGGGGGTATGGATGGGTGCAAAGGTGGAAGGAATGGATGGACGGATGGATGGCAGGCAAAGGTGTGGGTACGCAAGTGGTACGGTAGCCGGTAGGTAGTTACTTGGGGTCGTCGGTGCGTAGGTAGGCAGGTAGGCAGGGTGGGCAGGTAGGCAGGCAGGCAGGTAGGTAGGTAGGTAAGCAGGCAAGCAGGTGGGTCGTAGGCAAACTCGTAGATGTCCTTACATCTGTACCGGCTTACTTGCACATGTTCGCATGCACAGTGTCCGGCTGCATGCAAGCAGGTTTGGCCTTGCAAGTCCCAGGAAAGACTTCCAGCTACGATGACAAGCGTCAATGCCACAGTGACTTGCGCAGGCTTCGTGAGATTCTGCGAGGCCGTGCTGTAGTTCCTCACTCTGGCAACCAATGAGTGAAACATAGTGAAACTCTATAGGGCTTAGGCGAGGTGCTCAGAAGGTCCTGAAACCAACCGGCTTTGCACTTCGCCTAAGAGCCTCAACCCTTTTCTTGCAGCAGGCCTCGCACCAGGACCTAGACCCCAAACCCTAAACCCTGGAAGCCGCGAAGAGCAAACCCAAAACAGGCGAGGTCCTTCGGGAAGCTCCTAAGGTCTTGGGTTTTTTAGGGTTTGGGATTTAGGCGTTAAGGTTTCGGGGTGCAGGGTGTCGGGTTGCGGCTTTCGGAAACTGTGCCTTGTCTGAACCCAAACACCTCCTGCATTCCCTCTGCCTAAAGCTAGAAGTTTTAAGCTTTTGGAGTCGAGGGTTTTAGTTCCAGAAGAAACCCTGCCACCCCGAACCTATGCAGTCCCGGGCACAAGTAGCGCCGCAAGAGGGCCGACTGGATCCAAGTGGTGGTCGTACCGGGCACGCCCCAACCTGATAGCATGGTGCCAACAAAAGCGGAGTTCGTGAGCTAGCCTGATGTGACATTACGCAAACAGCCCTTAGAGGGGAAGCTTGATGAGACCCGGTACCCTTCATGGCCTTGCGAACTCTTGCAGAATGGCTTCACAGGAAAGGCCTTGCGGAGCTCCAACTCTGAGGTTCGGGCCAAGCTTCAGGTAGTGGAGCAAGTGGGAGATCCCAAACGGCACGATCCTGCTCTCTGAGAGGATGGGAGAAGCTCTTCAATTCTTGCGGCCTCTGTTTGGTTCTGGGCTTCCCACCAGGCACCCCACATCCCAAAGGCAGGCAGGAAAGAAAGACAACGGAGCCCTCTCTCTCTCTCTCTCTCTCTCTCTCTCTCGCGCGCGCTAGGTCTCGAAACTCTATAACCCGCGAACCCGACCATAAACCCCATAAAACCCGTATACATATGTGTATATATATATATATATATGTATATATACAGATGAACCGAGCTGAAGACCTACCTCGACAATGTGTTTCCTCACGTCCCCAAAACCATAAAGGGCCAGTGAGTCTCCAGCCGGCAAATGCCGGGATCGCAGTGCTTTCCAGCGGCATGGCATGAAATGTAGTTAACATTGTTGTGGGTTTTGACGAAGATGATTACGAGTACGACGACAATGATGTTTTTGTTGTCACGAAACGGAGACATGATATACACTACTGTTCTCGCCAACGCATTCATGTACGAACTCACAGGCGACACGAACACGGACATCGTTTTTCAGCCAAACTTCCGGACTCAGGGACGACTGCCAGCAAGTGAAGCAGGCGCAAAGGACCGTCTCTATGACATATATAAGCTCTATGACGCCGCCTGTACGAAGCACAACCAAAAAAAACACAAGTAAAACCTGAGCCAAGTGCTGAAGAGCGTCAGGGCCGCCATGTACAGGTAGAGGGACTCATAACGATCATGAATGAGCCAGAGTGACGACTCGTCGACGTCCGTTCTCGGATGCAACGTTGAATGTCGTGTTAAGGGTTTCAGTACTCGCAACTGGGCACAAGTTGGGTTCCATCTCTTTGCCATGGAAGGGGCTTGAGAATGTGGTCCAGGAAGTAGACCCGAAGGTACAAAGTCCTCAGGACGGCAGGTTCAGAGCTTAGGGGGTGAGGCTTCAAAGCCCAGACAGAAGTCAACAAGAAGAGCTAAAGTAGAGGCCTTAATGATTAGAAAAGGCTTTTGGGCCCCATTCTACTATACTTATTTAGGTCCCTATATTACAAGAGGACATTCAAGCCGAATCCCGACAACCCAGGAGTCAGCTGGAGCACCAAGGCTGTGGCTTCCGGCATCGATCCAGACACTTCCTATCATCACCAAGCTTACTACGGTTGATGATACAAATCATGCATTACCTTATTGACCCTACACTATGGGAATTATGGTATATTCCTTTTTTTGGTGTAATGCAGGATTTATGTCACCGTACGACTATGATGGCAGCCTAGCACTATTGACCTCTGGCGTGCTTACACATCGCAGAGTTGCCATATCCACTACCACCAACACAATCTCTGTCATGACGACGATGATGTTCTTGCTCAGGCCCTATCGCCCGCGGCCCTAAAACCCGCAACCTGAAACCCTACTGCAACCCGAAACCCTAAAGCCCTAAGTCACCCCAGCGAATTGCCGAAGAGCCCTGACATGGAGTTTGATCTGTCTGGCTTCGACCCGAGCACGTCAAGCAAACATCCGGAGGCTCTCCCACCCGTTGAAACCCTGATTCCGTCAACACACGACAAGTGCTTTCGCCATGAACCTTCACATTGGGACTGGTTGGCCCTGACCTATCAAAGTAGGCCGTTGCATCCAAGCCACGCGAGCTTGAAGAGGTTCGTGTACGTGTCAAGCAATATCTGCTTGATGGTGCCCCACCTTTGCGGGCACAGGGTTTAAGTTCTGGACTTAAACCTACTATAGCATGATAAAACACAGTGTAGCCATAGTATAATAAAACATCATCGTAAAACTAGCTTCACTTCACCTTGAGGCGCTTGAGTTTTGGATTCTTTGTCGAGGGTTTGGCTACTGCCGCGCCCTGCTGCGAACACAATACCACCGACGGCTACAGAGGGCCACTGAAGGGCAAGAAGTCGAAACTTCAACATAAGAGATTACTGCGGCATACGAGCTTCAGGTTTGGAGTCAAGAGTCTAGGCTTTTCAATTCCTGTGTTCCTCGCGCGGGTCCAGACTTCCAGGGCCTAGGCACAAGCCCCTCAAAGAGGAGAGAAGGAAAGCATCGCGCCGATGCAAGACAACTCCAGACAAGTTAAGGACCATGTCACAATGTATGCAGGGTTAGATTTTGAAGTGCAAGACAAGCTGGGGTCATGATCATGAAGCACACCAAGTCCGCAACCGGAAACCGCAAGCCAACCCATTTTTGCAAGTGGCCTAAGCCCCAGGCCCGAAATGCCTCAATCCCGCTCTCTCTCCCAGGCATTCGAAATGCCAAGCCCGGCTGCAGGACACAGATAGTCCCACGTGACACATGCCTGAACCCCTAAACCCCACAACCCTGGACCCTCAAGTGCCAAGTCCTCCTCGCGACTATGCCTTGTAAGCAGGATCGTTGAGGCAGTGCACCTGACTTTCTCGTTGCTGGTGAAGTTCAGCCAGCAGAAGTCCCTGACCTCGTGGGTGCTGGGAGCTTGGGGTATAGGCTTTCAGGGCAAAGAGTAGACCTTGCACCCTTGCACCACCTTAGCCGCCCTTAGCCCGGAGCCCAAAACCTACAACGTTGTCCTTAAGCCCTGAGCCCAACAACTGCCCGGTATGTGCTGGGGGTCAACAATTTGTGCTTTGCGTGCCTATTTCCAAAACAGAGCAGCTGCCTGCTGACGAACATGTTGCTCGTAATGGGGATGACGTCGATGGAGGCTCTTCGTATTGCTGCTTGCTGGCTCACCCCAACCCTGCAGCACGAACGACCCTACAAACGCTAAAATAGGTCCTAAATAATTACCTATACTATTTTGGGGGGTTTCCTTATCATATTTGTGTATAATGGGTCAGAAACCCTATTCTAGTTATTAAGGCCCCTATATTACACCCCCATTATATCCCTCGTAGTAATCCTTGTAGACCCCATTCAAAGGAACCCTTAAAGGAACCCTATTCCTTCTTAAGGCCCCTATATTACAGCGTCCGGCGTTTGGCCCAGGCACCGCTCGCACGAGCGAGTGATGTGTCATGGCCTGCAACAGCTCAAAAGCAACCACTGTAGAGGCTTTAATAATTAGAATAGGGTATTCGGGGTATATTATGCTGTAATTTGATAAGGAACCCCTAAAATAGTATTGGCAACTATTTTGGCCCCTATATGATTCGGGATACGAAGGTTTCGCGGTTGGGGGGCATGGAGGTTCAAGGATCAGCTCACGAACCATCGGTGCCTCAAGCTTGATGCTTAAAGATTCCGGGATTTTGCGGCTTGGGATATGCAAGTTCCAGGTTTCGGACGCAGAGGTTTCGGGCTTGTTGCGTCTCGGAGTTCTGCTTGTGTTTGCTCACGGCTTGAAGGGCCTCTTGGTTCGAAGATGGGAACTTGACGAGTGGCTTGCATACACCGGTTTAGGTTTTTGGATGTAGGGTTGGACCTTAGGGGTAGGTTACGTAGAAGTCATCCTATATACTATCTTCTGCTTGTTCGTGTGGCGGGTGGTCGTTTCTTGCTGTGATCGAGAATCATGGTGCCAAGTCGAACGACTGCCCACGCTTTGACATCAGTATCAGTATCGAACAGATCCATCTCCAGCAGACGTGCCTCAAACGGCGGCTCTTCTTCCTTGGTGGCGCATGACGGAAAAGTCCGTTTGGGTTTAAAAAGGCTCAACCCCCGCGCCCGTTTTGCCACTTGACTCAAGTCCCTAAACCCCTGCGGGGGTTCGGCCGTGCTGGGGATTGAGAGTTTTAGGGTTTGGGGGTGTAGGAGTTAGGCCTATTTCGGCTCGACTGGACGTGAGTCCTGCACAAAAGGCGTTTGGATTTAAGGGTAAGGGTCGAATGACACCATGGTGGAGAACACGATACGAAAGCTTTCTTAAGGCTGTCTAAAGGTCAGCGCTTGACCCGGACCTCTGGAGTTTGTTGGGTTCTCAGGTTTGAGGAGTTTGGGTCCAGGGTTCGGGGTAAGGTTTAGACTTTCGGGTTTAGGGTTTGCAGGGGGCACAACCGGGTCCACAACCGTCTTCCCGGTCTTAAGGGTCACGTCTCTCTCCAAGAGCAGCCTGCATTGTGGGAGGCTCCGGCTTCTTGAGAGCGGACGCCAGCGAGGGATCCCTCTGCTGCGTTTTGTACCATGCAGTCAGATACACCCCAAAGCCCCAAACCTATAAACACCTCTTGCATCCAAGCCTCCATAAGAGTGGCCGGGTCAGCCCCGCCATTAAGAACCATAAAAAGCTGAAGCTCTTAACCTTAGACCCTAAACCCTAAACCCGCAGAGCACCACGCACGGGGCGTCGAACTCTGAAACCTGCCACCAAGAGCTGACCCCAAGGCGACGGAAACAGTGGCCGGACAGAAATGTAAAATCCTCGTCTAGGTGCAGACCATAGCACGGGGCACGAATGATTGGTGAAAGAATGTCCTCCGAAAGCAAAGGCGGGTCAAGGCTCGAAGTGGGCAATGTCCGAGAACTCATTGGAGGGGAAGGCATCCTTGTCAACCACCTGCCACGGAGGGTTTTAGGGTTTAGTGGCTTCGACCGTGAGGCTTCGAGCCTGAGCGAGGTGTACGGCTGCCGCCTCGGACTGGCCTCAATACCCCCAATCGATTCGGCATCACGTGCTTTTTTGAAAGTTTCATCTGGATATGGAGCCCGGACCCTGAACCCTCTAAGCCTCTAAGCACCTTCACGATCTTAAGTGCCCTTTGCTTACATGCTGGCCCCGAAACCGGGAACCTCAAACCCGAAGCCCTTCAAACCTAGACCCACGGCACCACACAAAAGCAAGGCTTCCAAGACCCTCGAAAGGTAAACCCTAAGCGCCGAATGCTAAAGCCTGCAAACATTGAAGTGTCTCTCTCGCCCGCGTGCTTATGAGGTCGTCAACCATGGTTTTACGGTTCCTAAGCCCCTCCGAAACTTAAACTCCACAGTCTGACCGCTTGAAGCCCCAAGTGCAAATCGCACACCCAGTCCTTGACCCCAAAACCCTTAAGGTCTTAACCCTAAACCTACAATTCCTTAAACCTGAATTCTGAACCCGTGAAACCCCGAGCCGCTATTGTGGCCAAATGTACGGAAACTAAGTTGCAGAAAAGCATCCAAGAAGAATTCTGAAACCAATTGAGGGTTAAGGTAAGAGCTAAGGGCTAACTCCACAAACCCCAACGCTCCAAGCCTCCGAAGCCTAAAATAAGGCCCCAAAACAGCACATAAGCAAAAATGAGGATAGGGATATCCCATATAAATCCCCTTATAATGAAGCCCAATAAGGTAGGGATATCCCTATAAATTGCTTATGCTTATGTGCTTTTTGGGGTCCCTACAAAAGAAAATCCCCCGGGCCTTCACGCGGGTGGTGCTTCCGTAGCGGCCAAGCTGGGCATTCCTTGGCATCTCCCCATTATTTTTACTTCTGCCGGTTCTTGTCCGATGCAGCACCAGGTAGAAATCCCTATGCGAGGGTGAGAGCCTGCGTGTGCGAGCCTTCTTTCGTGATTCAGACTAGTATCCACCTCATCAGCCAGCTGTTTGGAAATCTTTGTTTAAACAGCCTTGAAAGACAACCTGTTGCTGTACATGATCCATTTTGGCCTGCTGCTCTAGAACCCGGTTGTCTGAAATTGACACCAAAGCCTTACAGGGATGCAACAGGAGCTGCAACACGACGCTGGACCACCGTCGATTCTCGGCATTGCTGGTGGTACTACCGGTTTCAACAGTGAGGTGGGCACTTGTTCCAGTTTCTGATCACCTACTGCCCATGGCAACATGCCAAGGAAAATGGTTACCAGGTAACCATCTAGTGCTGAACAACGCTGTCCATATTCTTTTCCGGGATGCCGGAAAATTTCCGTCCGGAGAAATCAGCACCTAAGAAAGTTTATGTGCCTGCACAAACAAGGCAAAGTACTCTTCCCAAAAAAAGTATCAAACTTTTTGGCTCGGGAAGCGCGGGCTTCGTGTGGGGATTTCCGCGGACTTGAAAAAGTTTATGTGGGTCGCCAGAACACAGAAAACAATACTTCTATAAAAAGGAAGCACTTGCGCCGACTGTATATGCAGCGAGAAGGCCTGTCTGTTACAACCTCTCCTCGCGAGTGGAATATGCTACTATTCCCCAAGCTACGATCTATCCGTTCCCGCACTGCACCCATGGACCTGTAAACTGGCCGGGGCCTGCCTTCTGGCTACCTGTCCCTACTATTTCGTCCCAATACCGAAAGTTTAAGTTTACGTGGTTTTTTTGCTCTTGATACCTGCACATCAGAAAACTCATGCACAGTAGTCCAGATGCCAAGAGTCTCGACAGTGTGGAGATCCATAACTTTCTAGTTCCTAGCATCGCTCCCCGGTATTGCCGGGTCACACCAAGCCGTCCTCTTTGAGCATCACGCCAAAGTCGAGAATGGAAGACCAGTTGTCGTTGCGTTGCAAATGCACCTGGGCTGAAGGCTCAAGGGACAAGAATCCGATTGCCTAGCCAGACTAATATTCGCTTGGAACTCTTATGTCATCAAAGCATCACGGAGCCCAGGACCTTGGTCTAAGTACTCAGGGACCTTGACTTTCCTGCTCGCAGAAAGCACACGTGCAGCAACTCCGGGCACCTTCAAGGTTCGGGGATTTTTTGAATAACTAGGCACCGCTAGGAGTTGGGTCTTGGGGCTCGGTTTCAGGATGTGCCGTCTCTTGTTCAACCTTAGGGGTGCAGGACTTGGGAGTTTAACTCTCGAAGCTCGGACCGGTACAGGTGATTAGGGTTGGGGCTTGGCGGAAATATCAGCACATGTGCCACCGCATGCAGCCCTGAACTCTGAAGCAGAGAGCAATCCTAGACAGAACGTCGACTCATGCCTCTATGTTGCAAGGCTTCCGCTCCAACACGCTTTACGCCCAAATGTCAGTTAATCCACCAGGATCTGCTTCGCACCGTCCCCAGGCCCGAAATGGAGCGTGCCCTCGGCGTGCTCGAAGATTTGGCTGGCCTTTCGTTCATCGGACGGAATACTTTCACCCCACAAGAAAACCGAAATCAGCTCATCGGTAGTATGCCGTCATCATTGAACTGCCACACATAGAAGCTATGCAACTGTTCTGCAACTCTTGTGGTGGTCCCGACTGGTCTGAGCGCTGTGGTTCGAGTTCTAGATCTGAGCGACATACTTATCGCAAGCTTGGTTGGCGTCTGACTGCGAACAGTGCGATATCATGAGAGCTTTCAAAACCAATGATGACACTGACGATGATGATGATTATGATGATTGTGACGATGATGGTGATGATGATGGTCGTGATGATGCTGGTGGCGACGATGATGGAGGTGGAGGTGGTGGTGGTGGTGGTGGTGATGATCGTGGTGGTGATGATGATGATGATGATGCTGACGACGATGGTGCTGATGATGACGGTGATGACGAAGAAGATGATTACTATGACTATGACGATTGTGATGGTGAAGACGATGGTGAAGACGATGATGAAGATGATGATGATGATGATGCTGGTAATGAACGATTCTTGACAAGCTCAACTGCAACTTTGCCATTGAGACGTTCAACTATGCTGATGAGTACTACTTGTTGTCGACATCTTCGTCGTCGTCGTTCTGGTGATGGGTCGTGGAGGTGGCAGTGGCGGTGGCGGTAGCGGTGGCAGTGGCAGCTTCAGTGGCAGAAGTACCAGTTGTGATGGCAGCATCAGCAGATATCAGCAGCAGCAGTAGCGGTAGTGGTAGTGGTAGTAGTAGAAGTAGGAGTACAATTAGTAGTAGTGGTAGTAGTGGTAGTAGTAGTAGTAGTAGTAGCACTTAGTAGTACTAATCGTCGTCGTCGTAGTCGAGTCGAGTAGTAGTGGTAGTAGTAGTGGCATTGGTGTGGGGTGGTGGTAGCAGTCGTAGCAGTCGTCGTCGTACTAGAGCAGAAGTCGCAGCAGCAGTTGGAGAACCAAGTAGGTCTTGCCATGCCCGAGGTTCACACGATCCTGGGACGTCAACATGCAAATCTTGCTGCCAAAGTCGCCTTGCCAGAGGCGTCCTAGCACGAGGCACGCCCTAGCCCGCACGGCCCTAAACCCTGAAGCAGCTTCTGTCACATCAGAGAGAACCACAGGTTGCCTCAGCTTCCCCAGAAAATCCAAAGCACGCAAAACACCTCGCCGCGACTTAACTCTTAATCAAGCATCACGAAACTTAACCACATACATGCACACATGCAGACAAAGCATGCAAACAAATTTACATCCATCCATTACCCATCCACCCATGCATGCATGCATGCATGCATGCACGTACATTGGTGTATCACTATGTGTAAACACACATATATACATACATGCATATTTGCACCTGTTTGCTCATTTGGTTGTAATATACTTAGTTCTTTAATTGTTTCTCTGTACACTTTTTCATGTATGTACATATGTGTTCTACTGAAGTGGAACATAAAGGGAGCATCCCAACTCCTGTAAACTCTCGTTGAATCCCAGTTTAGCATTGAAGCTTCCTCTGATGATACCGCAAGGAACAACAGCCACCGTGCAGTCCGTCGTGATCCATTTCACCTGGGAGTCCCTCGACTGATCGCCTGGCGGAAACGAGCTCTGGTTTCTGCCTCGGGTTGGAGCTCTGTGCAGTGATTTGGGCATCGTGGCATTGCCTGTGATATAAGCTCTTTTTCCGAGTATTCCCATATCAAAACCAAAACTCACCGAATCCCAAGCAGGCATACCTGCATATGTACACACATGCATGCATGCATACATACATATCAATACATATCAATACATATCTATATATATATATACATATATGCATATATGTAAATATGTATATATGTATATATGTATATTCTACACCCTGCTTAATATGCAGTTGAAGGCTTGCGGATAAAATGGTGAATGTGTTGTTAGGTGTTGTTCAGTTGCAAAGTCCAAGGCCCTGAAGGACCTTGAGACCACTGCCTCGTGGGCCTAGTAGTGCAACGAGCAGGCACTCCTGTAAATACACTTTCGGTGTTCACGTGTTTTCCTTTGGTTCCGTTTGGGATGCAGGGTTTCGGTTCGGGACTCCGGGCTGGAATGGGTGTAGCCCACACCCGAGACCCCAAAGCCGAAACCAAGGAACCGTGAGGAGCTGAGCATAGCAGTGAACGCCGGTCGGCCAATATGGCAAGTTATCATGTTCAGGAGATCAATAACAGCCTGACCTAAAAAAACACACTTTCTGTAGCCGAAGCCTGGTAGCCCACATCCTGAGCCCGGGCAAGGCCTAAACGGAGCACGTCGAGCTTGGCTACTCCTTCCTCTTCATCCGCCACGTAAACGAATGCAGAGAACCTGGTTCTGGATTTCGGTGGCATGCACAGATGGAATGCCAAGGCTTGTCATTAAGAAACTCCAAGTCTTAAATCCTGACCTCTACGACGAAAGGCAAGTTCCCTTCTGGTAGGGGCAGGACGGCGAAACGGCGCTCTCTCTCTCTCTCTCTCCAGCTCTCTCTGCATACTTCAGGGCAGGCGAAGGAGTTCGGGAGTAGGGCTGCAGGATTTGCGATTTGACATCTGGCATTTGAACAGTTACAGTCAAGGCCTAGGAGAGGATGCAAGAGGCTATCGGAGTGGCGTGTAACAGTGTAACACGGATTAAACAGCGTTGAAAACAGCTTCGGACTTAGGGCACAACACCCCCAAACCCGTAAACAAAACCCCAGACCCTAAACGGCCCAGGTGCTGCATAGTCGGGGCCGGCATTATGCCGGCTGCACCTGACGAGGGTGATTGTTGACTGCCAGGCGTGTTTAGGAGCAGAGGTGAACATGAGGGCCTTGATGGTTAGAATAACGGTTTGGTGCCTATTATACAACACAAATGGATGAACCCCAAAGTAGCATTGGCAATTACTCAGGTATATCAAACTATTAGGGGAGTTCAGGGTCTAGGGCTCCCAAGCAAGGTCAAGGCTTGGGGCTCCAGCTTCACTCCACAGTCAAAGGTGTCGGTGTCGGTACCGGGTTCGAGGGTTAGGCTTAGGGCTCATGCTTTCTTCAGTTTAGGGCTGCGCATTCAACTCTAGCCCTACCCTCCTTAGTCCTCAGTTCTGAGCTGCACAAAACTCTAGATCCTTTAAACCCCACATCCCAAAATCTCAAACGTCAGACCTCCAAACCCCCCAACACCCAAGCTCCGAACATCGCGAACCTCAAACCCGTCAGTGCCAACTACTCCGAAGCCACAAAGCCTCCAAGACCGGTCACTTGCACAGCCTGAACCCTGAGAGAAGCTCTCCCCTTAGAATAAGCCTTGTAGTAGCCCTTGCAGCACCGCTATACAAGCCCTATCGGGCACCCTTTTGCCTCAACCCAAAACAAACTCCGAAAGTCATGACAGCTGAACCCCAAGGCCCAAATAAGCCCTAAACCCAAAAAACCCTAAATATCACGAACCCCACAAAACCCCAAAGGCCTCCAGCAGCCTTTTCAGCTGACGGCTTCTCGGCCGAAAGCGCTGGTCCCCCGGATCCGAGGATGGCTGTCCCCCTGGTGAAAGCTTGGGTTCCTTTCAGAGGGTTTAGGGTTTAGGGTTTAGGGTTCCAAGAGAGCTTCGAAAAAGGTTCCCATAAAGATTCTCGAAAATAAGGCTTCAGCACTCACTCGAAGACATGCCCGGGCGAGTTTCCTGGTACACGGCGAGCAGCACATTGGCTTCAGAGCATATCGCATAATAGGGTTTAGGGCCCAGGGTTTTGGGAGAGTCTCGAAGCTTTTGGGATCGGGATGGCTTTGCGCAGTGCTTCTGTGCTGGGGTCTGGTAAAGTATAATTAAAATCAAGTGCCGTCGTCAGCTTTGTATTTATTCAGCCGTCTATAGTAGATGGATAGATACATAGCCAGACAAACAGACAGATAGGTAGGCAGGTAGATCTGTAGACCGGCAGATAAACAAGGTACATAAGATAGACTAGAAAGGAAGGGAAGATAGATAGGTAGCTAGCTACGTAGGTAAATAAAAACAGATAGATAGTAGATAGAAGGCTGGGTACATAGGTAGACGAACAGGCAAGATGAGACAAACGGACGGACTGACGGACGGATAGATGGACAGCAGCAGATTTGGGTATGTCTGTTCAATCTTACACATGCACACTACGTATATTCTGCTTGTTTGCGTACTCTGCATGCATACATGTCTGCAGCTGCGACCATCTGTGTTATCTGTGTGTATAGGTACAAACTTGCACGATGACATGCAGCTTTCGATGCCGTGCATGCAGACATACGGTACTAAGTCCGGCAAGTCCTGATGAGAGCTGTGGAATGATGCTATTCACAAGGCTGATGCGAAGAATGATATGCGGCGAGCAACTTTGCTGGTGTAGGTGACGGACTTCGGTGGCGGCGATGATGAGGTCATGATGTGGTGGTCGCGGTGGTGATGACTGCTCTGAGAATGATGCTGATGCTATGGTGATGCTGGTGACGAATGGTGATGATAATGGAGGACACAGCCTTAGCTCGCGAAGCCCAAGACCGTACAGCTTCGTTTGAAAACAAGTTTATTAACTGTATTCTGCACCCCCTTAACCGACGAACTCGACTCACGCTAGACTGTAAACCCGAAACCCCAGAACTCAAACCCCAATCCCCCGATAGACGCCTTATAGAAACTCTCTATAGCAGCCCTACAAGCGAACCCTAGCCGACAAGAAGATAAGCGCCAGGATGCGGCCTCGTCGACTCGACTGTCGAAGTCACCGTGGGCCGCGCCTGCTGCGTGGCAACGATGTTCTTCTCCAAAGCCTGGTACTTTACTCCTCCGGTCTAGCTAGGGCGAGGCCGCATTGCAGAGTAACTAGGTGTTTTTGCACGACCCTTTTCCGCCCGCCGACCCCGTGTCTCCATACGGCAAAGGGTTTAAGGCTCAGGGTTTCGACGGTTAGGCTTAAAGTTTAGGGTGCTTTTTATGATTTTGCTGTGTCTTTGATCGGCTCTCCGATGTTGAGAGTCCAAAGGCTGGGTCTTCCGGGCTGGGCACAGCTGGCGGGACCAGGTCTTTTAGGGTTTGGGGTTCGGGGCTTGGGGGCCTCGTCTTCGGCAGAACTTTGTGAACTCATGCTGCTTGGGCTGTGGGGATTTTGGGCTTTGCTGGGTTTCCGGCCTGCTGGTTCAAAGCTTACGGGCTTCGGGTCTTGAGTTTTGCACTAGGGCATAATTCCAACCGGCCGGCGAGGCAAACCAAAAAGGAAAGCAGCAGAGTTGAAGCTGAAACCTCTCTGAACTTGACCACGAAACACTGCCCACGGGGTAGGTAAACCCTAAACCCTAACCCAAACCGGAACCCAAAACCCTTTTCGCTGCACCAAACCCTAAACGCAGGAAAACCGTCAATTTCAGTCCAAACAACGGTTCCAATGCAATCTCAAACGAGCCGTGGCACATGAAGCTTGGTAAGAGGTGTGCGGTTGACGTTTAGGGGTTTCGGGCTTCTTAGTTGGGCAAGGGGTTTGGGTTTGTGCACTTCCAGCCGGGAACTTCGCACTGGGCCCCCGACGACTACTCGATCGAGGATACCGGGTCTCGCATGTGCCAGTCTCCCAAGCAATCTTGCAACCTGCCAGTCTTTCTGAGCTTTGCGCTCTTGACTCTTGGCTTCACGCTTGGTCTTCCGTGCCCTTCAGCCTTCAGCCCCGAAGCCTGTACACTAAGGCGAAAGGCCAAACAAAGCCCATTCTGCGAATGTATGACTTCAGGAAGCCCGTACTAGTAGCCATGTGCAAGTTTCCTGCATCTTGAAATCATTCGCCTGCACATCGGAAAGCCTACATGATTGTCCTACCCCAGCCACTGCGAAGCCGGAGCTCTTTCCGCGCACAACTTCGTTTCGGAGCTTGAGGACTTAGGGCTCTTAGGCTTGGAGTTTCGGTTAGAAAGCGGGATCGCCGGTCCAGGGGCTCAGCACGTTTAGCACCGGGCGGGCGCGGTGTTCAAGAGGCCTCGCCGGGAAGGCTGACTGAGATATCGATGACTTCCTCGTGTAGTGCCTTGTTTCAGCGAGAGAGTTTACCAGCATAGCGCTTCTATGACTCGGCTACTGGTGTAGAGTTTGGAGCCTTTAGTGGTTCTTGTACTGTCCTACTTACACCTTAAGAGTTTGAACCCAAAACACTTCAACCCTACACCCTAAGCCCTAGGCCCTAAACCCCAACCGTTGCACCACTGGGGCCTCCGTGTCACTCGCCGTTTTTAGGAGCCAGTCCTCGGCGATGTCTTCGCTTGATTGGCCTGGTGGCTCCTGACAAGGGCAAACAGATTTAGGTTGCAGGGTTTCGGCGCTCACACTCGGACAACGATCTGACAACGGAAAGGCTTTAGTGTTTAAGGGTTTTACGATTAGGGTTCAGGGCTCAGGGTTTCAGAAAGGATTGGGCTTCCAGGTTCAATCGGTTGAGGGCGTCGCTTGGCACTGAGCTTGTCCATCACTGTCCGCCTGTGTCTTTCTCTGTTCTCTCGGGCTTAAGAGGATGTTCTCACGCTCACTGTCTCCGTCTTTATCTGGCTGACGCCATGGTGCGTCTCTTTCTGTCTTTGTGTCTCTATTGCTCCGTACTTCTGTCTCTCTCCCTCTCTCGCTCTGTCTCTTTGTCTCTGTGCCCTTTGCCTCTCAGTCTGTCTGTATTTCTCAATCTTTCGCTTGTGTTCGTGCTCACCCAGTGAACACAAATCGCCGCACAGCCTACCCACCCTCGTGCTGCCTCACGTGGCGACGAGAGTGGAGTCGTTAGCTCGGTGCCTCACGGGTCGGGATGGAGACGAGCACTCATACTAGCCTGAACTCGAAAGCACCTTCTCCTGGACATTGTCATCCCCATCCAACTCATCAACCTCAACATAACCATATTCGACATGACCATCTGCGTCTCCATTTTCTTCCTCTTGGACTCACCGTCACCAGTATCATCCAAACGTGGACCCTCATCATCCTCATCAAAAACAATCAAAACCATTCAATCAAGAATCCATGCTCATTGACATCAGAAGCAACACGTTGCTTGTGATGCCCATGCTAGTACTTTCTACCAGCTTCCCGCCTTCTCCCTGAAAAGTTGCCGCAAAGAAAGTCACAACTCTGAGCAACATCCTGGAACGAAGGGCTGCAAAGGCCAGTTCGCGAACACACCAAATTCTCCCACCTCCAAGCCCTCTGAACACCTGCCAATGCAAACACGAGAAATCGACAAGCAGTTCGCCCACGTGTAGCTCGCATATGGTAGTCTGTGGACGACGACGACGACGACGAGCAATCAAAAGAACAAGCACAACCATCATCACAACCACGACCACGACGAACACGACGTGACAGTCAAAAGCGGTTAGAATCGTGGACAACGAGCTGTTGACGACAGCGCCTT
Source organism: Symbiodinium sp. CCMP2592 (assembly GCA_905221615.1). NCBI lineage: Eukaryota > Dinophyceae > Suessiales > Symbiodiniaceae > Symbiodinium > Symbiodinium sp. CCMP2592. The sequence goes on from CAJNDT010004602.1 coordinate 513,787, forward strand.
ATTCTCATTCAGGGTTAGCGTTCCAATCCAGTCTACAATTACCTAAACATTCCTCGACAAACTTGTGTTGAAACTTATGCCTCAGGTTTGCCAAGACAGCTCTTCTTCATCCGCGGCACCTGTTAGCGGCATATAACCTTGTCGCGCCATCGCGTCTGGAGCTCCGCCACAAGGACCAACTGCTGTTCGAGAAGGCTTGGCAGTGACAAAGTGAGCTGGCTCTTACATAGTGGTTCTGGTCGGGATTTCTGCCTGTACGTCCAAGGAACGTGTGTCCTCTGCTGTCATCTCCTTTGGCTGGCCGGGCTGCGGAAAGAGGCCGAGGAAGATGCGTGAAAGGAGCAAGCCTACAGCTCTACCGCGGCACATGAGGATTCAAGTGCGGAGCCTGAACACCTCATTTTCGAGCGACCGCACTCCTACCGACGGAAGGGCAACGCGATGACAGCCATGGCAACGAGCATGCAGCCGAGCAGAATCCCTGCAAGAGGCCAGCACCGTCGCAATGAGTGTGCGTGGTAGCGGCATGATGACTTTGACGATTAAACTGATGATGCCGATGATGAAGCTCACTGCGGCTATTGACGGCTGCTAGTTTAAGTACTTGCAGCTGCTGGAAGCAGCCGCTCCCTAATATGACGTTTCAGGCTTACTTCGCAAGTTGGATCGTTTGGGTCCCAGATACTGTTTCCTGCATATACATGAACCATAGCGACAGGGCAGCAGCTATCCTGACTAAGTCCGAATCTTGAGACCTCGATCCCATCGTCCTCCAGCAGCCCCAACCCCTGAGTGAAACTGCTTTAGGACTTGAGGGAGGCTTCCTCCCAGACCCTTCGAAGAGGGCACTAGGCAGCTGTGCGATCCTGTAACTCTCCGGGTGCCAAATGCTGATGTCTGTGTTGGTACTTATTTGGTGAGACGGCATCCCTTGGGGATGTGGGAGGAACCATCGGCATGCGAAAGGCAGAAAACTCATGGGCATTGGGCTGCTGCTGGTTTTGAAGACATGTCTGCCAGTCGCAGCACGCAAGTAACTTTCGGCTGAGGCCGTACAGCATCGAAGTCCCTGGTACGGCTGACCCAGAACAGGCGCGATCATAAATCCTATGCTGTTCTGTGAGTCTTGAACTCCCACCAAACCCCAAACCCAAAGCCTCAACGATGAAAGCTTGAAGAAAAACGACCAAGTAACGTGTAGAAAATCTACGGCATGCAACACAGGTCTATGTGTAGGTTCTTGCCCAAACCCTACGCCCCTAAACACAAAAACAAACCCAAGCCAGAAACCCTAAACCTCTGTGGCCCCAAACCTTAGCGCCCGTCCCTCAGCCGGACACCGGAGACCGTTCTCGAAGCAACGGCTCCCCATTGCTCCTCGCTCCTGCTTTTGGAGGGGTTGGGGCTTTGGGGGGCTTTTTTGTGGGGCTGCGCTCTCGCAACTCGGACAGCGCCGGTTTGGGCTTTGGGGCTTTGGGGCTTCAGGGGTTGGGGCTCTTGTCTGTTTGCCGGTGGACGCTTGAGGTTGGGAGTTTCGTGCTTGACAGCCCGGGTGGCTGGCCCGAACGAGGAGCTTGGGCGCATCGCCCAAACCATAAACCCGTCCCCGACACTAGTGGCCAAGGAAGCTCCACATCGGGCGAAATCGCGACACACTTGCACACTTTGCGAGAAAACAGCTAGCAGCTAGCAGGCCGGAGACAGACCCTTTGACTCATAAGCCTGCAAGAGTTTACCCAACAGTTAGAACCTTGCAGCCTAAGGCCTTTCAGAAGCCTCACTGGCAGAGATCCTTGAATGCCTCAGATATCCTCGGACCTTAAACAGTCCTGATGTGCTGGCTCGGCTTCGGTTCATCAGCCGCTGGCTCGTCATGGTGGTGATGGTGGTGGTGATGGGTATGACCCGACCTCAAAATTGCTCTGGCTCTAGAGTTTGGGATCTGCGATCCCTGATCCCGCGAGCCCAAAAAGCCCCCTCAACTCCAACATGTGTTGGGACCATGAGATTCTGCAGCCGGTGCCCATTCAAGAATTGCCAAACAGACGCATCCGAATCCCCGATTTCAACTCCCAAATGAAGTGTGCAGCTCGAGCAGCTCGTCCACTAGACCAGCATTCTTCAGTCGGGTGAGCGCCGCCTCGGCTTCAGATGTTGAAATCATGGTTTCTTGGCAGATCCTTGTTCTCCAGGGATGTGCCAATGAGGTACTTGCAAGGGAGCCCCTGTAAACCCTGCAGCCTCACCCTAAACAACCTGGTGTGCGCCAGCCAACGTGAACCAAAACTCCATATAGCTGGTATAATCTCACTCGGGAGCTTCATGAAACTATAGTATGGTCTACCCCCGAAACTCTACGCTAACCCTTCAGACACCTATACATATTGATCCCAGGATGTTGGATCTTATGCCTCTCGCTTCAGCCATCACCTAAAGCCATCGCACTCCCCGTCGAGTCATGTTTGGAATCCCAAAGCTTGCCCCTAAACCCTAAACCCTAAACCCTGAACCCTAAAACCCTAAAACCCTAAACCTAAACCATGGGTTGCCATACGTCACCAATCTCAAGGCCAATCTCGAGTGATGCAGGGGCCTTAAACAATTTGAAAGTTGCTTTGGTGCGTGTGCGTTCGTGTGTTATACTATAGCTGTGTTAAGGAACATTCAGGAATCCTATGGGATATAGACAGGTATACAGCCTTCCATCATCACAATTGTTCTCACTATTTGGCACATTCCCTGCCACACGTTTTTCCTCAGGTTATACACTCTTGGCTGCCATGTGAGATTACAAGCCAAGCCGACGAAGCCCAAAACTTGTCAGAGCTGCAGAAACAGACTGCTGCAGAACATGCACATATCGTTGCGGCATAGCCCAAGGAACTGCAGATCCCTTCATTCCTGAAAGCAAAGCTCGAACGCCGTTGTTGCGGTTCCTTCTCGCTCCCCTTCTGTCTTTCGCCCTCCCTCCCGACAGCTTGATGAGACACCCTCACAACTCCTTGCATGCGAAGCGGCTCGCGCCACTTTCTGGGCAAACTGCTGCTGCTTCTCGGGGATCTCCCCTGCTTCGCTCAAGAACGAGGTTTTAGCAGCTGGATCTTGGCTTCGCTTTCGGATAGCGAGCTTGAGGACTGAAGGAGTTCGAAGCCTAGCCCCTTTCAACCTGGAAGCTGCTGACTCTGAGACCTCAGCCCTACTTCAAGACAAACAGCCTCACGCCGCAAAGTCCCCCTGGTCCCCTTGCCTTTGCCTTGATTTTCGAGCTTTGAATCCCAGCGCAGCTGGGAAAAGGTGGCACTTGCAGACTCCGGGCACCCAAACCTGAACCCCCAAACCCGAGATTGCCAAACCCCAAAAAATTGAAACCCGCAAGGCTACCCTAAGCAGACCCCAAACCCCGAAACCCCCCCCGAAACCCTAAGCCTTAATGACCCTAGCAAAAACAAAGATTTGAGCGTCGAAACAGTCTGAGCCCCCTAAACCCCAAACCCTACACCCTGAACCCGAACCCTGAACCCTTTCTCTCTGAACCGATGGAAACCCCGCGCATCCCTTCGGAGGCCTTGCTTGGACTGACCGGTCAGGATGCCCTCAGAAGTGTAGGCTTCGGGGTTTAGGATTTGATGAGAATTATATAAGGGTTTAGGGTTAGATCAAGGGTCCCTCAAGGTGGCTGTGATCAATCATCGAGACTGTGCTGAGCTCGAGTCCACCAAGTCCCATTGCTAGCGAAGGAGCAAGAACACAGCTTGGAGTTCCGAGTTTTTCCCACCCGCTCAGCTGACAGAGTCGCACCGGGGTTTGGGCGTGCGCTTGCACTCGATGTTGCGCATTAGGGCGTTGGTGGTTGTCAGTTTGCTTGCAGGATCTCAGCCTAATGACACTCGTGGTGGTGATGATGATTGTGATGGTACTGATGATGCCGGTGACCGTGGTGGCAGAACTATGCAACGAAGATGGCCCATCACCCGGACGTTCCCAATAAGAGAGCACCGATCATGATAGTGATGGTGATGATGATGATGATGTTGCTGCTGGTGGCGGTGGTGGTGGTGGTGGTGACGATGTAGGCGGTCTTCAGGTGAGGGAGCCTTGAACACCCTAAACGCACACCCTTAATTGCTAAACTGCTAAACTCCGAATCCCCGACCTCCGAAACCCTGAAGTCCTAAAAACCCTTCCATTGGGTCGGTCCCGCGTTTAAGGGAAAGCCCCTAGTCAGCCCCAGTTTGCCGTTGCTGAGCTTGCCGACCCTGAGGAGCTTCGTGGCAGAGTCGATGGCAGACTTCACATGCACGTGGGCCTGGCGTCTTCAAGGTTTTGGGCTTAGGGCCTAGAGCCTTAGCGGGTTCGTGCTTAGTGTTTGGGGCTTTGGTTTTTAAGGGTTTGAAGGTCTAAGGAATCACGCGGTTGGGGCTTAAGGCTTCAAGCCTTCAAGGGGTGAGGTTTCGGATAATATCGGGATCCCTGTGGCCCTCAAGCCTGATGTATTTGCGCGGTCTCTTTGTGAAAGGATCCGACTGAGGACTCTGCTATACAACCACCGACCGCACCGCCCTGGAGACTCCGAAATCGCCCAAAGTTGCTCTTCGCAATGAGGGGCTGGAGCTTCACGTCGAATATCCCCCAAACCATAAACTTCACGACATCCCAGATCCTAGATTTCCTTTCGAACCCCGAAAGCTCCAAAACACAAAGACTCACATTCTGCAGGGCACCTTCTCGTCCTCCATGCGAACGAGAAGCCGCGAGGCGGCTATCCGCAGTGAAGGCCGATCACCACGCCTGAGACATTTTTTCCCTCCTACCTAGGAAGGGCGAAGCCCGCATTGCAGGGTGTCTAGGTTGAACAGTTGTACAACAGCTGCATCTGAGACTTTGGGATTGCATGGTTCGGACACTCTGGAAATCAGTGCTTCAAGCCTTGAACACAGAGGATGCAGAGTTTTTTGGGGTCTAGGTAGGCTTTCAGGTCTAGAGTTGAGGGCTGGCAGTTGCGAACACGCACATCTTGTGGCTGCACTTTGGGTTGGCGTGGGGTCGAGAGCTTAGGGCCCGGATCTAAGGTTCAGCTCTTACGAAGGCGCTGGTCCTTTACCAGACCCAGCAAGAACCATGCGCCGCATTTCCCACAACCCCCTCACGGCTCAAAGACGGCAAGCCTCTAAGTCGCAAAGTAGAAGAGCATGGTTAGTAAAGCTTTTCGCCCAGGCACTTGTGGCGGCGTAGGCCTTGGACCGGAACTGTCGAAGATGCAGTCGGAAAGCCACGTTCGGCTGGTTGCTCAACGCCGTTACGTTTATTCTTTCTGCCTCAGTTTGAGTACACATTCCAAAAACCCTCACAATGCCTGCGATTCGCTTGAGAACTTCGAAGATACCCAGGACGAGAAATCCTGCAGACCTCCTTCTAAGGCCAACGACCATTACCAATACTACTAACAACCCCTCCTGCTGCTGCTGCGGTTGTTGCTACTGCAACGGCTACTGCTATTGCAACTGCTACTGCTACTCCTGCTCGTGGTCCTGCTAACTACTGCTCCTACTCCTGCTAATGCTGCTCCTCGTGCTCCTCCTGCTGTGGCTGACCACGACGACGACTAGCACCGGGGCACTATGGTACATGAAGGAGCCGAAGTCTTGTTGCTACTGCGCTGTTCTTGTTATTGTCATGTTGTCCTATGTACTAGCAGCACCAGGGCGAACTCAGTGAGCTGAATCCCTGAACCCTCAACCCCTGATTACGAGTCCGTAAACCTGGTCTTTTGCATTGAACGTTCTAAATTCTGATAGATCTAAGACCCTGAGGCCACCACAGTGCACGGCTGGCTTCAACCCACAGCAGAGCATCGCCAGGGCCTGCCCACAACGATCCCGAGGCCTTTTCTGATCCCAACAGCATGCGGCTGGCCGCATCTGCGTCATCCGGTGCTCTCATACATACGAGTAACATATGTATGTATGTATGTATGTAAGCATACATACATACCAAGTATGTCTATACATAATACCAACCCTATACACCCACACTGGCACTTCTGGCCATGCGATGGAACGTCCGCAGGTCCTTCTGGGTGTCAGTGCTCACGCTAAAACTGCATCCGAAGGCATCGAAGAACAGAAGTGACACAACAAACATGACTGCAGTCGTGGAATAATATTGCACAGGATCAGATAAGCTCCATAACCGTCCAGCTAGAACACTACAACGACTGCACCTCCTTCACTTGTGATGCCGCCTTCAGGACGACAGCAATGCAACACAAAAAGGTCTGAGGACATGGGCTGCAAACACCGCCGCACCACGGCATAACATGTAGTATCCGCACACACGCACGCGCCAGTCACAGAAAGCAAAGCCACAAGGCCGACAGCTGCACAAAACTCTAGCAATGACCGAAGACATGTAGCAGCTTTATACACAGCTGCAGAAACTTAATGCGAGAGCCAAAACCCACGATCGTCAGTAGACTTTGCTTGTTCATGTTGCAGCTACATTAAAAAGGAACGCCTAGACTATAGAAATCATCAAAAAGCACTGCAATGCTCCTACACACTGAGTGAAGGTGCACACTCACATTCGCCCGATCGGCTGCAGGATATACACTCGCAAGCATGATCACGGCAGCCCGGCATAAGAAGCATAAAGCGGAGCGTCGCAAACAGCAAAACATCCCGAGAATACGATGGCTGTGAACTCGACCTCCGAAAATTCAGTGCCTCGGCCGCAGACAAGCGAACCATCCAGGAAGAGTCCTCTCTGAAACGACAGGACGTCTTCGGCAAAACCAGTTAACACAGGGAGGTATGCCCGGGCCCATAGTGTCACCACTGCCGCCCCGGAAACGACAGTTGAAGTGGCAAACACAAAACTTATGACTATCCTGCTTTCAATCAAAACATGCATAATCTGACAGGACTGGCCAGCGCAATCCTACAAAAACAGCATACTCTGACAAAACTGGCCAGCGCAGAAATCTGTAGCATCCCTACCTTTGTCCAGTGCAAGCCTATGCCGTCCGCATGCCGTCCCTGCTCCTAGAAACAAGAAGTCCCGGACCCTTTTCTCGATCGGCGGTCGCTCAGGAACCTAGTTTGCCCAGTGAAGGGCTGGAATGGATACCTCCGATTATCTGCCTGTACTTTCGTGCATCTTCGGGAGGGTTGCCTGCGCATTTTGCGCAAGTATTGAGAGCCAAAAGGGCCTAGAAAGGGCTTCTTAGCCGTTCATCCATCTACCGCCCTACTTCACCCAAGCCTTAGGGCCTTTGGGGTTTCACCTGAACTCAGCCAAAACCTCATGCCGAAGCCCTGGGGTTTCCAGGGCTGCCTGTCCGGACAAGGCATCATATCTCTGCGCCCTCGCCGTGCTGAATTGACTGCAGAAGGTGCATCTGCTGCCGTAGCAAGAAAGCTTGGGACGTCCCTAAGCTTACGATCATTATAGCTTCTCTGGCTCTTGTTCATGGTGATATTGCATTCCCACTTCGGGCTGCGACGAATGCTAACAACAAGCATCAAAATATATTTAATATATCAGAATGGCGACCACTGGGAGAAACAACAGTAATCCAGTGCCTTTGCGGCTGCTGCTACTACTTCTACTATCACTACCACTACCACTACCACTACCCGTAGCCGTAGCGCTGCTACTGCCACTGCCACTGCTGCTCCTGCTGCTCCTCCTGCTCCTGCCCGCTCCTCCTCCTCCTCATCGTCCTCCTCGTCCTCCTGCTCCTCCTCCTGCCCCTCCTCCTGCTCTCCTCCTGCTCCTCCTCCTGCTCTCCTCCTGCTCCTCCTCCTGCTCCTCCTGCTCCTCCTCCTGCTCCTCCTCCTGCCGCTCCTCCTGCTGCTCCTCCTCCTCCTCGTGCTCCTCCTCCTGCCGCTCCTCCTGCTGCTCCTCCTCCTCCTCGTGCTCCTCCTCCTGCTGCGACGACGGCGACTACTTCTGCTGCTACTGCTGAGGCTGAAGCTGCTGCTACTATTGCCGCTACGGCTACTACTGCTACTGCTACTGCTACTGCTACTGCTACTGCTACTGCTACTGCTACTGCTACTGCTACTGCTACTACTACTACTACTACTACTACTACTACTACTACTACTACTACTATTACTACTACTACTACTACTACTACTACTACTACTACTACTACTACTACTGACTACTACTACTACTACTACTACTACTACTACTACTACTACTACTACTACTACTACTACTACTACTACTACTACTACTACTACTACTACTACTCTGGCTACTACTACTACTATTACTACTCCTACTGCTACTGCTGCTACTACTACTACTACTCCTACTCCTACTCCTACTCCCCCCCTGGCATCAGCAACTGCGCCAGCATTCTCACCATCATAAACGGCATCACTCTCGTCATCTTCATCAACATCAATAGCAGCATCATCGTCGTCACGACTTGGCTTTAACATCTACATTAAAATGTTTGGACATTATCATTATGGGGCGGGGCTGCTGCTGCTGGCACAGTTGCTGCTGCTACAACCAAGTTTTGGTCTTCTCTGACGACGACGTCGACAGCCGGATTTCTTTCAACAACTAGCCAAGTCTCCAGTGCAATCGTAGCATTCCTATCCTTGTCATTGCCAGAGCCTGCAGTCAAAGTTGGATACCAAGGAACTTCCATGTGTTTAAGTCTTTGAATCTGGTCTTGGATTTGGTGCTTCGCGGACAGTCGTATGCACCCTCCATGAAGCCATGGAATCGCAAAGATCTCCCCTGATGCTCATCCGTACCTGTAGGGAATGTCGGGATGCAGGACCATGTGCTAGTTTCTTTCCGAGGTAGTTCCGAGTGTACTGCACATGGCACGAGGACATGGCATCTCAAGATGCGCAATCGCCTCTCAAGGCCACTCGACATTCGAGCTTAAGTTATTCCAGAACAAAATCTGCTCAAACTCAGCCGAGGGTGCAGGTCATCATCGTCATCGGCGGCTGCTGCGGTTGTTCCGATTCCGACATCATCCGGCCAGTTGATGACGACTCCGGTCCCTCCGCCGGCACTCGAGTTCATGTAAACTGGATCGAACTTCTTCCGGAACTGGTCGTACCTGGAGCCGGACGCAACTGAATACAAATCCTGTCTCCCCGGTCGGCCGTGCGACAAGCCCAACAAAGACCTGCTACTAAAGCCGGAAGCCCTGAGTCCAAAACTCCAAAAGAAACAAAACCCCAGAACTCGTTTTCCATCCGGGAACCCAAACCTCTGAACCCGTGAAGCCAGAACCCCAAGCAACCTAAGCAACCTGCCGTGAATTGACATGACAGACTGACATGATAATCTGGTAGGGGCGAAAGACTGGCAACTGCCATTGCAGCAATAACAACAGTGATAGCACAGAGGATGTTTAGAGTTCACCTCGTGCTCATGCCGCTACTCCCTGATATCCCAGGTCCCGACACCCAAACCGAAACCCCTTCTTGCGGCAGGCTTGCACGCAAGGACGACCCTAAAACCCCTGAAACCCTATCCTAAGTAAGTTTACAGTAGCGCTAAGCCCTAAAGCCTAACCTTTTACGAAAACCCTAAGCCCGAAACTCCGAATTTACTACCTGCAAAACCCTAACCCCTACACCAAACGCATGCCCAGTTGCTTTGCGAGGTCCGACCCAGCCACGGATCGGCGAGCCCCGGCAAAGGCTTCCTGCAAGCTGCAGACATCGGGACAGGATGGGCCCCTGGCCTGATGATGACAATAAGAATAACAACAGTAGCAAGAATCGTCATGATTAGCATATTCACAACGACAACACTATCAATGGGCACACGGACAATAAAAGCAATAACAAAAAACATCATTTTCATGACTTCAACATCATGCCGTAACATCATGTGCATTGGACCAGAATTCTACATGAATAGGGATCTTTACATACGCGAGGGGTGGGGCTTGAGGACTCGAAGTTCTCCTGTTTGCTTCAAGCATTGCTTAGGCTTTACGGTTTTACCGGTTCAGGGTTGTGGTTTTTTCAGCCCGTATCGCAGGGTAAGTTCGGCAACAGTTGAAGAAGCTATTCAAAGCTAATTGAAGGTTAAAGATTTACGGTTTGGGACTTAAGTTTAGATTTTAGGTTTACGGATGAAGGCTTAGTGCATCAGGGTCTGCACTTAAGGTTCAGGGTTGGGAGCATGGAGCAGTCAACGCACGCAATGTCTCTCATAGCATCCGTGCTCACAAGCTTAAACATGCCTGCACCATAAACCCCAAGCTCACAAAATTGCCTCGAAGTGCTTGCGTCCGATCTCGGAGCCCATCTGGGTATCCATGGCGTCGTCGTCACCTTTTCAGTGCTTGTGATTGTATGTTTCTTTGGCCCTGAGATGATTGAAGGTACAGGCTTCAGGCTCTGCTTCACAATTTTATCGGGTCGCGGCGTCGGGCTTACCAAGACACAATAAACTAAACCCTCGGCCCTGTACCCTAGAACCACAATGCTCAAAAGCCCCTAACGCTGTCAGGGCGGGGCTGAGCCTGCAGGACCGGCCGTCGGGCGGTCAAGATAGGGCCCTGAATGACCATAGCAGGGTTATGGGGAGGGCACGAATCTCGCGAGAAAGCATCCCTAAATCCTAAACCCTAAACCCCGGAATCCTAAACCCTAAACCCTAAAGAGCAAGCTTCAAGGGTCCGAACTCAGGCACATCCCGGCGAGGTGGCTAGTGGGGAAGCTTGCAGCACCTCAAGATCAAGACAAATACTATGCTATGGCATAGCATAGTATAGCATAGTGTAGTAGAGTTACTGTACTAGATCGTTAATTTACTGCATGTCTGGGAGATTACCTGGAGCAACCCTGCTCATGACCTCGCTTCGGAAGTGGTCCAGATGTAATGCTGAGTGAACACACTGCTCGGGTTTGTTCGGCCCGATGAATTTCCCACTCCGACACAAAAAGTCTTCCGCAGAGATCGCAAACCTCCAACCGCCAATACTTCAGCCCAACCCAAGACTCCAAAACGTAAGCCTTAAAGCCCACAAATCCGAAGCCACAAGCCCAAGATGCCTAACCACTGAAATACTGAAATACCCTCTGCCAAACACACCTGCCCGAAGCTCATCTGCAGCGATCGCATCACGCACTGCTGCCTGCGGAGGCTGTTGGGATGTCGGGTTTAGGGCCTTAGGCTTGGGGAAGAGGATGTAAGGAAAAAGAGCTCGGGTCCTGCAGATGCACAAGTCGCAAGCCAAACCAAGCTCTGCTCAAGGAATACCGTAGCAGCCTGATAACCCAAACCCGACACCCAAAACCCCACAATCCCAAAGCATCGATTTTTTGGGTGTGGCGACACTGGCCGAACTCTGCGCGGGAGATTTACATCTTCATTTTCCTATGCGGGAGCTACAGAAATCTGCGAAGCTCTGGAACTTCCACCTCTAACCGCAAGCTTCCGATGCACCTCGAACAGATACATAGAAAGAAACGAGATGCAGCAATATGCCAACGTGCTGAAAAATGCAGCAGGGAATGCAATGCTGTGTCCGAGATGCATGGTGTAATTCACGCAGCATGACAAAAGGTGCCCATGGACGTATGCTCAAACGTGTTCATGATGAGAGATATACCTGAACAGCCCTGAACAGGCTGATCATAAGTGGGTTTTCGGGGATCTGACATAAGACTTGCAGCCAAGAGAATGCCGTATACGTGCGCATACGCGTGCGTGTACAGTGTGCAGGGTGGACCGACAGGCAAATAGACGGGCAGCCTCTCAGATAGACACAACGCATAGAAAATCCCAAACGCCCAGACTCTCCGAATCCGAACCCTACAAACTCAAGAACCCCAGGTTCCTGAAGCTGAAGTCTAAACCCAAACCGCCAAACTAATACCTTAAAACCCTTATACCCTTAAACCCCAAACCCTAAACTATAAACGCCTAAACCTCTAAACCCCAATCCCAAACCCCAAACCCCAAATTCTTAAACCCTGAATCCTTAAACCCTAAATCCTTAAACCTGAATCCTTAAACCCTAGAATCCCTAAACCCGAAAAACCGTATATCCTAAAATCCTTCAACCCTAAAGCTCCTTAAACCCAAAATCCGTAAAACCCTAAAACCCTTAAACCCTAAACCCTGAAATCCTTCAACCCTACATCCTCAGACCCTCAAATCCTTAAACCTCGAAACCCTTAAACCCTAAAATCCCGAAACCTTGAAATCCTTAAACCTGAAATCCTTAACCCCTAAATCCTTGAACCCTGAACCTTGAAACCCTAACCTCCTGAACCCGAAAACTCGTACACCCTAAATCCCTAAACCCCAAAATTCATAAACCCTAAATCCCCCCCTGAAATCCTTAAACTTTGCAATCGTTTTTCCCTAAAACCCCCAAACCCTGAAACCCCTAGATCCTTAAACCCTAAATACTTACACCCTAAATCCTCAAACCCTAAAATCCCTAAACCCTAAAATCCTCAACCCTAAAACCCGTACACCCTAAATCCTCAAACCCTGAAAATCCTTAAACCCTTTAAAATCCCTAAACCCTAAAACCCTGTTCTGCACAGACTTGTATATGCCCGCCTGGATTTCAGAGCCGCTGCACTCGTGGCACTAACTTTAAGCTTTCACGACTGAATCACCGAGGAGCCTCTCGAAACCAAAAGCCGTTTGAGAATCAACACCTGTATAAACATAAATTAAGCCGAAGTCTTGATAGATGTGATCATGCAAGCAGGCCAGAAAGTCAAACCCTAAAACCTCTAAACCCCAAAATCCCTAAACCCTAAAATCCCTAAACCCTTAAACCCTATATCCTTAAACAGAAATCAACAGACCGAATCCCCGCCTTGGCGGCACGCTGGCAGAGCTCCGCCAGATCCGCACCGCTGAAGCCCTCGGTCTTCTGCCTTGGTCTTGGGTAAAGCCTTTCCGGGTTAGGCCTCTTGAGGTTAGGCCGTGGGTTCAAGTTTAGGGCCACAGTTTGTAAAAAAAAATCCGTTTAGGGTTGAAAGAAAAGGGTTAGGGAAACACGCGGACAAGTCCGGGCAGTTCTGCAGACGATACAGGGACAAGAGTGATACAAGACTCGAAGTTCTCAAACCCTTGCGGCTTATCATATGTCTGTGTTTGTGTGCGTTGCGCACGTGTGTCTGCAGTCGGTGTGTGTGTATATATATATATATATGCATATACAGATGTATAGGTGTGTATATGTATATATATATATATATATATATATATACACGTATACATATATATATATATATATAGATATATATAGATATAGATATAGATATAGATATAGATATAGATATAGATATAGATATAGATATATATATATATATACATATATATATATATATATATATATATGTATGTATGTATATATATGTATGTAAATATATATTATACACGTATATACATTTAGACTGTGACAGACAGATAGACAGATAGACAGGGGGTGTAGTATCTTTACGAATGTCTGGCCGAGCCTTCTGATTTAACAATGGGGTTCCCCATGGATGGTCATCTCCTCTCGGGCAATGGTTTTACTATTCGATTGGGGGTGCCTGATGGATTGGCATGGCTTGGCTGCGACTTCATGCTCTGAAGACCAAAAACCTTCGACTTCTTCAAAGTGCTGAAGCGATGTTTCCATAAGATGAATATGCATACATGCCTGTATGTGTGTTTTATATATATATATATACATACCTACATACATACATACATACATGCACATTTATGTGCTTACTCTATAATGTTAAATGCATGTATGTACACGAGTCTGTAAGTAAGTATGTATGCATGTATGCCTGGATGCCTCCATGCATGCATGCCTGCATGCATGCGTGTATTTGTGTATGCGTGTATGTGTGTAACTGTATGTATGCATGTACGCATGTATCTATGTATCTATGTAGGTATGTAGGTATGTATGTACCTGTGTAAGTAAAGATCGCTGGACGGCTTCTCAATGAGTCGAGGGCTCATGGGTTCGGATTGCTCAGGGTGCGCCCCCTTGTTCGGCGACTGGCATTCCTCAAAAGTACGAACTATTGCCGGCCTAGCTGAATATGGCCGACTTTCTGGCTCGCTTTCCCTGACTCAAGGCCGGCTCCAGCCGCCTTCACCCAGGCACGGTGGCCCCCGAAACCCGCAGAGGCCTGTGCCTGGACTGAGGCCCGTTCCCAAAGGCCTGGCCTAGTGCTGAGAGAATCACGCTTCAAGGTCCTTATCTTAAGGATCACAAGAGGCCCTATCTCAGAATTGCCCGCACGTTGGCCCAGCTGCGCGATGAAGGACAGCGGGACATTGGGCGCGATGGGGGACTTCTTCAGGGTGGCTTCGAGGATGCTTTGCCTCAGGACTTTCCAAACAGAAGGGCACAAGGTTGGGGAAGCGACCAGCCGCATGCTTGTTTCTACTCGGCGGACTGCCCACTGACAGTGTCTTCTCCTCACAGCTACAGCGGGCTCAGGGAGCTGCGCAGCACTTCTTGCGACACACACGGACACCATCCTGAACCCTGGCTCCGAAACTCTAAGATTGAACTTTTGCATCAAGGGCACCGGGCAGGAAGATCCGGAAGAGGAATGTAGACCCTCAGCTGAAGAAACTGCCATCTGCAGCTTTCGGGAGTCGAGAGTGTCCTTAAATTCTATCTGGTGTCTATACATCAGCGTCTATCAGCTCCTTTATTTCCGAATCTCCCAACTTTTTCATTCAAGGTCCAACACAAGCCAGCGGAGGAGACCATGATTTCGCAGTTGGGCGGAGGAGACAGGGGCGAGTTTTGCTGATCGAAAAAAGATAAGAGAATTACACAGACAGGAGGAGGTCACTGAGTTGGCTGCAAAACAAGAACTAAACTGAACATAAGAATAGCAGGAGGGGCCCAGCTAGTTGGCGATGCAAGGCTAGACATGTACAGAAAGCTAAAGATTGGACAATGCCCAGAAACCTGAGTTCAAACGCTACACCCGCGAGTGCGCAACCCCGCGCTGACAAATACGATTCGGTGCGAAAGAAAAGAAAGCTGAAGAACAAGAAAGCTGCAGCCCATGCCACACAAACAGAAAACGGAAGCCATCGGAAGCCATGCCAATTCAACCAAGAATAACAGTCATAATATGCGGGCAAGTGCAGCAGCAAATAGTTTAAACGGAAGGACCGATTAATCCTACCATTGACGCGTAAGCTTAAACCCCAAACCCAAAACACAGCTGCTAAACAATCATACCATACTGTTACCCATGACTCTTCAGCCAGTAGACGAACCCTTCAAGAACCCCTTATAGGAACCTTTAAAGGACCCCATAAAGCACCCAGGGCGCAGCTGATCCAGTCGACCTGGACGCAGGAGTGCCTCGTCGAGAAGCTCCGGTCGGTTGGTGGCGCCGATGAAGAAGACGTTCCTCGCTTCGGTCTGTATAGTCGGGTTTAGGATTCCGGGTTAGGGTCTAATAAAGGCTTCTTAGATCTGCAATTTTTGTTCTGTTAACAAGCCGGTCTCCGCTAAAAGCGGTTTCGACAGGCTTCGGGATTTTGCTGGACTGCGCCCTCTCTCTCTCTCTCTCTCTCTCTCTCTCTCTCTCTCTCTCTCCCAGGCATTCGAAACCCAGAAACCCTAAACCCGCAAGCTCCTAAACCCTAGGCTAGTGGTGTGAACTTTACAGCTCGAAGCCTTTGACACATGAACCCTTGCTTCTAGGACTGCTCAGTACTCATCTCTGCGGTCATCCACTTAGGGGGATTTGTAGTTGCCAATGGGGCCGAAGGTATGGCGCCAGTCAGCCCTCACAGCAGTTTCGGGCTCAATACCATTCTGGAGGTAGGGCTTATGGGTTCGGCTTGGGGGCTTGGAGGCTTTGGCAGGAGGAGGATTCTTCGGTTTATATTCTGGCATTACTGCCTGGATGGCAGCCTCTACGACACTGCAGCAGTGTGGAATCAAAAACCCGTTTGACATGAACATTCAGAGTTCCATGCCACTCTACGTATCACGTTCAGGTTTCGGGTCGGCATGGCACCAGCCTACCTGGCGCAGGATGACCACTGTCCCAAAGTCTTGTCAAGCTATGTGCACGGTAAGCAAAGTCGACACGACTTGTGGATCCAAAATGCAGGATCAGGCCATGGGGCTCTAGATTGTAAATACAAGGACATGCTTCCGAAGTCTCTGCCCTGAAACCCGAGTCTTGCGAGAGCCGAGCATCTTTTTCGCGCCCACACCGTCGATCTCTGTGAGCAGCTGGTTCATCACCTGGGCGATCGAGGACTTTCAAATTAGCTCCGGAGCTGGGCATGGCGCCTTGAATCCTCTGCAAACACAAACAGAAAACTCTGCATAACCCTTCTTGCAGCAAGCCTCGTTGTCCAGCAGCCCGGTCTGAATAACCCTAGACTCTAAGCCCTTGGTTTCACGAGCCCCTGACGCGGTCGCCCGCGCCACCGGCATCGCCCTGAGTGGAGCCGCGGGCCACGCCGACGGAGTCCTCGGTGGTCCCAAAGGCTTTGTATCACGCTGTATAAAATTGGGGTTGAGGGCTTAGCCTTCGAACCAGCCGCTATGCCGCAGGAAATCCGCCTCGCCATGACAAAGTTTACTTTCCGAGTGCATCGGTTCCTGGCCAGTCTGACAACGTTCACTCAGACATGATACATTCCCCACGGCATCCTTGGGCCTGCTGAAGGACCCTTGAAAATAGCCAATATTATAAAGCATTTCTATGTATCAGACTTTATATTTTATATCTCTATACATACTATGTATTACGCTCGAAAGCCCTTTTGACAGCTCAGTATATGCTCCGTAGGACTGGCCGCAATGGCTTTCTGCAAGCAGGCTTAATGTCAATCTGTACACAGAACTGCAGGAAAAGGAGCCATGGTTGACTCTTTAGAAAATCGTACAAAATCGAACTGCATCGTGTTTTGGCCTAGTTTAAGTGCTTCGGCTGAACACGCCCACCTTGCAAAATCCCAGTTGGAATGTCTGTGCAAGCTCTGAAGCGCTGCGCCGAAAACGACGTCTTGGCGAAAGTCTCCGAGGCTTCGTGGCGTCTTGCTAAAACGGTTCGATCGGAGTTTTGGGCTTACGCAATGTCTGGGGCTTAGAGGTTTCGGTGCTCACACAGGCGAGGCATCACATGCCTCGACTTCGGGGTTCGCATAGGGTTTAAAAGTAAGGCTCGGGTTTTTATGAAAACTCAAACAAGATTCATGTGGGACTTGTATGTGGTTTCAGGGGAGTTGATACAGCATTCATGCAAGAGTTTCGAATCTGGTTTAATGTGTCGTGTGGGATCCGGGCTTCACAGATAAGACGTTTGAGTTCAGCGCAAGGACAAATGATTCCAGTTGAAGCCTTGAGATTGCATGTCTTGGCTGCCCAAATTACTCTCTGACCTAAAGCTATCTTGGGATCTAGGATTTGGCTACCGGGCTCTCCCAACCGAATCCGAAACCTGAAACAGAACACATCCTGATGCTTCCGCACGAGCTGTCAACGGCTAGTTGGACCATGAAAAGCGTCCAGCTCATCGAAGAAGAGCACGCAGGGAGCAGCGGCTCGGGCCTCTGGGAGGATTTCTTCGGAATCTGCCGGGCTCCCGCTCTTGGGATGGCGTTTCGGGTCTCGACTCGCACACTCGCTCGACGCAGGCACGGCTTCATGGGGTCTGCTTCGGGCTTTGGGTTGTAGGATTTGAGGTCGACAACTTTTTGTGGTTTCGACTCTCTCGTCCACAAGCCCATCTGCTTCAAGAATGTCTCGCCGAGGATTCTGTGCGAAATCATGTAGCTCCTCGACCAAACACGCTATTCTGATCTTGCACAGCCCTCGGCCCTCGCACCCGGGTTCGGGGCTTCTCGCTCGTTGCCTCACAGCTGCCATAGGCTCTCGCGCATGCACCTAATTAAAAGCCTTGGCCGGACGCCGGCCAGCAGGCTCCTACGGAGCCGCCTCAGGTCCAGCCCGTGAAGGGCATTGTTTACGGGTAGACGACTTCCGCTTCAAGCTGGATGATCCCCATGTCTGACATCACCATGCGCCCGTTTTGCCTCCTGGCAATCTTTTTGTGCACAAGGTGCTTGACAAAAGGCCCAGCTTCCTGCACGAAAACCTCGAACAGTCTCACTGGCGAGCGTTCCCGTTGGTGTTGAATCGTCTCGAGCACTGCTGGGCATCGTCCACTAAGGTACCGTTCGAACCGGGTTCGGGGCTTCGGCGTTCACACTCGGACAATCCAAGCGAGGCATATGATCCGCGGGTTCAGGGTTGCCTCAACCCTTTTTGCTGCAGGCTTGCAAGGACGCCTGGTAGTGTGCCGCTCTTCCGCCAAAAACCCCGAACCCTAAACCCCGAGGGCTTTTTGCAGCGGGGCCTTGTCGAAGACCTCGCGCACGTTGGCCTCGGACTCGCCGAACCACATCGTGAGGAGCTCTGGGCCTCGCAGGTAGAGGGGCCTTACTAGTTGAAATGAAGTTCCGGGATATAGTTTGGTATGGCATGGTACTGTATGGTATAGTATAATGGTACGGTATAGTATGGCATGGTATAGTATAGTAAGTATTGTATGGTATGGGGTAAGCAACAGCCGTATTCATTAGTCGCGCTTCAATATTGTCGGGTTTCGCGGTTTATGGTCCTGGGGCTGTAGGGTTGAAAGATTTCGGGCAGGCTCCACAAAAGACCCGGCAAGGCTCAAAAATAGTCCGCAACGCCCTTCCACTCTTTGTTCAGCCTGGCCCCGCTATCAACAAGCGTTGAACCTTGCCTGCTGTTTCCTTAGCCTTGGCGATGCCCACGAAGAGCGGCCAAGGCCAGGCTGCAACGCTCATAAGGTTAGCAGGCAATGTCTCAAAAGTCAAGATAACCTTCCAAGGTTCCAGACTTGTCATCCAGCGCTCGACAAGTTAACGACAAAGGGCTGCAAATTTCAGGGCAAGCTCTAGGCTTCCTATCGCGGCCCCTTCAAGGGCTCCTTTCTTCGAGAATTCCTTTCAGGCTTCCAAAATTCTTCCATAGTTCCTTCTCAGGGTCCTAGGGGTGCTTTCCAAGCTTTCTTCTACGGTTGCTTCCAGGCTTCCTTCCAGGTCTCTTTCCAAGGTTCCGAATAATGTTCCTTCTAGGGTTCCGTGTAGGGTCTTTCTGCGGTTCCGTCTTCTAGGGTCCCTTCCAGCGTCCCGTCTAGTTGGTTAAGAACGAAGTTGTTCTGTATGCGGTGGGAACCAACGGACGGCCTGTTCAGAATCCGTGGGCGAAAGTTTTAGCACCATGGTGGAAACAGTATCTATGCTCATTGTGGTGTGGGACTATGGGGCGGGTTTGCATTTTCTTCTTGCCCCAGATCAGCAACAGATGGCAGGTCAGCTGAACCCGAAACACCTACCCTGAACCGTTTCACCCTCCCACACGCCTTTGATGCTGACGAAATTGGCGGAGCATTCGGAGGCCACGGCTTTGGCCAGCAACGTCTTGCCGCAGCCCGGCGGGCCTCTTGTAGCTGGGGGCTTCTGGAACCCGTGGCCCTGAGCTCCACGCCACAACCCGCGTCCCATAGCACGAAAATTCCCGAACCTTCCATAGCTCAACACTTTGGACCTAAAGTGACCTGAATATAAAACAAGCACAAGAGCCGTAGAAGAGCACACCGCGCGACGGCTGCATTCCAAACTTCTCGAACTTCTCCTCAGTAGAACGGACTTTCTGATGTCATGTGAACGGACTTCTGATGTCATGTTATAAGAACTAGTGTCTGGCTCCTCCATAATTTGAGTTTATCATGGGAAACCGCCGCTTGCAGGGAGATCCTGTCCGTCGTCGTCGCTGCATCAGCGTCAGTGGCAGGAGCTGAAAGCAAACAAAAACCTAAACGACCACCACGACGACTACGCCGACGACGACGAGTAGAAGGCCGTCTGCCTGCTCCTCCTGCAGGCGGTGCTGCAGCTACCTACGGCTACAGCCACTGTTCTCACCCCTCGTTCTTTGTGTCCTCTTGCCTTGACTATTGCCGGTTCTGCCTCCTTGTGGTGGCTGCTGTTGTCGTCGCCGTTGCCGTTGTTGTTGTCATGGTCTTGCTGTCTTTGCTGACGTCACTCCTGTAATTTATGTTGCCGCCGCCGCTGCTGGCTCTGCATGTTATGTAATTTGTGCTGATATGTGTTGTCATGCTGCTCCTGCTCCTGCTGTTGACCACAACCGTCCGTACCATTGCATCGCCTTTGCTACCACCATCGGAGGTGGTGCTGATGGAGGCAAACACTGATGAAGACACTACGACTGCTCTGATCACACATTCAACTCACGAAGGATTGTCACGACAACTCCACCTTTTAAGAAGAACTGCCTGCTGGGGAAACACCTCTGGACATTGCGATTTGCATGGGTATCCCGATATCCCCACGGCTGATTCACTTCCGATACCGTCTCTGGCCTAGACCGGCCTTGTGGCGATGCTAGGTATGGGATCGATGCTGCTGTACGCCAGAGGCTCCCGTATTTGTATCTTCCGGAATGCCTTCCTATATGGCTGGCTGGTCGGTCCTCTTTCACAATACACAATACAAGGACAAAACCCTACACCCTAGAAACAGCACAAGAACAGAGCAATTCTGGCCAGACACCGGGTGGTCGATTGGGTACAGGATCGTCTCTTGCAGGGACCTCTTCGTGTCTTCCTGAGCAGTTCTGGCGCTTCAAGTTTCGAAGCCAGCTTTTCTCAGATTGCGACCCTGTTGGCGGCTTCGGGCTTTTTAGGTTTAGGGCTTAGGGCTCAGGGTTGTGACAGTGGAGCTCGGAGAATCTATGAATCTGGGGTCGCACTGGGGTGCATCTGGGAGAGAAGCTGGCCATGCTTCAGGTCGTAGCTCCCCGTCCACGACTGCCAAGTGCGCGACGTCTTCCCTCTAGCACGTTCGGTGTGAACAATGGCGCTCCCTTTCCATTGGCTGCGCCGGCAAGAGGCCAAAGGCTTTAGAGTCTTAAGGGTCCTTCGGCTTGTTCAGAACCTTGAAACTCCCTCTCGCTCAAGCAAGATGGCCCAAGAGCAGCTTGGCGTCAAGACCACCGATGTCGTCCCATTTGATGTTGGGCACCTCAACTAGTCAACTATCAGGAGTTCGCCAACGCATGTTTCTTTCAGGAAGGCTAACTTCTAGGCAGGCAGCCTGTTAGCACTCTTGTGAAAATCAGCAACTTTCCGCGTAGAGTCTCAAGTGTAGCAGGCCCAGAAGAAGCCGAAACCCAAGCCCATTGCCTCCCCTGTACATGCCTCCACCACTGTCTCTCGCAAGGAGGAGGGGTTCACGCTGCCCATCGCAGACTTGAAGTGCTCCTGTGCACCGAGGCATTGTGCGTCAGGCCTTCTTGGGGCACGGGTGTGCAGCCTTTTACTGGAATTTGGAGAGAAGTACACAGGACCCACTGCATACACGTCATAATAATGCTTGGATTCAGGGTTTGGGATCAGTTGGTGAACCAGCTCCAAGCACATCACCAATTGCATCTCAAACAGGTGCCCCAACACCATGCCGGGTTATGTCAGAGCTTACACGTTCTCGCTCCCGAGAGCCTCGAGCCCACCCAACAACGGCATGCAAAGCCTTGAAGAGAGAGGTAGTCATCCCAACCCTTCACATGCTATCAATCTGCCGGGCGCAGTGCCTCTAGATCGTGTGTGAGATCGAGTTTGTCAGCTATGATAGGTGTTGGCCCAGAACTGCCGTTTCGAAGAAGAGCAAGAAAGGGATCACTTCTTCCCCGAACAGTCCTGGGACACGGCCATCGAGTCCAGGATCTCCGCGTCGATGGTCTCCTCCTCCAAATCGATGAGATCCATCTTCTCCCGGATGCACCTCCGTCGCTTCAAAAGGACCGGCTTTTTTGGCCAGAGTTCTGAAACTCCGTTCAGACGGACGGAAACAGGATGCCTGAAGCCTAAACCCGACCGGAAGCACAGTCGGGTGGCGTGAGCGCAGCTTCCGTACAGAGTTGGGCCAGGTCAGCACCGACGAAGCCGTGGGTGTTGGAGGCCACTTCCTCCCAGAACAGGGTGGCGCTTTTTTCGGGCTTAGGTTTGATTTGGGTCGAGCTGAAGCCCTACATCCCGAAGTTGACAGGTGATGAGGTTGACAAGTGACGAGGAAAGAGTCAGAGGCTTGGCTTCTTTGAGGCACTTCGGTCTCTGTCGCTTGTGGTGATGGCATCGGGTTTTTCGGAACCTGCTGACCCAGACGAGGACGCTCCTCCAGCTTGACATCCGTGGCCAGCTTCATGTTCTTGCAATGGATGCGCAGGATCTCCAGCCTGGCTCAAACGTCATCTGTGCATTAGCCCACCTCATGTACAAATGAAAAATGGCACATCCTGATGCCCCTGTAAGCCTTCGTTCCGCGAAGCTAACGTTCCCACGTACCTGCACCTGCTCCAGCACTCCTTTTGTCGTTTGTCTTCCTCTCGTTGGCTTTCTGGTTTTCTCGGTCCGTCAGACCGAAACTGTCTTTGCCGGTCCTCCCCAAGCCTCTCCCAAACAACGAACCCTGAACCTTAAAACCCTGAGCCCTGAGGCCCAGAAACCCCTAACCCTAAACCCTTAACCCTCATGGAACCCTCGCAGAACCCGAAACAACCATATATTGCAGCCTGTTTTGTGCCCTTTCTTAAGACCCTCGCAGAATTCGCTTCTACCCCCGACTCCTGCCTGCCGTTGTCGTCGGGGACCCCAATGTCCAACTCCCGGTCGAAGCGGCCGAATCGCCGCAGAGCGGCATCAATGGAGTTCGGCCTTTCGAGGCTCCCAAAATAAAATGGGGGTACTACTTGGGGTCTAGATTCAGGTCCCCCGTTCGCCCTTTGGGGTTTGGTCTTGGGGTTATTGGGGTTCAAGGTTGAGGGTTTGAGGTGTTGTTTGCAGGTTCAATTTGGCGCGGTGTCGGGCTTCGGCTGGAGCCAACAATAACCCTAAAGGCTCGCGTTAAGGATTTGAAGGGTCCAGTTCCCACAAACTTCTAAGCTAGAGAAACCCTACCACCCTAACCTTAGAACCCTGCAAACCCTGCCCCATAAAACCCTTTTTTTCCACAGGCTTGATTAGTGCTCGCCCGGCCCCATAAAACCCTAAACCCGAAAGCAAAAACCCGAAAATCCCGAAACCCTAAACCAACAATCCCGAACCCCCAAACCCGAGAAAAGCCCTTCTTGCGGGCCTCTCCAAGAAGGAGACAAAGCTCCAGAGTCTCCAGGTAATTCCACAAACCGGATAAAAACAGATCTCAAACCTTTTAATCTCTAAACCCCCAATCCCGAAAACCCATAAATAATCACCCAAAGCCCTAAACCCCCAATCTGAACGCACCTGCACAGATGTGCTGTGCTGGTCTAGAGTCTGGCTGTATTCTCGCCGCACGACATTGTCGAAGAAAGTCTGGCTACCATTTCTGCAGACTTAAACCTACCTAGATCCCCGAACCTGTCAACCTGAAGTTGCTGAACCCGCCCAGAACCGCAAGCTCCAGAACAGGACAGCCCACGCTGCAACATGCCCCGAAGCAGAAAGCCCCTAAGCCACACGCCAGGAACTTCACAAACCCTACTAAGCGCCCCCCTAGAAAGCCTAGCCGTCATCATGCCCTATTGACCCCTTTTTGAAGAAACCTCCCTTGAAGGCCTGTTCGTGGCAGCAATGACCACCACCTGGTCAGAGCTTGCAGGACTGGGATTCCGGGTTTAGCCAGGGTGTGGGGCACAACGGGCGGCTCTCTCATTGTTCAAAAGATCTCAAGATTAGCCGTTTTGCATGTGGTACAAAACGTGTCTTCGAGCACAAGTGTCTCCACCTTGGATCCCCAAACGACATCAACAACCTTCTTCGACTTCGATCCCCTGAACCACCCCAAGCCCCGAAGCAACCCTGAAAGCTGTGATCGGAACCTGCGACATCCTCTCACTCTTTGTAACAGCAAGCTTCTGAGGCTCCCCAAACCCCCAAACCCGAGACCGGACCGGCCGGACCGGGGCCGGGGCCTGGCCACGGCCTTTGATGCCATCCATCAGCGTCAACAGCTGGGAGACCACACGCTTCTCGACCTTTGGGGGTGGGGCTCTCGAGTGCCTGGAGGGCTCGGGGGATTTGGGGTCCGTCGGTTTGGTGAGGGTTTCATCTCTATTTGTTTCGGGGTTTCGATTTGGCAGACGCAGGCACGGCTTCTGGGGTCCATTGCTACCGTTACTAATGTTGTGGTGACCTGCACGTCGCGATCCAGCAAGACAGCCAATAGAAGGTACAGCCCAAATAAGCGTAAGCAATAATGCAAATGTAAACGAGGATCAGCGATGGGCAGGACAGTTCGTATCAGTAGTGCTGTTGTGATTACAGATCAGTAGTAAGTTAACAGCCAAGTATCGCATAAAACAGCACTACCGACCCTGGGTAAGCAGCTTTGTGCCATAGGTTCCATTGCTACTCAGCGACAACGGCTGTTTCAAAATCTCAGACTCAGATGATCTCCACGAGAAAGTATGGCTTCGCGCGCTTGCAGTTGTAGAACGGTTTCTTTGTTGTCTCTTTCGATCATGCAGTGTCGTCACATGCGCAGCTTCAGCAGTAGAGCCACGCATTATACCTGTGCAGTCATGTCAGCACCCCCACCATCTGGTAGCACACCAGCTCCAGGCGTCGTAGCATGAAGCTGCAGTTGTGCAACGACTTATGGCATGCAGGTGCGGCAGCGTCCTAGCCAGCAACAGCAATGTCCACCAACCACTTGGGCTCTCCATCGGATAAGGGGAGACGACACAACTGAGCAGATCATCTGTTGCAGTGGTATTTCGACTCACACACTCGCAGACGCAGGCACGGCTTCTGGGGTCCATTGCAGTGGTATTTAGGGTCTCGACTCGCACGCTCGCAGACGCAGTGGCTGTGCTTTTGAGCAGAGCACCAAACCAGACTGTAAAGGCATCTCCACCACATGCTACTTGTCGAACGGCTCCTGCAAACGCCTTGGGCCCCTTCATGTACGCGGCATGGTGCCACAAAACATTGCCACCCAGTGTAACGTTTCAGATCCATGCAGCGTCCCACGTACCACACCATCCCAGCTGTGACCATAGAGATCATGGCGTCGTTGTACACTGTACTATCCACTTCCCGCAGTTTGTCAGAGAGCCATGGCAGCATACAAGTTCGGCTAGGGTGGTAGGTAGTTACCATCGGGGGTACGTCGATCCCAGAAGTGACAGGAAATGAAAAAGTGTTCAGACGACCTCCATTGTCAGGGGCACCGGCAATAGCAAACCCATACTCCGGCAGGCAGTACCCATACATTACGTTGGCGATGGGGCCAGGGCGTGAAGGCGTTGCCTGTACCACACATGTGTTGTAGCTGTGCACTCACGATCTCAGGGCTGTCCATGGTCTGCACATCATCGCCTCTTTGGTGTTGTGGTTCTCTCACTGTCTCCCCAAAGGGTCTAGCAGCGCCAGGCAACACATGAGGCTCAGCCCTCTCTCTGAGTTTTGGGGATCTCCCTCCTGGAATGTGAGATGCATGACTTCAGGCTTTCGGGCTTTGGCAGAGTCGCGTTTCCCAGCACCCCCACATTGAACCCAACCATTTTCGCAATGCCTTGTCCTCAGCTTCTCATGAACGTTGCAGGCAAGAAGCCTTGTATCCCGAGAAAGCCATCAACCTTCGGCTATACTTTGCCCCAACGATTGGTACCTCTTGAGTTTCTACAGCCTCATATTGCCATTGCATAGATGCCTGGAACCTGACAGCGCATATCCTTTTCGGGTCCGTTAGAAACAAGCACCTTCAAGGACGATATTACCCCACGCCCCAACAAGGCGTGAGAACCTCCTGCATGTGGTGGGCTTTCCCTTTTGCATCGGGCCTTTACCACCGCCCGGTAATCCCCGTGGGCTTTCCCTAAACCCTAAACCCGAAGTCCTAAACCCTACATCAACCCAAAGCCGGTGTGCCCGACCTCGCCGCTGGTCTTGTCTCGTTTTGGCGCGATCGAATCGATCTCATCAATGAAGATGATTGCGGGAGAGTTCTTCTCTGCCTCGCAACGAGCACCCTTTTGTGCATAAACCTTTTAAAGACTTTAGCCGTAAACTACCCTCAACCCTAAACTGATCCTATTGCAGCTGGGAACCTTGAAACTCCGCTCAAACCCTGACCCCCCCCGCCTCCTCGAAAGCCTTGCGCAGGTTGCTCTCCGCCTCTCCTGTCAGAAAGCACGCACCCCGGAAGCCGTGGATTCACTAGCTTTAGGCTCTTGTTCTGGGTTCTTCAAGTGATTTAATGGGGTATCCCAAGGCCTGCTATTAGCTTCAAGCATAGTCTGCCATTGAATCATAGCCTTTCAACTGCGCTGAACTCCTCGCTTGATGTATGTTGCCAACATGGTGCTTTACCTGTGTGCTTCCTTGCTGCACGCGGGAAATGGACAACACCCAAAAGCAGATATCCCAACATGACGAAAAACAAAACGTGCCTGCCATCTTGGACATGATTTCCGGACCGTTGATGAGGAAGAAGAAAGCTCCAGTCTCGTTGGCCACGGCCCGCGCAATCAGGGTTTTGCCACTACCAGGAGGCCCATACCTTTCTCAGCCCAGTCACTGCATGGCAGCAATCACCCCCACGGGGTGCAGGAGAACTGAAAGAGCTGCGTTCATGCTGAAGGCTGCTGCTAAATTCCTGGATTCAGCTCTTCGACGGTCAGTGCCCCAAACGTTTAGTCAAAGGTCGAAGCTCTCCATCGATGCCACTTCGTGTACATCCCAAGCCACGACCCCCAAGAGCCCAGCACCCCAACAGCCCGGCAGACCCCCAGCTGAAACCCCTCCGCTATTTGCATCAGGGCGCAAAAGGACCCCTCGCGGTGGCTTCACCCCCAACCTTGCAAGGAACGCCGGGCATCGCAAAGCTCAGCTTAGGGTGCACGGTTTGTGGTCCATGCTTGGGGCTTAAGGGCGGAAAGCTTAGTTTGGACGTGGGTGGAGCTTCGAATTTAGGGGCTGCCGCAAGAAGGTTCGGAGCTCCAATCAGAACCAGCATTCCCGCAAACCACAACCCCAAAGCATGCACGAAACTTCTCATCCATGATTCTACTTCGTTGTGGCCTGGAGGCTTTCGTGCGGAGGGCTTGGGCCGTCTGATCTGCTTAGGAAGATGTAGCACTCGGTCCCCATCTAAGACATGATCAACCTCCGTCCTTAGAAAGTCCCTACCAATGACGCAGCCCCCAACTCCAACAGCTTGGAGGCCACATGACCCCGGAAACTGCTCGGGAGAACGCTACGGAAGCAGAACATCTGTCGAAACTCTCTCTCTCTCTCTCTCTCTCTCTCTCTCTCTCTCTCTCTCTCGCTCTCTCTCTATGTCTTTCTCAAGGTGCTGGATGCCATCGATGGCCTTCTGAATGGTGCCCCTATGGATCCTAAACTCTGCCTTGTGAATAAGGCCCCACACTTCTGCGCCTCATTAACGTCTTCAGCCAAGTCGCGTCTTGAAGAGCGTAGGGTGACGCAGGGGGAGCTCGATCATCTCACGAATCTGACCCATCGCCTGGCGGAGCTAGCTGAAACCCAAACATCGGTGGCCGGGGGGGGGGGGGGGGGTTCACCTAAATCAAAGCCTTTTAAATTGAAGCCCGAACCTTCAACCCCAAATACCCCTATCCCTAAACGAAGAGCCCTCGACTCCCTAAGCCCTAAACCCTACGCACAAAACCTTGAACCCTGAATGAGACTGCGGAAACCTCCACCAATCTCTGAAGATTGGGACCCCAAGGCGAATTGGCGGTTGTGACGGCCAAACCCTTACACCCTGCAGAGACAAAGGTGCCTTCTTGCAGCCTCCGATGTCATCGTATCCTCCAAAAGCAGCCCGATTGGGTGCAGATTTCCAAATCGTGTGGCATGATATTTCGTTGTAATGCTTCCACACTTGCGGAATTTGCGGTCGGATCGGTTTCATGGATGGGTTCGTGGCTTCGAAGCTATCACGGCTGTTTACACTTCAAGCAGTCCTACCGAGATCGGACTCTCTGTGCTCCTAGCACGGTGAAATTCTTTTGTTTCCTTCTGGTGGTTCCTACCGTGGCATTAGGAACTGTGTACCGGCAAGATTGGACAAGCACTCACCTTCATCAACAACAACTTGGCCGTCAACAAAATCCTGTTTCAACAAGAACAACAACATCATCATGACCACCAATACTATCGGCCAAGACTGGGACGGCGACGACGAACCGACGGGGAACGACAGTGGCGGCAGCGGCGCGGCGGGGCTGTAAAGCGCCTGTTGCGATGCGGACACCTTACCGCCTCCTCGACCACTACCAGAGTGGTAGCAAAACACAACACCAAAACAGAACCAAGAGCAACAGGGCTTTTCCAGACCGGCAACAGTAACTTAACGAATCTGCGAAATGCCTGCACAGAGACAATGCCCACCCTCGTGGTGAAAGCGGTCTGCAGCCGACCACCAGCCCAAGTCAAAAATCGAAGATCGGGATGATCCTAACTTGCCTTTGAGAGCCACCGCTCTGCATAGAAAGATCGCAGCGGTAAGACGAAACGGGCAAGCCAAGAGGACAAACGCTAGACGTTCAAGCCGCAGGACGGACGATAGGCCTTCTTTGCACCCCGGGACAATTGGAACCCAAGGCAGAGGCCCGGCACCAGCATCTTACTTCAGGCCTTCCGGCTCTCACAGCACCTGAAGCTCGAATCATATTTTGTCCTTTTGCTATGTTTTAAGGTATTGTAAAACAATATACTATGATATATTATTTTATACATATATATATATATATATATATCCAATACATATTTGACTTGATGTTCATCCTAAGCCCAACACACCCCCGAGCAGGCGAGGGACGATGCCAGGCCCTGCCCTAAACCCGAAAGCCCGAAACCCTAAATCCGGTCAAGCCCCAAACGGAGATCCTGCAACCTCACTTGAAACCCTAAACCCTAAACCCAAAAAAGCAAACCTACCGAAAATCTTTTGCGCTGCCCAAGCACCGACATCGTCCAGCCGCTCCTCATCCTCGCGCTTCACCTTGGCAGGGGGTTCACGGGGATCCCATGAGGCTTTCTTTTGAGGATTCTCTCCCTCTGCCTCTCTCTCTCTCTCTCCCTCTCTTTTTGGGTCCCCCAGGCGAAGCCTTGAGGCTTGAGGGAGTTCGGAGAGTTTGAGCTTCTTGGGATTAGGTTCCGGCGGGTTTAAGCTTGAGGATGATACGCGGATTCGAGTTTGCAGGCGCTCCTCCAAAGCCAACAGCAAGGGGCTCGGGTTTCGGTGGCTCCGGGCTCCGTAAGCTGTCGTCATCTTCCGAAAGACCTTGGAGGACTCTGAGTTGTCAATGTCGGCTTTGCCTGTATCAGAACCAGATCAGAACCTCCTCCTCCTCCCGGCTTCAAGTCAGACATCTGCTGCTGTGCAGGTTGGCGCAGAATGTCCGAAAACAAATCCCAGAGCAAGAAACTCTCAAAAAACTGTGGCCCCTGATTGGGCCGAGTCTGATGCTACAGGATGCTTCAGCTTCGTCAAAGGAACATAATATGTGGAAGCATCTTGGGTATGAAAGGGTGTGCAGTAAGGGTTCAATGCCTCAACGGTTCACCAGGTATAGCAAGCAAAAACAATCTTAAAACAATCGCTGTGCACCGAGTCGACAAACACTCGCGAGAATCGCTTGAGTTCATCCACATACTCCGTCACCGACGGGGCTTTCTGTCAAAATGGCTCCGTAGCTTAGACGTCCGCCTTCTTATCCTGGCATTCGCTGCTGCGTGGGATAGAAGCCTGCCTTCTGGTGCTTATGGGTGTTGGATCTAGCTGTCCAACGGTATGAAGGTGTCTTTTTAGCTCTGGCGATGAATGTTCTCACAGCCTCGTCAGCTAGGAGTACGGGTTGTGATGCTCATGTTCGCCCTCGCTGGTCCTGCATGATTATGGGTATCGCCTCTTGAGCTCATGATGCTTTAGCTTGTGATGCTCGGTCTCACTGCTGCGTGCACTACTACATGATGCTCAAGATGCTCGCGTTGTTCGCTCTCCTGCTTGTGTGGGTTTAGCAGTCTCTCTTCTGATGCTCATGATGCTCGCTCTTTCTGCCTGATGCATTTTTAAGTCTCGCTTCTGATGCTCATGATGCTCGCTCTTGCTGTGCCATGGGCTTAGCAGGTTACCTTCTGATGCTCATGATGCGCGCTCTCGCTGCCTCATAAGTTTCGAAGTCTCCCCTCTGATGCACATGATGCTCGCTCTTCCGCCCCATAAATTCAGCAGTGTCCCTTCTGATGCTCATGATGCTCACTCCAGCTGCTCGGTGGGCTTCGCAACCTCTCTTCTGATGCAACCGATGCGTGCTCTCGCCTGTATGTTTGGAAGTCTCCCTCCTGATGGTTATGATGCTCGCTCCGCTGCCTCGTGGATTCAACAGTCTCCGTCAGATGTTTATGATGCCTGCTTTCGCGGCGCCTTAAAGTCAAACATCTCACTTCTGATGCTCGCGATGCTCGCTCTTGCTGCCCTGCTCAAAGAGAAAAACGCAATCCTGATGCTCACGATGGTTGCTCTTGCCGCCAACTAAGTGAGGCTTGTGGCTACCTGGCCAAGACCGTTGCTCTGTCTTGCGGCCATTCCGCTTCCAATATCTTTCGCGAATTGATGATCTATCTGCCAGATCGGAGGGTCTTCACAAACGCTGTGCTGCTGATTGCTTCTGTGCTGAAGGTCTTCGAATGGCAGCGTGAAGTTGGGAGCAGCTTACACAGGCTTGGGGCTTCGATTGAAATCGTTCTGCTGCCCAGACACTGGTTCGCCCTCGCAATGGATTACAGTGTCTGGTGCCACAATAACCTCAGCTGCGGTCCAGAGCATTCCCGCCGAAGGCCAGAACACTCAAGATTTTCAGGTTTTCTTCCACCCGTCCAGCTGAACGATGTCGCACCGCAGGGAAGGTTAGAGGTCTAGGGTTTGGACTTATGGACTCTAATGGGCCCTCTGGGCCCCTGACCTTCAGATCCGAAGATCCTCTAAACACAAACCAGACCACCTTCACCCTACAGTAATATAGGGGCCTTAATCATTGCCTATGATGCGTTGCGGGCTCCTTATGTAAGTATAGTAGAGTATAGTGCACCCCCAAACCCGATTCTAACTATTAGGGTCCCTATAGTAGGTGCCTTCAGAGGACCCTCATCGTACGATGGGGATCCGGTGCCCCTGAGCTACAATCGCTGAAACTGCACAGACAAGATACTTATACGATCATTTTCTATAATGTACAATAGTATACTTTGGGATACTAGTTTACGCTGATCTACTACGATATACGTACATGTACGAAAACATACTGAAATACACCTTGCTGCACCATAATAAACTCTAATAACTCTACTCTAATACATAAGGACGCTAAATTTGAGCTAGCGCTCTGCACTTCCCTGGTTGAGAAAGGGAGCGAATTCGCCAGGATCCACTCCAACCACCTTCCGAAGGGGTTCCCCGAGTGATGCAAAGTCTTCGGGATCCTCTGGACGGTTTTGAGTGAACTTGTGATGAGGATGGTTATGGAAGCTGAAGTGCTGGCGGTTCCAGGAATTGGGGTTGGGGGGCTCGTGAGATTGGGATGCCTGTTCGTCTTCCGGTCGCCCCCCCAATGGCCTTGAACTCCACGGGACGGAAGCCACCGCGCACGAGGAAAAGGTCCCCCTGACGGGCGGGGCGGTAGGCCTGCACCACGGCGCATATGCAATCCCGAATGCGCCCAAGCCCAGAACGACATCAATCTGCCACCGTGATGGCTTCTCTATATCCGTGAGATACCCCCTAAACAGGACTCATAGGCCAGGCCTCCAGGAAGTAGGGCTTCAAGTAAGTGTCGAAGAGGTTGCCTCTCTGACACCACAAACAGGACAGGCTCAACTCGTTTCGCACAAGTTGCAACACGACTTGTCATTGCTTGCGCAGCTTCCGCCACTAACCCTAAACATGTGAAACCCTTTCCCACAACGTAAACAATGAATGCCTCCACCTGCACATCCTTGAGCGATTCAACCGCCAATGCCTCAACCCTGCTTCTCGTTCCTAGGCACTCAATTGGGTCCAAGCAGCCTGTGAGACCCTCGATGGTGTCGTCCAGTGGGAGGACGTGGATGCGCTTTCCGTACGGCACGTCTCCGCCTAGATGTCTGTCTCGAGCAGGCCATTTTGCTTCAGCCCAGAACCCAAGCCAAAGAGACATTTAATAAACAGGCTTTCCAGGGAGGCCCAGGCCTTCGCCTTTCCCTTGCCTGAGGCCTTGCACACAATTTAACTGGAAACCTCGAGAAGCATGGTCTTCGGTTACTAGGAATCGTTGGGTTGGTGCTGCACAACAGATAGCAAACAGTGCTGACATACGGCCGACGCTTCTCCTATCTACCTGCACCAATCGCACATCACTCGCCTTGAATTCTCAAAGGAATCTTGTCGGCCCGGCTGCATGCATGGACGGAGATGATGTCGCCCAGGCGGACTCGAAGATTCTTCCGCACCACCTTCGTTCGAGTGGACACGGCATGACCTTGCTGTCGCTGCATGTCGTTGCTACTTGTTGCAGCTTTGCATACGAAGCTTCACCCGATTTCATCTTGTTGCAGATATTGCAGTCATAATTGCCATCGGCATCGCCCCGTCAACCCTCTGCCCGGCCCCGAGCACGGCCTTGTTCATGCGGATCTTGCTATCATCTAGGTTCTCGTCAGCCAAAACGATGCACACCGTGTCCTGCAGAGCTAGATGAGAGGTCAACGCTCCCAGAGCAGGGCGAAGCAGAAAAGCGCACACTAAGGTTCGGCAAGGGTAGGTTTTTCCCACCCGGACGTCTGAGAGTGTTGTACGTTTGGGTGTTGTGGCCTGAGCTTCAAGGCTACGAGACTTGCTTCAAATGTGATGCTTTGGAAAGAGCACCTGTCCTTTCGCTTTTTGCCCTTGATGAGCACGTTGTCGCCACGGAAAAGATTCAGCTCCTCCATCTTGGCCTGAAAACATGTGGCTTAGGGCTTAATCTATATACATCCCCTCAACGTGAGGTTTCTCATAAACCTGGGTCAGGGTTGACCGAGCGCCGCAGAAAGGAACCGATCCCGCCTTCTGAATAAAGGTCTATGATGTTTTGCTCAATAGGCTTCAGGCAAACAGGGAGGTAAACAGGTGAGGTTTCTGGTGCACGGTATGTGTGTTTCTCTGCGGCATGCATAGATACAATTCCGATGCCACAGCACCTGACTAGCCCAGCATTCCCCGATAGCCGAGGACCTTGAAAATGTGCGGAGGGCGGGGAGCCTGCGACAGGGAAATGACGGAATTGTCGTCATTCAGCGCTTCTTCCACTACCAAGCGATTCCTCGGCAAGGCTTGGAGCACGCTTCGGCGCAGGCAAGCCCGGGAAACTCTTACGGGTTGAGCGTAGGTTCGCCTTGCGGATTTATACAAAAACCACTCTAAACCCTGAGCAAAGCCTCACCGAAAGCCTTAAACCCTAAAGCCTCAAGCCTTGAATCCTAAATCGGCACTAAACCCACCCCGACACCTCTCAACCCCGCAAACCCGTGAAGTAACCCCCCAACTCCAAAACCACCCGAGGCGCGGGGAGCGTTTCTTCACCGGCTTGGCCGGCTCCGCTGGCACCTGGGGAGTTGAAACAAAGGAAACAAAGGAAGGGATAGCTGGGCCCTGTTATTCTGATGGTGATCATTGCCATGGTGTTTCTTATCCTGACCTTTGCTGCTCTTACTCGTATTCTTACCGTTCTGATGGTTACTCTAGTTCTTCTTCTCAAGAATGCTGGCCATGTGATGAATATTGTTACTATCCATCAAGGTCATCACACATGTCTCGATCGTCTTCTGCTTATGAGTACTACGACTATTCAACCCCGCAAATCTCTAGGGTGATGAAACGGTTCGGTTCAGAGTTTTGGTTTATGCCCTCTTTTGCTTTAGCAGCTAGCCTCTGGAAGACCATGTTGGTTGAGGGAGTGCTTCGGCTTTAGGATTTAGGTTTTTTCCCCCTCCTAAGGGCCTGGGGTTTAAGAGAGGTTCAGTTCCACTTGCCATGGCTCTGGCTTTGGGTTCAAGCTGC
This sequence comes from Symbiodinium sp. CCMP2592, assembly GCA_905221615.1. Lineage (NCBI taxonomy): Eukaryota > Dinophyceae > Suessiales > Symbiodiniaceae > Symbiodinium > Symbiodinium sp. CCMP2592. The sequence goes on from CAJNDT010004602.1 coordinate 547,939, forward strand.
GCGGCGTAGACCAGGATTTAATTGCCCCAAACTTTCCGAGCAAAACCCTTTTCCACAGGCTTGATTAGTGCTCGCCCGGCCAGAATCCCCAAGCAAAACCCTTTTTTGACACTGGGCTTGCTGGCTGCCAGAATATATGACCCTCCGACGTGTTGCCAAGGATCGCGAAAATCAAACTCATCTCTGAAGTGAAACAAACCTCTGAATCCTCCGTGACCACGAGTCAGGGAAAGCAAAACCCTGAACCTTGAACCCGGAACCCTGTTTGAAACAAACCCCAAGATCATAGAATCCGGAGCCCTTGCGCTAGCACCTGGAGACCGAAACCTGTTTGCATCCAGCACGTAACTGCCACTGCGGACCCAAGACAAGTTCAGAGCAAAGCATCAAGAAACCCGAAAGCCCCAACAGCATAAAGCGTAAGATCCAAAGTCAGCTTCAGGGCAAGCATTCCTGTTCCTTAGCAGCACCTTCATTTCGTACACGCTGAGCAAAGGCCCCGAAGCCTTTAAACTCGAAACCCCAAACTTCCGTCTGGGGCACAGGGGGTGCAGGCTCGTTGTCAGCCATGGCCTTCACCGTGGGCTTTCACAACTTCGGAACTGTAGAGAGGTTCAAGGTGCAGGTGTCTCGGCATCTCGGGCGATTTTATGGGAGTTAAGCCGTTGCACGGGTGTATGCAAGGGTGTGGGATGCTGGTCGCTGCCACTTCGCAATTTCCGGGCCAGCCTCTCCTGCATTTACAGGTGCAGTATTCTGTGGTGCTTTGAAGCTCCAGACTCACATTCCCACCTTTCACTTCAGGAATGTTGAGTGCTGTTAAGGTTAAAGTCTGACATGCCATCTTGGGGTTGGGTTGGGATAATTCCTGAACCCCCCGGCTCGCTCCAGAACTTCGAGTACTTGGTTTAGGGTTGCGTTTGGGGTTTAGGGTTTCGTGTCATAGAATCATAAATCTCAACAGCTGCTCACGAACGGTTGAGGTCGCACAAACAGTCGAAGGCTCAAACTCAGAAGAGTAGAGCTCGATGCAACCCGACCACGTTCGACCCTTCTGGAACCAGGAGCTCCATCCAACCCACATAAATTCGACCTTCTCCTCGCCCCAGAATTCTGGAAGCTTCAGGTGTGATGTCTGGATTGCGGCGTTGCAGAGCATGGTCAATCCCGTTTTCCCGAAACCCCAAAACCCTCAGTCCCGAACCCCTGAACCCTAAACCTTCTCAACCCAGAAACCTCTTCCCTCCTCAACCGATACTCTGCACCAGGCCCCCCACACCCCAAGCCCTGAACCCCCTCAACCCACAAAGCCCCAAACTCAACCGATACTCTGCACCCTAAACTCAAAACCCAAAAACCTCAAGCTTTACCTTCTGGAGGCTGGGCGCCCTGACTTCGCGAAAAGAGGCGTCGGCTGGGATTGTCAGAGTCTATCAAGCTGCGATCTCGAGCCACCATCCCAGACCAGGCAAGGATTGAAACGAAAACTGGAGCGGTGAGAATTCGCCTCGTGTTGTTATACAGGATTGGTCTTGTATAAAGGTTTGGCTTCAGCGGCTTCTGGCCCTAGGGTTTCGCGGGGCTTTACATTACGACTTCCAAAACCCGGCGCAGGTGCCTGGGCATGGAGTCCAGGATTTAAACTTGCCTGCTTGCCTGCTTGCTTTGCTTGCAAAGGGTGTGGGGGCCCAAGGTGCCCTGGCCCGACACCCTACCCCACACCCGTCGTGTTCGCCCGACTGTGCGTGTCGACCCAATCCCAACACCACCCCTTCTAAAACCATGACCGTAACAACCGGCAAGATCTAAACTCTCCCTCTCTTTGTCTCTCTCACCTCCTTCCTTCCTCCCTCTCCCTCTGCCTCCCTCTCTGTCCCTTGCTTTGCTCTCTCTCATTCTCTCTCTGTCTCTCTCTGTCTCTCTCTCTCTCTCTCTCTCTCTCCTTCAGCACAGCCAAGTCGTGCCGAGTAGTTCGACCCCCCGCGCGGGCTCTGTGGTGCAAATCGGGCAAAGTTGGCCAAACTCGGACTCAAAAACTTGTTCCTTCACCAAAAAACCCAACTAATGACCCCCAACCCACATCGAAGGCTAAGAGTGTGGACCCCCCTGCTGCCGGCGTCCGAGAGAGGACAAAGAGGACAGAGAGGACAGAGAGACAGAGAGGCAGAGAGGCAGAGCATCACAAGCAGCAGCTAACAGACATGGCACACAAACAGATTCGGTTCACTCTTTCCCCTCTGCAGCTAGTCTGTATCATGGCCCCGATCCTGTGTCTCAGGCTCCGGAGGTCTATCGGTAGTCTGTAGTGGGGGGGTTGTAACAGCATGCTGTCTGCCCCCCCGCAGCCACTGGCTCAGTCACTGTCGTCGGTGCGGTAAAGTAGTCGGTGGGGAGTCGTCGTCGCTGGCCCTCGCGGCTCAGAAGTCGTCGGCTGGCTTCGCGTCGGTGCAGAGCTTCTTCGGCCTTCACCTAAGGACCCGCGGACGCGCTCCGCGGAGCTCGGCACTTCGATCTCGGCCATGGCTATTCGCGCAGAGGCGTCGGCCGCGCCGGTGGCACATGGCTCACATGACTCCCATTCCCGGGTGGGTTGTCCCCTCTGTCATCGTCCACTGCGGTGGTCGGCACTGGGTCCCCCCCTCCAGGGCTACTGCTTCGGGATGTGCGGGATTTCTTTCCTTTGGTGGTCGTGCTGTGGGGGAATGCTGCAATCCCAAACCAACCCGTGTGCTTCAGGCCCGGTATCGAGTCTACAAAGTTGCGGGTTCATGGTCCTTCCCGTCCGAACTTGCGGGACTTGTGGGAGGCGCGGCCCGCGCGGCGGCGCCTTTCCATCTCCTTCCGAGTTCTGTTGATGTATGCTTTGTTGAGCTTGCCGACCTCAATCCGGTGCTCGGGGACGTCGCTCTCCCGGGCAAAGGGGCCTGTCAAGGCTCCCGGGCGCCAGGCCCACCCGTGCCTTTGGAGAGGAGCGTGAAAAAACGAATAGCCACGGGAGAAGAGTATGCTGTTAGCAAATGAATCTCCGACTGGACTATTCGTGGAAACCGGCTGACGAAAACGTGCTTTCTCTGGGTTTGTTGCAATAACAAGGGAATAAAACGCATACGATTAACGAAGAAAATGATCCCCCGAGAAAGTGTCGGGAGTGATCTGAAAAACGTGCCAAATAAGTCCACTTGCGGCTCTATCTTGCTTGCTTGCTTGCGCAGGGGCTTAGGGTCCCTGGGGACCCTTGGCCCGAAGGCCTACCTCCCCAAGGTTCGCGGCGGTCAGTCTTCTCGGCCCCTTCCGGGGGTGGAAAGAAGTGTTCCTCCGAGTGTCAGCCCCCGAAAACACCCCTCCTAAACCATGACCTTGCAACCCCTGACACTTGCGGCTCTATCTCTCTCTCTCTCTCTCTCTCTCTCTCTCTTTCTCTCTCGCCGGCATACGGATGCTTGCATCCGCTTTGCATCGGGTCCGACGGCCGCTGGTGAGCACTGAATCCGAAGCAAGCAATCTACCACACCTGCAAACTCTCAGAGGCTAGCTCTTGCGGTTTGAAAACGATTCCGGTCTAGTAAAATGTACGCAAATGCACGGCACATCATCAAGACTACATGCCAAGCTACAAACCCCAATCATGCAACCCCTCAACACCTGACAAAAAATGGAATAGACTAACACAAAGCCGTTTTACAACTGTGCTTTCAGGACTGCCAGCATGTAGGACACCCTAAACCCAAAGCCCGGAATCCTACACACCCTAAACCCTAAACCCTCAACCCTATAAAACCTAAACCCTCCTTGAGGCAGCTCTGAAGGCCCTGGACGATGTCACGGCCGCTCTTCGCCGTGTCGAAGTCCCCAAGCAGCCCTGCCTCCCTGGGATTTAGGCTCAGAGGGGTCTCGCCAGCCTTTAGATGAGGGCTTCGCTTGTAGGGTCCCGGCGAAAGGGCTTAGGGGCTCAGGGGTTTGGGGCTTCGGGCTTCTTGGTGGGCAGAGCTCTCCTTGTAAGGGGCCATTCTGCCATCACTCGAGTTCAGTGTCTAGAATCTTCGGTCGTGAGCTGTTGGCGGTGGGGCTCGGGGGCTTGGATTAAGGCTCTTGGGGATTCCCGTTGCTGCCTCCTGTGTTGCTCGACGGGAGAAGAACTGTGACTGTGAGGGGATGGTTTTAGGGCGTAGGACTCAGTGTGTGGTGTTTAGGATGTGTAAACATAGGTACATACCGAAAACGTGATACACAAGGTTTGGGAGCTGCTGGTAGTATGCCGGCCAACCCAACAAAATTTTTAAAGGCTGAACGAATCTCGAATGAAGGGACAACCAACCAGCTTAAGGCCTGGGCCTTCTCGACCCTTTCGGGCAATTGAGACACGGGCACAAACACATAAAAACCCCAAACCCGCAACCCACAAACCCTTAAACCCCAAAACAGCCTTACCGTATAAGCCCTAACCACAGCCCCAAAACCCCTAAACCTGAAACCCCTAAACCCTGCAAGCCCTAGGCCGTAACCACAACCCCAAAACCCCTAAACCTAGGGCATGCAGCACCCAGTGCCTGAATTTCTCCAGGGCATCGATGGCAGTGTGCACACCTTAGGATACAGGCCATGGCATTTCAGCCATGAACTCAAGCTCAGATAAGCCACTACAACAATGATCCAGGCTGTTGAGGCAGCAGCAGCAGCAGTGGGAGGCGTACAGTAACAAGGAAGAGCGGCTCTCGAATCCATACACAAGTGGAGTTCAACTGCTGCCGCTCTCTCAACCACCTTTGTGCAATTGGTTCTTCGTCTCCCCGGGGCCTGATGTCAGACTCCGAGTGCAGAAAAAACCGACTGAAGACCCTGAATCCTCCCAGAGTGTGAAACTGCTTTGTTGGCCTTCTGCCGCTCGACCTTCAGACCTTGAAAGGCTCCATGAGCCTTAAGCTCCACTCCGACACAAGCATGGCTAGAATCTCGGAAGTCTCCGTTTGGGTGAGACGTAGTGTGGCTTCGGATGCTGAGGCGATCATCCGCTCGCCTCGGCTCCCTCAGCTAAAACCTGCAAGACTTGGACTGGCGTGGACCCATCGCATCGCGAACTCTCAACCAAGCGGACGACTTAGGCGACGCACCACAAATGGGCTGCCAAGGCGCTAAGCATCCCGGCCCTGTCAAGCTTAGACAATGCTTTGGGCTCCAGGACAGGGACTGGGGCTCTACGTATAGAGCTTCGCGTTTAGGGTCTGCGTCGTGGGGCTTTGGAGTAGACTGTATGGCTTGGAGCTTAGTGTGGCGGGTTGAGTGTTTAGCACTTATGGAGCAGAGTTCACGTCTAGGCCGTGCAAGCATTATCTCGCGCTCCTTGCGGGTCTGATACTAAATGCGCTAAACCCTAAACCCTCAACCATAAAACTTAAATCCTCAACCCCAAACCCCTTAACCAAGTCCGAGTTGCGACAGCGTAAACCCCGAAACCCTAAACAGTTTTCGAGGTAGTTTTAGGCTCGCCCAGGGCCAAGCTGGGGTTTCGGGTTTGGGGACCTTGCATTTGTCAACGTGTTCGGGCTTCCAGTTTCTCACTTTTGCATGCGGCAGGCAAGGCACCACACATGTCCGTCAAAAGGGCGGCCGCTGGTCTCGCAAGCCGTTGGCAACCCCAACATCCAGAAGGTGGTCGTATATCTGTGTCTTGAACGTGTGAAGCAAGTTATGAAATTCAAGCACAGATCGCTTCTCGAAGGATGGCCTTCCCAACGTGAGCTTGAGCAAGACATGCTGCCAAGATGCTGCGCACCGGGGCAGGTAGGATCCAGAAGAATCCGCAGCATTTCCTGTGGACAGGGGCAGGGGTGCCACAAACGATCCAACCGCTCAAGTGCCAATCAATCCCTTGCATTATTGCAACTCTCTGCCCCTGCTCATGTCGGACGTAAACCACTTTGCTCGATGGTGCCCCCGTTTGGCCACAGGCTCGGGATCATGCAGACCAGGCTCCGTGACGGCTGCCGCATGCGAGAGGCTTGGTTCCATCAGTGAGATCACCTCAACAAGGTGCAGACAAACAAACACACACTCCATGCACCTAGACCTGGCGTAGGATGCCCAACTCTTCCCACAAACCAGCGGGATGAATCCACTTTTGCTTCTGCTTTGGGGTTCAAGGGGCCCGCTGAACTTCAAACTTCCATGTCGAATGCATGAGCTGCAAGTCCCCGACCTCAAAGCACAGAGCCCCAAGGCACCCGAAACCCCCGCGGAGATCGAGAATCTAGAGGACCGCGGGACACCCTGCATCCTCACGCCGAACAGAAAAACAAACCTGTCCCCCAACGGCCCAGGAACGCCCTCTTCCCGCTGGACGTTGGTGCTGCGTCCGAGCCTTGCGATTCGAGGGCATGTCTCCAAAGCTCAGGGCTTTGGGTTGTGGGCTCAGCGGTGCTGCAGAGGTAGAGCTCAAGCTTTTTTTCCCTTGTTTGGGGACGTAGCGACATCTCATGCTCAAAGTCATCCCTGGCTCACTCTGAACTGGGCTGCTGCCCCTGTGTTAGTCTTCAGGTGTCTTTAGCTGCATGCCACATACACCTGGGGTTCACAAACCCCTAGGACAAGTAGAGCGGAAGGTAGTCGGGGCTCACGGTTCAATCGTTGAACATCCGGCACAGACTGGATCAACGGGTCGGGATAAGCAGTAAAGTGGAGAAGTCTGCACACGACAAGGTCTAAACATGTAGCAAACCGAAATCAATCCGCATAACCTGCTCAGTGCCGGGCTCTGCCGCTAACCACACAAATCACAACACACGCCTCAATACTTCAAGAAAGATCATCCGAAGACCATCCACCCGGTAGCCTCAGGATCCTGAATCGAGCCATGCCGACAAAACGCCTTACCTCGGCCCTCTGTAGCCGGAGCCATAACCCGAGCCCTGCACACTGGCCTAAGCCACACCCCTAAACCCCTCAACCCGGGGCCCTATTCGGGGCCCGAGCTTTGAGGCGTAATGCTGAGCCCTGTTGAGCGCCTCTCCAAGAGAAGAGCTCTGGTTGAGGGTTTGTGCATCGCTTTTTCGCCTGCTAGAGTCTGCGATTTCAGGTGCAGTGTCTGCAGAGTCGAAGTTAAGATTTCAGCATGCGTAGCTAGGCTGTACGGCTCAGGGAATTGCAATTTACATGTCAGGTCCGTCGATCGTCGGAACTCCAAGCAGTCACCCGCAACCTCGGACACTGAAGCCCAAGAGCACCGCAAGAACATCGGGGAAATGTCCTCGTTGAGTCGTTCTTCGCGGCCGAGGGCTCGGCCGATGACGAGCAGTAGCTCCTCCAAGCTTCGGGCTCTTTTGGGGGGGGGGGGGTTCCGGGGGAGTTTTGGGCCGGCTTTGGGGCTTGGGCTTCAGGCTGAAAGGGTGCTGCTGCTGCAAGCTGCGAGGCTCGTAAATGATGAAGTCGGTGAAGCTGTCCCATTCGCGGATGGCTTGTTAAAGCCCCGAGCCCTACACGGCTCAAAATCTTTCGCAGCTGCGTGTTCAATCAAGGCTCGGAGTTTGGTGAACACTGGCGAAAAAGAGTTACAAAACCGATGAGAACTAACCTCATCTCAGGAGAAAACCTGACAGGCCCCGAGACTTTCCTTCATGTGCGCGGCATGTGTGGTCTTGCGGGGCTCATCTCATGAGGGTTCAGGCGAAGGTTTTGGAATGCTTTGGCTCTCGCAACTCATGTAATGCGCACGCAACTTCATGAGGTCCACATTTTGGGACTTGTCGGCTTTCACGGGGCTGAGGGGTTTGGCGGGAGACATGGCGGGTGGGGCGTATGCTTCGGGATGGATCCAGCATATGCGTCGAGTTCGAAATTATGATTTGGAGCTGGTGGCCTTTTGGCCAAAAGTTGCTGGTGTAGGTAACGGTGTTCGCGCAAGCTCAAGACAAGCAGGGTCTGACCTTCTTTATGAGCCCTTTGGGTTCCAAGAGCGGCTGTGGACCCTCGCACCAAAACCGTGCAAAGGGGCACCGATGATGCATATAATGTTGGGCCTGGTAGACCTTGAGCATGGACTCCGTCATGGCTACCTGCCGAGGAGTGCTTCAAAACAGAGCCCTCAAAAAAAAGCTCCCGATAGCAAGATGGGGACCCTGTTGCCCCTAAACCTCAATGCCTCAATCGGATAGGTTGGCTCTTAGCAGACCTTAACAATCCGGGCTGGGAGCCTCCGGAGCCTCGCAAAATCCTGCACCGAAACGGAGACGGAAAGCGCCGAGTCGTCTCAGACGCACGTGGCACAGTGGCGCAGGCAAGGAGAGTCAAAGGGGCTTGCCGCAGCAGTGGGGAGGGGGGAAAGCAGTTGGGCCGGGCAGAGCAGCTTGCGCGTAAGAAAGGTTTCTACACAGGCCGCACGCAACCAGACAAAGCAGGACAAGTTTGGCCATGTAAGTATACGGCCAGATTGTATAATATAGCATACTACCGAGTTCCCAGCGTCGGCCATGTTTGAAGGCTAGCTGCTGTCCAGCAACTTAACTACCACAGACATAGACACAATACTACTGCACTAGAGAGATGCTGCTCCAGTCGGCAATGCCCGCCAGGCGTGCATCATGAGCGGCAGATGGCCAAGGAGAACAAGGGGCACAGCTGACGCTCATGATGCTGGTTGGGGGGCGCGCATCATGAGCATCAGGTGGCATGGCCGAAAAGTTCCCCGAGACGACAGCGGCATGACGTGTGCCAGGCACACCCGTGGGCCGTCCAAGGGGTGCAGCTGACGCTCACGGTGCTGGCGGGACAGCTGTTAAAGTTTAACTGTTAAATACTGCAAATACCACTGACAATGTGCGTTGAACGAAGCAGACTACGTATGGGACCGAAAGCTGTGCCTACAATGCAGGATCGTCGGGGTGATGCTGAAACGGTGCCACGATGTTCTGCACCGACATCGCGGTCTCCCACCTCCCGACCTCCACCCCCAGTTAAGCTTAGGCTTCGCCCGGCAACTCCAACAAGCCACAAGGGCGCTTCCGTCATCGACCGCCTTGTTCGGATCCTCCGAAGTGTCGGAGCTCCCCGTGGCGCCCTCCTTCCAGGGCTGGGTTGACGGTGCTTAGGCAGGTTGAACTCTGTGCTTGCTTGGGCAGGGTAATATTAAGAGGCAGCTCTACAACCCTTGAACTCCTATAGCCTACAGCTCGCAGCACTTCAAGACAATGAAAGCTTTCGGGTTTGCCCTTCGAGTGGCGTTGTGGAGTTAGAGCTCCAGCTCAAGCTTCCCTGCTTCAGGCTGCAGGGCATCCACGTTCGGAGCTTTATTGGGGTTCACCACCCGAAGGCCACGCTAGATTGGAGTTTCCGAAAATTAGGGGTACCTTATTTGGGGTCCTTATGATAAGGATCCTACTGTTTAGGGTACTATATTAGGGTCCCCTATTTTCCGAAACTCCCAGATCCCAAACCCGAAGGCGGGCCCAGCGCATCCGTCCTGACTCCTGGGTCGGGCAAGGAAAGTCTTGAGCCTCGGCGCCGACAGGTTCTGCTTTGGGGTTCTTGAGGGGGGACGAGAAAGGGTTCTTATTAGGGTTTTAGGCACGGAAGCTCGAAATATAGCGGGGGCTTTCAGGATTGGCTCAGGAAATTGGCCAGTATGTTGCTATACAGTTTGGTTTAAGGGTCCAGGGCTTCGGATGTGGCGGTTGGGATGTAAGATTTAGGGTTCAGGGTGTTCTGGTTGTGAATTTCCGAGGTGACTGTCTTAAGACTTGTTGCTCAACGTGTCAAGGCTTGGTGCCTCTTCTTCCCTCCCACTCTTATCTCTGAGATCCACACACCTCGTGGAGTTTCGGGCTGCTGTGAGAGTTTGAGTTTAAGGTTGGGAATTTCGGATTTAGGGCCTACATAGGCAGCTCTGGAGGAAGGTTTAGCATATAGCCAGATTTAAGAGTTTCAGACTGTCTGAGGAGTCTGCAGTTTTGGGCAGTGGCATTGGGTTCTGCGCTTTAGGCTTGTGGATTTTGCGAGGCTGCCAGCACATCAGGTACCTCACAAGCTCCACGAGGTACTCGCAGTATCCCGTTTGAGGGGCTGGTGCGCATCCCTCGAAGGGCCCGACCCATAGGAAATTGCGAGATAAAGGTTGTGTTAATTCACATCCTGGGGTTTGGCTCCCACACGACATGGATATTCTGGATTCTAGGGCTGTCGGAGTGTGAGAGTGAGAGTACATCCCCAAACTTTCCCGCCCCAAATCCTCGACAGCTGCACCAACCGGAAGCTGTCCATGATCCGGATGCATGAGCCCCAAAGTGACGTGCCAAACTAAACTGCTGCACATGCAAAGCCGCGAACCCCAAACTGCCCCTGAACCCTCAACTACGTAACTACATGATGCTCGGCTTATGCGACGAATCCTTCAGTGCGGCTGTCTCGGCAAGGGCCGCCGACAAACTGCTCCTTGACCGCACCATCCCCCTAGAGAGCCTAAGCCCAAAACCATGATCGGTATGAGCCCCGCAAATCCTCAGCAGTGTAAAAACAAAACAATGGCCGGAACCCTGAAAGTTCGAAAAAACCCTGAGATCCCGAAGCCCTACAACAACCCTGCGTTAACCCTTCTTCCCCCCTCTCCGTACAACAAACCTCCGTACTAGCCTTCTAGACTTACAGTGGGCCCTTTCTGAAATCCCCGTAACTGCCCAACCCTAGAACCTAAACCCTAACCCTCTGCGGGAACCAGCATGTCCGCCTGCTGTCTGCTTCTTCAGACAACAGTTTCCGGCTGCACGATACGTCCCGGCCTCTTTGCGGAGTTCTGCGTCTCTTACTCGCTTGTTGTGCTGCCGACTCCGGTCCTGCTTCCGGATCTCCGCTAGAGCCGCGCGCGCCTCTGCGCTTTGGCAGCCCTTCGAGCTGCATTTTGCGATTTGCGTTCTCAGGCTCGGACTGTTTCGTTTTCCGTCGCACGCACTTTGAGGTCTGCGCGCTTCTTGTTTCTGTTGGCTTTGGCGTTGTCTCGCCAGCGCTTGAGGTCCTCCATCTTGGGACGGACTGACTTGCTGCGATGCGCCAAATAACAGCTGCTTGCACTCCAGGCCTGCTCTTGCTTGGCCACTTTTTTTTCCAGCTCTTTCAAGCGTTGCTGCCGGGCTCTGGCTTGCGCCTTTGCTGCTCGCACCTGGTCTCGCGCCGTCTGCGCCAGCCGGCCCTCCCCCTTTTTGGCGACTGCCTCGGCAGCTTCCGCCTTGCGCGACTGTGTCATGTTGCTGTCTTCAGCACTGAGGTGACAACAGCCGAGCCTCCGCTTCTTGGTTCGCGTGCTGCGGGTAGTAACCCACGCACGGCCAGCAGATGCCGCAGCAAAGCTTCCCGGGTGCAGCACAGGTGTTCAGTCTTTGTGGTCTCGCGCACGGGTTCGCACATTTACCCTTAACATGAGCGCCGCGCAACGAAGTCCACAGCATTCGTGACGGAGGTGCGACTGATGAAGTCTGCTTCAAACAAACTTTGCAGAAGCTGCGCCGTCCACCAGCCTGTGCAACTATTGTTCTGCCGCCATAACCCAGGCTACGGCCGGAACTAAAAGCCGGGCAGTCACATGCTGGCGAGTTGCTTTCTAGCACCTCCTGCACATCTTCCCACAGCACGCACTCTCGCGGTGGCTGGCCTCTGAGACACATGTGTACAGTCTTGCCAAGATTGCTGGTCCGATTCACCACCTGCTTTTCGTCGCTGGTCGGCTCGCACTGCCGCGCGGAGCCCTTTACGACGTGCGGCAGCATCCTCGAGCAAAGCGGCGGCGTCCATGCCTGCGTTCTAGAGCAGAGGTGCGGATGTCACGCATGCTCACGCATGTTGAGATTTTGCCTGCGGCGTTCTCTGCGGCTGCCTCTTCTGCCCCTTAACTTGATCGTCAAGTCAAGCCATATCAGACTTTGCTGCTCTTTGGTCTATTGGTCTAAGTGGGGAGACCCGGCACGGGGTCGTTTCCGCCTCTGCTCAAACAGGTTCAAGTACCCACTCACCCGGCCGAGATGGGGTGGCCTTCTGCTTCGCCGGTTGCAGGTCCGACTGTCTCAACGTCTCACACACACAGGCACTCCCTGCGGCCGTGCCTCCGGGTCTCCGTTCTGACCTGCTTTCGGCTCGCATCCTCAAGTCTGGTTGTAGTGTTTGCTGGGAGTCCCACATGGCACATTGCTCGCAGCCTCCCAGTTGCGCATTCGGAAACCTTGCTTGCTTTCGCGCGCAACCGAGGCGGTAGCGGTGTTGTCGGTAGGTGGCGCCTGCCGCCGGTTTGGACACAACTTTGTGTCTTCGCTGCATGCTTTGCAAGTACCTGGTCATGCACGATTCCCGCTTCTAGGAAGCCTCCGGAGCAGGCGTGCCTCCTCGGCTGCTTCTGGACCTCCCACTGTTGCCTCACAGGCCAGGTTTGACTGGGGTGCCACTGCCTCTCTTGCCGTGCCTGAGGCCCTTCGTTGGTGTTTTCATTTGGTTGTTTTCCCCTCACGATCAATGTATGTAACTTTTGCCGAGGGCCACACCGATGCGTTAGGTCCGGCCTCACATTGCTCAGTTGGTTTACTTGTCTATCACCGCTCGACTCAGGCAGCAGCAGAGTCTCTGGAGCGCGGTACCTGGCCGGTGAGTAGACACAGAAGCCACTGTGCAATTAATGATTCGCGCCGCCTCCATCGCAGCAGGTGCCTGCCATAGCGCGGCTTTAAACTCCAAGGCTTCAGTGCTGCAGTGGCCTCCGGCAACCCTTGAGGAGCTGTTCCTCACAAACAATAAGATTTCGTGCATGACCGTTGTTCTTCGGGCTCCTGCTCCACATGCCAGCCACGCGGCCATGGCGCCTGCCACGTCAAGGGCTTTCTGAGTTGCGTTTTAACACTGTGCAGTGTCTCGGTCGTCGACAAAACAGTCCCGTCACGGCCGTCACCAGCGACCTCGCAGCTCGCTTCGGCTTTGGGCCCCATGCCTGCCTCGGATCTGAGTTGCCGGCATGCTGTCCAGCAACGCAGTGCAGTTGTACACTGGTCTTCACTGAGCCAAGCCGTGGCTCTCACATGTGAAGGTACATGTGTGCATATATACAGCTTTGTGACAATATGTCTCTGCATTCCGCTGTAACATGCCTGTATTGTTGCCTAGGAGTTTTCGGCTATTCTCCATAAGACGACATACGTCAGGCCGCCACAAAGGGGCCCTACAACAAACTTCATGCAAAGCACTGTGAAAACCTTTACGAAACCGTGAACACATTCTTCAGTCCTGCATGCATTCTCGCAGTAACTGTGCCAAGAAACATGTACAGTTGTACACCCTGAGAGTTGTAAGTGGGTGGCCTTGGGGTGGGTGAGCCTGTGGGCTAGTGCGCGCCCACAAAGGCGCGCTTGCGATTGGCACACCCTAAACCCTAAACCCTAAACCCTAACCCTGAACCCTAACCCCCAAAACCCTAAACCCAAACCCTGAACCCTAAACCTTAAACCCTAAACCCTAAACCCTAACCCTAAACCCTGAATCCTAACCCCTAACCCCTAAACCCTAAACCCTAACCCTAAACCCTACGGCCCTACATGTGGAATCCCAGCAAAAACTGCGGCCCCGAGGGCCCGAGACCCAACTCCGGAGCCGCAGGGAGTGCCGCCAGGCCAAGCCAGCCCAAGGCCTGATAAAGAAAGACCCATATACCTATACCAGTATCTTTTCTCTTCCATATCTATCTATCTATGTATATATATATATATGTGTGTATGTAGGTATGCCTATACCTTTATCTATATCCGTTTCTATGAATTAAATTACCGTATCATTACTACAAGGAACTCAGAGGAATAAAATTACAACGTGGCAAGAACCACGGCTTAGGGACGATTTGGAGTGCGGGGTTTCTGCGGCGAAAGGTTAGAAGGTTTGGGGCTTTAAGAAACACCAAAAAGCCTGGAGCTGTCGTGCCTGAGGCTTTCCATGCCCTGTCTCAGAGGTCTATCCCGGGCTCCCATAAGTTTCGACTCCCAGCTCAAAGCTCCCAGGCCCCGGAGCATACACGCTTCAAACCTTCAGGCTTTCAGTGCGAAAAACACGTTCACAAGGACTGGCGATAGCAACACACAAGTCAAATCCCGAGACCGTCCGCTGTACTACTTGGCACCTCGACTGCGACTCGGAAAATAGCCGGATCAGACTCTGTGACGAGCGTGTCCTGGATCCTGAGGTTTAGGGTTTGGGTTCTTTGGCTCCCGCAGGCATCGCAAGCCCAAGGAGTGGGTTCGGGGCTGGGGTGTTGAGGGACTTGGGATACCTGCTATGTACCATCCAGGAGGCGTGTGCAAGCCGATGACGGCAGCAGCACCTTCGGTGCATTTACCAGCAAAGACAAAAGGCAAGCGAGGGAGTGAAAGCTGAGGTGCTGTGGCCGAGTGCCCAGGCGGCCGCACAGCGGACTTTCGGATCCTGGAAGATTTCGATTCTGGCTTGAGCACCAATTTCCACATCAAGGCTCTGGGGCTTTGGGTCTGGTTGGTCTTGAGGGCTCAGAGTTGGGGTGAACTTCGAAGGGTTTTCTTTTCTTTTGCACGGCCCTTTTCGAAGGGTTTAAGACTTTGTGAAAAGCAAGAGTGATGCTGGCTTTGTGGGATTGGGATCTGTTTCATGTTCGATCCTTCAACAAACATCCATGCTGCTTAGTCAGCACGAGCTCATTCTTTTGGACATCAGCCCTAGAAACGAGAGGTGCCCCGGCGGTACCACTGAATCCTGAGCTCCAACTACAATCCTAACCGGCGAAGCCTACACGCCAAGGGAAAGCAGCCCACCTTGTGCTTCAAACGCCCGACGAAAAGCTCGGCGTTGGGTGGTACCACCACCTCTACCGGCTCAAATCCGTCAGGGATTCGCATGATGCTGCGAGCATAGGGTCTCAAGCCAGTTTGCCAGCTGCCGGGTTGGGCACTCGGCTGTGTGGTGTGTGTCGGACAATAGGCCTGCAGATCAGCAGCTGCAAGCCCGCTTCCTGCCGTCAGCTTCGACACAAACCAAGAAGGAACTGGAGAGAAGGAAGGGGATCCAGTGTGAAGAAGTTGAAAAGAGACGAGGCGACCTCCAGGACCTGTATGATGCCGATGTGATAATGAGCATTGAAACTATCATTCTGCCCATCGTCGTCAATCATCATCATTCGATCGGAAGGCTAACCACCATTACGATGACCATCTTCATAACCACCCTCAATATCGCAAACATCTTTTCTCAAGCTAGCAACTAGCAGCAACACCACCGCGAGCAACGATGACTGCCATAGTAACAGAGGTATGTCGTCGTCGCTGTCGAAACCCAAACCCGAAACGACTACACCCTTTTTCGCCCAAGGGGGAGTCAGACCCCTCAAGCCAGGTTTCCGCAAGCCCGGTCCTAGCAGCTTGTCCTTCGAGCTGTTCGGGAATTCGATGTAAAAGGGCTCGGAAGGTGTTTCAGGTGGGTTTTGGTTGGCTTGGGTGTATAGGGTTTCTTTGGGACTGGGGGCTTTTGGGCAAGTCTCATGTTCGGATTCGAAGGCCTTGGAGCTTACGAGGGTGCTGAGGAAAAACGCTACCGGCTAGATGGAATGAGATGTAGACAGCCCTCTTCCTGGCATACTTTCCTCCGAGCCATATCTTACCAACCGAGACATGAAAAAGATTCTCGGTAGCAGCAATGATTACGGCGACACCCTGAAACAGTAGTTCTGGCACTGGCAACTCTTCGAAACGAAAATCGAAACTCGAGCGTGCAATGTCCAGGGTTGACTTCGCGGCATCACGGCAGACGGCACTGTCATCTGCCAGCAGTCGCGCTATGTCCTGCCCATGACAACATCTGGCTTTGCATCGTCTTTGCCGGTTTCTGTAGAACAAACCGAAAGCTTTCCTACAGTCCCGCATGAAATCTGTTCTTTGCAACTCAACAAACTCGAATCAGGCTCTTCGGATTGCTTCGCCAGGGTTCAGCGAGCCCAAACCCTTCCCACCCCTCTAACCTTTACCGCCCCCTTGTTAGAACCCCACAAAATGCATCACCCACAGAGCAGAGACGCACAGCCGCCGCTGCTATCACCATCACCAAACACTATATCTGCAGCAAAACGCAGCAAGAAGAGCTCCCGTGACGGCTCACAAGGCTCCCGCTTCTCCGCTTCCGCCCCCACAGTCCTTCCTCCTCCTCCTCTTCCCCTCCTTTTTGTTCTACTCCCTTTCTTCCTACTCCTCCTATCTCTTCGTCCTTGCTGCAGCAGCGAGTGCTCCTGCGCAACCAACCGCTGCACGGACAGACAACACGCCTCCAAGTCCTCCTGCTCCTCTAATCCTGCTGCTGCAGCGGCCAACAACTGCGAACGAACAGTGCAAGTGGTCCGAATCTGAAGCACTGCCCCTGTCAGTGGCTCAGCGAAACATTCCGTACCTTCAGCCCCGAAGCCCAAAATTCTAAGATTCCACATCCCTCCAGCACTGCAGGTCCCGACCCAGCGTCAAGGCCCCTGGGCCCAAGCTCCCAAGAGCTCGAAGCGTGGCATCACGCACCTGCCAGTCCTCTCTGGGCACAAGCTTTGGGCTTTCGGAGGTCTTGAGCTGCCCATGCGAAACCAGGATGCAGCAAAACGAGTTGGGGCAAGCTTCCACTTCGGTACTGTATCAAGTTTCGTGGTTGACGCCAAGAGCTTTAAGGGTTTCAACGGTGTGGGAAGCCGAAGTCCGGATTCCTTGCAGATGAAGGCAACTGCTTCCCAGAACTCCTCATTACATTCCATCACCCCCTTGATTTTACTCTCACCAAAGCCTCAAAACATTGCAGAATCACTCCTCGTCACGGAGACGAGCCTGCAGATGAGGGTGGATGGGAGAGCTACTCTAAGGCTTCCCAGACATTGTCACTTTTTGAAGGCATGCGAAGGAGAGTGAGTCAACATGGTGACTTCTTCTTTCAGTCTATCATACCGAGCTCTCCGGGCCATGAACAAAGCTCACTTGTGCAAGCACGGCAGGGACAGAAACGGATGATTTGCAGATGGGTGTCTTGCAGGTAGGGTATCGCGGACTGCCCAGCCACAACAACGTCCCCGACCTCGGCCGACGCACAAGAGAATAAACTTTCATTCAAAAAGCTTAAGCATCATTTTGCGAGGAAGCCAGATCGGCACCTTCTCCTCCGAGTG
This sequence comes from Symbiodinium sp. CCMP2592, assembly GCA_905221615.1. Lineage (NCBI taxonomy): Eukaryota > Dinophyceae > Suessiales > Symbiodiniaceae > Symbiodinium > Symbiodinium sp. CCMP2592. Next base: position 565,097 of record CAJNDT010004602.1, read on the forward strand.
CCCCACGAAGGCTTTCGTTTGCAGTTCGCGTAAAGGCTCCCGAGCAGCCTTCGTCACGAATGTGATACAATGCTACAAGGACGCAACAACAAGCTTGCCGGCAGAGATGCACGCATAAGCACGACACGGAGCGAGGATCAGCATTCAGCCATCCAGCCGGGAGGACATGGAATTCGTTCAAGCAGAGGGGCCCTTCGCACATGCAGGTCTGGATCTGCAAGGTGCCGAGTCCTTGCATCAGTCAGCTCCGGATCAATTAAACAGGCCCCAAATATGGATTGTGCCCGATGCCCCTGCGACCATGTTTGCCCCAAACCCGAACCCCGAAATCGTGGAGAAATTCGCTTAGTTCATCTCAATTCTAAACATCAAGATTCCTTCTCCGAGTGCTGAATGCTCAGACGAGGTCCCAACTTTGGAGAAGGCGAACCCTTTTGCAGCAGGCTAAAGCCTAAACTTAAACCCCCCCCCCCCGGATTTCGCCGAAAGGCAGCTCTGAGACCGCCTCCACGCCGAAGCTGGCAGGCTTCTTGCCCCAAACCTTCGGGTTTTTGGGTTCCTGTTAAGGAACTTAATGTGCATGACCATAATAAGGAAACCCTACTCTTTACTATAGATCCCTTTTCTGGTTCCTAAACAAGAACTCAGCTTTTCCAGCACGTGGAGTGTTTACTGTATCGGGGTTTGGGGCTCAGGGGGCGTGGTGTGTTTTTAGGGCTGTACAAAGGTTTCGCAAGGTTTCTTTCAACCGATCCTCGTTACGAGAGTTTCAATGTGCTTGGGTGAGTTTAAGGTTTAGGGCCTTTGGGTTTGCGGTTTGGTTATAAGGCTCTGAGTACAGGGTTTAGAGCTTGGGACCCAGGGCTTGGGGAGTATGCTGCCGCAAGTAGAGCGTTCCCAAGATAACCCGAAAAGCTCGATCGAATTGAAACCCCACACCTAACCCTCGGGGCCCCAAACTACGCAATTCCAAATGGAAACCCCTGCCCGAAATCTCACAACAGACACGGGGAGGAAACCCAAAGAGCTCCAAACCCGAAACCCAAAGTGCCCCAAACCCTAAACCTTAAGAGTGCCAAACCCAGAACCTTAACAGCGCTGTAAGAGCCCTAAACCAAGGAAGCACACCTCGGGTAGGCAAAACTCCGCCAAGGCATGGGCACCTGGCTGAAAAGCCAAGGGGGCTTTCGGGTTTTCGACGCGCTCACACTCGCACAAGGCAGGGTTTCGGGTTTAGGATGCTTGCGGGTTGCGAATTTGGGGTTTCGAATTAATTGCTGAAGCTCAGGATTCGGATGTAAGACATGTGGTCGGTGGTTGCTCGCAAGTGTTTGTGATTTCTGGTTTGCTATGGAACTTCGGGGTTCCAGCATTCTGGAGTTGTTAGTCCCAGCTTTGGAGAAGATTCAGGTTTTATGGGTTGAAGCTTTTGTCTGGGGATTTTTTGGGGTTTGGACTCTCGCCAGTCGGACAATGTTTCAAGGCTTAAAGTTGAGCACGCCTTGGGTGCAGCCAATGCTTTACTGCAGGCTATGCGACCCCCAGACGCGCTACATGGCGCAAGCTTACCCCAATTTTTGCTTTGGACTTGGGCAAAACCCTGAACAATGAATCTTACGCAACAACAAAACCGAAACCCAATGCCAACGTCTCGGCATATCTCGGCACCTGCTCGCCGCACGCGCATGTTGCCATCACTGAGCGTGGCCCGCATGCTGGAGAAGACCTCAAAAACAGCAGACACAGAAGAAATTTAAGGGTTTTGCACTTGGGGGCTGCAGATGCAATGACGAATCGAACGAATCAACCTGCTGTTGCAATCCTGGAAAGTAGGCTGAAACTGGTTCTCGACCGGAAAGGGACTTTGTGAGGCATAAACGTCGGAAACATCCTGGGAATGACCTATGAGTCTGGATAGAATCTCTAACCCTCACGACCTCTGCCATAAGATTAGCTTTCGCACTAGCTGAAGAAGCTAAAGTTTCAGAGGTCCGGCATTGTTGCAAAAGAGTTGTTTATCGTTGGTTACTTGTCAAACGAAGTCAAATTGCACCATGCTTCAAAGAAAGATCCTTTGCCCTCACCGGATCAACGTTCGCGGGGGCTGGTACATATCCCGACACCATGACACCTCAGCTTAAGGGGCTGCAGGCACACATACGGTGGTGACCAAGGCTGCGGCCAATTCTCCAGCATCTTGGTCCAAGCGTTCTAGTTTCTCCAAGGCTTCCTGCACCGTTGCACTTCAAGTTAGCTGCTATTGCTGCGATGTTTGCATGCTGCAGCAATCGAACACATGGATCTCGCCGATGTGTCCTTGCGGCATTTCCAATGATCATTGGACAAACACCTGCATGCAGACAGAATGCAGGACAGTGCCAACGTGGCGACTGTCACAGACACAGGAAAGCACGCCACGTATGCTAAACCTTGAAATCAACGCTGGATCGAAGCTTTCGGGTATCGATTTGCCAAGCAGCACAGCCAACTCCGGTGCCGTGGTGGGCATTGACCGAGAACACGTCAGGGACGTGTGTTGACATCCGCGGAGCGCATCGAGCCACTCACATCAACAGCTTGTTTTCTCACACGAAGTTTGTATTGTCTACAGTATTGGATTTGTCTTGGCTCATGGTCGTATGATCGGATCGGTGACTGCCCTGCCACGATGAAGGCCCGCGTAGTGGAGTTTAGCGGCGGGCTACACTCCCACACAATACAATCTATCCCACCGGCCTACATTTCCTGTGAGCACCGGCAAAAGCGAGAAACAATCGGCGGGCAACGAATGGGGGGTGCAAATATTGCAATCACAGATCAGCAGGCAAATCCTTTCACAATCAGTTCCTGAGGTGTGTTGGTAGTATGAGGTCAATGCAAGGTACGACGTCCGAGGTAAACCCGATATGACTGGGGGAGCGAACCTTTGCTCGAGGCAAAGTGCAGATCCACAGGATCCCATGAAAGCCAAGAACGTTGGCCTTGGCACACCGGGTCACTACACCGGGTCAAAGCTGCTTATTGCACGCTTGGATTTCTCGGCCGACCTTGCTGTGTCCTTATATTGCGTTTCGACAACTTGGTCTGCGGCACCGGGTGCCGCCGGTGAGACGACGAAGCTGTCCCGGCCGTCCAGACCTTGCAATCTGGCATGTGTAATGTTCCGAAACAGACGAACACGGCAACAGTGGCGGAAAAGATGCGTCCCGAGGTTCCAGGATGTCGCTGCCAAGGCACGTGTGCACATGCAATTACATGCCATGTTACATGCCATGAGTGTGAGAAAATGATGACATTGACACCTCCGGGTCTGCCCGATGCCCACTTGCTTCAATATAACCACGCCTCTGGTCTCCTCGATCTTGATGCGCGGGATGGCAACATGCCATGGCCAACTTCGTGCGCTCCTGAACACGGGGCACCAAAACACAAAAAGCCAAGACACCTGTTCATTTTGCACATGCCCATAACTGTGATGGAAAAATCATGCGTTGCGCATTCAAGCGGCCACCGTCGGCGGAAGCTTGGGGGAAGACCGCCTGTTCGCATGTCCAATACCATGACTCAATGCATCATCTGTTTGGAATGTGTTGCCATGCCTTTCGCTCGCGAATCGCCGGCCAACGAAGCATAGATGGTTGTTGACTCCCGCGCCTTCGCAACCGAAGCCATCAAACCAGAGGAACTAAGTGGAAGATACGCCCTCTCTTCGAACGGCTGCATATCGAAACAACAACCCATTTGTTGCTCGCAACCTCCACGGCATTTATCGAAAGCCTAGGTCATTGACACATGTTCACACAGTTCTCCGGTAAAACAAAGTAAAGCATGTGAATGGCGCAGCAAAAACGAAAAAAATGCGGAGATGTTCTCGCATTAGGAATGGAAAAACTTGCCGCAACAAACACCAAGCTTCCACGTCAATTGTAACAGTTGTAACTAGTTGTAACGATGTCAAAGCTACACATGGTCCAGCAAGGATATAACCAACTCGCCTTGCCAGGAGCTGTCGAAGTATTATGTAACACTGTTCATACGGCTTAGAGCGTAATCCAAATGGAAGTTGTCCAATGCCAAGGTCGAAGGCAGCCACGTATCATTGCGAGCTGCGGCAACTACAAAAAAACGGGGTCGAAGGCATGACCCGCCCGGAATGCAGCAGGAGCCTCACGAATTGGGTGAAAACGCGTGAAGCAAGTGGTCGTCTGTAACCTTTTTGTCGCGCACCCTCGTGCTGCCAGCGCCCATGCTGTCGTCCTGTTTTTGTTTTTCGCACGTGCTGATAATGTCAATGTCAGCTCTGCACAAGGTGTTCGGCGATGCGGCGATGTTCATTGGATCCGCGCCCCATCCCCGAGGCGAAACCCCACGCACTGCGCGAAACAGCTTTCAGCCAACCCCGCCTTGTGCACTGTGTCGCTAAGAAAAATCTGTGGACATTAGCTAGCAAGCACGAGTCCTGGAACAACCGTCAAAACGGTCAGTATGTACAGGTGAGCCTGTGAACAACACGTTGCATTACCGTACAACGAAACATGAGGCTCCAGGCCCGCGGCTATAGAACGTTGAGCCTGCCATACATTGGACACAAAACTGATGTACGGGAATATCGCAGCAGGTGTGCGCCGCAGACTCGCGGGCATAGACAAGAAATGAAGGTACTCCTCATCCGACAAGGAATGCGCAAATTGGCGCTCATCAAGCGGAATACTGCTCAACCAGACGTGCCTCCAATTCTCAAAGAGGGGACAATATCGTGAAGCATGTAGGAAAGTTTGCCCGCCTTGCATAATTACATGAATGTCTGAGCGTCGACTCTCACTTACGGCGCAGCTTTCCGCCACGTCCCTCTTCTCCGAGAACGTCATTGCATCCCTCGTTCACAAACTTTTTGGTTCATTCACTATACGCTGCGCCAAATATCCTCGCCGTTGTTGCCGTAGTGGTCCAATTAGTGTGAAAGAGCACATCGAGGTTAAGAGCCGGCACAGGAATGTGACCTGACACGGACTCCAGCTTATTGTGTTGGTCCTTGTTTTGCATACTTTGGCAAGTTGAAACTATGATCATGACGATGGTTTCACTTCTGACTGTGTCTCACGGTCGTTCAAGGACATCTCTCTCTTGGACTGCGCGCTCGACGGGGAGTGCTCGGGAGGCAAGCACGCCAGAAAGAGCAGGCACGTGGGCCGAGTGCGGGAGCGGGAGCCGAAGCCGCCGAGAAGCAGGATCCAAAAATGGAACGAAGGGATGGATACATCATCAGAAGTTACGAGAACCGCGAGAGCCCGCACGGTGTGGCCCGGCTGTGAAAGCGGCAGCGAGGGAGATGCAGGTGTGAGATCAGAAAGCTGCGTCTCGAGCGCGCGCTCATCACATGCATGAGGAGCAGTGCGCTGCTACTTGCGAAAGCAATCAATAGGCTCGTCAGAGCGCAAGTCGGCTTGGCCCGGAATGGCTGCGCAGGTGGGCCGCCGCGTGTGTGGCGGCCAGCACCGAAGGCATCCACCGAGCCCGGAGGCACTGCATCAGGTGGTTAAACACGCTGGCGGCGCGGACGCGCAGGACCGGGAGAGTGTCCATCCAGGAAAGCCCAGTAAGCAGCGTACCGGTCGCGGCTAGCTGCACGCAGGCTCAAAGCGAGGATGAGCGAGGTACGTGGCGCCTGTCGCCGCAGGCGGCGGCGGGGCGCCCGCATGGCCGAGCGAAGCAATGGTCATGGCTGCATCATGCTGACTTGCATATTCGGCTTGTAGCGGGCGGGGGCAGGTTTCGCTGAAATAGTAATGCAACAGCAACCACGATGCTTGCAAGTCCTCGGCATGGGGGATGCATTGGAGGAGATGGTGCTGTTCCGCGCACGTGAGCCCAAGTCGCTGCTGAAGGTAAGCGTCACTGCCGCAAGGTGTACCAAGAACCGTGAGCCCTTGTTTGTTCCCCGCCCTCGCCCAGTGCACGTGCTGCCCGACCTTGCATTGATGGAGAGGGGGTTGTGGTTTGGGCATCCACGGCATCCACCGCAGCAGCGGCGCAGTGGTGGCGGCAAAGCCTCAGTGCCGGCATGCATGCTGATGCTATACTGGACAGGGCGGCAAGCTTGCTCGAAGTGTCGCCAACCACGAGTGCACGGAAGCCGCGGCTATTCGGCTTTTGCAACGCGACCATGCCTTCGACTCGCATGGCCGCGAGTGCCGGGGCAGGGACGTCGGCGTGGGCAGGCCGCAGCACAGTGGTAGAGGAGTTGGTTGTCCTCTTCGTGGTTGAAGAGCGTGCGCAAGTGCTCATTGGTGGTTCCTGATGACCCGTCGCCGTACGACGACAGCACAACATAGCACAACCGATGCGGTTGTGAATTTCTTTTGCGCACACTATTTGCGACATGTACATGCGCGGCCCCACTGCACATGCGGGATACGTCGTGCTTGTGCGACCTAAGTCCGCTCTGAGGGGCGGCTGGAAGCCGGAGCAACGAACCATCGCTCTGTTAAGAGGGAGCTCGAGCAGCGAGCTGGCAAGGACCCGCTGCGCTGCTACGGCGACACTGCCGCTCCAGCGGTAGATACGAGCTGCACACAAAGCCGAGCGGACGTCGGCGTGCGCACGCCTGTGCAACGAGCAACAAGAAGGCATGGGTTGAGGGCCCCAGCGGCCAAGTGTCGCGACGGGTGCGCCGTGTTGCGAATTGAAACGCGACGCCGGACCGAGATTCAAACCTTGCCGCGGCTCGCCGGAGCGGGTGACAGCTCTGACGCAGGTGGTCCCTGTGCCAAAGGGCCAAGCGATTGAAAACGATCTCGATCCCCGGAGCATCGGCTACAGGGACCAGGAGATTCACGTCGGCAAGACGCATGTTGCAGGCGACTCGTGCCCCAGCCTCCTGGCCGACCCTGGCGACATCTCGCTCGAGCGGAAGTGCGCCGGAAGAGACTCTCGGGGCGACTGGCCGCGGCAAGCGCAAGCAGCGGAGCAGGAGCACCCGAACCTCCGCGGAGGGGATGGTGACTGCATCGTGTGTGGGAGGCGTACTGTGAAGCAGCAGGCGGAGTGCGGGAAAAACAACAACGCCCAAGACGCAGGCAGCAAAGTGGCGAAATGCATGTAGAACGCGCGCCGGTCACAGGCACGGCGCTGCCAGCCTCGGAGGCCATTGCCCGACTAGGCTCCGGCACCTTTTGGTTGTTTTCTTCATCTTTGTTGGCGCGATGCCGTAACTCGAAGGTCCAACTCGTTTTGCTCTAACTTTGTGGCAGACACGAGCGGATTTGCACAAGAAGGTCGCTTACACGCATGCCGGCCAGTCGCAGTATAGTACTTATAGCAATTATAGTAATTATAGTAATTGTAGTAATTGTTGTTGTAGTAGCAGCAACAGCAGTAGTAGTAGTAAAGTAATAATAGTAGTAATAGTAGTAGTAGTAGTAGTAGTAGTAGTAGTAGTAGTAGTAGTAGTAGTAGTAGTAGTAGTAGTAGTAGTAGTAATAGTAGTAGTAATAGTAGTAGTAGCCGCCACAAGTGCTCAAGCGGCCGCGCTGAATGAGAGGTTTCGAACAGGCTTGGGGCGCAACTGCTGTGCTAGAGGTTCCAACCGGGCCCTTTTCTGAACAGTAAAGGTTTGTGCCTCCTTCTACGCCATGGTCCTCTCCCTTTTCTCACAGGAGCTGCTTTGAGCCGCCAGGTCCCAATTCCTGGGCCCAGACTCTGTTTAAAACATTGCAACACTGGGTAGGCGGTAGGGTTTCCACCTCCGCGCGGTGGAGGGAGTCATTAGGCTTCTGTCTCTTGACGAAAGTAGCGGATGGCGCAATTGCCAGTGCACTCACAAAACTTTGCATCTCTTCGTAAGAATTCGTTCAAGACAGCATGTAGAAGGACAGTCCGTAGTGACGGGCCCGTACCATACCGAGGGCAGGTTCTGACACCTACCCTGGTTGATCGTCTGGGGGTACGCCCCCCACCCACTCGAAGAGAGCTTCAGTCACAGACTGCTGACTCCCCTGCATATGGCACAGCCTCCCGCAGGGCAGGAAGGTTGGAAAGATCCATTCGAGTTATTTCGTGGAACGCGGGCCACCTAGGCCAACAGCAATGGGGCGAACTCAAAACGTGGCTAGCAGCTGAAGCCTCTCATCACTGCGACGTCCTCATATTGCAGGAAACGCACTGGACTGAGACCAGTGAATTCAGCGTTTCTGGGTGGTACTGTATCTCCTCAGCCTCGGAGTCTACCAAACCCAACACCCGGCCTAAACAAGCTGCGAAGCGAAACACTCGGCAAGAACCGCGAGCTCCATCCACGACTCGCGCTGATGGAGTCATGATCCTATTCTCTCCCAAGTTCGTCCCCAAGAGCTTACGCTGGAAGGAGTGGAGCCCGGGTAGGGTCTTAGAAGCTCGTGCAGACATTGCAGGCACTCGGCTGGTTGTCGTCGCGGTGTACCAACACGCTTGGTCTGCTGCCAAGACCATCCAGTCCAATAAGGACGACCGTGCTAAGGTACTATCTGTCATGTCCAAGGTGATCAAGCAGGTGCCTAAGAGGGACTCCCTTATTGTAGCAGGCGATTTTAACACTTCCCTGCGTCCGCGCTCTCCATTGGTGGGAACGCACGTGAAGCCACCCACTGAGGACCGCCCTGACGAATCCAACTTGTTTAATCTGCTGCTCAGGTTGCGTTTGGTTGCCCTTAACACCTGGCAATGTGACCATATAGCTACCTTCTCACAAGGAGGAGTGGAGTCGCAAATTGACTTCATTCTAACCAAAGAATGTACGGCGGGAGGCCAAGCCAAACGGTCAGCCCCTTGGGTGGACTGTCCGTTGGGCAGCTGGAAGAAAGGAGGGCATTACCCACTCAAAGCTGACGTACCCCTCCAACACCACTGGCTGCTCCCATCCCACAAGCCCAGCACGCGCCGGTACGATTCACTAGCTCTACAGGCCTCAGTCAGAGAGGAGGACGATACGGCAAAGGCACTGCACAGCTGGATCGCTTCCAGAATTGACACCTGCCAGGACCCCAAGGCATGGAATGCGTTGCTTTTGGAAGGTGCAGAACGCTTTTTCCCAAAAATTCCCAAACGAAGACCGATCCCGCTGGAATTGGAAACCCGTCGCATGTGGCGGGCCCGCACCCACGACAGGGTTGCGAACACCACTCCCTCAGCACAGCTGATCGAGTCACCTAAAGCAATGGCACAGCCTCCTAATCAGAACACGCCACGTCCGCCGGACACCGAAGCTGAGCTGGCGCAAGTGGCACACCGCCAGGCTGTGAAACAAGCAAAGAAAGATCGAATTGCGAGTTTCATATCGGAGGTGGACGCGAGTCTGGCTGAAGGTGACCAACATATCTCCTTTCAGACCCTCAAAAAGCTGCAGCCTTGGCAGCCTGCGCGCAGAGCTCAGCTAAAGGACAACACAGGACATTTGCTAGGTCCAGCGCAGGAGCTAGCAGCCCTCAGGGACTATGCCAATCAGGTATTTGCGGCCCACCCTCCGTTACGGACAATGCATGGAGCTTTCCCTGCTTTGGAGCCGCCCAAACTAGCAGCTCACATACATTCCATCAAGCCTAATAAAGCTGTTCCTGACGGAGCGGCACCTGCGGCTGTATGGAGACTGTGTAGCGACATCGTTGCACCGGTCCTCTCCAAACACGTGGCATCCAAGCAGGCCGAGGACAGTCTAGAATCCGACCTCGTAGACGCTGATCTCTGCTTAATTCCCAAGCCGGGCAAGCCCTCTGACAAACCAGCAAACTTGAGACCCTTGGGCCCTTGGGAATCCTTAGACCTGACGCTAAGGGACTGGCGGGAGCGGCCAGAGAAGCGCTTCAACCACTGACCCTCTCGTTCCTCAAGCACATGCCACAGTTCGCTTATCTACCAGGTCGGGGGCTGTCAGACGCGCTAGAACGCGTGGTGCATCACTTGCGTGAGGCTCGATCCCTGTTAGAACAGGCCCACCCCACGAGACATGCCTTGCAACAAGGCACACAGGCCCCAGCCTTAGTCGGCGGCCTCACCTTTTCTCTAGACCTCAGCCAAGCGTTTGACACAGTCTCTCGCCAAGAGATCATCGACCTTCTTCAGAGAGAAGGGGCAGATCAGGACACAGTCCACCTCGTTCAGGCTCTACATGACGGGTCTCGTTATGTCCTTCACGCGCAGGGAGATTCCACCTCTGTTGAAACCACAGCAGGCATTAAACAAGGATGTAAGCTCGCCCCCACACTTTTCTCGTTCCTTACAGGTGACCTTTTCCGCTCTCTGGTTGACCTTTTCGGTGCTGAGCAGGTCTTGAAATTCCTGACAGGATATGCCGATGATCTCACGCTCCATCGGACTATCCGCTCTGACAAGGACCTCAGGGCCATTCATGCGCTCATCGCAGCGCTACTTGAGGAGGTCCGCAAACACCGCCTACGAGTCAACATTAGCAAGTGCGTCATCTTGGTAAAGTTAGCGGGTAGAGAATCCCAAAACGTGATGAACAAACACGGCTGCTGGATCATAAACTCCAAGGGCGAGCAGGTTCGCGGATGGCGCATCAGGCCCAATAAATCGTTCCCCGCCTTCCAGTGGGTCTCCTGTAGCAAGTACCTGGGGGTTATGATCTCCTACAACCACTTCGAGCTGCAGTCCTTGCATTACCGCATAGGGGAAGCAAAGCAAAAGCTGCATCAAGTCCGCCAATTTGTCTACAATCGCCGGTATGCGAGCACCATGTCGAGACTCAAGGTTCGGCAAAGCACAGTCCTGAGCACACTGACGACAGGCCTCTCAGATGTCGGACTCAGCGAGGAGTCGGCAAAGCAGCTACGCAGTTCGCATGCTTACAAGGTGCGATCAGTGCTGAACTTGCCAGCACATACCAGCCGCATCACCACTAAGGATCTCTTCCAGCTTTATAGCATTCAGGACCCGGTTCAAGCGACGCAGGTCAAGCTCAGGAAGAGACTCCGCAAACTTGAGCGACGCGCAGCCAGAAGCCCAGATATCACAACCGAGCCTTCTGTTTTGCAAGTCATCCGGGACAAGCTGCATTTCCTATCACAACTCCCTGAAGCAGCTGAACACCCTGTAGCCCTACATGCGTGCACACTCTGCGATGCCTCTTTCGAGACAGCAAACGGGTTACATTTACACAAGTCGCGAGTGCATCCAGCCAGCATTGACCGATTTGTGCCATCAAGCTTCGATCGACAACTCCACGCGGTGGATGGGATGCCGCAATGCGCCGCTTGCATGCGCAAATTTCATCAATGGAAAGGTCTTCGTGACCACTTGTTGTCAGGAGCATGCCCGGAACCCCAGAAGCTTCGAACTCTGAACGCGACTGACAAACACTCAAGTCACCCTGAGGTAAGGACCCTTTCTCAGCTGCGACAGGACATTGCCCAACTCCCACAACATCGAATAGCGGTTCTCTCAAAGACAGCGGAGGCCCGGGTCCTGATCCATCGGTGCCTCACGTGTGACTTCTGGACTTTCGATCACACTAAAGTCAAGTCACACTTCCGTCAGGCGCATCCTAAGGACTGGTCAAGGCTGCACAAGCGCGCAGTCTCTATATGTCAGGGTTTCTCGCCTCACCTTGCCAAGGGACACCCGTGCTCATTCTGCGGTTACAAGGTCTACGATCGCAGACTGCACCCGGAGCAATGCCCCGTGCTTTATCAGGTTAGCACACAGTGGCTGCGAGGGCAACCGGAGGTGGAGGAAGCTGCTACTGCTCCCCCCTCCAAGCCCCAAGAGAAGTCACTGGCCCACTTCTTTAAGTCACGGTCGAATGGCACAGCCTCCAATCAGTCGAGCACAGCTCGTCAACCCCCGACAGACAAGCAGGAGTCCATTTCGCAGTCCTCTGGACATGCGGCAATGCGACCCGAAGGAGTGCACAAGCGCGCTCTGACTAACACGTCAAACTCGTGTTACGCTAATGCCCTGTTCCAGGCTCTGCATCAGATCTCGAGCTTTGGGTATGATCTAGGTGCTCTCCAGTCCGTCCTGTCCCATCTAGGAGACGAGCGAGCCCCCAGATTACTGAACCTGTTCGGCCTGTTTGAATTTCGCCACGCTATTTCAGGCTGGCGACTGGACGGCAGACAGCATGACGTTTCAGAGCTGCTTCTACATATGCAGTCCAAGCCTTTAGGCTCCCTTCAACAAACACAGTGGCAGGGTCGTACAGATGGTGCAGTTGAGGATTCAGACGTAGGAGTCAGCCCTCTCCTCCTTCCCCTCCCGTCTGGCCCTTTGTCACTATCGATTTGCTTACGGCTGTGGGAATCCCAGACCTTTTCCCGTGCGCTTGTCTGGTCACCTGAACTCCTAGCAATTGTGATTTGCCGCTGGCAGGATGGAGTCAAGAACACTCAGCCATGCCTTTGGTCAGGCCGCACCACGGTGCCCGTATGGACCTCAAGCGATGCTCGAACCCAGCGTCTCTATCAGGTCATAGCAGGAGTTGCCCACTTTGGGGACTCCCTTGCTTCTGGGCACTACCGCGCTTTTTGGCCGGAGGACCCCGCGGATGCAACCTCTCAGGTTTGGATCTCTGACGACTACAGGCTCCCGGAAAAGGCCTCAGCGGCCTTGAACCTGTCCATCTCCAGGAATGTCTACATGCTTTTCTTGCAACGAATTCGCTAGCATCATCGTTAGGTGATGCATTCCGGCCCAGCTTCGTCCTCAAGGGCAACGCGGGGCGCCCGTGCGTGAGAAGCCTATAGTCAATTGGAAGTTGGCATAGGCCGCCTCACGTCAAGGCCAAGTGCGTCATGAGCGCACGCGGACATGCACACACCGCAATTCTTTTTCCTCTCAATCAGCTCGCCCTCTTTTTTGTATAGCTTCCAATCCGACTACTAGGCCGGCATGACCGCTTCCCCTGTCGCAGTCAAGAGTCCGGAGCACAAACGCTCCCGAAACGGCACGGACTATGAGGACGCATCGGGAATGGATTTTTCTGAAGAACCTCCTCTCGAGTCTCTCTCGCCTGCGGCCAAGGCCGCTGCCCTGCCGAGGCAACAAGACCAGCCGCGCCGCAAATCCGTCCCGAGGCAGAAAGGACCTGGGGCGGTCCAAGGGCTCGGGCAAGGCACCCAGCCTCGAGCACAATCAGGTGCCATCCAGGCGCTGAGCCCGGAAGAGCTTACCAAAGCCTTCCTTGTGCACGACGACCAAATGAACCTGCTGCAACACCAGCTGTCATTGGTGTACAAACTTCCTCAAGACCATCAACTCTCGAAGGCATTAGTTGCGTCCGTGAAATCCTGGCAGGGAGGTTTGAAGAAGCTGCGCCAAGGAGAACCTCACCCCGAGGGATCGTGCTCTAATGCGGTCTCCCTAGTTCTTCTTCACGAACTGACCAAGGGCAACCCTCCAGAACACGTGGACAAGACGGAGTACGGCAAGCTTCTGAAGGTGGTTGACTCCATGATCAACATCACCACAGACAAGACCAAGCTGGCACAGGACATAGTGCACTGCTCAGCTAAGCTAAGCCAAACAAGCTCAAGACGCACGTTATCCTTGATTTCAGGGTGGCTATCTACTCAGACCTCCTGCCATACCTCTCCCTTCTCGCCTCCCTCTTTGACTCCCACGACGGCTTTGAACGCCTGGGACGAAAGGCGCCGGGAGGACTGGCTCGCAAGGCTCGAGGCCGTCCCTGAGTTTGGCCTAGTTGGAGCACACAGTGCACTAACTCCCTCAGCACAGCTGATGTTCTGGTCAGTCTTGCACACTTGACTTTCGTACAGGTGCCTAGCATCGTTATGCTGATTCTTTCAACAAAGTTCCAGCTGCGCATCAAAACGCAGGGGGCCCTTCGAGAGCAATTCATACCGATCTACTCAACTTCCTGAGCGCGCCAGCCTGGCTCGAGCCTCTAGCACTATGGATCTCACACGGTTTGCGGACCTACCGGGCCCTGACCAAGTCCCACACTTTCTGAATCTGGTACATCAGCTGGACGAGATTCTCAAGCGCAAGGCCTCGCAACTATACACAGACCCTGGCTCGGCGTCTTCTACCAGTTCTCAGTCTGCTGAACGATGCACTCTGCCCTCTGGCAAGGCCCGTCCTCCAACACCGCCAGCTCCTAAACATCGACGAACTGACGCGGCTTCGGAACAGGACGCTAAGTAAGCATCTTCAGAGAACTAGGTACTGCCGGTGGAGCCAGCTACCAGCGAGCAAAACTCATTGCCATGCGTTTTCCTGCATCCGCACTCAGCTGCCTTGCAACTAGGTCACAGGGCTCAAGCTACCAGTGGCAGGTAGCACACAGTGCAGCACGGATTCGTCACAGACGATATCTCCCACTCACGCTGGGATGGATCGTGCTCCCTATCCTGATGGAGTGCATGAGGCTCTTGGTCGGAGCCACATGCCTGGACTTCGACGACCGGTTGACCCCCAAGTGACTGCCGCCATCTCACCAGAGCTCCTAGGCGTGAAAATCGCAAAGGGATACGCCAGCGCGGTCTTCAATTCCAGTGCTGCAAACTTTGTGCTCAAGAAAGTCACGCGGCCGCAGGAAGAGTACATGGCCAGAAGAGAGTTTAGCAGATTATCGCGCTTCCCGCCGATCAATACCATCATCGAGGCCTTCTGGCAGCAAGGCCCAACGCTGTTACTGCCACGATTGTACCCTGCCCATATCCCCTCCATGACAACGGACCATGTCGTCAATCTCGTTGCTGACATCCGGTCTGCCCTCAATGCAGTGCATTCCAGCCAATTGGTCCACGCGGACATCCACATGGGCAACATCATGGTTCGCTATGACCCCCCCACCTATGTCTTGATCGATTTTGGAGGTACGGCGGGGGAAAGTGTCTATCCTCTCAGCTTGGGCTACGGCGCCCTCGGCCAGGGAGGAGTGCTTCATCGTCCTCCTCACGAGCTCATGGAGCGACCCACCAGGACCGTCAGAGGCGACTACTACAGGCTCAGCAAGACGATCTCCGTCGAAGTCATGGGCAACAAGTGCTGGCGCAACACTGCGTCGGGCTTCCCGATGCCCCCGAAACTCCCCAAACACCTGCGCGTCGAGCTGGCAGAATGGGAGAACCTCGCTGGCCTCACTCCACCCAAATGGCCAGAATCTGCCTTTCCCGGAGGAAGCTGGTACGAGACTGCCATCGATCCCTCGATCACAGTGCAAGCCGGCTTGTACGATGAAACCGGCAATGTTCGTCTGGCCACCGCCGTTTTCTCCTACTCCAGGCAGCAAAAATCCAATGCATCCGGGCTCTTTGGGCCAGAAGATCCCACACGGGCCTCTCTTGACTCCGGAAGCTGGGAGGAATCTGCCGCTTACGCTCGGTTCTTCCTAGCTTGCAGGCTCCGGACCATGGGCAGCCACATCCGGACTATGTACACAGAGGTACTGCCGTACCAAAAGTACAGCAACCAGGATGGCTACCTCATGCTGGAGAATCCCCTCGAGCATTCTCCGCCTCCACCACCTCCCCCGGCTGCCAGCTCGAACGAGCCAGCGCCCTCGACACCGGCTACTGAGCTGCAGGGCATTTGGGCGGAAATGGACTAGGCTTCAATCGAAGGACACAGTCCACCCAGCGGCATATGGCACAGCCTCCGCCACGCGGCCACTGTAACCATTTTGTCGCGGAATAGGACACAGTCCAAAACTACCTGAGTCACAGACTCCGTCCCAATGCCTACAGCACTGGCCTTAGCCCGAGAAAAACCTGAGCATATGTCTTGAGCGCAGTTGTCTGCACAATCCAGCTGCCGTTCGCTTGAGCTCGGCTTAGTATCGGTTACTGGCTTCCCACTTGCGCGAGCGCACATGGCTGGCGAAGATGACGGCCCAATCCGGGCCATTTCCTTTCCCGCTGTGATCTTCGCAGACTACATGGAGGACTACCTCACTCTTTCAGCGCTGAAGTTGTACTGCGAGGAGGCCCAAGTGTCCCTGCCGCCGGCAGCGGGAACATGGCCCTCCAATGACATAACGGCATGGGCACACAAAGCTCTCCCACCTCTACAGTGGCAGCAATTCGAGAAATATCTCGATTCCATGACTACCATGACCTGCTCCGAGGCAGAGGAAGGCTGCTTGGTCAATCCCATCCCACACGGAGGACTATTACACATGGTGCCCAAGGCAGAGCAGCTAGCCAGCAGCTGCATCACTTCTCGCTGTCTCTCCATCTGGTCATCGGTCCGTCAGGTTCTGCAGCACCTACCTTTCGAGGCCCACGACAGATGGGAGTACGCTCCCAGAGCGGCCGGCTCTTCATGTGGCCAGCGCTTTCGGGTTGGGGCCTTCTGCCGAGTTCTTCCTGGCCTGCTTAAGGAGACGGTTTCCCATCCCAACGTCACTCGACTCTTCAACGCATTCGTGTTCTCATGCCATCCAGAACACCAGTGGACTTCGCTTGAGGTCTTGGTAGATGTGCACTCCCCACCGCACAAAGATGCTCGCAATGCTGCCTTGGGCACTTTGCTCATCCCGATTTCGATTTGCGACCAGGGCGGCATATGGATCGAAGACCCTGACGGCTGCGACTACCAGGAGATCCCGCACCAGCAGGGGATGATCCGGGGAAGCTGCTTTGACCTACGTGGTCTCAGCCTCCTCTTCCGGCCGGATGCGCTGTGGCACGCAACTCTACCATGGGAAACCTATACTCGAGTCGTTTTGGCGGCCTACACGGTAAGAGGAGTCTCTCGTTTCTCACCAACGCTGCAACAGCGCCTGACAGAGTTGGGTTTTCGCCTTCCGCTAGGCACTGCAGATGATTAGTTCGAATGGCACAGCCTCTTGAGCTGAGACACAGTCTCTGACCATCTCTGCTCGTCGGTTGAGGTTAAAGCAGGAACTAAAGTACATGTGCTTTCTGCACCGCTGTAACTACGTCACTGCAATTCTTCAGTCCTTCTAGGCTCTAAAGTTCCGCTCTGCCCTACATTCGCCAGCCTGCGATGATGGAAGACGCCTTCGTCCAGCGAATCTTTCACTTCCTGACGCCGATGCTTCTAAGCCTCGACTTCTACTTGCAGCTGACGGACCTGGACAGAACAGCCATCGATGGCTCGAGCAGCCAGTCTAGCCTCACAGGACCAGGCCTCACCCCTACCGAAGATTCGTTTCGCAGGGATAGCCTGACAGCAGCCAGAACGGGCCTCCTGAAACTTCTTCAAGAGTGCTTTAACCACTGGCCGGCCCTCTCCATCACCTACATCCCCCCACCTGCGCCAGACACACTGGACCCGACGGGCATGCATCTTATCTACGAGGTCACGCAGCCGCGTCTAAAACAAGTCCGACGACTTGCCACTGTCAATCGAGTCTGGCATGACCTCATATCAGTCATGATATCTGGTCAAGCCCGCATCAATACAGTGGAACTTCTGGTGGCGATGTCACGCTTGCGCAAGTCAGGCTCAGTGTCGGTTCGTGAAGGCCAGGACATTTTCTGCCTCCCGGTCTCGATGGCGTTCAGATTGCCGGTCGAGACCCTCACTTCACCTCTAGCTCGCACAGCTCCCGCCGCTGCCTACCGCGCCTCGGGCTTCAACGCCTGGCATGCGCTCCTCTTTGACAGCTATGATGACCTGCAGAATGAGACCGAGCAACAGGACTAAATGTGCCATTAAGGAGTCTAACTTTTTGAAGCCAGCAACAGTGCTCTCGGCTTGAAAAACTGGGCATCCTCCGTACCAGTAGGAGTTCGTAGGGCGTGCACTTTGAGTTGAGTTACTTCTCGGCACGCACTCTGCCGCCTGCCAGTTTCTGTCAGCTGGCTCTAAGAGTCTCCTAACTGCCATGGATGAGCTCTCCCTGCGCCACGCTATGAAACACCTAGGGGTACTCACTCTTGACACTTACGACGCTTCGCCCTACCCCGCCTCCTACTGGAACGATCTGGACCTGCTTCATGATGAAGCTCGTGCCACGCGTGATCGTCTACGTGATCTACTTCTACGTTGGGCTCGTACGGGCCCCTTCTCGCAGTACTCCATTATCGGCGCGACACACTCAGGATCGACCACAATGGAGTGCATGCTCAGCTCGGCATTGTCAATCTCAATCTGCTACAGGCTATACCGCTTGCGGCGGTCTGCCGTGCGTGGTACTCCGAAATCGCTCGTCTCATAGACGGCAAACCCTGGATTGGGGTGTGGAGAGCCTACATCCATCTGCGAAAGCAAGGAGCAGGAGTGTTCATTGAAGTTCTGCCGGATCAAGCTGGCACCCTCTCGAGGGAGGCCATCAGCGTCCACTATGAGCAGGTGCACTTCATTCCGACCTCAGTCTTGCGTCGCCCTCTTTAGGTCAGATGGCACAGCCTCAGCCATTTGGTCACAGACCATGCGACGCGCCGGGCTTTTCTACTCTTAAAAAGGCAAATCTGATCAGCGCTGCGGCTCAGCGTTGCAGCTCACAGGTTCGTGCTAAAAGTAGAATTCTCTGCAGTCATTTCCCGGTTTGCTCTCAGCTGCCCTGCCAACCATAGTGGATGTCATCCTTTCTCTGCACCGAATCATGTCGCCGCGCTCTTTCCTTCATCATTCCCGAAGTGGTCGTTGTGGACTTCTACTCGGACTACGGTTTGGACAGGGAAATGCTGGAAACTGAAATCGCTGCATATAGACCCCCCAGCACTCTCGTTCCCATACTGCGGCTCAGGGACGAGATCCAGGAGCAAGCACGCCTCTGGGCCTTCCGCCGCTTACATGAAGGCCTAGCTGTCTTCGTGCAACGGTACGTAGACACGGACTACGACCAGCAGGGCGTCCATGTCAGACTGGCGATACCGCAACCAGACTTGCTGACGGCCATCTCAATGGCGTCGGTTAGCAGATCCTGGTGCGCAGCAGTGCTCTCCCTGGTTCAGCATAAGCTCTTTGTAAGTCCACACCGCACGGCCAGGGCAGCTATGTTTCTTGACCTACGTGTCATGGTCCAGTCTTTTGACACGCCCCAGTGGCACCTCGCGTCCGAAGAGCTCACCATCCACATTCAGCACAGCAAGCAGGTCGTGGTGCAGAAGTTCCGGAACCCCCTCAACCCAGACGGGCCAACGGCAACCATCAGCAGAGACGAAGAGGTATCCAGTGTTCTCTATGACCACTACTACAGTCTTTTCTGAGCACTTGTGAGCCACAGGGAGGTCACTGACTCATGCAAGGAATGTGGCACAGCCTCCGATCAGGTGTGGCACAGCCACCCAGCTAGTCACAGTATGAGATGTGTTGCCCACCTGCCCAGAGAAATTGACCTTGCAGCATGCCAGAACCCAGCTACTGCTGCATCATCGTTTGCTCTATCCTGCGATCCGAGGTCTCAGCTACCACATGGCACCAGCAGTCCCTGCTCGCGTGCCCTCTGCTGATGTTTTTTGTCTCCAGTCGTCCTGCGTTGCCTGAGCTTCGTGCTTGGTCATACGACTCTGAAATGCTGTGCATGCATACCGCAGCTGTCAGTTCGAACTGTCGATACAGTAAGCAGCAGCAGAAGTACCGCAGCTTGCACTAAAGACATGCCTTGCAGAAGCTAAAACTTTGGAACAAACTGCGACTCCGCGAAGAGCACAGCTCACCTCCTGGCCGCGCGTCACAGACTCTGGCCCATCAGCCAAAGCTGAGACCATGGACAACCCTCCCAGTTTGGGACCCTTTCTGGTGCTCAGTGACAGCACTTTGCAGCACATGCTGCGGGGACACACGTACGGAGTGTTCCCACTGCTGACGGGACAGGTCTTAAGTTGTCCCGGCGCCGCCCTCAACATCTCTGCCGGCAGCGTCCCCTCCATCATGGAGCTCCTCCACTGGCAATTTGGCCTCTTCGGGCCGCACAAATTCAATGCGGCAGTTCAGAGTCAGCCAGGTGGCCTCCATTTTGGAGAGCCACCTTGACGGACAAATCAACGTTCGCTTCATTCCGCTGTCAAGAAGCCTGCGCCCGGAGAAGCAAATCAATTACGACTACCTGATAGACGGCAGGGTCCAATATGGATTTGCGGACAAGAACCTGCCCAATCAGGAAATCATGGATTTAGCACAGATGCCTGGTGTAGGAGGGGTAGAATGGCTCTACAACTCCAAGAATCTCCACTTCCGCCCCGACGTCGCGGACATCGTCATCCCGGCACTTGTCACAAGAGCCATTGAGGAAATGCGCAACACCCCAGGACTGCCTGTCCTCGTGGTTGCTGGCTGGAATGCTCGCCAGCAGGACATGCATGTCGAAATGCTTGCTGCCCAGGCTCTGTCACAATGCCGAACTGTCCGAGATCTTTCGGAGGTAGCCATGCAGTACGGACATGGCCCCTGGGGGATGCGCTTCACGCATCTCCCAGAATGGGAGGCCGCCCCCGTCCCGGCCCTCCTCTTCCAGACCTACGTCCACGACGACAAGCCGGAGCCAGCCCAAGTTGCGGCCAAAATGTTTGCCGGCTTCACCCGAAAATTCTGTGATGATGGTGTCCTTCGGGCTACCCTGCGGCAACTCGCCGGCAAGTACGGCTCCAATCTGCTGGATCGCCTCAGTCAGCCAGCTCATAGAGCAGACGTGTTCCGCTACGTCTACCACTACCAGCACGGCGGCCTCTATGTCGATATCAAATGTGGCTTCGTGGTACCCTGGGAACAAGTACTCAAGCTTCTAGCAGCAGATTGGAGCACAGCTCACTCAACGAAGGCAGGTGAAGTGGGTCACAGACCCTCCCCACCTGGCCAACTCCCAAATGAGTTCATGGTCATGGCCATTGGGGTCAAAGGAGATCACATCTTTCAAGGCATCATCTATGGCAAGCCCAGACACCCTTTGATGAGGGAAGCCATACAGCACGCCTTCAGCCGTCAGGTTATGACAGCGAAGGCGAACTTGGAATACATGACCTTCTGCAAATTTCTCTGGCAGATCTTGGGTCGAGACCTTGGACACTCCCCTCAAGCGGGATGGAATGTTTCCACCCATCTACCTGTTCTTGGAGCGCTGGGACAAGCGAGTGAAGAACAAAAAGTACGACAATGATGGCCACTACTTCGTGACTACCAACAACACGACAGTCGCCTACACCAGGTGCTGGAAGTGGCTGATGGGATTTCAGGGAGACCCCACCACCAAAGAACGAACCGATCGCATGCTGCAGAGCCAGCTCCCCGACATCTCCCTGGAAATCCAGTCTGATAGACCCGAAGAGCACAGCTCACCACAGCCACTTAGGTCACAGACCACGGCAACCGCCACATCGGCTCCTCCTCCTCCCACTCAGGAGGATATTGAAACCTATGTGGCCGATAGCATCCAGCACAACTCCTTTGCAGAGATCATGGCCACGATCCGTGAGACCCACCACTATAACCAACATCTTACAGAGCAGGACGTGCTGGAGCTCATCCCTCGCGGATTAGGGCAAGTGGAAGTTTCAGGAGACATGTGGTTATGCTGTTTGCACTGCCGGAAGCACAACAGGCAGGTGCAATTCAGTACTAGTCACGGCCTCAAAAACCACTTTGTCACGCAGAAGCATAACCCGTCACCCAGCGCCATGTCGGCACCCCAGACACCTCTTCCTCCCCCTCCCCCAAAGCTCCCACAGGAGATTCCTCTCCCCCCCAGCAGTACCAGGACCAAAGGTACAGACAAAGCAACCGGCTTTGAGCTGCCGCCCTCTCCCCCGTGCCCTTTCACTTCCTCAGCAGCTGAAAAGGCGGCTTTCAAAGCAAGCCAAGCGGAAACACCGAAGGCGGCCCCAGCGCTTCCGGCTAAGGCCCCACCGTCCATGGTGCCCACCCAGTGCCCTCAGCCTCCAATTTCCTCTTCGGCAGCTCCAGCTCCCCCTCCGGCGATCCCTGTTTCCCCGATCCCTCCACACCCTCCCAAGTCCGCTTCTTCCCCAGCCCCTGCCACCCAGGCCGCTCCGCGTTCCCACACGCCCCCTCCTCCTTCTTCCCGCCCCCCGTCAGCATATGAGCCTCCGGAATCCAATGCGGAACTCGTCGGCTATGTCCCACAGCCGGCTCCACAACAGACAGTACGTTACACGCGGCAGGAGCTGGCTCAGCTGCTGAGCTCCCAGTCCCACCAGGACTGGATTCGGGCCTTGGCTTCCATCAACATCCTGGTGGCTCCGGTCATTCTTGGCGGCCTCACCAACCATGAGCAACAGACCCTTTGGTCTACCAGGATGGAAGCACTCCGCGAAGTTCCCCCGCTGTTCTCTGCCATCAAGTCGGTAAGGACGCAAACAGGCCTCACATGGGACACCGCCATGTCGGTGAGGCGGGTCCTCACCAGCGATGGGAAGGTCACTATAGCCACAGGCGCGGGAGACGCCTATCGCGAGCTGGATGCCCCCACAAAGGTGCATGGCCTTATCCATGCCTGCTTCAACAAGATGTGGGACGAAAAGGCCTTTCAGCAGCACTTCCCCTCGTGGGTCGAGTTCAACATGATCGCCACCACCATCGTGGCAGTCTACAATGAGACGGCCAAATCAGCCGGACTCCCAGCTCGTGTCTTTAGGGTCAAACCCGACAAAAATGCCTACTCCATCATGAAGATGCGGATCCAGCACGACAAGGGGCACGAGGAGGACAAGCGCATGGCCAAACTGGCTGCTGCTGCCCCCAACAAGCGCCCACAGATGCAGGAGGCTGATACAGAAGGCAAGCGACAGCGCGATGGCCCCTCCTCATCTTCCTCGACCCAGTGGGCCAGACAGGCACGCTCATCTCAAGAAGACGACTGGGACTGGTGGCAGCAGTGGTCCTGGCACAGTTACTCTCAGCAGTGGCCAAAAGGTCATGACCAGTGAGGGCAGGAATATGTCACAGACTCTTTGATCCCTTATGTCACAGACTCAGGGAATTCGGCACTCTTCCGACGCTTAGCAAATCTCTTCGGAAGCCTGTGAACCGCGTGCTAACCTCGCTTAAAACAGCACTTCGCTCTTCAGCGAGTTGCCCACGTCCAAGCTGCCCAAAGCCTCACTCTACCGGAGTTGTTTTCAGGTACATGCGGTCATGAGCACATGACCCTTACGGCCTTCTGTCTTCAACATGAGTAATCCGTGTGGGACGCCACGAGACGGATACTCCAGGTGTCGGCTTCGCCCGAGGTACGGCCTAATTGTTGAGACAGGTGCACAGATGGACGCGTCTGTTCACACCAAGGTGTCGGAGGAGGAAGCTTTTGTAGCAGTAGTCTGTCAAGTTCGAGCTGATTAGAGAGATCTGAGCGATGCATGCTAGAAGCAGTTTCACGAGTGCACGAGACCAAAGGCGCCCGCAAAGCGCAGAGCACGCTCGCGCAGCGTTCAATTGAAAATAATAGTAGTAGTAGTAGTAATAGTAGTAGTAGTAGTAGTAGTAGTAGTAGTAGTAGCAGCAGTAGTAGTAGTAGCAGTAGTAGTAGTAGTAGTAATAGTAGTAGTAGTAGTAGTAGTAGTAGGAGTAGTACGAGTAGTAGCAGCAGCAGTAGTAGTAGCAGTAGTAATAAAAAAAGGGGAGCGGTAGTGGTGGTAGTAGTAATAGTAGAAAGTAGTAGTAGTAGTAGTAGTAGTAGTAGTAGTAGTAGTAGTAGTAGTAGTAGTAGTAGTAGTAGTAGTAGTAGTAGTAGTAGTAGTAGTAGTAGTAGTAGTGCGTGGGGGATTGATCTCGACTTGGTTGCTGCTCTCCCCACCAGAGCTGTAATGAATGTAGGTGTGGCTGGCCAGCACTCTCCACAGACTGGACCCTGTCTCTCCCTCTTACTTCCACACGTGCGATCCTATGCAGGCAGAACCGGCGGCCGTTCCTTTTGCACTCACTGCCGGCGGCGGTTCGTCTGTGCAACGGGATAGCTCTGATTGCTCAGGATAGAAGACACATATAGCACTTAGCTATGGGCATTGACTTGAGCCAAACGTTGCGTTGGCGGTCACATAGAAAGGTAAAGATGAGGGATGCGTAGCATGCCCCCTAGAGTCGAGGGACGCGTAGCGTGCCCCCTTCTCTTGCACTTTACACGGTCTTGCTCACAGCTCTTATAGTGACACCTTAGAACTTGACAAGGCATCGCAGTCCGTTCGCACCCCCCATGAGTTGCGTCTCCGACGCTGCTCACCCGGAAGATGGCACGATAGGACAACAGAAAATGTTCCGCCGCAACGTTGACATTGAAAATCAGAGCTTTGCATCCCAATTAGAAACGTTGTGACACTCATCTACGTCAGTAACGATCCCCTGAAATGGCAAACGAATCAGGCGTCACCGAAGAAAGAAGCATTCGCGATGGCATTCCATGGGCGAAGCTCAGAGGTCACGAACTGATAGGCGAGGAAGACCAAGCGTTGATTCATCTCCATCTTCGCGTGGTCGCAGGATCGCGGTCCCAGGGCCGGAGGTTTTCCTCTGGATACTGTTCCCGATGCTTTCCCTTGTCCTTGCCTTTGTTTCGGCCTTTGCCGGCGGTGTAGTCGTAGTAGGAGTTGGAGTTCCAGCCTCCATGTTGCTCACCTCCGGTTCTCCCACGCCCTTTTGAAGGTCCCTTGGATGAAGAAGCGCTTTCACGTTCCTCCGTAGTGACAGGCGTGTCCAGGATGGATGTACCACCTGGAGGAAGATAGTCAGCGGCCGAAATGTGGTGTAGGGCTTCAGTACGCTTGGTCGTCGGGTTTTGCTGTCTCTCAGCCTTGGATCTGTTCAATCTGTCCATGAAATGCGCAGGCATTTGCACACTGTGGTCCACCAGCAAGCCGATGGTCTGGACTGACTGATCAGAATGAGTCAGCAGAATACCGACGGGGTCGATGTACAAGAAGTCCACTGGTCCAGTTGGCGTTGGTCGTAGCACTGAGAATTGTTGGTGTCCCGTCACCATTGGAATCACCTCGCACAGGACGTTCAGGCAACAAAAGTGCATAGCCTTCACATCTTCATCCCTTTCGCTCTTCAAGTAAGTAGTAGGGTTGAAGTTGTCCCTGCCAATTCCCATCATGTTGGCTCCCCGTGTAAGTAAAGAAAGCATCTGGTTCGTCCGGAAGCGCTTCAAGGTGTAAGTCCCGTTGGGATCATACTGCTTGAGGTTCTCAGGTTCCTTGGCAAAGCGAATGATCTCCTCATCAGTCACATCCTTGCTCACACCCGTTTCCCTATCCACTGCCGCCAAAGATCCCCACTTTCCAAGCACATCATAGCGTTGGCCAAGTGCGAAACTTTCCCTCATCTGAAACAACGGCATAGTCGCCCACTTTGCGAATCCTGACCAAGCCTTGTAGATGGATCTGCATACCACGTATGCCATGTACGAAAGAGCGGTCATGTTCGCGTCAATGCAATGGGCATTTCGCTTTCCAGAATAGTAGGATGGCTGCATGGCGGTACGTGCAAGTTGTAGCTCAGGATCGATGTTCAAAGACTGGCCGGTAACGAAGACGGGACGACGTTCCTGTGCAATTGCTTCTGGTACTGCGTCATCAAAGTCCTCTCCAGGCTCTATGTCCATTTCTTCATCAGGTTCCTGTTCTGGATCGTCCTCCGCGACGACAGATGGTTCTGGGATTTCTTCAGGTTCCGCAACGGTCTCTACCTCCATGGCTTCCTGCTCCTCTTCGGGCGCCTCAGGCACTGCGGCTGCTGCGGCTTCCATTGTCTGAGCAATGAAGTCACTGGGGATCTCCGTAGGAGTCTCCCGTTGTGGAGAACCTTGGTAATATCCGCTCGAAATGAACTGTGACCAGCAAGACGTGCATCGGGAGAAACATGCTGGAACGATGTTGTAGCATGCCGGGCATACCCTCATTCTCCGTCCATCCTCGTCTCTGCGTAGGTCTTCGGGTCGCCAATTCTTGATGACAAACTTGATTCCTTTGTCCATGTAGTGATGCCGAACCGTGTTCTCCCTGTGGGACTCCAGGACAGTCGTGAGGTCTCGAATGATCTGCTCCTTGCTTGTGTCGTGGGGTCCAGGAGGCATCTCGCAAAGCAATTCCATGATCTTGCTTGGCGTTCGGTATCTCTCGAACTCAGGAAGCAACGGTGATGCATTGTAGTCCAACACCAGCTCTTTCTCCAACCGTTCATCGTAGATCTTTTCCACCAGAGCGAAAGAGTGTGTATCTCGAGGATCAGGGACGCAAAACCATACCTCCTTGACGAAATGGAAAGGTATCGTTCGGCCAACGATCATGATGCCGCTGTCCGTGATACGTCCATCCTCTCGTGCAAGGTCCTGCGACGGGACATGAAGGACCGCCAATGGCATGTGCTTGGCGTCTCGTCCATGTACTCGCATCTTGGTCGTTGCGTTCCGGTGATCGAACGGCGCAAACACCCCCCAATAGCTGTGGAGTCTGCCACCTTGGTTGCCTCGGAATTGGCGCCTATGGTCGAAGTCCCCGTCGGGGTCCTCCGAACCAGGCATGATGCCTTGCGTGACAATGGAATCCAAGTTGCGGCATGCCGTAGCGTGGAACGCACCTCCAAGACGTTGCAAGAGGGTCATAGATGGAGATATTGCGAACCTGTTCTTGTCCAACTGAAGCAAGTTGTTCTGGGGATCTGAGTGCGCAGAGTGACCACTCGTAGCCCGAACTGCCCATGGCTTCACCCAGCCGTTGCATATGTTCAGGTACCTCTGGCCATGCCGGCAATGATCGTTGTTCTGGATCTCCGTGATCTGGTCCTGAACCGATACCAACCTGTTCGAACCTGCTGATCCAAGAACTTCTGTGCCGGGGTCTTTCACTCTCACACCCAGGAACTGCAACCGAATCTTGGCCTTGTTGCGTTTCGTGGCTGCAATCATGTTCCCTTGGAACAATAGCTGAAGTCTTTCATTGTACACTCTCTTCTTCTGTTGGTCATCGGTCCTTGAGACCGCTTCGGTGATGCGTCTGCTTTCATGGGTCCATAGTGGCTCATGCCTCACCAAGTCTTCGATCATCACCCACCCTCCTTCATCACATTTGATGACACTGTTGAATGCCACCTGGCACCTGTTGTCAAGCCATTCCGAGCCTGGGCGCCTGGCGATTCTGTGGCGCAAGTCAGATTGGATGCATGATAGCGCCCAATCCGCGTTCAGTCTGCGCTGACGGGTGATGTTGCGAAGGGCAACTTCATTCACGAGGTCCCACCGATTGTTGATGAAGCTTGCACCCTTGGTTGGGATCAGGTCGAGAATCCCGCACCGGATTGGCCTTCCGCCGCCGATGGATTCATAGCCTGCATTGGTGTAGCTATGAGTGTTTTCATCGTAAGCAAAGCTAGGACGGTCTCCTCGTTGAGGTAGGCGTCGGTCGCGATGGTCCGAAAGCTGCTCAATGATGTCCACCACTCGCTGGCTATTCTCTGGTCCCGATTCCTGCAGTGGTACGCCACAAGCATCATGTAGGCCCCGACGGTTCTCCACATCCGTGCAGAGATTGTGTTTGTTCTCATAACGGATCAAGACCACATCACCCCGTACGGCTTCGCCTCCGCGTCGCGGTCGGGCTTTGGCCTTGGGTCGTCGGTCCGAGGATGCAACACTCACATGATCTGTGGTGTCAACGTCCATTGGCTCAGCCTCTTGTGTAGGTACTCGACGTGGATATCGAAGAAGACTTTCCTTGATAATCTGGACGCCTCGAAGTACCAGATCCCGGGTCGCAGCATTTTCTGTGCAATTTGACAGAGTGTGTAGATCACTGCCACAAGCGACACAGAACGTGATGCGGTCGCTTCCGACTGACATTTCGCCCTGAGCGAGTACGCCCACATAGTCCTGAAGCTGCGCGACAAATCCTTCACGAATTGCATGCCTGGGATCAGGGCCTTCTGCACCTTGTTCTTCTTCGGGTTGCGCATCCACATCTACATCCTGTGCAGGTATTGGTGGAGCAACTGAGAACCCTGGATCGTCCGTGACGTTGTCAGCGGCCTGTGTCTCGTCGGTTCTCGCAATCTCTACAGGGTAGATATCACCATCGACGATCACTGTGAAATCAATCACGAGGTCAGCGGACATGTTGTTGACGATCTCAGCGACTGCTTCATTCTTCTTGGGCGGTGTCCTTTTGCGCGGGGAGTCAACCGTGATCAGCTCGATAGCTTCGGCCGACGCATAGCGGAAGAATGATCTTTCGATTCCTCTCGCGCACGCATTTGCTCCCTCAAGGCCACCCCAATTCGGAAAATGACTTGGGTGTCTCATTGCAATTGTAAGAAGCCCGAGCGCCAGCTCCACTGTGTCACCCAGGAGCTCTTCCTTGGGCAAGACTGACCCTCTGTAGCATTCTTGACGCTCTTCCGGAGTCAAAAGCATCCTCTTCCACAAAACTCCAGAACCGTATATTGCATAAAGATTCGTGAAACAGTATCCGGGCTCAATATAAAGAATGCCCGAGAATATAATAAGTATTGGAGCCAGTTATCAAAAATGCTCCCGAATATATTCGCACAACTGAAGTCGCGATCTCTTTTCTTCCGAGCACTCGAAAGGGGCTGTTCGAAAAGGGTTTTCGCACCGACAGCTTCGGTGCATAACACGTGTGGTAGAGTTTCCACAAAGCGGTTTGCGGTAAGAGAATCCGCTATGTGTCAGCACCCGATTGCCCCCATAACAAGTGCTGCCATGGAATGCATCCAGGGAACGTCTCTGCACTGACCAGGCCCAACGCTCTGGCCACATCATCGCCTTTGCCCCTTGAAGGTCCGTCGGCGATGTTCGACTTCGACGGTACTCGAGCGTACCACGCGTAGGAGATCATGTTGTCTTCAAGCCTACACAGCTCGCGAAGCATGCGATCCATAATGCAAGATTTGCTCACGCCCTTCACAAGGGCCAGACGTGCAGGCTCATTGTCTATCCAATAGACGACTCGCCTGCCCTCCAGCCGTTCCCGGAAAACAAGCTTTGCACAGAAAATGGCATACAACTCGACCTGGCAGATCAAGTGTTCGCTGGCCTCGTTTCGCCATGCGTTCCTGAGCTCAGGCGGGAGCTCACCTTGCAACACACGCGTGAAGCCGTCGGCCGAATCAATCATCACGGCCCCTATGCCAGCGAAGTCGCCTTCAAGAGACCCATCCGTGAAGATGTGAACCACCTCCTTTCGATCTGACACCTTCACCTCCCTTGGACGGGCACTGCCAAGAAAATCCAAAGCCCGATCACAAAGCTTTGCAAACTCCTCGGGAGAGGGAAAAGCTTCACCATGGACTATCCTATTCAAGTCAGCGCAAATGTGATTTAGCGACATGCCCACACATGAGCCTGCCGCAAAACGCAAAAGTCCAAGCAACACCTGGCCAAAATGCTTTGTCATCGATCCCTCGGCTTTGACCTTGCCAAACAACTCCACGAGCCGCTCTATTCTTCCCGGTTTGTTTGAAATCGAGAGCTTCCCCAAGTGAAGATGTTCCACTGTCATTTTGAGTCCCAGAACACTGCATGATGCATCGAAGGGCAAACCTTTGGATCCAGTCCCCGTCTCGGCATATCGGATGCCAAGCAGACTCAGCATGCGGCCGCACGCCTCATCAGTTGCCTCTGCCATGTCGGAGCGGGATAACATCGGGTAGTCATCATAGAAGTACGAGCACACCACGTTCAAGACTTTGGTGAACAAGAAATGTATGGCCCGACTTATACGGTTAAAGCTAAAAACGCTGGCAGCGGCACCAAACATTAAGGCGTTCGCCACATACCAGGTTGGCGTGCCTTTTTCGTCGAAAATGACTATAACCGAAAGGCACCTATCCCGCTCGCTTACACAAAATTGTTTGTAAGCCTTCGACAAGTCTAGGCATTTGACCTTCCATGGAACATGCACACCCAGGTCCTTTTGCATCTTTGCAACAGCCAGTGCCATGGCCGTAAAGTACGCACTATCCTGGAGCCTCAAGCGGATGGCCGACCCATAAGCATCGTTGAGGTGGGCCTCGTGGCCGTCATCAATGGGACGCTTCTTATCGGACTGCTGAAGGAGAAATCTCCTCACAGCCACCCAATCTTGGGTTCCGAGGTGGTCTGACACTGCATCCTCGGACTCGAACGGTCCCGTAAGGAAACCTTCAGCCGTCTCTTCATCTGAGACCTTCCGAAGTTCAGCCGCCTCGTCCGCAGAGACTTTCCTGGGATTTGCAAGGATGGCTTTCCTCAAGTCCGGGGCTGCAGCTCTTAAGGCCTCGGGAGAGAGCTTTGCCAGCCTGACGCGCGTTTCAAAGCATTCGGGCTTCGGAGCGGACCCCACTAGATGTGACCCGTCGCTAACGAGGTCCACGACCCCCATGTCATCAAAGCCGTGCTGCGACAACAGGTCGCGCAGCAACAGAATGCGCTTTCCTTTGAGGACTTTTTGCATCCAAGGTGGCTTTGACTGATGCAGTGCTCTCTCCTGCGACTCAAGTTGCTTGGCCCGGATCTCCATCTTAGTCAGGGCAATCTTTTGCTTAAGCTTAAGCACCTTAGCCTCCGAAGTAAGATTTTCCTTGATGGCCATCATGGTGGCTTCGGCCAGAGGGTTGTTCGAGTCCATTGGATGCGGCAGCTTAAGGGCCTCCTTTACCCACACTTCGGGACTACGATAAACCCCAACGGTAACCATCCCCTGCCCCGCACCAGGCTCGGGTCCTGCGTGCCGCGGGGTTTCACACAAGGGGTTGGGGACTAAACCCGAAGAGGCAGGCGAGGGGACAGGGTTTCCCTCTGGGGGCCCAGGGTGCTCGACAATGGACGAAGGCTCATGGTCAGAGGGTTTCGGCAGGCCCCCCGTCTTCACCCCAATCATTGGGGCCGTGAGAACCTTCATGCAAGATTCGTCGACGGCCGACTTGGGCACATGCTTTATGGCGGCAAACTCGGAGATGAGAGGCTGGCTCTTGCGATGCTGCACGCCTTGGGCGGCGTAAGCAGCATGTTGCACGTCCAGCGGCCGCGGGCAAAAGGAGAGGCCAGAGGCCTGAGCTTGGGCGCTGAAGCGTGCAGCCAAGGCTTCAGCAAGCTGGACGGGATAGGATGCCTCGAGGTGAGTGGCGAAAACCCAGCCATGGGGCCCGCGCTGAGCCCCCCAAGGGGCGTGATCATGAGAGCGATCGCAACGGGCACACAAGTCGGCCATCTGCTTGCAATTGGTGAGCAACCGCGTAGTTTTCGGCCGAGCCCCGCCATACATGCAGTGATCAAACTCCACCTGAAAGGTTCTGTGGCTGAAGCGATGCCAGGCTGCTTTAGGGCGGGCACGAGCCAGCGAAGCAAAAACGGCCCAAAAGTGGCTGTTGGCGGGATTCTCAAGCGTGAAAGGCACAGCATTCTCAAGCGCCCAGCAGACCAAGTTGAAAGTGAAGAGGTAGAGCAGGTTTGCCTGCCGCACGCGGTGGTATTGAGATGAGGCTTTGTCAAGGCTTGGCAAACCCAAGGGATACCGAGCAGATCGCAAGGGCTTGGGCTCTCGAACGCCCTGTTTCAGCAGCGCTGACGGCAGGGGGCGCTCACGGGCTCGGCTGGCGGTACCGCAAGGCGGGGCTATATGCACTGCATCAGGAGGGGTTGCCCGAAGACGATCCATAAGCAGATCTTGCTGGGCCTCTTGAGCGAGATCCAAGCGCACTGTTGGCATAAGAGCGGCGCGAGGCCGGTGATCGACGGCCAGAGTTGCAAAGCCAGCGGCGAAGAGGGCCCGAGACAAAACAGCGGTGCCGCTGAAGACCTCCACCGCAAAAGGCTGGCGGCTCAGCTTGTGGATAGAATGCTGACACGCGGCAAAGCCCAAGCTGGAAGCGAAGTCAGCATCAGCGGTCGACAAATTGTCGATGAAATTTGTTGTGTATGCAACTAAGACTACACGGCGGCCAGACCATGGTAAGGTTGCATGTAGGGCCGATCTGGCTGAGAAGACAGCAGGGCCCGGGATCGTTGGCAAAGCAACTCCCAGAAGCCTCTTGCCATTCACCTCCAGGGGCGTGAGGCCCTGAGCATTCTGGACCCAGACTTCGCCGCCTGAGTAATCAGACAGCCCGAAAACAGCATTGCGAGCCGACTCTAGGTTATGAGTGTCGCGGTGCGCGACAGTGCAAACGCTGTCAAGGATGACTATGGCAGAAAAGGAGTGGCTGGGGCACTCCTGTAACACAAAACGGGTAAAAACTTTAGTGCTTAAAGGGAAAAGGCGGCAGTTGTTTCGCAATCCCACAAGGTTTCCATGCACCCAGGTGCCGGTGCCGAAGGAAAAACCTCCAGCTTCTGCACGCCCAGCAGTAGGCGCATCCTCGTGAGGGAGCAAGTCAAAAAGCTTCAGCAAATCTACACGACTGGCCGAAGAAAGTTCCAAAAGGGATGTTGCAAAGATTTCGGCAGGGTGCAAAGGAGGGCCCCTTGGCTCTGCAAGCACATTTGCCTGGCACTGCGACGACTGGGAATCCACAGGGTGCGCCGCGGTCCCTGCGGGCTTTCACTGATTCGGGCGAGCCTTTGTGCACTCGTGCCCCGGGTGGGCACCACCACAGCCTTTCCACCAACACAGGTGAAAGCCTCGCCCGCACCTGCCTTTCTTGGACACCTTGAACTTGCAGGAGCCGCAGTTAAAGGCGAAACACACAGGTTTGTCATTCACCTTAGTGACTGCTCCCTCAGGCACGGTAATGGAAGCAGCAGTTCCACGATCCTTGCCTTTCTTGCCTTTGCCTTTGCCTCGGCCTTTGGGGGTGTCACCTTTCTCGGAGCGCTTGAGAGGATTGGACGGCAAGCTCTGGGCAGGCAGGTGATTCAGAAACTGCAACACATCACTGTGATCGCTGAGGAGCTTAAGCTGTTCATCAAGCGGTTTGACGCGGCCCGGGGCGGCAGCAAGGGCTCCTAGCAGATTGGAGGCGGCCAGGGTGAACAAGTGACGATCGGCTGCCACGATTTGAGTCAACGCCACTCCGTGGTAGCCAGGAGGGGAAGGCCGCTCAAGTGTCACAAAAAGCTTATGCACCCAAGCCTCCATGGCCTGATATGTCGCGAGGCCCGCAAGATCAAAGGCGAGGCTCCTTCGCGCCCAAGCCTGGCGAAGGGTCCACTCGGAACCCGTGTCACAATGTTCGAACTTGTCAAGCTTGGAAGTGACCTTAAGGTTTCCATCTGAATCAATCGACAAAGCTTTGTCTGCTTTGGCCGACTGAATTTCCTGAGCCCTTGAGAGGTACTTACCGGGAGGCAGGTAGACTAGTGTCCCGGTTTCAAGCATTTCCACAAGTCGATCTACCACACCATGGGATGGTGTGGTTTCTGGCGAAAAATGTATCCCTGTGAGCCGGGATTCCTGCGCCTTTTGCCTGGCAAGGCGCTCGGCAACTGGCATCTTCCTGGTGACGAAATCGTTTGAAGGCTCCACTCGGTTCTTCATGTCACTGATTGAGAGGGCCTGGGCCTCGAAAAGCAAACGTCGCAAGCAGGAAACCTGGTGGTGGTCGGGTGCCGGTGTGAAGACTGCACGAATCCATTCCTTGACCTCTTCCTCGCTGACGCTGTTGGGCGAGGCTGAAACTGCGAAAGCCAAGGCGCCAAAAGTGCTGTATCCCTGCGCTTCCAGGGTGGCGTGATTTGCAGCAGAGAGTCCCACCTTCAAAGCACGTTCTTTAAAGGCTGCTTCCGAGTCCAATGTCACTCCGGCCATGCTCGCAACCCTCTAGCGCTAAGTGACTTGAGTCAAGCGCCTCACACAAACAGAAATTCGTGCGATAACTGCAGGCTGTCACTGAGACCGACGACACACCATGTTTTGCCTAAGCTGCATGCAGGCAAAGGTGCGAGGATGGGCCAAGGCCCAGATCTCCTCTGATCGTCGAAAGCTCGCCTCAAACCGGCTCCCGGTCGCGCGCTCTCCGGCACTGAATGCAGCAATCTGGATCTGCTGCTGCCGCGCCGGCCCTTCCGAATTTCATGTACGCTGCGGTCAAGAAACGACCACAAAAGAAATCCGTGCTTCGAGGGTCCTTCAGGCAGTGAACAACGCCTGACACCCGGTGCACGTAAACAAGTTCCAAGTCCACCGGCTGCTGAAAAGGTGCTCTCGCCACATCGGCTCGGTCTTCCCCCGAGAGTGCTTCCTCGCTCCCTTCGGAAGTCGAGCCACCCTCCTCTCCGCTAGCCTCATCGAGAGGCCCGATTGCGGGAGGGATCGTGTTTGCCTTAGGCTCAGTTGGCCTTCTATGCGAGTTTTCAGCGGCTGCAGCGAGGACTCTATCAACCTCCGGCAAATCCGGATCATAGCGTCCCTCACGAATGTCGATGAACATCGCGAGGATCTTGCCGTAGAGAGCGGTGTATGCCTGCCTAGAGTAGATCAAAGGAGACTTGTCTTTGGGCTTCACGTGATGGCCCACCAACCTCTGGTCACCAGAGGAGAAAGAGACCGTCGGGCACCGGGAGGTCCAAGTAGTAAGTGTCGCCTTCAGCGAGTGGGAGCCGCGCTTCAGGACTTCTTCCTCTTCAAAGCCAGCCCTCAAGAGGAAATCTTGCAACCAAGAGGTAGCCTCCCCCGCTAACATAGGCAGGGAAGTCCATTCTCCGGAAGTTTCCGACCAGCCCGGCAGGGCGAAGGCCCCAAGCTTCAATCCTTGGTTTTGGCGAGCTTCGAGCCAACGGTTTGCCCACGGAAGCTTTACACCCGATCCAATCGCTGCATAGGGCAGCAGCCGGGTTTTGGCCTCCTGAGTCTTCGAAGTCTTCGAGGTGAGGCCTTCCGCAATCACAAAGGTCTCGCCATGGGAGGTTTGCACGGTGATTGACTTCAGCCTTTGCGAATCCGTCCACCTCGCCCCCGAGTGTAGGCAAAATAGGTGCTGCCCCATGATACAAGCGTCTCGGTCGTTCTCCATGTCGATAGCCGTTTCCAGCGCCACGACCATCTTAAGAGTGAGCTCATCCCGTTGATTTAGGGGGGCCTTTGTCAGGTAGAGGTCTGCTGCCAAACCCTTGACCCTTGCACTGATGCAGTCGTCGAGGGCGACGTGCCTCAAGACGGCCACCCCATGCAAGAAGCGAAGAGCTTCCAGGAACTGGGAGGCCGAAGTGGGGCCCCCTTGGCCACTCTGGAAAACCTTCATGTAGTCGAAGAGGTGCTTTTCACCGAAAGAAAGCGGCGAGTGCAGGGAGCCGTTCAGTGCCCACCTAAAGAACTTCAGAAGGGCCGAAGTTCTCTTGCATAGGGTGCTGGTGGCCTTCAAGCGGAAAGCCGCCACGAAAGAGCTTTTGATCTCGTCTTCTTCAGCCGCACGACCGACCAAGCCTGCTAGGCTCATCCCCAGCTGAGTGGCCTCGACGTCGAAGAGGATCATAAACTTCAAGTTCTTTAGCGCGTGTGATCTAGCCTCTTCCTCGGACCTCTGCACAGGCATCCTTTCCAAGTATTTTCGAACCATGGGGTTCAGCTTCAGATTAAGCTCCGTCTCCAATGCCGGCTCGGGGTCCAGTGAGGTAGCAACCTCGGGGATGCCAATCAGCCTCAAAGGTCTCTTAACTTCCCAAGCGTAGCTCAATCTGCCTGGGAGCTCCCAGGCTTGTTTCGGCACTGTCTCGGCAGCCTGCTTCCTTTCAAGCTCCGCCGCAACCCTTTGCACATCCCTGTCGTCCATAGGCGAAGCCAAGAGTTTCGGAGCTTCGGGTCCACGTTCAACAACTGACCACACTGAAGCCTCAGCTTCGTCACTGGCAGGCCGGCGCACATCGCCGTACCAAGCTTCCTCGGCTGCGGAACCGAGATCGCTCCAGCCACTCACTCCCAAGCAGGTGCCGTCATCAGCCTCCTGAAGATCAAGTTGGTCCCTCGCGTCACTTCCAGCCCGGGACAGCAAATCGTCAAGATGTTGTTGAAACTCGAGATCGCCTTGTTCGTCCTCCAACCGGACGGGGCTTTCGCAACGAGGCTGTCCTTCTGAAAGATGAGAGTTTTGGTCTGGCTCTGGCTGAATAGGGACTCCTTCAGCCGGGGCTTCCTGCGGAGGTTCCTGGGCCGTAGAACCCCTTAATTCACAGGAATCGGCCGCAAAGGATTCCATGGCAGAACAAAGCCTGGGTCAACAGCTTGAAACAAAACTTGCATGACGAAGCTCAGCCAAGTTTTCGAAGGCTTGCAACATGTGCAATCAAGGCAACACGCAAGACTGCGGGGCACAGCGCTGAGCTTTCTAGCACGATGTCCTCCTGAGCTCAAAATTGTAGCGGAGTCCTGGAAAAGAGGCGACCTTCAGGAGGCCGCGTGGCACGATCCAGGGTTGGGGGTCCGCCGGAAAGCAAGGGCATCGGCTGAGGCAGGTTAGGGATTAGGGTCAGCGCCGCGAAGGGCCAGCACCGCAGCCTCGAGAACAGCAATGCGCGAAGCCTGCTGCTCGAGCCCCTGAGTCAAACTCTGGATTGCACTGCTGAGTAAGAAGAACGCACTTGTGTAGGAAGGGTCCTCGCCAAGGCGGCGGACCGCACCTTCATCCTCCAGGAGCAAATGCTGCAAGCGGCCCTCAGCAGAAGAGACCCGATAGTGCAAAAGCCTGAACTCAGAAGCTGGAACCTGCTGTTCAAGGGCAGTGGCAGCCTCGCGAAGAACCTGAGCAAGAAGAGAGCCCCCTGACGGAGCACGCCGTGGCGGGCTCCTGGATCTGGAACGAGAGCGGTCTCTCTCGTGCGGAAAACTGGGGGCCGGCGCACCTGACTCTGAGAAGGCCTGCGACCACGGAGGCGGGCCAGCAACAGGCTGCTGAATCTCACGAGAAGCACGCAAGCTCTCTTGCAAATTGTCCAAGAATGCCCGTTGGGACTCGGTACAAGCGTCACTCATTTTAGGAACGAGAAAAGCAAGCCCTGAAGGAATCCCAAAAGGAGGCACTCTGCGGTTCGCGCACTTGCTGGAGCTCGGCAAGCTGATGTTCCACCTCGCGAATACGGCGCTCACAGGCTGTCACGTGGGCGGTAAGGGTGCGCAGCTGCAAATCGAGTTGATGCACGTGCCGACTAACCAGGCTCACTGTTGATGGAGAGCGACTGCCGGAGCGACCAGAGGAATCAAGATCAACGTTCCACAGCTCCTGTTGGCGCATGCAGCGGGCCTAGGACACACCGGCCAGCACACAGACTTTTCCCCGAGGGTACTAAGACTGCACACCGGCTCCCCCGCTACAAAAATTTTCTCTGTGGCTCCCAAAGCCACTTGAGCTACAAACTGCCGGTGCATTAAACATTCGGAACTGAGACATGCGTGAAAAGAACTGCATGCAAAGACCAGACAGGTATAAAAACGTTTGTGTGATAAAATCATGATTTCACACAAATTTAAAAGATTGAAATCATGCAATTAAACGGTTCGCGGTTGTCGCCATTTTGAGGGCGAAGGATTTCCCTCAAATAAAACAACCTTGGAGTTTAGGTGGAAAGAGTTATCCGCCCGCGGAAACGTGTCATGAAACCAACATAAGCGCAGTTCCCGGCATCGTAGTAGCAAATGTAGCATGTCTTGCCTTCGGAGTCGTACCCTCTGTCCCACGCCAACTGTTTGGCCTTTCCCCATGCCGCGTACTCGATGGCCTGACTGGCTGTGATTCGGAGACCACCGTAGTGAGAAACCGTCTTGCCGATGTCTTCATAGACCATCTCCGCACAAACTTTGAGGAACTCCTTGATGTCCACGCGAGGATCCACGAATTGAAGCCTCAGGTCATAAAGGTGCTTTGCGCAAGCCAAGGTGTACTTCTGGGACGTGATCAAGTCATTGAAGGAGCGATTTGATGCTGCATCTTCAAGGCTGAAGTATGCGCGCACCCAATGCAGTGTCCAGGATACCCGTTTCCGGTCGGCTTGAAGAAGGCTTGTGCGTAGCACTCAGCCAACTTCATCGCTTCACATCCAGGGCAATAGAACGTTCTCCCTTTGACATAACCAGTGTTCAGGGTCGCATAGGTGTCGATCCTGAACCAGTAGTGCCTGTTGTCGTAGTAGGCTTCGGGAACGGTCATGGCGATGTCAAAATCCTGCCAGGTGACTGTGGACGATTCAGCGACCGTGTCACCCTGGGCACCCGACCTGATCTGTTGCTGCTGTTCCCCCGTAAACCATGTCTGCGAAATCTTGGTGGACGTCTTGACTTCACTCTTGTCCTCCCAAATCTCGACAAGCGACGGGTGAGCGACTGAGTCGGTTCGGACAGTTTCGTCCCATGAGCGAACTTTCGATGCCTCAACAAAGCACGTGGATACCATCTTCTCGCAGAACAGCTGCTTCTCGTAGATAGCGAGGCCCAATTTGAACCTGACCCGATTGTCCGGTGGTGGCACCTTTTCGACTGACAGTGTATGCACGCCTGACGACGCATGTTTCGCCTGGCTATACATTCTTGACCAAAACGAAGATCCATGAATCACCACGCATGCTCGGGCCCGCAACTCCAGTTCAATATACATTCCCAGCGCGTGGAAGCCGTTGAACATAGAAGCTTTCTGTCGAAGGTAATTGCTGGCTGCTCCTACGAACCGTAAGTCATGATTGATGTTGACAATTGGAGGGCGCGTGGTACGCTTCCCTGCCGCAATGATAGGGTCAACGTACGTGACCTTGAGCTGTCGCTGCAAGTCAGCACGAATCGCTGCTCCGTCTCCGACCTCACTCATCGGAAATGATATGTTCTCGATGAGGATCGCCTGGAGAGACAGATGGTAATGCAACGTGACGGTTGCAAGCTGCTCTTCAGTCAAGCCATCCAATGTCTCATTCACAGATTCCAACGATCCCTTTGTGACTTGGAAGTTGTAGTTGGCACCTGCGGTGATCGACGGGCTCACAATGTAGATCTCACTCCATCCATGCATGACGAGATTTTCTCTCACTGTATGCGATGATCCTCTGGTCCTTGCGACCATGTCAAAGTCTTGGACGAGGATTGTGCATTGAGAGCGCATAGTCGCGGCATCAGGCTTGCCACCCATACCCAAACTATTGCGAAATCCGTTCAGCGTGTTCATGGTGTTGATCCTTGCTTCTGCCGGAATTTCATCGTTGTCGACAAGATCGCTGTCTGCCTCGATCATCACTGCCGAGGTAAGCATTGGAGGAGAAGGAAGATGCACGCACGACACCAATGCCAATGCATGGTACAGCCGCGAATACATCCGTAACCACATCTTCGTGCTCAGCTTCACGTAGACCTTCAGGTTGAGACCCTTGTCGTCACTTTGAGAGACGGAACGAATCCTTGCCAAGTAGGTCACCAGTCTTCTGACGTAATGCTGAATCGGTGTGGTCCCCACGTCGTGGTTGGCCACGAACTTTGGCGTCTCATCAATGGTAGGTGGGTACTCGTCTTGATCACGGGTCGTCGCCAGCAAGCTCGAGCGACAGCCCTTTTCATCGATGTTGACATAATGGTACCAACTTTCCTGAGCGCCAGCGGGGATTGGAGCTTCCTCCCATGTCGGTTGCGATGGTTCCTCTTCCGGTTGCGAAGTCGATGGTTGTGGAGGAGGTGCCGCGGAAGATGATGACGCCGATGCCGTTGCCTCGTCCGTCCTTGCCCTCTTTGGTCCGTGGCTAGGGGTGGCTCGAGGCTCAGCAGCGGATCCTTGCGATTGTCCCGGCGTTCTTCCATGCTCAGGGTGCACGATTCCTTCCGGTTCGAGGTTGCTTGCCGTAGGCATCGCAACTCTCCCCGTTGAGTATACCCAGCTAGGATGCCGTTGAAGATTGGGCGGAAATAGGCCATCATCTTGCATAAGCGGACTTGGTGCCCCCATCTGTTGGAATTCTGCTTCCCATATGCTCAACGTGGCGCGTTTGGTAGAGCAGTCGACCACATACCCAGATTCAACTCCGCACTGATTCCAGGTGTAGCTACGGAACGCATCCGGCAATTGGAAGCCGTTCCTGTCCTGATCTGCACATACAGCATCCACATGGTGCTTGAGGAAAGAATACGTGGTGTAGTCGGAATCAGGGAGCACATCGTTGGACCATCTGTAATGCGGGTGTCCAGTTTCTGGATCAACCCATGATACGTAGGAATGAAGCACGTGGAGACAGACACTGAACGCCTGGAGCGAGTTCATCGCAAAGGCGAGCGGATGTCCCATGCCTTGAGGCATTGTGCGCATCATCAAAGCCAGCTGGTGAACGTTGAGTGGCGTAGCGCCATCGTTGCTCGCTGCACATTCTTGGTTGTAGGTCCGTAGTCCATACCCAGTGTGTTTTGCGAACATGTACATCAGCTTGCACACCCTACATAACGTAGGCTCCGCCAACAGGTCTGATTGGTCAGGTGCTCTACCCGACATAGGCAACTTGTGGTAGTAGTCCTGATTCACCGTATACCATTGTTGAATTCTCGTGTCTGTCACAGTCTGGTAGGGCGTCTCCACGGAGTTGATGAGAACGGCGAGGTTGTAGTACCCGTCCGCACTGACGATGTTCCTTGTTGCAGTGTTCAAGTCGAACCGAACTTGCTTTCGTTCTTGTTCCAGTTCAACCACAGCCAATTTTGCATCATCGCGGATCACTTCCTCATCCACCATGAACCTGGTGATGGCATTGAACTTCCCCTCGTAGTCAGCAACAATGTGTTTGAGACCTCCACCAAACTTGATGACCATGGCGAGTATCTCCCCATAGGGTTTGTCCATGTACTCCTCAGGGGCAGCAAATAAGCAAGCTTTGAGGATTTCTCGGACTCGAATGGAAAGATCCCCTCCTGGCGACAGATTTGCACACGTGAACAGCAAGACCAACGGAGGTGCTTTGAACGCTGCCCATGTGCGAATGAGATCATTGTCGACCACTTTGTCTTTCGTAATCTTCGGCGGGAGCGAGACGCTCTGCGACGAATCCCCAGAATACATCTCCAGGAACTTGTGGAACTTCAGAAACGTTCGCATCATCCCACCAGACGGGAAAACTTCTTCGTGGTCCACTCCTTCGAAGGCCAGCTCGTAGGCATTGTAGCTTTCAGCCATGGCTCGGGTTTCGGTCCTTCCTCCGTAGGAGGGAAGTCCCTACACCCTACTCGACTTCACGGTTCCGGGTTCTCCGTAAGAGGCACCCTTCCCCGATCCGTCTGGTCAGACCTTAGTTGTTCCTTAGTTGGGGCTGTCTAATAGCCCCTTCATCAGCGTCTACACACTGATGTTGCTGCCATGCAATGTCCTCAGATTCATGTGCAACATGACTGACACTGACATGAGCTCGAACAAGGCTGCGAACATTCCTCGCAATTGACCGCCATGAGACATCAATGCGCTGCGACAAACTGCTCTTCGAATCATGGTCCAAGCAATCATCCGGTCTCATCACCAAACGATCCGCTTCAGGCATGTTAGAGAACATGATCCTGCGTCCACCACCATCGCCATCAGCACCAACATGATCATCAACCTTAACCTTCGTCACCTTGCCACTTGAAACAAGAGCATGCAACTCTGGCCAAGACCAACATGAACATGAAGAAGGCATGTCAAGCGAAAAATAGACGTCGGAAAATTCCGCACACTTCTTCAGCAGGCGTTTGAGAGATTTCAAGACACTTCTGAAAACCTTGTACTTCCCACCAGAACGTTTCTCACCCCCCACGCAAGCCCCTTCACTACTTCCAGGACCAGCACCTGATCGCAAAAGCGATGCCACGAATAGCACAGGTGTGCGCAGGTCGTTCCGGCACGCATCCTTCATCATACCGATAAGGTTGTCCTCATCGGCTTTGGAGCTGATCAGCTCCTTGCAAGTTATGCGAGAGCAACCCTTAGTGGACTTAGGCACGGCGTAGCCATTACCCAAGCCACAGAGGTCAACAATCATGCGGTCTGGCTTTCGTCCACCAGCCTTCGACGGCATGGCTACCAATCTCCCATCGCCAGTTGCCTGAAATTTCAAGGCTTTAAGCAATCTTCTGGAGATTTGGCTAGTCAACTCGCATTTATCAGATCGATCCTTAGCGTCCGAATCAGTCATGTGCAAATGTTTGGACGAGCACACATCAGACGACTTAGGATGCAGCGCGACGTTTGCGGCAATGTACTCCCATTCATCCTTGCAGTAGCCGAGCTCAACGGCGGTTCCGGGAGATACAGGATCCCGAAAGGTATAACGTTGCCCGTGAGTGCATCCTTGGATCTTGATGCTCTTCCACATGGCATCTTCCTGAAGTCCCTTGTACTGCTTGGTTTCCTGGACTGGTACTCGAGGAGGCACTTCGATGATGATTTGGAACCCCCATGATGCCGCTCTGCGCGCAATTCTTTGGACGACCTCCCCCCATGGGTAGTCTGTCCGCAATTTGGCCCTTTCAGGGTTGTCAGCGATTTTCCGACTCAGCCACGAATTCTTGCCCAACACCCCTGCACCAATGAAGATTACGGAGTTAGGGTTGTCTTTCCTTGCTTCCACCACATCAAAGATGTAGGCGCACATGGCGTCGTCAACTTCTCGCCCCATACTCAGAACATTTACTTGCAGCCCAGGGTCGTAGTGAGAATCGGGAGCATGCTGGGCGATGCAATCCTTGCCTGGAGCATACTCATTCCACCAGTTCTCCTCATCGACTCCTATCAATGTCCATACCGTCACTGCCTTTGGAGCATCTTTGATAGTGATACGGTACTTCCACCGGCTGTAAGGATTCTTGTAAGCATGGACCAACCTTCCATCGTGGTCGAGGAATTGGATCACCAGACCCTCCTTGGGCTTGTTTTCGGCGAAATTGACCACGTGAGGCACAATTGCTCCATCATATCCTTGATATTCCCTTTTCTGTTCCGCCGCATCATGCCATACATCTTCGTACACCGACGACCATTGGTCATAACCAAATTGAGAGGCTTGACTTTTGGACTGGCCGTTGAAACAAAATCCCTGGTGCAATGTAAAGCCCTGGTACCCCCCATGGATGGCACGCGCCAGTGTGACAACCACCGCTCGCCATTTGGCGGGCAGGGCGCGCACATAAGACTGGCCTAGAGGCGGTTCAGGAGGAGGCAAAAACGGCGGCGCAAGGACGTCCGCAATGGCGGCGGGGCGCAAATGCCCTCGCACCGGATGGTACTGAAACACAGCACGCTCCACGTAGCGGTCGAACTTGCCCGGTGTGTCAAGGATAGCAGCACGATCCTCCATCTGGTGCCACTGCCCTTCACGAAGAATCCAAGTCGACCGAAGGTAACGACCAGGCGGCAACGCGGAAGGCGGCCCCCGCAACATGCGCGGGAACTTGACAACCAGGATGGGGTCCACACTGTCATGTTCTTGCAAGCCTTCCTTACTCGACAATCCAGCGCGATACAACACCTGAGGGAGGATCGGCGTCTGCGTGTAAGGAAAACAAGGCACCTCGCTCTTGAACGAGTAGTGCTGCTGACCCTTCTCATCCGTGCTTTGGGTATGAGTAGGCCGCATCAGATCCATAATCTCTTGGGAGCCGATGAGATCCGGCGGAAAGATGTTGATGAGCTGACACGCATGTGTCCAGGACACGGAATCCTTGAACGACTTGGTGTGTATGTCCGCTGACATCTTGGCAGTGACCTCATAGGCAAGAGAAACGTAACCTTCCTGAAAGATAGAATGCATCCATCCAATGCAGATACCGTGGGTACGTTCCAAGTGACGCATAGTCGGATTCTTGCCCGTGCGAATCACCCCGATCATGGTCTGGTTGTCGTCGTAGAAGACGAAGTTGGGGTCTTGCCCCCCAAGCTGCTGCCACAACGTGATAGCAGGCAATCCAAGACGTGACATGGCAAAGTCGGCCGCGACAATCTCGGCCTCAGGTGTGGAATGACTCAAGCATCCCTGCCTTTTGCTAAGTCCCGCCAAGGGAAATCTTGTATGAGAACCTTGAATGTGCAAGTGAGCACCGGAGGTAGATTTCAAACTTTCTCCACAACCTGCATAGTCCGCATCTGCAAACAGCCCGATGGACGAGTCCTCCAAGGAGTTCCCGACCCATCCAATCATCATGTGATGTTTGGACTGGTGCACATAGGCCATGAGATGATGAAGAAGAGCATCCTCCTTCTTGGTCCATTTCGTGATCTTGCGTGCGAGATTGTTGATACTGCGCAGAAGATCAAAGCGGCAAATGCGCGCGGCATAAAGCAATTTCATGAGAATGCTGGCTGCCTGCGGAGCAAGTGCGCCGCGATTAGCCTCGTTGATTTCCTCTTCCTCGGGCGCCTTGGGAATAGGTGGAGGCGGAACGAGCCGACCATCCTTATCAACAGGCATGGTGTGTCCACACCACGTGCATCGATGGCTTTTACCTGACTGTGCCGGAGCGCGAGCTGGGTGATTCTTAGTCTCCTCAGCCGGACTCGGCGATGGTACCGTCTTGAATTTTGTCGGATCGAACCCAGTCACGTCGCAGTACTTCTTGACTGTCATGTCCAGGTACGTCTCCATGTCGTAGGTAACGGTCTGCACCTTCGTTTTGTCATGCAACGTTGCCTCGCCCTTGGAGATGCGACAACCCAGATACAAGCCCAGCGGCGTTTCTTCTTCCAATCGAAGTTCCTGGCGCAGCATGTCCCAGCCCTTGGGTAGATTCTCTTTGGGTCCTGCCATCTTGAGATCATCCACGTAGATGACAAGTAAGAGCTTCATTTGCGGGTGGAAATACAATGATGGCCATTCATCGCCAATCGGCTTGAACCCTACTTTCTGTACCGCGGTGTGGCAATGTTGTTCCCACATGGTTCCTGCGTCAGGATGTCCATATAGAGCTTTGATCAGGCGACATACCGGCCTACGGAATTTGTGCCGTTTCGCAGATGGATGCCAGGCTTCATCAGGCAGTTCAACCCAACATGGAGTGCCCGATAGTCTCGCCTGAATGTATGCTTGGATAGCATCCGCCATCTGGACATCGTTGCCAGGAAGGCATCCGTAATAATCTGCCCACCGTGAGGCGTCAAACGTAGCCGGGGAATTCCCAAATCCTGAAACAATGCGGCTTCCATGTTCTGGTCTTTGACCTGATCACCGAGTAGTACACCTCGCCCTTTGAACTTCCT
Source organism: Symbiodinium sp. CCMP2592 (assembly GCA_905221615.1). Lineage (NCBI taxonomy): Eukaryota > Dinophyceae > Suessiales > Symbiodiniaceae > Symbiodinium > Symbiodinium sp. CCMP2592. The sequence goes on from CAJNDT010004602.1 coordinate 610,061, forward strand.
GGCAGGATCGTCCTCTTTGAGCTGATAGTTCTTCTCGTATATCAGTCCATGTACTCGCGCCATGTGTACTTTCTCACCTTTCTTCTTTGCCTCAGCGACGACGTCGTCATATTCACGCGTAGTTGAGAAGTCAAACACCTCTTGGTCCCACAATCCCTTCCATTCTTTCATGAAAGCTTCCATGGCCTTGGGATTGTTGATCATCTCCTTGCGTGTGACGGGTCGAGTGACCATGGCATTGAAGCACGATCCTCCTGCATGATTCTTTTCCCGATGTACGTTTCTGTGAGAAGTCGTACACGGCATAGAAGGAATCCAGTTGTCATCCATGACCATGTGTGCCGGAACAGCCGGCACGACGTCCGCCAAGAATTGTTCTTGTGTGTATTGATCCACATAGGACTGTGCCCATGACCAACCATCGTCGTCATCAACGGACACGTTGAGTTGCAGATCAATTTCTTCACATGGGACAATCTTGGGAAAGATCATGTTGTCCAAAATCTTGGTAACTATCCTCTTTCCTATCACAGCCTTCTTCCGGTCTTTCTTGGCAACTCGAGCTTTGTCTCGCTTTTCTTTCTTGTATGCTGCCTTCTTCTCCGTTTCGCTCATCTTCTTCCATGCTTCCGGAGAATAAGAATGGATAGGTCGCCGTGTAGGAAGAGTTCGTCGACCGTCACTTCGGATCTTATACGGAACTCACCTTTTGTCGATCTTGCAGGCTTCACCGTCATCGGTGAGATATACAATGCCGTCCCCTTTCTTCCCCGTACTCCAATGTTCAATCTCCTAGGGAGCCAACTTCTTTTCTTTCAAGATCTTGATAATCTCTCCAGGTTCTTCGATGTCTCCTTCGGGGATGAGTCTACCGGTTGGACCGACTTCGCGGGGCGATCGTCGATATTTCCCAGTGACCTTTGGTTCAGAAGGAGGCGGTGCTGCACGTAGACCCAGCTCTTCGTCTAGTTCTTCGAGTCTTTTGTCTCCTATGGCATCAATAGCTTCATGTTCTGATGACTTGAAGACTTCGCCGGACGGCTCCGTCTCTATGTCAGATGGATCTATGTCCTGTAAGTCAGGATCTTCTCCGGGATCCGGTGGAGGAAGAAGTCCATTTTGATCATCATCATCCCCGTCGCCACCATTTCCTCCGGGCGGACCGTCATCCCCGTCATCGACGTCTTTTATCTCCTTACCAGCGAGGTCAACGTTGTCCCTGAGTCCCTCAATGGTTGAGTTCATCCTCTCGTACTCGGCTTTCAGGGGAAATGTTATCTCCTCTGGGAAGTAGATAACTTCTGTCTCGTACGGTCTCATCAACTTCCTGGGAACAGATGCGTCCATCGACAAGTTCGCATTGGCAAATTCATTCATATCCCAAACGCGATACTTCTTGGACCATCCTTGACCAGCAGTGATGATGTATCCGGCAAAAATGCCTGGAATCCCCTTTGGATCGAATTTGTTGCCATATGTCTTCGGCCTTGTGTCCGTCGGCTTGAAGAAGACTTTGGCCCCAAAGGGTATGGCTTTTCCCTCGAAGTCTTTTCCAGTCATTCGCTTCCATGCTGAATCACCATCGCCCTCCACGTCCTCAATGTTGAGGTTCTGCATCACGCAATTAAGCGCAAAGGACCAGTATTGAGCGGGCAATCCGGCGTGTAGCATGGATGCTGCGACTGTGTTGATCACGTCTTGATTTGATCGTTCAGCGAGTGAATTGTTACTGGGTTTCCCTGGAAGGGAATGATCTATCACGATCTTCAACTGCGCCATAGCTGAATCGAACTCTGGTGCTTCATCACTATACGCCATATGAATCTTGCGTCTTCCCATAAGGCGTCTGATGGCCATGACGACTTCGTCAGTGCTTCTTGAAGCCGTGGGAATCGCTGCAATCATTTTGGTGGCGATGTCCCTGACGACTAGAACTTCACGTGCCCCGTCATCGAGTCCAATGCCTGCTTCGGCGGCCTTGCGCATATCAAGGAAGTCGAACGTCACAAGATCTCCCCAGTGTTTGATCACACGTTGAAATGCACCTCGTTGTGTTCGCAAGTGCTTCATCTTCGCGCGTATGCACGATTCGCAATATGGGTTGCGGTAGCGATGAGTACACAGATGTGCCAACGTTTTAGCTTCGGCCTTCAGTGTTCCGACTCTGGCCTTGCGGCTCGGCGCACCGTCGCCTTCTACATCAATGATCACCTCATCGTCACCATCCAATGGAATTTCACCCACTCCTTTTCCTTCGTCGTCGTCCGGAGGTCGTCCGGCCTCGGACTCTGGTACTTCTTCTATAGGAGGTTCTTGGGGTTCAGGATCAGGAGGTCGTTCATGATCGTCACCTTCTTCTTCTGCTTCAATCTCGCTCGGTGCCGCCTCAGCGGCAGCTGCGACGCTGACGTCAACATTGCCCGCTGTTAGCGCACCCTTGAAGATTTCGGTGATCGCTTTGGCCTCCGGATCATCATGAACCAATGACTTGGAACTCCCGGCACGAACGTACGGGATGTCACCGTTCACGAACAGAGATATTCTCTTGACCTGCGGGTTGATCATGAATGGTTCCCTTCCGGGTGGCCACACAAACCCGTAGTTGAAGTTCATACATCTCTTGCCTATGGAAAGCACCGACGGTGTGTCATCCAAAACATAAGCGTTGATCGGTTCCTCGAACGACTCAGTCTGGAAATTCGACACGAGATCGGTATCGGTGATTCCATTGGCTGTCTGAAATGATATGGGCTCTGGAGTCACGAGTGTTTCGAGACTGTGCTTCTCGATCTTCTTCTGAGATATGAGGTCATGACCACACCCAGTGTACATGAGAAACTTGATCTTCTTCTTGAGGATGACTGGTTGAACCATGCATTTGAATAAGCCCTGATTGATGATCCGTTTGCTGTGTGCAGCATCGAGTTCGCGCTCAACGATGGAATCCTCACCGTCGTAGAACGAAACTTCTTCCACTCGAGACGTTCCTGGGATTCGTACGAATGAAACTCGATCTCCGCATTGATCATCATCGTCGTCAACCATGTCTCTCATGATCTGTGCCCTCAATCTCGCTTTGTGCTTGGCGAATTCCAAGCCCACGGCGCGGTCCTCATCATTGATAAACGCTTCCATGTCGACGTACTTCACCTTCCGCTCTTTGTCTTTCTTCGATCTTCTAGGACACGAAGAAATGAACTTCACGTCATTGGCAAATGTCACATTGCGCTTTATCACTTTTCGGGTCGACGTAGTCGTTCCCGAGGATTCGTCATCTGTTGAACAATCCGAATCAGCGTCGCTGTCAACGGATGGACAATCGGACTCCTCCTCATCTTGTCTTGAAGATCGCTTCCATATAGCCGGAGCTGATGGATTCCACCTTCGACACAATCTGATGGCGGGTGCCGCAGGGAGTGCCTTGGCCTTGGCATTCGGCGTCGCTGGAGCTGCCTTCGCTTCGGATTTAGCTTTAGCTTTTGCCTTTGGTTCCGGAGCTGGGGTAGCTGCTGCCCCCCCCCTAATGCTGAAGGACAATCTCTAGTGAGCACGAGCATGTGTATTGACCGGTAGCATAGCATGTTTACCCCTCCTCCAGAGGACTTGGAGTCTCGTCCTCCCGGCGGGAAGGGTCGCTATGGAGTCTTCTTCGGTGGATGAATGGACACTTGTCAGCATTGCGACAATTGCATCTGTGAAATGGAAAATGGCAGAGATTTATTGCTTCTTGCTTTTGTCACCTCTGTTGTCCGCTGACTCACTCCTCGTCTTCTTCTTGGGCTTCGGCTTGGTCTTCGCATGACTCTTCGCTTTGCTTTGAGGTAGTACAGGTGTTGCTTTGTGCGGCTTGGTCGGCGAAGCCTTGACCTTTGCGGATGGAGCTGCGTTAGGCGTAGGTTTCTCGGGTACCTTGGCCGGTGCAGCAAGCAAATCCTTGCCCTCAAGCATCTGGCGCAAGCCAATTTGGGTCTGAGTTAGATTTGACTGTTCTCGTCTCCGCATGATAGTACGATCAATGATCTTCATCAGGTTGTCGTACGATCGGTCTTCATGATTGTAGGGCAAGTGTTCGTAATGAATACCAACTCCATCTCATTGGGGGAGTCTGATCTTGCTGGCAAACAATCCGGAGAGGGTTTGGATTGGAATTCCTATGGTCTCATCGTCCAGACTTGTCCAAACAAGTCTGTTGAACGAAGGAAGCTGGTTTGTCGCCTTGGTACTGAGCTTCACAAATTACTCAAGAGTGGATGATCATGTCAAACGAATCATGCGTTTTTCGAACATTTCGACTATCATCGCAAGAATGGTCGTCCTTTGATGATCTTCACGTCAGGGCTGCTGATGTAATCGGGAGCTTGGTTCACATAAAGGTACAGGTAAGTGATTTGTCACCACCGGCACGACATTGCGACCATGGCGATTCACCAATTTGAGTTATGCTCTTGAACATCTTGGTCCTGAATCATTCAAGGCTTCGACGTCAGGGAGGGGTTTTGAACGCTGGTGCCAGCCATAACATCCAGTCCTCATGATGTGGGTCGGCTGATGCCCCTAAGACATTGGCCGTGCACACGGATCGCCAGTTGTTGAGATGAGTGAGAGTAGGCCGTGGAGGAACGGTCACTTTGTCGGCTTCCCTCCTGGAAATTCTCACCTCTGTGACTTCAGGATCCGCGTCTCCATCAGGATCACGCGCATGCGAGCCAGGATCCGATTCAGGTTTGCCTCCACCGCTTTTCTTCTTATCATCATCATCATCAGGCGGATCTGGAGGATCATACCCCGTGCCGGTTCCTTCATCATGCTCTCCATCTTCGTTCTCGTCGCCAGCCTCGTCACCGTCATCGTCTCCATTATCCTCCTGAATCGTTTCAGCGAATAACTTCCACTCATCACGATCAGCTCTGAGAAGTTGTTCGGCTTTCTGGGC